>OZ007501.1:33217691-33817691 GCA_963931805.1 Microdon myrmicae | reverse complement strand
CCTGGCGTTTCGTGGGAGTCTGCTGGGTGGCGTATGGGGCAGGTTTCGGCTGCCGCCGCTGGTTGTTGATGCACTTCTCCCAGTACGGTATCTGGTGGTAGTTCCAGGTGGCACGGTTTCAGTCTTTCGACACTGACGGTGTACGGCTTGCCGTCGATGTCAACGGAGAAAACTCGGTCGTTTATTCGATCCAGCACCTTATATGGCCCTTCGTAGGGCGGTTCTAGAGGTTTCCTAACTTTGTCTATCCTGATGAAGACGTGCGTGCAGCTGTCCATCTCTGGGTGAACAAATATCCTCTTGGAACCGTGTCTGGCGACTGGTGTTGCCCTGACCTTTCGCATGAGTTTGCGTAGGTTTTCCAAATTTGGCAACTGTTCGAGCGGTGGTTCTCCATCGGCGAAGAACTCTCCTGGGAGGCGCAGATTGGTTCCGTAAGTCAGATCTGGTGCTGAGGCTCCCAGGTCTTCTTTTATGCTTGTGCGCAAGCCTAAAAGAACTGTTGGTAGTACGTCCAGCCATTGATTATCGTCGTGACACATCAGTGAGGCTTTCAGTGAGCGATGCCATCGTTCAATCATCATTATCACCATCAGTGGTGGTGGTCGAAATTAAGTTCGACGGTTGTCGATTGTATGCCGCCTTATTTATATAACACATCTGGCGCTAAGGCCGAAAGATATCCTGCAATTTGCATGGATGCATGGTTCATGGGTTTTGTTTGACTTTTGTCAATACACCCGAAATCCATTAGATCTTTCTAATGGGTGTGAAATACAAACAGACACCGTGGGAACGGAGTAGTTTCCTTGTAGGGTTTCAACCTCATACAATTTGAATTATCTCGTTGAGATAATTACGGTTGCCGTTTCTTTATGTTTGCCGATAGACTTGGTGGTCTTTATGGCAGCTACCCGCACGTGCATCGTTGGTCGGCTACTTTGCATTGCATAGACGTTTGAAATTGCTGATTCAATGGAATGTTCATGGGCGCAGGCGGATTGAATGTTTCTTTTTTGTTTCAGGTATGATGACTTACGAATGTTGAGCTTGGCATTAAAAGCTTTGGGTACGTTCAGTTCCTTGCTTTTTGGTGTCGGTCTCAACGCTGGCTGCGAGTTGCAGGCCCTATGGTGGGACTTTGGGACACGCGTCTGTGAGCGCGTGCAACGCTCTCAGGTAAGTAAGTTCTTTGAAGGTGGGAACCTTACCTGCGCGGAATTGTGCGTTCCTAGAACGCTACAACCTATCGTGAGATTGAGACAACCTTAGGCGTTAGTGGGACCAGCATACATTCAATATTGCATAAAGATTTGACCGTCAAAAAAATTTGTTCGCGTTGGATCCCACACAATTGGTCAATCGCCAAAAAAAAAAGGCTCGTGTCAATTGGTCGAAAGAAATGCTCAAAACACGTCTATGACATCGTGACAGGTGATGAAATTGGATTTACGCGTATGAGCCCGAAAGTAAACAGCAGTCGACTGTCTGGGTGTTTCAAGATGAGCCCAATCCAACCAAAGTTGTTCGCGCACGAAGCACTTCCAAGCAAATGGTCGCCTGTTTTTTCGGAAAAACTGGACATGTCGCAGCCGTACCACTAGAACAACGCAGAACAGTCAATTCTGAGTGGTACACAACCAGTTGTTTGCCAGTTGTCTTCCAAGAAATCAGGAAAACCAACCGCCGAAGACGGATCACTCTTCACCACGACAATGCGAGCTCTCACACATCGGCTGCGACAACTGCATTTTTGTGCACCCAAAACATCGATTTGATGGGTCATCCGCCGTATAGTCCTGACTTGGCACCGAATGACTTCTTTTTATTCCCGTACGTAAAAAACAAACTGAGAGGTCAACGTTTTGCGACACCTGAAGAAGCGGTTGCTGCATTCAGAATGCATGTGTTGGAGATACCTCAATCAGAGTGGCAAAAGTGCTTCGACAATTGGTTCAAACGCATGCAAAAGTGTATAGATCTTCATGGGGAATATTTTGAAAAACAATAAAGTGATTTTCGATAATCAATATTTGTTTTTGTTCTCTAATCCCGAAATATAAAAGGCAACCTTCGTATCAAGCGAAATGTGCTGGAAAATCATCGAAGGAAAAAAAAAAAAGGAATGAATCGGCAACCGTTTTGTTGGTGGTCGTATTAAACTAAGTTAAAACTGATCTAGTAAGAAGGTTGTGTCATTTTGATTGCGCATATCTAGGTTTGTGGGGGTACGTCGGCTGTGTGCCTGCACGGGCGCGGGTTCACCAGTACTACACGAATTGTTCCACCGGATTCAGTAAAATAAAACACTCTGGAGAATTGTTTTAATTCTATTGTTTATTGTTCTAGTTTTAACGGATGGTTTCTGTATTACACTGAATAAGGTTGCTGGTTCTTAAGAAAGTTATTTTGCACTGTCAATTTTGTTTTAGTATATGTTACACTGTGTATATTTTAGTAATGCAATTGCGAGGAAGATAATGGTTAGACAGATACATGTGAATATGGCACTTAGTTAGAATCCGGTTTAATCAAATGTTACTATGGAATGTACTAGTTACACGCTAACAGAATCCTTTCGACTGTTTAACTCCCGGATTATGTATTCAACGTTAACGTACATTATTACTGAAGATGTAACAAACGACTACTGCAACTCCGGCATACAATTCGAAAAGCACTCTCACGACTACCCTCGATTATGTAATTAAATTCGACTCGTTGTGTGGACACGCTGGTTGTTGATTTCCGACTGCTGAAAAATGACTCGTGCTGAGTCGGTAATCCTCTAAGGGTGGCTTTCACTCTCGAGAGAAACGTGCAGTTTCTCTTCGTGGTCACCAACAGGAGAGGATCTGTTGGTGGCTTTTACGTTGGCATCAGCAAGGATGCGGGTTCCATAAAAACACCACCGATGAATTCTTCCTGAAATAGTCCGCCAAGGAAGGAGAAAATAAAACACACTGATTTTCTTTCCGTTCACTTATATATTTATTTATGGATTAATCTCACTTAATTTAAAAGTGGATAGATTAAGGTGGGAATCGATTTTCGATAAGAAGAGATTTGTTTATCTTCTAGTTATTTCATTACAATGTTTTTTTATTACTGTCACAACCGATGGGCGTTTTAAGCAAATTAAGTCAACTGGGAAATTCAGAACAAAATAACGCGACGAACTACAACAAACGGAAAACATTATTTTCCAAACCAATGCGAATTTCCAAGCGCGGACTTCCCACAAAACGTGAATTTACACATGAACCGAACACTTAACTTATCGTGTTGGTCCCGACTCTGGCACCACAACGACCTCGAGTTCTCTCCTTTGGTTAAGGTATTTTTGACTTTTGATGAAATCTGTAATCCACGAAATTCGATTTCGGTGATCCCGTGCGCACACCGAAACTGTTGAAATCTGATCCGTTGGGCGAATAAAATCTGACTCCAGGTCTGCCGCCGTCAACATCCACCAACCGTGGTGAAGATGGACTTCCATCGGTCTGGAAGTAGCCAATCCGATCTTTTCCTTGGTGATAATGAAAGGGCGATCGAACTGGAATCCATAATCGAAGCATTTCCCCTGTAGATGCCTGGATGAAAATCCGTTTATTGGAAGCCACGACTACGCAGAAATGAAGGGTGCGTAAAAGGTTGTCTAGATACGACGGCTGATCAAACAAAAAAATCGACTACCGAGGATGGCTGACTATGCCATCATAAATCATAGGGAATAGGGTTTCTTTACCTGTTGATAACATGCAACCAAACTTTGCTGCAATGATCGAGGCTACGATGCTTGGGTGCATGTTTATTTTAGGATACGTTAATCCCAGAGATGTTGCCGTAAGGCAAAAACATTTTCTTGTGTTTACATTGAGTAAACAGGAGCATTCCGTTTCAATAGCCAGCGTGGTAATCGTGGCTGCTCGTTATTTGGACAACGTATCCTAGGCATGACCTGATGCGGCGATTGGATCGTATAATCGGTCATGCCAGTATGCAAATTACATGCGTACTTGAAGGCTAATGGTTTATTTGTTCTTTTTTTCTTTTCGAAAAATAGATCGTAGGGCATGCATATTGGAAATCAGGTTTGCAGATGTGCAAGCCAGCAAATAGCCCGGCATGTCTTCTTGGACAACGGATGGGTGAAACGATAACACACAGGTTGGCGTGTGTTTGGTGGACATGTGCTATCCATAGTTCGGTCAATTCATGACGGATGCACCGAGGTAGCTCGGTTGATGCTATAGGTTTGCTGTCATGGCAAGATGGTAATCTTGTCATGAATATATGTTTTAGGAATGGCGGTTCGAAGGAGGGCTTGGAGTATCTCATATTCAGGTGAGTTGCTTAAAATAGGTGCAGGTAAATTATGGTAATGCTAATGCAAGCTAGGTGGGCTTAAAGCGATGGGTGGTTCCTCGGCACCTTGAAGAAACCCCACAGATCTCTCTGCCGATCTTGGCGGGATTATTTCGCTTGCTCGTGTTGCCAGGTCACGGGCAAACGAAAACGAGAAAAAGAGAATGAGCCGAAGGGTATCGTTGGTGGCGCGCATGCAGCTGCGTAAAACCGTCTGCTCACCAATAGTGAAACCTGTGCCACAAGGAAATGAGATACTTGCACAGCAATGGTTGCGCACGGGTATCCAAGACCGTGGAAAGGGTCGAATTCCCTGCGTGCCTGCTCACACTCTGGAGAATTAGATTTTAGGCGGTCAGACGCGAGATGCGTGGACTGCTATAGTTTAGTTTTAGTTTAGTTTAGTTGTAGAAATCGAAGGAGGTGGGGTAAGAGTTTGCCAGCATTAGCATACGTGAAATTGGTTCTTTACAGCCGTAGGAAGTGTGGTGGGAGGGCAGATAGTAGAGACGAGGGTTTCGTAGGTTGCGGGGGTTGGTGTTGAGTGCGATGGCGGAAAGCAAGCTAGGGCACTTGATTGTACCGGAGAGGAGACGGTGGATGAAGAGGATATCGGCAAGAGTTCTGCGTTCCTCAAGTGTACTGAGGTTGATCAAATGGAGCCGGCTTGTGTATGGGGGAAGAATCCGAGGAATCTCCCAGTTCAGTCCACGGAGGGCAAAACGCAGAAACCGACGTTGCACGCTCTCAATTCTACGGATATGGGACGAGCAATGTGGAGACCAGACCTGACTGGCGTATTCAAGAAGGAGGCGGGCGAAGGCAATGTAGAGGAAACGGGAAACGTAAGGATTAGAGAATTCCTTAAACCAGCGTTTCACAAACCCTAGGGCGGAGTTGGCCTTAAGAATGATATCGTCGATATGTGGGATGAAGTTGAGCTCCCTGTCAAATAAGATTCCAAGGTCACGTATTGAGGATACGTATGAGATCTGCTGGTTAAGCAGGAAGTAGGGGCGAGGAGGTCGGGGTGGATGTTTGTGGGAGAATGTAATGGAGTGACATTTGGCAACATTGAGATCAAGGCAGTTATTACGGCACCAGGTTGAGAAGCTGTCGAGGTCTTGTTGGAGGAGTGAGGAGTCGAGGGGAGAGATGATTGTTTTGTAGAGTTTGGTGTCGTCCGCCTAGAGGGATATGGATGAGTGTTTAATAACAGACATCATTGATGGTTAGGATAAAAAGGAGCGGGCCTAGATGACTTCCTTGCGGAACCCCAGAGGTGGGAAAAAAGGGATCGGAAAGGGAGGATCTGAATTTGACACGGTAGGATCGGTGTTTCAGATAAGAAGATAGTGTAACAACATGCCCACGAAATGCCCATGAACAATAATCTCAAATAAATCAATTGGCCTTGTCACAATTAGCAAGTTTCAAGTAACCAGCATTCGTTGTCGATAGTAATTCAAGGTCAATTCTTTTCATTGAGTAAAAGAAACGAATTGCTCCTATTACGATTTGACAGAATCATATGACACCCGCTTGGGAGCTTGCCGCTAGCAGGTGATTCACAATTAATTGGGTCAACTCATATCATTGTTCTTCCACTATGCGCTAAGCTGGTGATAGCAAATAGAATAGCACAATAAGCAGAATTATCTTGAGTGAATTATGAATTAAGACTGAAATAATTTGTTAAGCAAAAATTGTATGAGTGAATTAAGAAATTTGTAAATAATGAATTTGATAACAAATTAATCAAAAACCTATTGTGGAATTTGGTTCAACTTTGCGGCGACTTCGCCATAATCTTTCAGCGGACTGCGCTTTGTACAGCACCAGTAGGGAAGTAGGTTTTAGACAGATCCTTCCAACAAATCAAATTAGTACATGGCGACTCTACCAAAATATTACATGGCAACCAAAATAGATTACACTGCTTCTGTCGGTTGGAGAAAAGATCGCCGAGAATATGGGTAGGCCAGAAAAGTCTGCTGCCCACGTGTGTGGCAGGAAACCCTGGCTGACAGGAGCGCCGATCGGTTTCCCATGTATGATACTTGTATGTTGAGAATTGTTTTCGGCAAATTTTCTGGTGATGCATCAAATGCATGAAATGATGTTGCTTGTATAATATATTAATGTTTTGTTTTCAGGGATGGTGCTGAATTAAATGTGTGAATTGAAGTGATGCCTGGCAAAAGGGTTGTGGTAGGACTTGTGGGTGAAATTGTGTTTGGAATTGTGGGTGAAGTTGTGGTTGGCAAAAGGAGTTGGGGTTGGAATTGTGGCTGGTTCTTAGTGTAGGTTTAAAGAACCCCCACAGGTTCAACTGTTGACTCTTGTTATTATGTCAGTTCGGCATCATTTATACATTCTAGATTAGGTTTCACTGATCAACTACCTGGAGAGATTCTATTCCATTTACTTATTTTCTCTATGAATTGATTGGGAAAAAGTCTTTTCCTTTCGGAGCTTTGTCGATAGGCCTGATTGAGAAAGACTAGCATCTCAGACACCAATTCAGCGTAAAGAACGGAAATAAAAAAACGTTTAATGGCATAGTCTTAACAAACAAAATTAAATCGCCACAATCTTCTTTCTTATTATATATTTACAATGTTCATCGATCTATTCAAAATAAATTTTCATCTCTTCCTCCTGTTTCACCTCATTAATTTGCGTGTCACTGCATCATTTTAGAATCACATAGTGTTGCTTCTGAGTAAATAGTTAAAACAACATCTGTTTTCATCCAATTTTCGTTTTGTTGAAAAACTTAAATATTTCCAAAGTTGTTTATTATAAAAGTTTCTTAGCCTTCTGTGTCAGTTTAAAACGTTGACTACATTCTAAAGGTAAGTGCACATTAATACCACACAAGAATGTGCCGAAGTGAATTAAACTTAAAGCAGAAAACTTTTAGTTAGTATAACCCGGGGTAAGATGGAACTTCACATAAAAGTTTAATGAAGCCTTTCAATTTCTTCTTGGACATTGCTCTTTTATTTCGTTTTTCCTATTACACATCCCCAACACTCGAATCACAAGTGAAACATAATGACAAAAACTGTGCTATTAGGTCATCGCCTCCTCCAAGAGGAGCATACCAGTGTTACATCAAGCATTATGTTTATGCAGACTGCGGTGAAACAACATACCATCTAAGTGAGTCATAGGCTTTTCTATACCCTTGACGTGAGTGACTTTTGTTGCATGTGTTTAAACGTTTAATCCGCCTTTGTGAAATTTTAGTGCAAAAAGTTAATGGGTTGTAGGCATAACCCTTACCTAGTTCCCTACTGGCAACTGCACTTGTTTTATCTGAGAATTGTAATTAAGTGGCAGTAGGAGGACAATAGGATGTATCTAGGATTTACGATACGAGTGTCAGTCTATGAAAGGATATTAACATACTTTGTGTGTTCAGTAGAACATTGATAATCTAATTCAGAATGGAGATAAAAGAAATTATTGTTGCACAATAGAACGAACACTGCGTTGAATAGACTGTGTGCACAGACTGAGCAGCAAATTATTCAACGGACCTGTTGTGGAGTATTGCATTTTTAAGACAGGAAAAAGTGAAAAGGAAGTTTCACTGGGATAGTTACGTTGTTAACGAGAAACACGGGGATATGCACATTTGAATTTGATCGCCATTTTCATGTGTTTTGTCAAACAGCAATATGGAAAAAAATATTTTTTATGATATCAAAATGTATTCATTCAGGACAGAAAGAGCAAAAAGGAGCAACAAGGTTACAAAGGTCAAGAATGAACTCATCTTCTACGCCTTCTTATAGGAAACCTACTTCCGTATGGATTTATATATTGGGGTTACGGAAGCATCTTCTCAAAATAGCCATCTGCTGCAGAGATCACCTCTTCATCGTTTGTAAATCTGTTACCACCGAACAATTTATTCAAGTTTGGAAAGAAAAAATAGTCCGAGGATCCTAAATGTGGCGAACAGGATGCATGAGGAAGTAATTCGTATCTCAAATCATGAATTTTGATCACTGCTATAACGCATGTATGAACAAGCGCATTGTCGCGCTGGAACAACACCTTATTTTTCCCCAAATGCGGTCTTTTTTCCCTAATTGTATCACTCAAATGCTGTAATAAGTTGCTCAATACTGGCCGTTGATGGTTTTTCTTTTTCAAGATGATCACTGAAAATTATACCACGCGCAACCCAAAAAACTGAACATAACCTTGCCTGCAGATGGAACTGTCTTTGCATTCTTTGCACGATTTCACATTATACATATCGAGGGTGACCTGAAAAGTTTCCGACCTCAACGTGAAGATAGCGGCGCTCGTCAATAAAAGTTAGGGAATGTAGTTGCGTATCCTTTGCCAGTTACTCCCCATGTCAGACATTTTGGGCGGGTAGTTTTTATTTGAGTGAGTCGATGTTTTTTGCTTTTTTTTGGGCCGATTCCCCTTTTGCAGTCCACTGTTTTGACTGTATTTTTGTTTCGGACGTATAATGGTGTATCCAAGTTTCATCGACAGTAATTAATCGGCCCCATAACTCAGATTTATTGCGCCAAGAGAGTGCGTTGGAAATGTTCGCTCGATCACGTTTTTGGTCTAACGTCAGCAAACGCGCAGCCAACGCGCGGACAGCTTTCTCAAGCCTAAATCTTGATTTAATATGTGACAAACACGTTCTTTGGACATTTTCCTAGCCTCTGCTATCTCATCATCATCATCATCATCATCGGCACTACAACCGCTTAGATTTCGATTTAGAAACCTCCTGTGATGAAAATTGGATTCTGTATGATAACTGTAAAAGACTTGGGCAGTGGTTGGATGCAGGTGAAAAACCAAAACACACCCCCCAAGTCCGATTTTCACCCAAAAAAGGTTATGGTGACAATTTGGTGGGCATCGAAAGGACCAATCCATTTTTCATTTCTTAAACCAGGAGAAACGATAAACGCTATAAATTATTGTGAGGAAATCGACATATTGCATGCCAAATTGGCTGAAAACAACCTGCGTTGGTCCACTACTACCAACGTTGCTGAATTTACATCCCACAGTCTAGAAAACGGCGATAAAGTTGATGTAATTCCTACCGACCTTCGCAAGGCCTTCGACAAAATCTCCCACAACCTCAGTCTCTTTAAGTTATCCTCCCTCGGCTGTGAACCCCAGGTGATAAAGTGGATCCCATCTTATCTCAATTATCTAACCTGCCGCGTGCGATTTAGATGCATAATCTGCGATCCTTTTTTTCCAACCTCAGATGTCCCTCAGGGCAGTCATCTCGGCCCGCCCTTATTTATCCTAACCATTAACGACATAGTCTCTAGTATCAATCACTCCTCCATCTCACTTTACGCAGCTGATACCAAAACTTTCAAGACAATCCACTCTCCCCTAGACTCCTCACTTCTCCAATCGGATCTTGACAGCTTTTCGCATTGGTGCCAAAATAACTGCCTAGAACTGAATATCGCCAAATGTCACACAATTATCTTCTCTCGGAATCGCCCACCCACACAACCACGCTCCTATCTCTTACTGAACCAACAGATAACATCGAATGAAACGATTCGCGAACCGGGCGTTCTATACGACAAGGAGCTCCAATTTATTGCACATATTGATGACATAATCCTTAAGGCTAATGTCACCCTTGGCTTTGTCAAACGTTGGTCGAAGTAATTCCTAAAACCCTACGTCGCCCGCTCACTCTACATAACCTTTGTCCGCCCACTGCTCGAATATGCTAGTCAGGTCTGGTCCCCGTATCAATTGTCTTACATTCGCAGAATTTAGAGCGTTCAATGTCGTTTCTTGCGCTTTGCCCTCCGTGGACTAAACTGGGAAAATCCCGTGATTCTACCGCCATATACAAGCCGGCTCCCTTTAATCAATCTTAACACACTTGAAGGGCGCAGAATCCATGCCGACATCATCTTCGTCTATCTTCTTCTATCGGGCTCAATCAATTGCCCAAGCTTGCTCTGATTCGTACGTATTCAGCAAACTGCTAAAATCAAAATTGCCTCTATAACATTTCACACAAACCTCCGCAACGTATGTAACCCTCGACTCTTTTACTTGTCCGCCCATCACACGTAGCATATGCTACGACGGGTCAGCTTTTTCCCCACCTCCTTCGATTTCACCCCCTCCACTCCCGCTTTCAAACGCCGTCTCCTAGCATACCCACCCCCCCGCATAACTACCCACCCTTCAATCCCACCTCTTCTCTTACGCTCTCAAACTTGTTCTCCCCCACGCCCCCCACACCTTTTCAGCCCCTCCCCACACTTTCAACCTCACCCCTCTAGCTAACTAACCCCACCCCGTACCAGCCCGCCCATATGCCGGTCATTGCCGTTGTCTCACAAATGCCACATTTTCCACCCCCACATACGCTCGCTCTTCTCCAGATTCCCACCTCCCCCATCCACCTTTGCTTGTTTTTTATCCTTTTTTTTTCTTTTTTTAATTACTACTGTAGGTTTTAAGTTAGTCTGTAAGATATTTTATTAACTTAATGCTTGTATTAAGCCAAATAAATGAGGGTTCTACCCTTACTAAACATAATAATCAATAGGCACGACCCGATCCTTTTGCATGACAATGCTAGACCCCATACTTCACAAGTAGCGGTGCATAAACTGTTGCAGTTGGGATTTGAAATTATTCCTTCCACATTTCATGTGGTAGAAAGCCAATACATAAATGTCAGGGGAAAGATATTTGAAAACGTTAAAGAGGTTAAATATCTGGGAACAACACTGGCGGCCAGTAACGAGATTTGAAAGTAAATCAACAAAAGACTGCATTCTGGCAACACTTGTTCGTACGCATTCAGCAAACTGCTAAAATCAAAATTGCTACCACGTTATACAAAACTTCGTATTTATAGAACCATAATCATGCCGATTGCTCTGTACGGATGCGAGACATGGACGGTTAGAAAGCAAACTATCTTCAGCAATAGATATGACGAAGACAACAGGACAGTGGAGGAAACTCTACAAGCATGAATCGGAAGAGATATACCCCAAAACCTTAAGAAGTATCTTCGGCGATAGATATGATGAAGACAACAGGACAGTCGAGGAATTGGAAGAGATATACCCCAAACCTACAATAGTGAGACTAATCCGCCGTGAAGATTAATATGGACCGGGCATGTAGCGAGAATGGGCAAGGACAACGCCGTACGTAGAATTCTTGACAGGAGACCAACGGGAAAGAGACCGGTGGGATGGCCACGACGGAGAACGGAAGACAATGTAAGGCGCGACTTTAAGGAGATCGGATCAGCTAGCGAAGCGTAGAAGGCACAGGACAGGAAACGATGGCGTAGCCGAGTCAGTAATGGGATGAACTTCCGGTTTCCTATCAGCTAATAATTAGTAATACAACCTAATTTCGGGAGACTTTCTCTGTGTTAAAGGTATTCTCTGTAGCTGCTTTACTTACTAACGTATATACCTTCTGTATTAAAACTGTGGGGGTGCAAGTTTGGATGCCGGCGCACGACACGGGGTTCACTCTCACCCACCGACAGAAATCCGAGGAACGGCAAATAGTTGCGGGCAATGGCGTGCCAGGGAAGAGTCACCGCTGGGTCAGTTTAGATTGTTTGCAATTATTCCGAAAGTTCGATTGACTGGGCCATACGTTGAAGTTATTCACTGGCGGCCATCCACTAGAGGACCGCTTTTCGGGCACGTTGCGAGCACTTGAAAACCTGATGCAAAACCGTTATCCGCAAGGAGGAAGCAGCACAAATGAAACACCCGGGGCTTGTTGAACTCAGTATTTTATTTCTTAGATTTCTCAAGTATTGGGTTACAATATCAGTTCTCTACACACATGGCCGGACTGAAACTAGCTGGACATAAGACGGAGGCAGTTTCAATAAGCAGCCGCAAGAAAGTTGAACACCTTGATTTGGAAATAGAAGAACAAATAATCAGATCCAGCCCCTATATTAAATATCTTGGTGTTATACTCGACAACATCTTGAGCTTCAAAGAACATCTGAGGAAAACGAATGAAAAAACGGCAAGAGTATGCAAAGTTTTGGCGAGACTGCTATACAAGGAGGACCCCGGCCCCACATAAGGAAACTCATAACCAGTGTCAACACCTCCACTATAATGTATGCAGCTCACATATGGGCAGGAGCCGCACAGTATAAGTCATACATGAGGGGAGTGAACTCAACACATAGACTGGCATCACTAACAGTATGCTGTGCATTTCGAACGGTATCCGAAGATGCCATAAATGTTTTGGGCGGGAGGATACCACTTGACATTGCAGCTAAAGAAAACGCTGCATTGCATAAGGTCTCCCAAGAAAATCTTTGGAGAATGCGGACACAATTAGAGCTCTCAATCCTAAGAGAATGGCAACGAAGGTGGGATTCTTCCACCAACGGAAGATGGACCCGCATCATGATACCTGATATAGAAACATGGGTGAAAAGAAAACATGGCGAGCTGAATTACTACTTGACTCAGCTAATATCAGGACATGGATGCTTCCGGCAATACTTGCACAAGTATAAGCATGTGAATCGCCCATACTGCTTGTATTGTGAAGGCAAAATAGAAAATGCCGAACACGTACTCACAGAGTGCGTGAGATTCGAGGCCGCACGAACGATTTTGGAGAGACACACGAGACGGACAGTTACTCCGGCTGGAGTAATAGAATACATGCTTAGTTCAAAACAGGCATGATCCGTAACCAATGGTATTCTCTATGAAATGATGGAGCAGTTGCGAGACGAGCGGAGTAACTGGTAAACTCCGTCCCGCCCCGCGATGGAATATCTAAAAGAAAGTTCCGCGGGGATCAACGAGAATATGAGCTTGGCGGGAGGTGGTTTTAGTCGGTAAAAACCCGACATGCCCCTAGATCGGTCTAGAGGTATCTTTTGAAGATTTCCACCTTCCTACCGAAACCAAAAAAAAAAAAAAAAAAAACACATATTCCTGTATATATATACAATTGTCCTAGGCACAATCAATAGCTGTCCGAAATTGTGTGAAATTTCACGTTACGCACTGACGACGGACTCCCGAAAGACCACGGCGGCACCGACCGAGTGGACCGAATGGAAATACCGGAGACCGAACAAGACACCTGTAGGCAAGGGGTGTGGGACTGGTGGCGGTTGGATCTCGACTGACTCTGTTGTGGACGCAACGGTGGATGAATCGCGACTTGAAGGTATGTGTGCACCTCGGCGGTTGGACGACGAATGACTAATGAAAGCAAAAGTTCATCGCGTCGTGGGTGGAGTCATAAACTCACTGCCACTTACGAGGAATTTCGAGTTTCAGTTCCAGCGAATCCTCGCCGTATAAGCTGAGTTGGATTCGTTGGTTGTGTATACCGGGAAATTGGTATAGCCAAGTATGATCAAGGGTCTTGATCGTTGTGATTGTTTCGTGGGAAGTTAGCCGTCTCTTGGTCGCAGACAAGAAGTATGATTTAAGGAAGAAATGAACCGAAATGATTTTCGGGGGCAATTGGAATGGCTTGGGTGCAAGCAAGGAATATCATTTGGATAAGATATTAACCGAAGTAATTTCGGGAAAATGTATGCGGCTCGTTATAGTTGGTGGTGGTGGTTAATGTTCCATTATGGATTTGAATATGCGTTTCATTACAGCATATGAATTTCGGGGAAATTAAGATTGCTTGGTCGCGATGAGGGAATATGAATTAAGTAGAGAATTGACCGAAGCAATTTTGGGAAAAATTATATGTGGGCTGATGTAATTGAGGGGGGTGGTTAATGTTCGTTGTAGACTTGGATATGCGTTTTATTACGGCATATGAATTTCGGGGAAATTAAGATTGTTTGGTCGCAAAGAGGGAATATGAATTAAGTAAGGAATTGACCGAAGCAATTTTGAGAAAATGAATGCGGGGATGATTAGAGTATATTCTGTTGAATTGTATTCTGTTGGGAGTTTTGGGATGTGTTTTATTGCAAGGTTTTGGGATGTATGCTTTTGCGGATTTTGTATGGGGGTTGGGTTGAGGTTAGCGGTCACGGTTGGTTCGAATTGTGGATTGGTTCTCCATGTGGTGTAGAGAACCCCCACAAAACGATCCGGAATTTGTCATTTGAATGAACCGCTTGAAACAACGGTGGATTTTGCCTCGTGTGACTTTATCTTGTTTGTTACATAATCATTAAACTGATTCGCAATTATGTTGGTCTAAAGTCTCCAAATTAAAAACACCCCCGCGAATCATTAAATTGATTCGCATTATATGCTGGCATGAAAAGACAACATTCTTGGATATATCCCATGAGATTTCCTATGGGAAATCAAGAATATCATGCCCGATTAGCAACCGCAAAGCTTGGGTGAGCGACGCGGTTGCTACATATAAAAAAGGGCTTGAGTTATCGCGTTCCTTTTGTCTTTCTATACCCAAACGCCGATAATATCCCGAGCATCAGCAGCGGCCGTTGACATCGCTAGACACGGCCATTCGCTGGGGATCAAAAACCTCAGAGTCTCGTGAAAAGTATGAAAAGAATACTTTTCATCCCACGCCATTTCCCCTCCCGACGTGCATTTTGGATCTGCACTCTGAGAGCAATCCAAACATGTAACGAGGTCATGCCGTCACCTAATTGGTTTCGCTTTCGTGCAAGCGAAAGCCAAGCCACCCTGTAATCGTCATACTCTTCGTTGCGTCTTCTCATTCTTCTAGTTCATTGACCGTCGGGTAAATTCGCAAGAGTTTATTCACCTCAATGGGCGTGGAAATGGGAAAATGAGAGAGGGCGCGATCGAGAATGGGTGATCGTAAAAAAGTACCTGTTGGTTGGGTCACAGGGTGAGTTTTGAGTTTCCGAGTTAGTTTTTAAAGTCAGTCGTTGTCGATCAGAGTCGAGATCTGAGTATCAAAGTGGTTGATTGCCGTGTGTGCAACTTTTTTGCCAAATATAAGTTAAACAACGTGAAAACTGAATAAGTAAATTCCAAAGTAAAGTGTGTGCACCCTTTTCGCCAAACTTAAATTAAACAACGTGAAAACTGAATAAGTAAGCCCTAAATGTAAAGAAAAAATAATGAATGTGTAATTCCTAAAAGTGACTAAAAGAACAAGTCACTTAATTCCAAATTGTGTTTGATTGAAGAAATTAATAGAACCCTTTAATAAACCCTGGAAAGCAATATCGATTAGGAAAACAACCTTCGACAGAGAAACCAGTGGCAGCAGCGACTCTAAGTCCAGTCAGGGCAGCGAACACGTAAGTAACCTCAGCAAAAAAAAAAAAAATGTATACATATATATATACATATATATATATATATATTCGCAAATATATTGAAAGTGTTACAATAACGTATATTTACCATTGATAAGAGTGTTACATGTTTCCAAAACTTGAATTGCCACGTTGTGGAACCCATTGTGACTCGATTGAAAAATTCAAGCTGAATTCGCAATGTGTTTATAAATCATACCACTTTCAGCCTATGTAATGAAATATATATATATATATATATATAAATATATATATATATATATATATAACTGTAAGTACGATCCTTATTTATTTTAATTTTGCTGTACCACTGCATTCTGATCGGTGCTCATCTCGTTAATATAGGAATATTTTTGTTCTGTTTAGCCAATCTAATATAAATTAAAAACCAAAAAAAAAAAAGTTTGAACAACAATCCTCGTTCCCTTTTTCGTCAAATACTCGTATAATATTATAGTGTTCATTTTAGTGACAGCGGCTACAAGAAAACTAGAACACTGGCTTAAAATGTACAACAATACCAGCTCCATATATTTCCACTGCAAATTTCCAAGGTAAGGTAACGTGGAAATGTAGCGAAGCTGAACAAAACACACAATAGTGATATATATGCTCAAAACGAGTGTGTTGTTTTTAACGGGAGAAATGCAATAATCAGAACGAGGTGCCACTCACCGACACGAATGTGAATGTGTCTTCTGTATCCTGTCTGATGCACAATTTGTTTGTCATTTCAGTTCTATTTTATTTCATCACAAATTTCTATTCTATTCGATGACTCCTCGTATCACGTTGATGTCGTTCAAATAAGAAACATAAATATATCCCGAGATTTGACATAATTCCATCGCATAGGAAATTAATGTCCTGGAGGTAAATGTCTCCTCACCAAATAAATGTTTTCCTTCATCGTTTTTGTCAGAATCCGTATTTCAAATGTCCACTCGGGATTTGAATATCAATTACGATAGAATGTATGTGTAACCTGATTTTCAATTATCCTTCTACATCATTCGCCAGCAACGAGTACAGTCATCGAATATCCTTACAAATCGATATTGATTTTCAATTTAAAGTCTGCTCGGTTATTTATGGTCGAACTGGAATTCACTTTTGCGTTATGATGAATACTCAATTCTCCTTTAAATATCCCGAAATGTAACGAGCAAGTGTAACGACCAGGTATCCCAGAACATGAGCGCTCACCAAACAGCACGAATAATTTCTAGCCAATCGGATGAAACAGACATTTCACAATCGTCTACCTTTCGCCATGACGGGTGGCAACCTTTCGGGAAGTTGATCTCTACTTATAATTAATTTGAAATCTATCAGAGCGTAACTACATCTTCTAATCCCAAACCTAGGTATTCCTGTTCAATACGCTTGCCAGTGCTACTTTTTTGCGCCTCATAGACGTCGGGGATGTGTTGGGTTTCTCGATATGGAAACGGTATATCGACCATAAACGATAGCATTACAGATATAACGTCCCCAAAATAGTTACGTATACGTACACCCCACTGATTGTTGGCATCAATGCTACGTTTTTGGAAAGAGGATGCTAAATACGGAGGATAACAAGATGCGCATTAGCGCAGTGGTAATTGGTCGAAGTGCCCAAATAATACAGACACTTTGTGTCGCAATGTTTGTTTTTAATCTGACTGACAGAAAGGACTCAAATAGCAATGTTTAGGATTCTACAGGAATCCCGGATAATATTTGTGAAAAATTATCTTAATGGTATTGAACAGCTAAACGTGCCACGGATATCGAAGAATGTGAATGGATGTCCGTTAAGGGATGTATTAACGCATTCTACTACTATAATCGTATACAATCCGATAAAATTCAAGGCAGATTTGGGGTTGCGTATCTCGCTGAGAGCGCGGGAGTACATAAATTACAAGAGTAATCTACGACAAGCTGTCATCAGGCTTAGGCAGTCGAGCATGTGACAAGGCCTTATTGATGAAATCTAGCCTGGGTATTTATGTGCTGCTTTAGCACACAGACGAAGTGTCGTCGGAATTAGATTTTTCAAAATAAGCTCGATTCACTTAAAGGAAATTGTGAAAATCTCTTTGGTGCATTGACAAGTGTTAAGAGGAAACTGACAATCATAACTCTTGTTCAAACCGTTTTAAAATGTTCCCAGTTCGCTATACCGTCCACAATATAAACCATAATTTTATTTAGAAGAAAGCGAGGGGGGGGGGGATAAAATGGGCGTGTATTCAATCTTAGGTTACGGGCTGGTTGGGCATTTGACCAGAAAATTAAATTCATTTCGAGAAAACACGTATACGGATTCTGATCAAGCAACATCCCCAAGGTAAGGATATCGAATTTAATTCCAATTCACACCATATCCTAATTGATATGTCATATTATCTGGCACTTTAAACTAGAATCTCAAATCGACTTTGGGGTTTTGGGAAACATGTCTTGAGGCGATTTATCTTTGTAGTGAGGAGTTGGGGATAAAGTGCAGTTTCAGGTTTAATCCAGATGGATGTATGTCCTTTTGAGGTCAAAATGTAGTCCATTTGGACTAGGAATCACTTTTCCAAATTAATATTGCTTTGTTCAATATTATGATATGACATTGGCACTAGTACAACCGACATTGGAAACCAATTAGCTGTGACTGATGGTTAATATACCCGCCTGTCAAGCGGGAGACCGGGGCTTCGATTCCCCGTCGAGGAGCCTCTGGCGCAAGACTAATGACCTTGCCCGGAAAAAACAAATCATTATGGAAAATTTAACAAGCCTGTGTTTGAAAGATTCTTAATTCCTATGACTTGCGCGGAATCCACAAATTTGACTCCATTGGTCCAACTGACTCACTTTGCTTACTACTGTTCTACTCCTTTAAGTGATGGTCAGTTGTAATGAATAGTACGTAAGGTTAACAAAATGTGTAATATAACTTCACAATAAGTAAGGTCACTTGCAATGAACAGTAAGTAAGGTTAACAAAATGTGTAATATAACTTCACAATAAGTAAGGTCACTTGCAAGGAACGAAATTAAGGGTTAACGAAATCTTGACGACTGTGTCACTAGGACTCCAATTTACTAGTAGTTAGGAAAAGAAAGTACTTTGCGACTCCTGACTCGACGGTGGCTGTTAACTGACTTTAGATTATTTAACGTGGAGGCCCGACATGCCGCAACGGAATCTAGAACGCGATTAGAGAGGTTCATCGAAACGATAGAATACCACATATTCAATCATCGCTTCGATGACTATATTTGATCATAATCCCTTTGGAGAACATCTCTTGCCTGTGTGCTGTAAATTCGGTGGGGGATATGTGCACCGCGGTGGTCGAATTATGTCAATTGCTTCGTGGTGGAACTGAATTGGTTTTGAGGAAATGGTGCGTTTCATGAAACCGCGCCTTTAGGGAAATATCTATTAGGTGCTGATGGATTTTACATCAGCGAAAATCATGTGTTAAGATACTTTAGGCGAAGGTTTACGCAAACAATTGTCAGGTAAGTAATTGCTTTCAGGTTTGCTATGCCCTACGTGGGAGCTCAAAATGGGGTAATGGGAAGTTTAATTGGTGGCGTTCAAGGGAACCGCCACAAACCTCAGGACTTGCTAAATAAGGCCAAGACCGGTTTCCGGTTGTAGTGCCGATGATGATGATGATGATGATGACGATTATAAAGTTCGTATAGAACGGGTAATATTTTGTAATATTAATATTAATATTGAAAGTAATTTTAAGAAATTTATTCATAACTACTACACAGGCTGCAAAGTACCAGGATTCTTAATGAGAATAAGCGTTTTTTGGCAAAGTTATATTTAGTCCTCAACATAGTTGAAGTTATTGCACTATCTGTACTCGCGTCAACCAAACTGAAAGCCAATTCACCCATTTCTGCATTGTGAGCACGTGCGAGTTAATTTTTATTTTGAAGTAGGAAACAAAAATATGTATTTTCACAGTGACTACATTCAGTCTTTGTTACTCTTTATTTATTTATGTACAAGTATTTTCACTTTATAGATTCCAACTCGCTGTTTCGCACCGTCCACCCAAACAAATACACAATTGAAGTTTCCTCTAACCAACAGTTTTCGATTTAAAACCGCCAACGAGACAGCACGTGGGCTTCTGCCTCGTGATCCATACCATCGGATCAATTGTGCAATCCGTTTTGGGAATCTTAAATACACATAAGATACCCAATTGCATTATCGGTCGCACGACAAGTCTTACTGTGGGATCCTAAACAAACAAACGGTTCTGCACACACCCGTCCGAGTGCAGTGCAAAGTTATCTGTGCGATCCTAGGCAAATAAACGGATCTTCACCCATGCGTCTTAGTGTAGTTGAAAGTGCGCGTATATACTGCGTCCCTTAGGTATCGATACTCTGGATTGATTTATAATCTTTGGAGAGTTTTTGGTTTCTGAGTGGCATAATGTTCATCATAAAAGGGATGTGACCTGGATTTCGGCATGGATCTAGTGGGACACCCACTACAAGGGTATCTACTGCTGGTCCCGGCTTGTATCCTTTCCCGAGGGGGTATTGGTTTTTTTGTATAGGGCCATTTCAATGGAGCTGGAATTTTGCGTTGATTTGTGTAACATTCGCGGCTTGAGATGCAATTTCTCTTCTGTGTCTCCCCACGTTTCTAACCAGAAACCAACTATCCTTGCACTTAGCGAAACCCAGGTAATTACTAATACAGATATTCCCATTTTAATCTACCTAGATATAACTTAGTGCCACTGTTCTTTCCACATCGTGGTATAGCCACATACATACGAAATGATATTGCTCATCAGCATCTGCCACAATATGGGCTCTGTTCCAACACAGAATTTAATTTCTGTTGGCTAAAACTAGACGTTCGTAAGCATATCATACATTACTGCTTTCTTTACATAAGCCCAAAGTTGGATAGAAATGCATCCTTTAACGAATTTGATGATCTGATGAATTCTCTCGATAGGATTGTAGGGCTCCGGAAAACCATACAATTTTCTTACCTCATAGAAACAATCTCCTTCCCCCACATACAAATCCCTACAGCCAAATCAGTATTGAATTCAGTGTCAACCAAATCGAACTAAACGTTCAAACTCTCGAACATTGAATTCAATTCAATTCAAATTCCTACAAGATCCAAAGCCCAAAATGCGCATGTGTTTAACAAAGGCATATCTATTTTCCGCCGACACACAATTCAAGCAATCATAAACATCCTAAGCAATCATAAACATCCTAATGCATATCTTCACATGCCAGATGTTTTATGGCTTGTAAATGCACGAATACAAAAACGAATACCTAATTCCCACGGATCTTGTGCTACCCATCCGAAGGACACGCAAACTCTTGTCTGCATGAGCCAGACGGATAACAAAAACAAAAACCCAAATTCCAATGCATATCCTAATATGCACAATAGTTTCATGAGAACTCATAAAACCGAACCATTATCCTAATGAGCACATTGAACACCACACCCGCAATCGAGATTTTCCATCTGAAACGTTCGCTTCTAGATACAAAATCTCGATTTGTTTTCATTTAAAAGAAAGATGCATCACGATCTCCGGCAGCAGTTGATTAACGTACATGGTCCCTGTTGGAAGTGCTGCAGGAGACGAACAGGGCAAAGTAACGTCATAGAGCAAGGTTCTTGGAGGTGGTGTCCCTACCAGAATCGTCTTTTCTTTTTTGCAAATAAATAAAGTAAAAGTGAATGTTCTAAATAAAAAGTATTTTATTATTTGGAATTGTGCGTTCTTTACAAAACGTTGGCTGCTCCAGCACAAGCGACGAATTCTAACCTGGAACCGGTGAATAGAGTGGTGGCACGCCCACAAAACAAATCGTTGCATCTTCTCGATTTCGAGCATCACCAGAAGGCGCCGGGTTCCACGGCGCAGGTAAGCTATTTTTGGAACGACGTCCCACGAAGGATCGGTCGCTACTCTTCCCTCGGATTTGAGGATGCACGGCGGCGACCGCAACGGGTCCCGTCAGGAGCGATCAATAGAGATCCCTAATCCTTTTCAGCACCAGGAGACACGCTACCTAGGAGCGAGGTCAATAATTAATACAACAGGATCTTGACCCCATATACGCACACTGAAATCGTTATTGCGGGTGATTTTAATGTTCATAACTCCTAGTGGCTTCGTCACTCCGGACACACAACACCTGAAGATCAATATGTCCAGCTCTTTGCTGATTCAAATAGTTTAACTCAACTTGTCAATGAACCAACACGGGTACCAGATATATATGATCATTTCGCCAACACACTGGACCTGTTTCTCATCTCCCACCCAAACAAATACACAATTGAAATTTCTTCGCCCTTCCACACTTCAGACCACTGTGTCGTGTCAGATAAATTTCCTCCAACTAACAGTAACGTTAATGAGAAAGCTCCCAAAAGAACAGTATGGGGCTACGAGAAAGGCAACTGGGAAGGTCTGAACGACTTTTTGGAGGTTAAATTGGTCGTTATTTTTCCTTAATAACGATGTTGACTCTATAGCGGACACATTGACAGCCACGATTCTACTTGGCATGCGAACCTTTATTCCACACAGAGTAAAAAGTTTCAAGCCCAAGAGAAATATATGGTTCGATTCCGGGTGCAGAGAAGCCATTAAGTCTAAAGAGTTGAGCTTCCGGTTGTATAAATCAAACAATACTGAGGAAAACCGAAAAAGATTTAAGAGAGCTAGAAATGACTGCAATGCGTATATTCAACGCGCCAAGTTCTTGTATGACCAAAGAGTGAGACCAAAAACACTACACTCTCCCACAGCTAGTAGAAACTTCTGGGCTTTCGTGAAGAACATTCAAAACTCAGTCCCTTCATCCATTCCATCGCTTATAGTCGATGACAAACCAGTCACCACTGCAATAGAGAAGGCGAATTTACTTGCTGCACATTTTGCATCTCAACTTGAGCATAAGCAGTACACCATGAGCCAGATTCGCTTCCGAACGCGTACTGTTGCCCAAGCGCTCAAAGAGCTAAACGCAAACAAATCCGCTGGTACGGATGGCATTCCTCCAATCCTCTTGAAGAGATGTTCCTCTTCACTCACCAAACCACTGCGGAAACTCTTCCGTTTGTCTTATTCTACTGGCCGTTTCCCTAATAGATGGAAGTCAGGGAACATTCAGACAATTCCCAAAAAGGGTGATAAATCACCCCTTTTTTCTTATCGACCCATAGCACTAACTTCTATTCTCTCCAAGGTAATGGAATCTCTTATCAATCGCCAACTTTCGAAATATCTGGAATGAAATGACCTCCTCCATGACCGCCAATATGGCTTTCGTAGCAACAGGTCGACAGGAGATCTGATGGCGTACCTTACCGAAAAGCGGAGCCATTCCATGCACTACCTCGGTGAAAGCAAGGTAGTCGCATTGGATATTTCAAAGGCCTTCGACAGAGTTTGGCATCCAGCCCTTTTGTCAAAATTGCATTCATATGGAGTGGACAATTTCTGGATCCAAAGCCTATCTCATTTCTATAGGTATTACCACGATCGTTGCTCAACTGAACTTGCTGAATGTGTTCCGCCTCTTCAGACATTTTCCCGCGAAACCCGTCAATCTGTGAATGCGCATCAGTTCAGGTTGAAAGCGGACTTCAGGCGCAAAAATAAACATAGAGAGTCATTCTTTAGCCGAATGACACGAATATGGAATGTTCTGCCTGATCATATGTTTCCTGGCCGTTGTGATGTCCAGACATTCAAGACCAATAAACATCGACACCTCCTTTCCTTATCCACTTCCTCTCCATCCGCTCGCACTGTGCTCTGACATTTAAGGGTACTTCAAAATCCCCTTTTGTGCGCGCGTTAGTGTAAAAAAAAAAAAAACACTCCCTGCGGATTCGACGAGAGTGGTTATTCACACTCAGCGTTTATCTGAAGTTTTTCTTGATTGTAGAAGCCAATTTTAGTATCTTTACTGGATATCCGGTTATCAGTTATGAGTGGCTGAGATGTTATGAGTCATCCAGATATCGCTGGATGTCGGGTTATCGATCTTCTTGGGTAAAGATGCTTGTTATCGAAACGTTAACTCGCGCCAAGCACATCAACTGCGGACAATTTCTCGTAAACATTTTCTAGAATATAAGTAGAAGCGTAAGATGAAGTAAGGGAACGGAATCTTTATTTGCATTTGTTGATGCTATTGAATTCAATCCGGCGGCTATGCGCGGAGTTGATGATTGTTTGGAGATTCAAACAAAGGAGCATTTCGGGGTAAAGTGCTTGCAGCTGTATCAATAACTGCAAGTCATTGCGAAGCAAATTACATGGTTACACAATGACGGTTTGTATAACATCTATGCCAATTGTACGAGGGTTGCCTCTTATGTTTCGGGATTTGGCAACCGTAGTGTTGCAATCCGGCAATTGACAGCTCTGTCGTAAAGTTGGACATTTTTGAGGTTATACGCACTCAGAACGTTTTGACATACGAGCGCTATTTGTGTTGTTTACAGTAACTTAAAAGATTCATCTCGGCCCAAAAATGGAATTAATTCGTCAACATTTTCGTGCGATTATGTTTTTCAACTTTCGGCGTGGATTAACTCAGCAACAGTGCATGGATGAACTTAATTCAATTTTTGGCGATGAAGCTCCATCAAGGACCAGTGTTTACCGATGGTATGGTGAATTCAATCGTGGTCGTAGTTCACTCCAAGATGAATTTCGTGAAGGTCGTCCAAAATCAGTTGTTGTTCCGAAAACCATTGATGCTGTGCGCGAACTGATATTGGAAGATCGTCATGTGACCTATCGTGAGATTGAGACAACCTTAGGCGTTAGTGGGACCAGCATACATTCAATATTGCATAAACATTTGACTGTCAAAAAAATTTGTTCGCGTTGGATCCCACACAATTTGTCACTCACCCAAAAAAAGGCTCGTGTCAATTGGTCGAAAGAAATGCTCAAAAATACGGTCGCGGTGCTTCGAAACACGTCTATGACATCGTGACAGGTGATGAATCGTGGATTTACGCGTATGAGCCCGAAAGTAAACAGCAGTCGACTGTCTGGGTGTTTCAAGATGAGCCAAATCCAACAAAAGTTGTTCGCGCACGAAGCACTTCCAAGCAAACGGTCGCCTGTTTTTTTCGGAAAAACTGGACATGTCGCAACCGTACCACTAGAACAACGCAGAACAGTCAATTCTGAGTGGTACACAACCATTTGTTTGCCAGTTGTCTTCCAAGAAATCAGGAAAACCAACCGCCGAAGACGGATCACTCTTCACCACGACAATGCGAGGTCTCACACATCGGCTGCGACAACTGCATTTTTGAGCACCCAAAACATAAATTTGATGGGTCATCCGCCGTATAGTCCTGACTTGGCACCGAATGACTTCTTTTTATTCCCGTACGTAAAAAACAAACTGAGAGTTTTTCGACACCTGAAGAAGCGGTTGCTGCATTCAGAATGCATGTGTTGGAGATACCTCAATCAGAGTGGCAAAAGTGCTTCGACAACTGGTTCAAACGCATGCAAAAGTGTATAGATCTTCATGGGGAATATTTTGAAAAACAATAAAGTGATTTTCGATGATCAATATTTGTTTTTGTTCTCTAATCCCGAAATATAAAAGGTAACCCTCGTATATGGCATCTAAGGCAACTCAAGGGTCGTATTCTAGTGTGAGTATTTACACTAAACAATAATTCGGTTTTAGGTCGCTAATGCAGAGATGCATTGATGCGTGCATGAATGCCCTTGTGGGAGAAATTCTTTACAGGAATTCCTAGATAATGCGTTGAAAGCATTAATTGCCCTTGAGAAGGGAAATGTTTCAGGTATGTTGGTAATTGGGATTTATGATGTTTGGAACAGAATTCTTATAGGGAATTTTGGATTCGAATAAATGAATGAAGGTAAGAATTCTCTTCCAGGAGCTTTTAGTTAAATACATTTGGTAAATTTAATGCGTGAAGCATTTACAGATGCTAATGCGATTGCATTGGCAGAAAACTATGAAGGTTGGGTTGTAGTTACGGGGGTTCTTCGGGTAAGTAGACAATGGGGTTTGGCGGAACCGCCACACGCTCCACAAGACAATCCGACGGTGCGAATATTCCTGCATCAGGACTCGTTCCGTTACAGAGTGGGAAGATGTGGAATTGCCTCGGGCGTTTCCGACAACTGTTCAAGAAGAACTGCAACGGTTTAATTGGTGGCATCTCGGGGTGCTGTGTCGGCGTTATAGGTTCCCCACTCCAGAGAGAAGTATATTTAAAAAAATTGTTTTGGTATCATAAACACTATTTACAATTTTACAACGTTAGTCGGGTATCCTGCATTTTGATCTTCATCAAAACAAAATTGTAGAACATACCTACAAAATTAGTCTAAGTGAATTGGACTATGAAATGAGTCTTTCATAAGATTATTTGTACTTTAAACAAGTTCTCGTTGATTTGATTAAGTTCCTACCGTCTACAACTTCTACCATAATATGCTTTGTTTCTAAATCCTTCCTAATACTCTCAAATGCTCGAAAACTGTTGTGTATTCAACTCCTAATTATTTGCAGTTCTCCTAAGATGCCAACGGTATCTGTTAGAAGCACAAGCAATTATTCAAATCTGTAAGAGCTTATACAAAGTCCAACATTTTAACGAAAGCCTCATTTACGATAAGAAAACATTAAAGATTCATGATCTTTAAGCGACGCTACAAAACTGCAAAATAATATACTTGGAAAAGGAATGGGATACCATGAACTTCAAACTTCGAAAATAGTTTCTTAATATTTCCAAGTACATATAAATTTTTGTTTTAAATGTCATCATATGAAACACGAAAGTTGCCCCCCATCGGAGGGAGGCCTTTTTCAGTTCCAGTAAAACAAGAAAACATTATTCTTCAAAAGATATCTATCGACGGCAAGGTATGGGTTAGTAAATATAAGATCCCATCTACTGCCGTTCAAAAGGGGAGCCGAATCCTCCGCAGTAATGTATTTGTGCATACCTCCCACTGCTTCATGTGTCTACTTCGGCTCAATGAAGACCGAAAACCACAAGGACCATTGTGGATGCGGTCGGCTGTATATACTTGCTGCAAATAGATATACGAGTATACAGCATGGCTGTATCTTTTTCTTTCTTTTGGTGACACATTATGCAGCTCGTTTGGCGTAATACTCAGGTGTCTTTAGCACACAATTAAGTCGGTGAAATATGAAGAGGGATCTTAAGTACACCGCCTACACCTCGTACAGTTTCTACCTAGCTATGTTCCTATATACATTTAAATGTTTTGTATCAGCCGCGACCGCGACATTCACGTATACAGAGATATATACTCCAACACTACTTATATACCAAAGGTAGAATATGAAAGGTACGATTCGTGAGTGAGTTTCAAGGAGGTGAAGTTTACAAATAAGGCAACCATTCTCCAATTTGCGTGTTCGACTGCATATTAAAGTTAATTTAGTGAGTTTTTCAAATTTCAACTTTGGCTTCGAGAATTCAAAGTTACCAATCTTCGTTAACTGAGATGTCTAGAGTACCCTTTTCAAAGTTACTGAAATCACATAAA
Organism: Microdon myrmicae; assembly: GCA_963931805.1. Classification (NCBI taxonomy): domain Eukaryota; kingdom Metazoa; phylum Arthropoda; class Insecta; order Diptera; family Syrphidae; genus Microdon; species Microdon myrmicae. The sequence goes on along the minus strand of OZ007501.1, from coordinate 33,790,406 downwards.
CCTTGCTTCGTATACACCAAAATAAGCACAACAACACCATCACGAAAAAAAAGTGAAACGAAATATAAAAAGGATGAAGTTAGCAAGTCCTTTGTTTCGCAGAAATACTGCTTCGACTAAATCTGTGAGAAGTTATTTGCCTTCCGGTTTGTAAACTTTTCTACGCGCGTCTTATGGGCATATAAAATGTTATACCCGACGATGATGCTGGTACAGGTGTGAATGAATCCGATTGCGGCTTAGGGTGGCATCTAAATGATGACATTGATTACGATGTAGGGACGATAATTCCACAGGGAATAGATTGAATGTTTACGAAAACAACCATAACCAACAGCCATTGAATTTGTACTGTAATAGCTCGTGGTTTATACACCCGAGACCAGTGGCAACATCTCTTGAATATCCTCGACGACTCATTTACCTCTACATATTTTACAAAAGAGTAATGAAGGAGACTTTACGGCAAAGATACTACCTAATGTTTTGGTTACTAATGTACATATATAAGCTCTAACTCTTTTTACCCTTTCCTTTCGTCACCCCTGTCATGTTGTTCTTTTGGATGCTTCTAAAAAACAACAAACAAATAACGGCCAGGTGAAAATAAAATCCCAAGCAAATGTATTTTTTCACTTAACGAAGACAGGGGTCCTTAGATGTGTGTCTGTTGTTTTTTTATACATTTTCTTGTTGCTGTGTTTTTGTGTAGTTATCTTTTTTTCTCACCTTTCCCACCAGTTTTTGATTGTGACATCCCAGTGCTGTCGGGTTTTAGAGGGTGTAAAACACCCCAAGCTCCCCTAGGACAGCAAGCACATTTGCTAACCGAATTCAATGCCATAGGACATCACACAGAGACAGAAATTGTTTTCATATGCGAATTTCCTCGTGTCATTGAATAGAGCGTATTAAGGGAGTGGAATAGCGAAAAGATTTACTGAGATTTCTACTTTCTCAAATGTGCGCACAAACAGGTACGCCATGCCTAGAAGGGGGTCTTGTCATGGGACAAGGGAGATTGAGTCAGTACATGAAGAAGCTCTACGTTTAGTACTACCCATCGATGAAGGCGATAGTAAGAAGAACGAGTGTATTACGCAGATCCTTGCGAATGAAGAACAAACTTTACCACAGGAATATTCATTCAAATGAGATGGACTAGAAGGGATTTGCTGGGATAAAATTTGTTGAAATTGAAATGTATATCGTTGTAAAGCGGTCGGAAGAGTGAAGGACAAGGTTTGCGTAGCGGATAATATGACAGTATATTGGTAGTTGATGGTCCTGCTGCCATTCAACGCAATGAAAATACAAAATACGCTGCAAAATTGAAGTACAATAAATTATATAGTTTACCAACATCCACTAAACTCTTACAAACTGACTTTATATATATTTTTAATGAAATTCATTTATTTTTACACTGGACTTTATTTTTATTTCTTACCTTTTATATTTATTTGTTTGGTGTTTAAATTTTTGTTTAATGTAACAAAAAAGTATAGCGAAAATTATAACGTTACAATAATAAAAAAAATCTTCTTTTTTTTTAATGTAAATTGTAAAATACGTTTAAACAGTAACAGCCCTTCTTTTTTTCTTTTTTGGTTTGAAATCCACATTTATTTCCAATACAATTACAGATTTTACCTAAGACTAAATATTAAATTCTATTTTATACATATCATTCTTACATGTTTGTTTTTTAACAGATTATAATCTTTGTGTCTATGAATAGTCCATTATATATTGATTACAACTCACAATTCATTAATAAAAAATATGTACGCTGAAAAATATAAAAAATGTATAGTGGAGAGTGTTTGAAAGGCAGGTTAGTCATGGTTCTAAGAACTATAATTGAAAAATAGGAATTGGCATTTAGTCAATTTACTATTATTTTATTACTATTTATTGGCCTATTGGAACCCGGAAGTTCATGACCTCAGTGACTCGGCTGCGCCATCGTTTCTCATCCTGTGCGCTCTCCACACTCGGCCATCCGATCCGATCTCCTCAAGGTCAAACATAATATTGTCCTCCCATCAAACGCAATATTGTCTTCCCATCTCGTCTGGCGCAAGACTAATGACCTTGCCCGAAAAAAATAAATCAATATGTAAAATTGAACAAGCCTCAGGACTTGCTAAATAAGGCTAAGGCCGGTTCCCGGTTGTAGTGCCGATGATGACGATGATGATGATGATCTCCGTCGAGGCCGTCCTTCTCGTTGGTCTACCGTCAAGCATTCTACGCACAGTCCTATCGTTGCCCCTTCGCGCCAAATGTCCGGCCCATCTTAATTTTCGCGACCTGATTACTAACCCTTAGGCAGGCGATGGAAAAATGTCAGGAATTTAAGATTCAACTATATCATCTGTTTATAGACTTTAAGGCCGCCTACGACAGCATAACCAGGGTAGAACTATATAATGCCATGAGAGAATTCGGCATTCCAAACAAATTGATACGACTTTGTAGGTTGACCATGACCAACGTAACTAGTCAAGTAAAAATAGTGGGATTGCTGTCCAAACCAATAAACATCTATAATGGACTCCGACAAGGGGACGGTCTGGCCTGCCTCCTCTTCAACCTGGCGTTGGAGAAAGCAATCCGTGACTCTGGCGTTACAACAAGAGGGACTATTGTCACCAAGTCCCGCCAGATACTTGCCTACGCAGATGACATCGACATCATCGGTAGAACCGAATCGGCGGTACAGGAATCCTTCACCCAGATCGAGCAGGTGGCACAAAAACTTGGACTGCACATTAATCAGGGGAAAACTAAGTACATGGTGGCAACTTCTGCGAAGAAATCAAACTATCAGGGTAGTGGAGCACGAATTTGAAGTAGTACAATCCTTTAACTACCTTGGGTCAATAGTATCAGCCGATTACAATATGGAAGAAGAAATACGCGAACGGCTGATTAAATCCAACAAAGCCTACTATGGCCTATCAAGGCTCTTTAAATCCCAAAATGTATCCAGAACATCCAAGCTACTACTGTACAAGACCATGGTCTTACCAGTACTCATGTATGGATCCGAGACCTGGGTGCTTAATAAAGGCACTCTGAACTCTTGGCCGCGTTCGAGAGGAAGGTCTTAAAAAGAATTTTAGCCCCGTATGTGAGAGAGGAAGATTCCGGAGACGCTACAACCATCAGTTGTACGCAATCTGCCTTGAAGCGAATGTTGTAAGAAAAATCAAGCTCGGTAGACTCCGGTGGACGGAACACCTAGCTCGAATGAGTGAAGAGGATCCTGGCCGGAAAGTCCTTTGTGGCAGGATGTATGGAAGGAGACAGCGTGGCAGACCTTTTCTGCGATGGAGGGATGGCTTAGACCCGGACGCCTAGAGCCTGGGAGTGCCCAACTGGATGACATCGGTTCGAAACCGGTGGAGAGATTTGTTAAATAAGGCCAAGACCGGATCCCGGTTATAGTGCCGATGATGATGATGATGATGATGATGATTACTCCCACAACTGTAAGTTTGCGGTATAGCTCTTCCAATTCGTGGTTGTGGAGTTTCCTCCATTGTCCTGCCTCCTCATCACATTTGCCCCCAAAAATACGCCTTAAAACTTTATTCTCGAATACACGGAATTTGTTTTTTTCCCGTTTTGTGGGAGCCCATGTTTCGCATCCGTATAGAACAATCGGCATGATTATGGTTCTATAGACACGGAGCTTTAAATTACGTGATACCAGTTTAAATTTCATCAGTTTACTGACTGCATGCCAACTAGCGTTGCCAGAGTGTAGTATTTTGTTAATTTCCTTCGACATTTCGTTACTGGCCGTCAGTAATGTTCCGAGATATTTAAATTTCTTAATTTTTTCAAATATCTTGCCTCTGATGTTTATGTGTGTTCTCTGAGTTCCACATTTTGTTTTGTCTTCATTTATTTCTGTGCCAACTCTTCTGCCGCTTGCATGATGATTTCACTGTTTTTACTTACAGTTTCTGGGTTATCGCCCAGAACGGCGATGTCATCCGCATACGCGAGCACTTGTGTGACCCCGTTCAGGGATGATCCGGCCATGTTGTCGTCTTGAACCTTTTTGATGACATACTCGAGCACACAGTTAAAAAGACATGGTGAGAGCCCATCCCTCTGTTTTAGTCCGTCCCGGATTTCAAATGGTTCTGAGAGGTGGTTTTCTATTCTAACTCGACCTTTGTTTTCGTTCATGCAAATTTGAATGAGGGCGGCATATTTTTCCGTGATTCCCAGCTCAACTACAATATGGCAGAGTCTTTGCCTTACGACTGAGTCGTAGGCTTTTTTGAAGTCAACGACCAGTTGGTGAACCCTCTCTCCGTATTCCCACTTTTTTTCCAACAATTGCCTTACTGTGTACATTTGGTCGGTCGTTGATCGGTTCCTACGGAATCCGCATTGGTAGTCTCCTAGTATTTCGTCTGCGTACGGTGTGATTCTCGCCAGTATGACATTTGTTAGTATTTTGTATGTAGTTGGGAGCAATGATATTCCCCTGTAGGAATTGCACTCAGGTCTGTCGCCTTTTTTGAAAATAGGGACGACTATTGCGGTTTTCCATTCTTCCGGAATGACTTCCTTATCCCATACTATTTTAATCAGTTGGTGGTTCTGTGTGGGTTCTCTTAGCTTATTCCAAAAACCACCCATTTTCCTTAATTCAACTCCCCATTTCTCATCCAATAAAGGTTATTAACTAACCTGCAATCAGGCAGATCATCACCTTGCCATGACATCAAACAAATCATATCATCCAAACCATTTCGGTTCATCTTTCAGGAATCATTTAAGAACTGATCAGTTCCTCTGGTCGGCAACCATGTTAATCAAACACACAGTAATCTCACTCCGTTTATTTTTCCCTACCATCCGTTGGTGTAAAAGACAAGCTGGGTAAGTTGTACGCTTGCACATCTACAAGCCAAATTTCTCATGATCGGTCGCCCAAGCGATAAACGATCATCGAGTTGCATTCGACCTATAATTTTTTACCCAAACAATCATATCAATGGCCATGCCCTATGATTCGTTTCCCAAACCAAACATGCATCCATCCATCCTTGCCCTTGCTATCGTAAGTGAAGTTTCTGTTGGCTTAACATCAACAGAAAACTCTATCCTCTATTTTTTATGATGGCAATGCAGCCAGCCTTCGTACACGATCATCTATTTGACCAGCTGCATGTTTGTATTCTCTTCTGAGCACCCTTCGCATTTTCGTTTGTCGTGGCTTCCAGTGAATGGGAATTAAACCAGACATGTACGGTCACAATGGAAATACTTCCAATGTAACCCAAATCGATTGTTCATTGGTCGTCACCAGAGAGAAAGATCTGATTTGCTCCTCACCACATCGGTGGAAATCCAACCCCGTTGCGACTGGTGGTATGTTCCGTGCAACAGCCAACGAGAGTCAAATTTTACCGGTCAAACAGAGAAGTCGAGGTCGAGTCGTAGCCCAGAAGGTTTTATTCAGTTCCCATCCTCGATCGTTGCGTCCGAATTTTCAGTAATTAGCGTGCAGTGCATTTATTTCGGGACTTGTGCTGCCGAATGGAGTCTCAACAACCGGGAGACTATCTCACGGAACTATTGTAATTCTAATGAGTGTCATATTCAACTTACCGAACTATTGTAATTCCAATGACTGTCATGTCCCGCTTACGGAACTATTAACTATTCTTACTCAACTTATTGTAATGTTTAACTAGAGAAATTGATTAAAGAATATAGACTTATAACAAGAAGCCAGTTTGATTTACCAGCAGCGGATTTAGTAACACCGTCGTCGACATCGGAGTAACAGGTTGTCGGTATATGATCGAATAGATGAAGTGTAAGGTAGAGACCTTACATGAATTCTCAAACTGGTGACTAGTGTAGAGTTTGAACCTCTCACCTGAAACACGCTGATCATCCCTACGTCAATCGGGATTTTTGTGCTCATCTGGCATCATCTGCGAACTCGGCGGGTTTTACTGAACTAGCGTCCGTGCAGACGCACCTAGTAATTATCACCACAGTTCTTTCGAGCGGTTGGCTCTCATCCACGCTTTATAAGCCCTGCCGGTATGCAGTCGACTCCGTCAGCCTTGTTGTTTTTCAATCGATTTATTGCGTTTACAACTTCGTTGAAAGAGGGCACTAGGATCTGTGGCTACGCTGAATGTACATCTAGTGCGTTTATTTGCGGTTGGTGGGTGCGCACCTTGAGCAGGTTTGCAAAGTACTGCTTCCATCTTCTCACGATATTCTTTGTTTCTGTGACCAGACAGTCGTTTGTGTCTCGAATTATTTTGTCTCTCCCTCGGTAGCCATTTCTAATTGAATTTATGCCGGCACACACACCTCTGATTTTCTTTGCTCTCATTCAACGATACACAGTGACCGAGCGCGCACGTGTTTTTAATTCGGCGATCGAGTTAAATGGAAAAGTATAAGGACTATTTATAAATAAATATATTCCATAAAAACAGTGAAAACAAAGTTAATATATATAAATATAACAGTTTGTGTTTGACAGTTATTCATTCTAACGAAAATGGAAAAAAGTTAATTCCATGTGTAGATTAAGCAAAATCTATGAATTCTTTCATTAAATAAATACAAAAAGTTAACAATTATTGCACTTTAAACAGTATACTAATTAAAAGTATTAAATTAATTAAATGAATTATGCGACCTGAGTTCGGCGACCAAAATAAAAAATCGAAAACAATAAAAAAAACACAAAGACAAGGCAGTCAAACAAAAAAAAAAAAACTTAAAATCAAACAAACAAAACAAAACATAATAAACAGTGCAGTGAAGTGCGGAAAATAAGAAAATTCGCAACTAACAAAATAAAATATATCACCTTGGGCCTAAGTGTGAATAGAAGAACTAATAATATATTGCTCGTTAAGCATTTAGTGCGAGTGGAAGGTTACTGACTCTTAGTCGACGATAGGCGAGTTCGAGTCAGCTGACGGGAGAAATCAAGTTCCGTCGTGATTCGTATAGCAGGTCGCCTTTGTTTTTTTAAAATGAAATCAAACTGGAAAGAACCAGCATGATCACAGACGAAGAAAAAAACGCGACAACACACAAAAGAAAGGGTGCTCCGAAAGATTCCATTATGACGCGAAGTAAAACCGCGAAATTAACGATGAAGAAAAGAGAACAGCAAGTGGAGGAGGACAGTGACCCCCCCCCCCCCCCCTCCAACTTTAACATGTATGGGGCTAACAATTCATTCGCTTCTCTTAGACCCCCAGAGTCTGAGGATGAAGTAGAGGAGATAAGTGAATTGGAAGCGAAATGATATTCTATGTGATATTATGCAGCAGTTACGACGAGATGAGCGGAGAAACAGGTAAACTTCGTCCCGCCCCACGATGGAATATCTAAAAGAAATTTCCGCAGGGATCAACGGGAAATGTGCCTGGCCTGAGGTGGTTTTAGTCAGTAAATACCCGCTATTCCTCTGAATCGGTTTTATGTTGATTTCCGCCGTCCTATCGAAACTAAATAAAAAAAAAACATCTGCAAACACGATGACGGCACAAAAAGATTAGACTGATTGCAATTGGTCATAGAATAAGTTTAAACCTGTTTCGCTTAGGAGTTGTTAAAAAGTATGAATGGAAATTTTATATAATATTTATTTTTTCCAAAAACGCATTTAATATCACTTTTTATTATCAAGTAAATAATAAAAAATTCGATTTTGTGTAGATCAATACGCTGCGGATTCACAAATAAATATACTGGAGAGATCTAGTATGTTCACATCCGCTTGCCTTGCCAACTATCATTCGCCAGCTAACATCGCGTCTGTGACAGAAAAGGGACGCCATTTAAGCGTAACTATTCAAAATTCTCCCAACGGTTTTCATTCATTGGACATCTCGAGCTTGCGTGGGACGGCGGTTCGCAGCGTTATTACCACGTTCCTGTGGACGCTTTATTCTTCTGGACGTATCGCAATCGTCATCCTCTGGACACTTTATTCTTCTGGACGCATCGCTATCGTCATCATCTGGATGTTTCATTCTTCTGAACGCACCGCTATCGTCATCTTTTGGCCGTCTTATTCTTCTGTACTCACCGCTATAGTCATCCTCTGGACTCTTTATTCTTCTGGGCGCATCGCTATCGTCTTCCGCTGGACGCTTTATTCTTCTGGACGAACCGCTATCGTCATCCTCTGGACGCTTTATTCTCCTGGACCCAACCTCTTCACAACGATCGCATCTCGCACACCATATTTACTTCAAAGCAAAATCTTGGCACCCAGGCAGGATACTCTCAATTTGTCTGCCAGTGAATGGGTTAAGGTAAATCAACGGATTTGGAATTTTATCCGCAAACTTCTGTAACGCACCGACTACAAAAAGGTCAATACAGTTCCACAATTTTTAGACACTTATTACTTATCCTAAAGTGTTTCTACTATAGAAGCGTAGCGTAGAAGAATAATGCATATGCGGTTATATGTTGATTCCCCCAAAAATGCTGGAGCAGCCTGGAGATGGGATCCGCATGACCGATACTGACCTTGTTGTTATATACGACCTTTTGGGGATTGTGGTAAACAACTATTCACACAGGGATGTTCTGGCTTTTATTAGGTGTTTACCACATATAAATTGTTTTCATGTTTTTTGTTTTAAATGGGTTGGTTGTTTTGTAAGAAGTCCACATAGTGTGGGCTCGCAGAATCGGCTCAGCCCACTGGTATTCAGGTGGCCGACTACTATCAAGTCAGATCAGTTATCTTTTCCAGACCTGCGCATGGATCCCATTGAAGGCGACCTTCTGTTCCTAGCCGTTGCAATAGAGTGAGAGTTTCGCATCGACAAATGCAACATTCATTACACCTTCTTAGCACATTACTTCATCGCACATGTACTGAAGAGCAGCAAACCACAATAAAATGCTTGTTCTAATTTCAAATAAAACACGATGTAATTTCAAGAAAGGTGTATAACCGAGTGAGTTTGTGATTGCTTAATTAAAATAACCCAGAAGAAAACCGAAAGCAATTCCACGAAAAATTAAACAGGTACCATAAGCATAACTCGTAGGAAACTTTTCTACGAATTTATGAAAACGTTCTAAGCATCAAGTGTTTGGAGTAAAATGTAAGAAAAAATTAAGCGAAAAAAAAACCAAAACCACATTTTATTCATTCGCGCACGAAATTACCGAAACTATAAATTCATCTGTCTATACATTTCATCCCTCTACACTTTTCGCTTGTGGCACAGAAAATGTTCGCAAACAACATTCAACTCAACTCAAATGATTATAATTATAGTTTTCCCATTGTCTAATAGGTATTCTAATTGTATATCATCTAGTGTGTCATAAAAATGTGAAATAAGAACGCACGATGTCAACAAGTTCACACAGGGTGTCCTTCTTACTCGTAGTTGATACCCTCTGTTTTCCAGTGAACGCATATTCCAGATCATTGCGTTCGAAGCAAATAAAGGAACATTTCCCAATCTGGGCCTTGACTTGAACTCCCCAAATATAAATCCGACAGCGACTCATGCTACTGCGCTAGTGTAGTTACACTTTGCCGTACACTTAAAGCTATATTCACGGTTCTTAGTTTTAATGTGCATCCTTGGAAGAAGTTTTTCCCTTCGGCACTTTAATACTTTGATGAAGTGCACTTCCTGTTCGTGGCTGCCATGATAGTTGTGACATCCACTCGTCTCATATCCTATTTCCACTACATTAAGTTTCCTATTCGTTTTGGAAGTTAAGTATTTCTTTGAACAGTAAAAGAAACCGCGTTGAAATGAAAAGCTCTTTAAGAATCAAGGTCGTTGCCTTTCGAATGAGCTCTTCAAATACTCCAAGGCCAAAACAGAAAACAATGATTTCGAGCAATTTGTGAATGAAATTTATTTCACACTTGATTTTATTTTACTTCTAATGAGAATTAAAATAGCTGGTGTGTAGAGGAATTTTAGTAGCAAGATTGAGTGTACTGGTATCTGGGTCGATAACCGACAAAATTTCTGTTGGGCACTTAAGTACTGAAAATACTGTATTAAGTAATTACGTAACTTTGCCCACTATAGGCGGACTGTTATAACTAGGGAGTAAAGGTTCCGGTGTTTTAAATCAAGTAAAATAGTGCAAGTCCGGAGGAAGTTCAAGAGGGCAAGAAACCCGTGCAAAACGCAAAGTTCTCCATGATCTGAGAGTGATAGTAACATATTACGCTGTCCCACACGGACCAAAAATGTCTACGCATTCGGGATTAAAATCTCTACCTCATATTTTATTCCACCACTTACAGTTAATGATAGTCTACCAATCAATGTCAAAAAATATATACAATACTAAAAATAAATTATATTATAAATAGACAGCAAATTTCCAAATTAGTGACGGATGGATCATAAGGACGAAGTGGTTTCTATTGGTTCTTGATCTATGTATGTACCGACATGAAAAACGTCACAATAACTTAATTCATCCAGATTTAAACACCAGTGCCATTATGAATTTCATTTCAGAACCTATCCAGACAATTTCTTGTTCACAAGTCACAAGTTAACAGCTAAATAAATCACCGATTAACGATATAATTACAGATCTGGCATGGCTCTACATATCTAAGCACTCATTTGTCCAAGATCTAGTACGATGACTATCCAATTCAATCTACCGTCTACTAGGGTCAGGATTTTCTGTTTAACACGAATAACATAAAATCAATTATCTGTGGCAACTCAGGGCAAATAGCATCGCATAAATTTCATTAAGCCACACCAAATATTTAAAATCCTTCAAGGACAAATTAAATGGCAAAAATAAACCGCAACAACTTATCCTGCCAAATTTGAAAGCAATTGCCCCGTTTGTGGAACACCCAATGTCTTCTGCCTGTGGTTCTAGACGCCACTACATTTTATGACTGCAGTAAACCCATTCCTAATTTGGACCGAACTCATCTGCAGTTTTCAAATATACTTTTGGTTGAGTTCCTGAACTCATATGCATAACAGCAAGGACCGACCGTACACGGCCAGTCCCTAAAACCCAGATAAACGACGAAATATAATATTAGTGCTGTGTTAGCCGCATATAGTAGCATGAAATTTTATGGATAATATATTTGTGTGGAGAGTTAGCTCCATATGCGACTGAACACTGTTATTTAGACACATGAGATCTATTGAAGCAATTAAAAGAACATTTAGAAGATGTCCCCCGCATATTTATGAGCCAGATGTTATTAAACAGCCGACAAACGAACAAAAGTTGTGGTATTATGAAGTAAGAAACGAGACTGTAAATCTAGTAAATAATCTTTATTAACGATACGATGCCACACGTCGTAGGAGTTGATTGTGTTATTAACATAAACCAGGATTAACCGACACTATCTCATTAAGATTAATTTAAGAATGTGTCATCAAATTTACACTTGAGATATATGACAGGGAACTCCTACCACTTTTTTAAAGTGGTATAAGTTCAATTAAAAACAATGAGGTAACGGCAATTTTAGCAAGATGTAGATATCTTCCTTCTACATTTACAATCATACATTCAGTGGAGTACAATTTTTTGATAAAGTAATAAAAAATGTTTTTCCATATTTCCATTTTATGTACATTTCTATTTTGCTCTTTCTCTAATATTTTACTTCTTGCTAGTGAAAAAACCGTGAAATTATAGCTTATTTATATTATATCCTAACTTAGTGGTCCACTGCGAATACTCTAAGCTAAATCAAAAGAATTTTTGCTATAAAATGTCATTGCAAAAATATTGACTTTGACAGTGTAACAACGTAAGATTTATAAATGGGTAAAATGTCTATAGTGTGATAAAATCGATGGAAACGCATCTAACTTAAATTTTTATGGAATTTAAAAAAAAGTATTTTATGGAATGTAAGAAACTTCACCCATTGAGATGTCCGTTATATTTTGTATGAAAACTATCTGGAATCGTAACAAAAACCCTCGAGGTAAGTTTTTTCATCATACTTTATTTTGTCACCTTCAAAGCAATCCCCATTGTTTGCAATACTGTGGCGTTTACAATAAACCCTTTGCCCGACGCGCCATTATACACTACTCGTCCATACCCCTGTAGCGGTCTGTAGCGTTAAGCAAGGATAGTGAAGAAGGTGAATTGAACACACGATGAAACGGTTGAAAAGCGAAGCAGTGAAGCATCAGACTACTGACCGTGTTTAGAATTTGATTTCCAAACTCGAGTGAATTATTTTTATTTATCGCTTGGTATACGGTTCTGATGTATTTTTCTTATTCGATTTTTTCGTTCGGTGTTCTTCACTATTTTTGCTTGTGAATTGTGTGTATCTGTTAGAATCGCTACAGGTCCAAGAAGCCCTGCCAGTTTCTCCCACATTTCCTTTTCCCCCACATCCATAAGGGATACAAATCGAATTCCCATCCAATACCATATATTCATAGCCCCAAATCTACGTTGAATTCAAATTCAAGCAAATTGAACCAAACGTTCATTTGTCGAACATTGAATTCAATTCCAAAAATCCAAACATCACAATGCATATTTTCACATGCATTGTATGTACAATCAAACACGTGTCCAAACAAACGTATGTCCCGTCGATCCACCAATACACAATTCCGGTAATCTAAACGCATACGCATTGTAACCAGGCGTTGCGTGACATGAACAAATAGACCCAAATTCCCATCCATATTCTCACCCATTTCCCATGGACTCTGACCCCATTTAAAGTGCAATATAAACTCTTGTTTGCATTAGACAGACACGCTAATGGAAAACAAAATACCTCGAAAAGAATCTGCGATAAAGGGGCGATGTGTCCAAGACTTCGAAGAAGAATAAAAGTAGATTAGAAAGTAGTCAGTTGGTAGCGCGAAGAAAGTGATGATCTAAGAATAAAGAGTACACTAATATTGCCATCCGGAGTCTGAGTCTGTAGCGGTTCTACGAACCAAACAACTCACTACAGGTTGAGGTATCCTTCCGCCAAGGAACTTTACTCACCTTTTTCAGCACACGTGCCTACAGGCACGTGTCCCAATAGTCAGTAACCATACCTGAAACAAAAGGTATAGGACATGCAACGACGTTGAACCCGATATCAGAAAGCAAGAAACTAAACGTTCAAAACCAATATCGAGTTCAACGCATCCATACATTGTATTCAACCCAATTCCAAAAGGTAGGAAAGCATCGCATCTAAACAAATGTGCCATGCAGGATAGCGTCGCATGTAAATCACTCACCAATCTTAAGCATCAACGCGATGTTTCCCATGAAATACCATTGTCGGTAAATAAACCGAACAACGGATGCCTATTCTGGTAGCTAATGGAAATTAACACCTAAATCCCTGGCATGACCCTAACGCTAAAGGCACACTTGTGCAAACAAGGCATATCGTTGCGCTGACGATTAGCAGTCAGGCCGCCATAAACTCTTAACACTATCCACGATCGATTTTTAATGAGTGGAAGTACAAACAAAGCATTACATCCCATAGTCCTTTGTACCCATCTGAATAGCATGAGAACCTTTGCTTCTCAGGCCAGATGTGTTGTAAAAACAAATCTTAAGGAAAATATCGGAGAATAGCGGCGGTATCCGATCTTAAAACAAAAGGAACAAGATTCCGATAACCAACAGCTAATGATGTTGATGATCATTAAGGAAAAATTTCTCCTTTTCAGATACTATGGGAAATTATCCTTTTCACATGCAATGGGAAATTTATGCTGCTAACAGATACTATGGAAAATTCTGTTAGCAGATATGATGGGAAGTTCTGTGCAGAGATGCGCTGGGAAGAATTCCCTTGACGATGGGGAATTGGAACCAGTCAATGAGAAGGAGTCTAAAAAATATAGTCGAACAGAGAGGAGCACTACAAAGAGGTGTCAGCGTAGCGCATATTTTCGTAAATAACCGAAATTGGGAAACGGGCCCGCAGCCGCGTAACGTTTAAATACGCGAACTAACAAAAGTCGACAGTGAGAATCCCAACGGGGGAGCTGGATAGGCAGAGGCAACGACGAACTTCGCGCGTGTGTACAGTGACAATAAAAAAAAAAGAATTGAGTGTAATTAATTAATTAGTGACGTTTGGTTTTTCTTTCTTTTTGCCACAGAAAATTAATAGTAAATCAATTGATACCTGTAGTTTTGGTGAACTCGCTCAGCAGCTCTCCCAGCGCTGGTCCTCAACTCCTCGTACTCCGGATCAGCAGGCGGTCGTGGTTCCTGCTCGAGGAAATTACCCAGGGCTGGTACCAGGCGACCCTTGGTTCTGGCAACTGTGCACACTCCACTCAGATATCCCCGAAGTTCCGCAGTCAAATTATAGACCAATTCACGTTACAAAAATGACTATTTATTATTTTCAATTCCTCCACTTTACTTTGAATCTTAACCAAACTAGGCACGGGCTTCTTCTTACATCACGTTACAAAAATGATTATTTATTATTTTCAATTCTTTTACTTTACTTTGAATCTTAACCAAACTAGGCACGGGCTTCTTCTCTTCTTCCCAAAAAATCGATCAACGGGGTCTGAGTTGCAAAAGAAACTGTATCCAAAAAGAACAGTCAACAACGGAACCAAAACAAACCGAACTCAACATCCTCCTGTCTCTCTCATTTCGCTCTCCATTCACGTCCACTTCGAAAAACAAATTCGAACTCGAAGAACTGCACGATCCACACCCGAATCAGGGTGGGTTCAGAAACTCACTTCAGGATCATGCAATTCTTCCACCACCTTACCATCATACTATGTTGAAACAAAGTATTAAATTCAATTATTATTATTATTATTAAATGTAAATTTAAAATTAAAATTTAAAATTTAAAATTATTAAATGATGGTGGTGGCCGACGTACGTAACACCTTGTGCTCCGCATTAGTTAAGTTAAGTGACTGACAACGTATATGTTAACCGCCTACATGTACGTTAAAACGCAAGACAATAAAAATAAAAATTAAAATAAAAAGGAACGTTTTCGTAGTGTTTTTATTGGTTGGCTGTATTCTTTCCGTGTTTGTTGTTGAACAGGTTGTTCCTTTAGTTTGTGAACAGTGTTCGCCGGAACACTTCGACTAAGGCTAAATCCGCTAAATTGGTGACCCCGACGTGAAATGTACACATAGCACACACTTTCACATAGTAAACAGAACTTCACACACGATCGTGACTTCCGCATAGAGCCCAGGCACACTCGCCTGCTCCGACTTTTTTCGTTTGCTCCGACGTTCGCACACGAATCTGATCGTAACAAAGTTACTGAGGAGGGAGTAGTGTAGCGTCTCTAACAGATACACACACAATACACAAGCAAATAGTGAAGGACACCGAACGGAAATCGAATAAGAAAATGCATGAGAGCCATATACCATAGCGATAACATAACAATTCACATCAGTGGAATATACTTGAGTTTAAAAATCGAATTCTATGGACGGCCAGTAGCCTGATGTGTTACGCATTGGTTCAATTTTTGGTGATTCTAACTGTCATAGCGTCAGTTTGAATTACACGTTCTTCACTATCATTCCAAACGCTATAAGCCAATTCCACTCCAACACAACACAAACAGAAAAACAGTGTGATCAGCACAATACTATTTATATCCATCTACTCATACCAAAGAGCAGAGTGGCCCCGTTGAAGGCCGTAACACTCCCTAGATTCGAATTGTGTGGCGTTGTTTTATTGTCAAGACTCCTTCGTGACGCGTCCAGGATTTTGATATTGAAGATATCGAGAATTGTCGCTTGCAGGGACTCCGGAATAACACGGTGTTGGGTCAAGTTTTTCGCATCTAGATGGGACACTTTCGTCAGTAATCGGCTTGCGAAGATTCAAAGCCTCACTAGTGGTGATAACTGGATGCCTATCACATCCAAGTTGAACCTATCCGATTTAGCCTCTCGAGGTTCTCCTCTATCCTTTGTTAGAGTGAGCCCTTCTTTCTACGTAATACATGGGAGGTTGACGTTACGAATCAACCAACGCACTTTGACACCGAAGAAGGTAAGCGTTCACTCAAAGGGAAGGGAATTCGATAAAGACACTAATCCTACACCATTCAAGTTTACTCAAGCTCACTCACATTGTGAACTTTTCCAGAAAATTTGTCTACAACACATGAAGTTTGCACGAAAAAGGTCAAGACAATACCGTCAATACCCACCGCGATTGATCTCTTCAATCAAATCAAAATAAGTTGCATGCTGTGGCAATTTAATTTTAAGAAAGAAGAAGAAATCATACGGGGCTAAATCCTGCGAAAACGGGGCATGATCGATGGCATTTATTGGGTGAACTTAGCTTTGTGAACGGGCCCATTACGGTCATGCAAAATCCAGGAGTTGTGCTTCCAAAAATCTGGTTTCTTCCGACGGACACAGCTCACATGGAATCACCCTAAAACACCCAAATAGTCCTCCTATTCACTGTTTATCCCGCTGACTGAAATTTGTAGTGTATAGCACCACGACAATCGAGGAAAACAGTCAGCAACACTTTAACTTTCGAGTGGCTTTGGCATGTTTATCTCTTCTTTTTTTTTTTGTGATTTGGCTCGTTTTCCAAACACCATTCGCTCGATTGTTGGATTGATAATGTGTCATATTTATAGACCAATAGTTTATCATCAGTTATGATGCGATTCACGACACGTTGCGAAGGTGAAAAATAGTTTATAATATTTTAATATATTCATATATATAAGCACTTTTCTTTAATTTAAATTTTACTCGTAATACAAGAAAGCATTAATATTTTTAATATATACATGGGTGGTCTCAGAACATGACGATAGCAGCACTCATCAAGAAAAGTTAGTGAATGTAGTTGTGCATCTTTGACAGCTACTCACCGAAATTTCAGCCTTTTTGGATGCGTAGTTTTTATTTGACAGACGTTTGAGTGAGTCGATGTGAGTGTTTTTTGAAAATTGACGAAATTGAGTATCGAGCTGTCATTATTTTTTTTTTAAAGCTGTACGCCTACGCAAATCAAAGGTGAGTTGGACTCAGTGTATGGGGACTCTGCACCATCATTTACCACAGTGAAATTTTGGGCACCTGAATTTAAACATGGCCGTAAAAGCTTGGGAGACGATTAACGTTCGGGACGTCCAAAAACTGAAACAACTGACGATAACATCGCTAAAGTTCACCAAATGGTGATAGACGACCGCCAAATTATGGTGAGAGAGAAAGCAGGCGCTATTCAAATGTCCAAGAAACGTGTTTGTCACAATTATATCAGGATTTAGACATGGGAAAGTTGTCCGCGCGTTGGGTGGCGCATTTGCTCACGTTAGACCAAAAATGTTTCGAATGAACATTTCCAACGCTCTCTTGGCGCAGTTTAAGCGCAATAAATCCGATGAAACTTGGATACACCATTATACGCCCGAAACAAAAATAGAGTCAAAACAGTGGACTGCAAAGGGGCTCCAAAAAAAAAGCAAAAATTGTATTCGACTGGGAAAGTGATTATCTATCTATCTATTTATTGGCCTGTAGGAACCCGGAAGTTCATGACCTCACCGACTCGACTCCGCTATCGTTCCCTGTCCTGTGCACTCTCCTTCCATGCTTGACCGTCCGATACGATCTCCCCGAGGTCAAACCTAACATTGTCCTCCCATCTCCGTCGCGGCCGTCCTGTCGATATCTTTGTCGTTGGTTTACCGTCAAGAATTCTATGCACCGTCCTATCGTTGCCCATTCGCGCCACATATCCGGCCCATCTTAATCTTCGCGAATTGATTACTCCCACTATTGTAGGATTGCGGTATAGCTATTTCAATTCGTAGTTGTGGAGTTTCCTCCATTGTCCTGCCGCCTCGTCATATTTACCGCCAAAGATAGCCCATAAAACTTTATTCTCGAAAACACTGCACCTGCTCTCGCCGTAATCATGTATTTTGTTTTGTCTTCATTTATTTCTTGGCCCGCCTGCTCTGCCGCTTGCGTGATGATTTCAGTATTTTTTCTTGCAGTTTCTAGATAATCGCCCAAAACGGCTTTGTCAAACGCATATACGAGTACTTGTGTGACCCCGTTCAGGTATGATCCGGCCATGTTGCCGTCTTGTACCTTTCTGATGACATACTCGAGCACAAGGTTAAAAAGACAAGGTGAGAGGTCATCTACCTATTTTAGTCCGTCCCGGATCTCAAATGGTTCTGAGAGTTGGTTTTCTACTCTAACTCGCCCTTTGCTTTCGCTCATACAAGTTTGAATAAGGCGGCATCGTTTTTCGGGACAGCTTAACTACAATATGGTAGAGTCTTTGCCTTGAGACGGAGTCCTAGGCTTTTTTGAAGTCAACGAAGAGTTGGTGAACCGTCTCTCCGTATTCCCACTTCTTTTCCAGTGTTAAGGGTTTTTTTAACAATTAAATAAATGATTTTAATTCCCCAAACTTACCCCGGATTATTCTGTCCTGGAGGGCGACTGCGTCGTGCGCGTTTCGCCAAATGAACACCCTGTTTGTCCGAGTTAACAAGCTTTGGTTTATCAACACTATTTCTTGATATTCAGTTACAATCTATTTATTCATTTTTAGTTACAATTTACTTATTTATTCCACAATTGATATTCAGTTAGAATCTCTTTATTCAATTTTCGAATTCAATTAATTGTCCGGAAACCGAACCGGACACGCACACGACTTAATTGAACCAGCCAATCTCATTTAAATATCTCGTTGTCCGGAGCGACCGACCACACTCTTTCAACGCACGTTTAACAAGAAAGAAATCTCGTGTCGTTGTTTTTCATATCCTTTTTTGTTTCGCTTCCACGATTGTTATTTCCGCTAGGAAGCGGAATTGGCTAAGCGGGGCTGGGCTATGGTGATAGGGATACTATGGCTAATAGAGATAATATGGCTATGTACAATAGGATTGTGGTTTTTAAATAGGGGTTTTACTTTATTAAATTAAATTATAAATTATTTAACTATTGGTGATTTGGAGGGAAGGGAAGGATATGCATGTGAAGACACGATATGTTAATTATTCATATGGGGCGCGCAGGTGGGGGGGGGGGGGGGGGGGGTGTGATAATTAAATGACTTAATTATATAACACCAGCAGTTGCCTTATTGTGAACATTTGGTCGCTTGTTGACCGGTTCCTACGGAATCCGCATTGGTAGTCTCCCAGTATTTCTTCTGCGTACGGTGTGATTCTCGCCAGTATGACATTTGTTAATATTTTGTATGTGGTTGGGAGCAATGATATTCCTCTGTATGAATCGCAGTCAGATCTGTCGCCTTTTTTGAAAATGGGGACGACTATTGAGGTTTCCCATTCTTCCGGAGTGACCTCCTTATCCCATATTGTTTTGATGAGTTGGTGGATCTTTCTCCTCCATGCTTCACAAGTTCTGCCGGTATGCAGTCGACTCCGGAGGCCTTGTTGTTTTTCAATCGATTTATTGCGCTTACAACTTCGTTGAAAGAGGCCTCTGGGATCTTTGGCTCGGCGTATGTACGTCTGGTGCGTTTATTTGTGGTTGATGGGTGCGCACATTGAGCAGGTTTTCAAAGTACCGCTTCCACCTTGTCACGATTTTTTGTTTGTTTCTGTGACCAGACAGCCGTGTGCGTCTCGAATTATGTTGGCTCTCCCTCGGTAGCCATTTCTAATTGAATTTATGCCGGCATACATACCTCTGATGTCTTTTGCTCTGGGGGTGCTCTCTTTTCTAGGCTTTTTCGATCCGAGTCTTTTCCCATTCACGTTTTTTGCCTTTGAAGAATCTCATTGTCTCTTTCCCAATCGCCGCGTATCTTTCTCCGTTGACTATCTTTCTAAGTGGATCATTATGAGACGTTTACGTTCTTCGATCTTCCCCCTGCACTCATCGTCAAATCAAGGTTTGGACATAATTGTTTTGTTAAATCCGAATGCCTTTTGGGTTGTTTGTTTGGTTGTGTCTCTGATCGATGTCCATTTAGTGTCCACAAATAAGCTTCTTCTTCCTCAGTGGGAAAGTGTTGGCAACTGTGTTTTGGGATAGTCATGGAGTTATCTTAATCGATTATCTTCAAAAAGGAAATATCCAAATCATCATCCAAATATTAAGATAAATAACCGAACTTTAAGAAATTCGTCATCGCGTAATAGGGCTTGTGCTCGAGGCTCTGTCGACGTTCTACTGACAACGACATTTTGTAACATCAGGGGCATCGGTTTCAACAATACGAATGGTAACGCCAGTCACCAGTATTTGCAAATAGCGAAACCCGATATCCTTGAACTAACTGAGACCCGGGTCGATTCGGCAACTGAATTGACATATTTTCGTTGTTCAGGATACGACTTCCATTGGAGATTTCGTTTTAAGGGTGAGGTCTGCGTCTTCACGTCGTCTGATATGACTTGCCAAAGGATGAAGGCATTATAATCCAATAACTTGGACATAATGTGGTTGAAAGTCGTGCTGAAGAATTCTGTTAAATTTCTTTGTTGGCTTTACCACTCCCCGAGTAATGATCGACCGGCGACATTTTTCGAAGATCTTTCACATACCGTAAAGTGGGTACAAATCAACCACCCGGCTTCTGAAATTGTCGTCGTTTGCGATTTTATGTGCACAATTAAGGCTGGTTGGAGCATTCTAGCAGAACCGACGAGGCTGGGACATTGGCGGAGATGTTCGCTGTTAGCCGAAATTCGACTCAACCTGTGGAGGAACCTACGCGAGTGGCGAATACCAGAGGCGAATATGCGAGCCGAGCATCTATGTTGTGGAGATTGCTGCGCCACTGGGAAACTCAGACCATTGCTTGGTATCGGTCGCGCAACCACTTGCATTTCAAGCAAATAACCGACCTAAGCAGCTTCGCCACGTACGGAGATATGGGGCTGCCAACTGGGACGATTTGCGAGATTTGAACACATCGTTTCCGTGGCCGGAGATGTGTTTTGGAGACTTCGTTGTTAACGCATGCGCGGAGTCGGTCACAGAAATTATTCTTCTCGGTATGGAGATATACATTCCGCATTCCGTCAAGCGAGGATCATCTGATAAGCCTTGGTTTGATAAAAAATGCGAGCAGATTACATCCGCAAAGAACAGCGCTGTTAAACAATAGCACTCCAATTCCCTGATATAAACAGGACGAATTTTGTTAGACTCAGAAACGCGTACAAACAGGCGATCCATACCGCGACGAAAGCTTACACCGACAGAGTGACTAATAAACTCATTGAATGCCCAACTGGTTCGCGTTCCGTCTACTCAATGGCAAGGGTTGTCAGCAGAAACTTCGCTTCCTACTATTTTCCTCCGTTAGTGACGGGTAGCGGGACGTTAATCACAAATTCAAAAGATAAAACCACAATAATATGTTCACGAATTTAAATGTCAATGCCGGTATTTTGGAGCCACCTGTGATCGCGCCGGTACGGTCTTCGCTGCAGGATGAAAAGTTCTGCCGGGGTCTTATTCAACGCATTCTATGTGGACTGTATACCAGTAGTAGTCCTTCAGAATTGTGCTCCAGAACTATCGACGGTTCTTGGCAGACTCTCTCGCTTATCCTATGCACAGAGAACCTTTCCTATCTGATGGAAAATCGCTCGAGTTCAGCCAATCCCAAAGAAGGGAAAAAAGAATCTCCCATAAAATTACCGGCTGATACCATTACTGTCTATGCTATCTAAGGTGATGGAAAAAATCATTAATTAAGAATTTGGAGTGCAACGGACTCCTGAATGATCGTCAATACGGATTCCGTAGCAGGTGGTCCACGAGAGACCTTTTGACACTTATAACCGATATATGGACATCTGCGGTTGAGAGGTGTAGTGAGTCAAGGGCATTGAACATCTCCAAGGCTTTTGACCGCGTCTGGCACGGGGCATTGCTAAGCAAACTTCTTTCATATGGACTTTCCCAACAGCTTTGCGATTGGACAGATCGCTTCCTCGAAAATCGATTGATCCGGGTTGTTGTGGACGGCGAGTGTGCGGAAGTCTAACCTCTTAATTCCGGTGTGCCTCACTGTTCTATTTAGACGCCAACCTTGTTTTTTCTTGAAATAAATGATTTCTTGGAATCAACAGATAACAGGGTGTTCAGTTTTGCGGATAATGGCTTTGTAAAGGTTATATATATTTGTGTGTTATATCATTATTATTAATTGTATAACTTTTTTTTCCTTACCGCACGGTGCGGGCGTGTTGATCCCAATTGTCGGGTCAAGGGTTCAGGTGAAGACATAGAGAGATACGCCCTCACCGCTTCTTTGACGGACGCCCTCGTGAACAGCCGATCTTCCGGTGTGACCTCCTTCCGGAAGGTTACTCCTGGAGCTAGTCCCTGTTAAGTGGTAGCCTTCCCTGTGGGCAGTGGTGCCCATAGCCTCCCGTCTTTGAGGAGTGGGTCTTAAGTTATTGTGGTTGATGGGTGATCGTACCCGTACTAGACAAATGAAAGGTTTTACGTTTTATTTTATTTAAGTTTTTTTTCATTTGACGTTTTATTTTATCCTTCCTTCTGAATTTTTTCGCTCCTTAACATGGTTGGCCGTATGTTCGGCCCTCGAGATTGCCTTATTAACATAATTTTACTTTAAAGTAATTTATTGGCGTCCTTCAACGCTGGACGCTAGCCGGGACACGGCCTCGAATTAAAAAAATGGATTGGCGAGAGGCCGACTTAAGCGATACAAAGACAAATGTGTCCTTCATTTTGTCTCTGGCTTCCGGTCATGTTGCGGTAACCAGGATCGCCCACATTAGTGAGGATGTTGGGCTCGGTCTCAAGATGTCTGAAAAAGAAAGGGGAGGGGTATCTTAGGATAGTGTGGAGAAGGTTATCTCATGTTGCGTATCTACTTGGATGGAGGGATGGTGGGAAAGACATCATACAAGTCCGGTATGTCTTGGGTGTGGAAGTAAACGCAGATCACGTCTTCGGCGTCTGATAATCTGCGCTTTGGCCGATGTGTGTATGGGATAGGTCCAGGAGACCTCTCTTATAGAGGAGAATGTTGTTGGGAAGGGTACTTTCATCAGTTTGGTACTGAAGAAGAAATTATGGTGGTCCGATTCGAAGAGATCGAAAAAGAGAAGGGCCAAAAACGGAAAACTCCCGTACAAGTAGGTGCTCGCTGTTATAAATGCTTTCGAGGTACTTGTATGCGAATTGTATCAAGTACTCGTCGATAGGGGTAATGGAGGCCCTCTCATATAGGTGAAAGTTGCGGTAATGGCGACCGTCAGGCCTTCTAGAGGGGTTGGTGCATCTTCTGAGCAGTTTCCTTTCGAAAACTCGAAGTCTTTCTATTTGGGCCGAAGATAGACAGGACCATATGGGAAAGGCGTACGATATTCCAAATCGGCTTAGCTGTTTGTAGCAGAGAACCTTAACTTTGGTGTCAACTTTGACAACGTTTTGCTCCACTTCAAAATTTTGTGCAGTTGCTTAGACCGACCGAGGCCCCTTTGCAGAAGGTAGGTAACTAACTTGAATTCCAGCTGGGCTTTTATACTCTCCAGCTATGGAGATTTATTAAAAAGTGTACGTAAAAGTTCCGGGAGGCACAAACAAGATTTTGTGTGTACTTCAATCGGGGTGAAATTATGGGAATTTGGTTGAACAAATTCCCGGAAGGTAAAATTATGAATTGCATTTGAAATATGCATTTCATGATGTTAAGATTATTGGGAATAGAATCAGTGTGCGACAAATAGACATTTGGTTTAATTTGTCGTGCATATGATTCGATTAGGGAAGATGATTGGGATTATGGATAGGGGTGAAATAATTGTTTTTTTTTTGTATAATAATGGGTATTGGATGAGAGTAGTGATTTATAAACACTACAGCTTGTTTCCTATTTTTCGAGTGACCGGCCGATTAGTGCATCAACGTCGCAATGCAACCAAGAACAGTATACAACATTCACAAAGAAAAGTGTATCATTGGTTCCACAGCTGATGGTGCATGGCCAGGCCCTCGAATATGAGAAAATCTTGAAATTACTCGGCGTCACTGTCTGTGGGAATGTATAGTGGCATAAGCACGTGTCGAAAAGCGCCAGGTCCACCACAAGAAACCTTTTTCTTCTTAGAGCCAACAAATATTTTACTCCAGCCTAACTTCTTCATCATCATCATCATCATCATCATCGGCACTACAACCGGGAACCGGTCTTGGCCTTATTTAGCAAGTCCTGAGGCTTGTTAAATCTTCCATAATGATTTATTTTGTCTGGGCAAGGTCATTAGTCTTGCGCCAGGGGCTCCCCGACGGGGAATCGAACCCCGGTCTCCCGGGAGACAGGCGGGTATACTAACCACTATACTATCGAGGAGCCCAGCCTAACTTCTTGTCCTGTATAAATCCCGAATTAGGCCGGCGCTCGAATATGGCTCACATGTTTAGAGCATTGCTCCTAAATATACCCTCGTCCTAGTTGAGAGCATACAGAGACGAGCAATCCATCTGATCGGGGACCCGACGCTACCCTCGGGACTACAGTCCCTATCACATCGAGGGCACGTAGTTGACCTCTGTCCGTTATCTGGATGTTATCATAGGTGCTGTTCTTCGGAGATTCGTGGTGTTGTTCCGAGCAATTAGGTTTATATACGCAGCACAGTACAGACGGATCGCAACAATTTGTGGTTCATCTCCAGACGGCGCGAATATCCCTGCATCAGAACTCGTTCCGTTGCAGAGCGGGGAAGCTGTGGAACTCCCTTCCCATGCGAATGTTCCCGGAGCGTTACAACCTGCAGTTGTTCAAAACAAACTGCAACAGTTATTTGGTGGCATCTCGGAGCGCCCACTCGCACTTACAGAGCAAGACAGCTGTGGAGTTCCCTCTCCGCGCGAGTGTGTCCGGAGCGTTACAACCTGCAACTGCTCGAGAAAAACTGAAACGGTTATTTGGTGGCCCCTCGTGGCGGCGCTATAGGTTCGCCTCCTCCGAGAGAAGCATATAAAAAAGATTTATATATATTGGCAATTGAAGTATAACTATTTCCACCGAAATCAGTCAAAATGACTGGTTTTTAGAAAAACCATTTATTCCAGTAAGACTTGAAATTGCCATCTTTTTGAACCTGACATGACACTATATTCTCGTGCCATTTGGTCAATCGCGTCAGCGTTAATTTAGTTTTGTAAAAGGACACAATTTCAGGCAATATTTTAAGGTCTTCCTTGTTGTGGTGGCCCACTTTGGAGCATTGGCATTAGTCGTATTGACGTGCCCAGCGATCGCCTCCTCGGTTACAAGGAACCAGATACATTTCCGCACCAGTGCCTTCGTTGTTCGTCTGGCACTTCAATGGCACAGATTACGGATGATCCTGAACGACTTGTGGCGGTTCCGCCAAACGCCACTGCCTACTTGCTTAATTACCCCCAAGCTTCCTGTGGTGAAGCCCCTCAAATTCCATTGTTTCCCGCTAATGCGATTGCATTAGCACCTGTAAAAGCTTCACGTATCAAGGTTATCTAATGCATAACCTTAAAGCTCCTGTAAAAAGAATTTCTCCCACAAGGGCATTTTCCATGCATCAACGCATCGGCAACATTTTCCTAAAAGAATTCCTTATCGATCAAGGGTCATATACCTTAAAGGTCAAACATTACTCCTGAAATGAAACAATTCGGTTCACATATAATGTAACCACATAATCGGGGAATATTAACCTTGAGTCGGCTATTCCCAGCCTCACATGTGTACAACAATGTTCTTACATATACATCGGCTGGCGATTCCCTTGTCCAACGACCAAAGCAGCGTCGGGCAGCTTGTTTGTCGAGCTGGAATATACCCGACCACGATGCCTTGTCTAACGAACAAACAATCATCAATTTCGTGCTTTGCCACAAACGAATTGCCGTGCATATACACATGCAGACAAGGGATTCGTTTCTTCCACCGCTGCTTGCAGATATTGGTGGGCGTTATCTTCGTATTGATGTAACTGATACACTTAATGTTACAAAATGCCGTTGCAAGTTAAACGTTGAGAATATTTTGCGTTCAGATCAGAGTTGTTTACAGTTCTGTGTTTTATAAAATAAAATTTCGGAGCAGTCTTTCTGACCGGAACCACTCATTGTTCTCGACAGCTTACCAACGTTCACTAGTAAATAGCGAAAATGAGAAAACAATAGCAAACGCACGTTAATCAAGTCTCGATATTAGTCTGTTGACTTCGGCCATTCAACCATGATTGTGGTTTTTTGTTGTCATCGTGTATGATGAGTGTCATTTGGTTGACATTTGAAATCATATAAATTTGTAGGTAATGTGGAGATTGATCTTTCATTCCATAAAAATAAAAGTAAAAACCTTCTGTGAAGGTACATTTTCTAATCGGTGGTGAACAACAAGAAGCCGCCAGACAAGGGTTGTTATGATCCGGCAAGAAACGAAGATACGTAAGAGGAAAAGCAGTACAATTGGAATTGAAGAAAAAATCGCAGGTACCGCAGTAGTAACAAGTGTTAACCACAATGGGCAAATCTACAACAGAAGGGAAACATAAATATCAGCACAAAATGTGTCAACAGGTGCATCAGGATGTTATAGTTTTAGTTATAGAAGCCCGTGTCCGTTTAAAGAAGCATATACGAAAACTTCAAACTGAATCAACAGCAACAATTTATTTATTTTATTTTATTATTTCCTCTTTTTTTGTTGTTATACTACTACTACTTAAACTATATTTACAAATGCAAATGATATTAAAATCTCCCACGTATTATGACAACACGGAAGAACAACTCCGCTTTGGTGGCCGAAGCCAATTGACAATATTGACCGGAAAACAGTTCTCCGCCCACTGCTCGTGTTAATTCCAAATGAACTTGTTAATTCGAGAGCTGTTTTGAAATTAACACCGAGATGTCAGTGAAGTGTTGTGGCGGTTCCTTTGTACGCCACTGCTCACCTTCCCATTAGCCATTCGGAAACTTTCAACCTAGATCATCCAAAAACGCTATAAAACAAGTATTGTGACAGTTCCATTGAACGCCACTACTTACCTTACAACCTATGGTGAGAAAACAGTTTCCTAAAGCACATAAACCCTGGAAAGCATGTACTTACCTTCCCATAGTTTGCACTACAAATACCTGAAATGCTGAAAATCCATAATATTCGCTGATGCAAATCCATCAGCATCAAACAGAGATGTTCCTTATAAGCAATTTGGGTGCACCACCAAGCAACCAACATTACCCGAACCATACCGAAGAAGTATCTCCTAATGAGTCTGCCGCACACGTGCAGGAGATATTTCTTCTTTTCCTTTAGCTTTACCAATGCCCACTTCGGTCGGCCGACAAATACATAATGGCATACGGCTGACCGCTCGAGGAAGTCGAGTTCTCCTAAATGGAAATTTACCAGCGAGAATTCGACTGCTCGGAGATGCCGCCAAGATGTGCACGATCAGCATAAATGCTGTACGCAGTTGCTGATCGTGTAAACACCTAAATATCTACTTCGAGATAGTTGCACCAGCTGCAACCATGCCATCTAATGTTCCCCTTATGGATTTGGTCGATTCACGGTCCGCATACTTGTGGACACACACATCATGAGTAACAGAGGCAAACATCGTTTATGTTTCGCGCCCTTTGCGCTGGCACCAAATGCGTAGGAAATCATCCATTGTTGGTCACCGAAACGATGAATAAAATTTGCTTTTCTGTCGTTTCGGTGGCAATCACCAATCGTAACACTGATTCCGTGGAGGCAGGTCGGGTCCTCCAAGTTAAACAAAACGAAATGTGAGTCTAAATACAACAGCCGTGGTGAAGGTGTTTATTCCTGAGTAATCCGCGAACTTGAACTTATTCTATATTATGTTCCACAGTTTAATTCAAATTATCTAGTGTGCAAATAAGAACCGAATTTGAACTTATTTTATATTATGTTCCAACGTTTTATTCAGAATAACAAGTGTGCAAATAAGAACCGA
Organism: Microdon myrmicae; assembly: GCA_963931805.1. NCBI lineage: Eukaryota > Metazoa > Arthropoda > Insecta > Diptera > Syrphidae > Microdon > Microdon myrmicae. The sequence continues at coordinate 33,762,391 of OZ007501.1, read as the reverse complement.
ATTTGAATCCGTTTATGTTACATTCCAAATTGTTATTTAAGTTACCAATTGTACAAATAAAGCTAAAATGAAACCCTTGTATGTTATTATCCAAAGTGGTATTCAAACTGCGTAGTGGAAGAATATAGAACCTAATAAATTCCCCTTTTGGTTAAAGAAAGAAGTAAAAGCTTACGTGTTTCAGTGGAATGGTACAAGAGCATCAGTACTTTGTAGTTATTATAATCTGTGCACAACGTCTAGGAAAGTGACCCCCAAGGAAATCTCGTGGACAAATAACGGAGTCAGAACAGTACCACTTCGTATACAACTGACGAAACCTTGACAAGCTAGGAAAGTTTTTGTGAATCTGTGCCCCAGCTGGCACCTAACAGAAACCGACGTGATACAGTGTTAATATGGCGGGCCCATAAAACCGTCGGTAATACACTGCAACGATAGCGGTTGACACTCAGTGTTTAATTGCCTCTTAAGTCAAGCTGTCCCAGCTGCGGGTATATTCTAATGTCCTACCAAAAATAGTTGTTTAAGCCTTTAAACTATTACGTATAAGCAGGTAAAGGCGCACCTTATAAGTAGTTACACTTTTGAAAAATGTACTTATGTGGAAATGTTATCAGTAGGAGATGTTGACTTTCAGCGGTTACATTTTGCTATCTCTTGTCAATGTGATCTCTTTTGGCATCCAACATTTCTAGTCAACGCCATTCTGCAAACTGAATTCGAGAAACTCGTATACAATGTTGGTGGAATTTTATTTACTCGTTATTTCCCATAAGATCGGTTTTCACTCTCAAATTAGCAACACCTTCTTGCTACGGTGCTTGGGTATTCACTTTGCAATTTATGGTCACTGGAATTCTGAGAGATCTAAGTGTCCTTTTCATTCTTTTCTTTCGTATTTTATACTCCAGGTGTTGGTCCATTCCTCTACGTATTCCTAATTTATGCAAGATCCCACAGAAACCACGATACGACAATCCCTTTTAATTGAGCATCTGTCCTTCACCGACCGGTTGACTTCGTAATGTTTTGAAGGACTCAATTAAATATACAAATTATTGTGCAAATTGGACGGACAACTTTGTGTTGTAAAAGAGGACATCCACGAGTATCATTATTAATTACACTCGAATCTTAATGGTTTTTTACCATTCGTGTATAATGTAGTAACAATTTCATTGGAGAGATGTAGCGGTTTATTCAAATGGCAAAAATAAACAAAGTTAATCCATTTTATCTGACAGTTTTGTTGTCTAGAATGCTTGAGGCAATAAATGGAAGCAGGACACCTGCAAGTAATTGGAAGAAAATTACGAAGAATATTAACCAAGATGAGGCATCTAAAGGATAGTAATAAAACTTCCTCTGAATTTCGACGTACTATGATAAGACGTTGCTATAGCCGTTTAATTACAACCCATTACGCTGTCTGTTAGACGAGTAAAATTGCTTGAAACATGTAAAATTTTGAACAATAGACACTCGAAACCAGGTGCTGGAATTGATTAATTAGAGTTTAAGGACCCACGGCTTGATGTGGAAGGCGAAAGACGCTATACAGAAATGTGTCGAAGATTATAAGTTACCGAAAGATCCTTATATCAACAAATTGTCATTCATGTTAAGGATCTGGTAACGCAATGCCTAACACACCCCGACTGGAAACCATACACTTCGGTGGAGTTACCGCATACGAAAGCAAAGCGTAAGAGAGTTTGAAGCATGAGGGCTTGTAACGTAAACGATTCCCGTAAACGTTAATCGAAGCGTGTTGTTGTACTTAAGAGATAGATGGGTTTCTAATTAAACGTTTTATTTTGAAATGTCCGCTGTTTTGAGACGTTACGAGTACTTAATTGACGTTTTAAATAACTCAAAGCTGGAAGCGATGCCACAAATTAATATAAACTCAATTCAATACGATGGAATAGTTCGAAAAGTTCAAAGCCTTCTTGCCTGATGTGATTAAGAAATTTATTTATTTTTATCTATTAGTTCAAGTCTATACGGACAGTCCTTATCATTAAGGACGAACATCCGGAGTGGTTAATCTATGCGAGACGGTAATGGGGTACTAGTTAGGGTTAAAGGAAAATAGAGGCCACTGAAACCTGGACGTTAAGTGCTTCCTTTCAGCCGAGAGACCATTGAAACCACAATAAATTCAAAATTGAAAAATGGGCGTTTCTGAGGTTACGAATGTTAAGCATAAAATAGTGAAATGGTTTCAAAGTTGTTGATCTAGAACGTCGGTATAATCACTATTAGTGATCCACGTTTGTTTCCTTTTCAACAATAATCAACCATCGTTTCGTTTCATCATTCGTTCTCATACGAAGGAAATGTTATTGGATAGATCTGTTAGATATTTGTTGTATTATTACGGACTGTAATGGTAGATTGAGTAGGAAACCCTGACAACTCTTCCACACTGAACCGTCATTTAAAATGGCCACTTTAATTTATTTTTATTAAACTTTGTCTTTATTAATAAACATCACATCTAGATGATCATGTATCACTCACTTAAATTAGTTCATAGTTTTAGTCACATATATTCCTCAATCTAGATAGTTAATTGACAAATGATTACTTCAATTGGAAACTTCTTTTAAGTTTAACGCTTTTCTTCGGTAAGAATTCTGAACAAATTATACTTTTCCAAGGAGGTTTCTGAACAAATTATACTTTTCCAAGGAGGTTTATTTAATTATTTTTAGACGTCACATTCTCGACCGATCGAGGACCGTCTCGGTTGGCTGTTCTGATCGTTGCCTCGAAGGAAAACTGTCTCCATCGATCTTGGAGTCGAAGGATACATCCTTTTGTTTTTATTATCCCTTTTCCTACCAGCCATTTTTTATCTTTATCTTTCCCGAATTGGGATCGCAAGAGGGGAAACAAAAAAGGAATCATCAACAAGGGATCTTACGTTTTTGATCTTCGATGTTGGTGGGCGATAATGGCGCAAGTTGTTTGTTTTCCAATTCGTTGTAAAGACATTTTTAGAGGATTATACAATTTCCAACGCGCATTTTATGATTCTCAACGGCATTTTTTGAGAGAACGTCATCTGGTCCGCACATTTGGATCCAGGGAGTTTTGCGTGTACGCGAACCACATGAACAGTTGGTTCGTTTATCACGTATTGTATTTTATAAATTGAACTTAATGTGAAACAATTGAACGTGTAGATCAATTTGCTTGAAATTGAATTCAATATTGAATATATGCTATGTATGGGACAATGCTAGAGCTCGCAAAGAGCCTCATTCTTTAAGTGGATGGTTCTGCGTGTATCAACGGCGGATGCTTGCTCCAATGAGTTAAGTACTAAGAGCTAGAGGTTTTGCGTGTAATATATCTCACAGAAAGCCCACGTAGGGCGAACCTCACCAATCTATTGCGGATAAATACTATGTGATGAAGTTTTTATCTATCTCTTCACTATACACTTGTGTACACTAAACTATTGTCAATCCAAACACACTTTTTTCTTTATTTAAACTATTTACTTAAACTCAACTAATGTAATTGTTATCGTGGTTAGATACTGTATTACGAGGATACACTTAGTACTCGTTCACTTCACTCGCCAACTCAACGTTATCTCACCGTCTCGGTCGACATTCAAAATTCAACTTTTTAACGGACCGTTCTCGTCCAGATTCCAAACACAACACCTCAAACGAAGACCTGTTTTTTTTTCATCCTGAAGGTCCAAGGATATCTCATTTCTTTCTTTACCTTTCCCGGCTTGGGATCAATGCGGAAACACAAAGAGAAAAATCAACAGAGGATCGTGCGAATGCACATTTATAATCCTCTATGTTGATAGGTGCTAAACGAATGTGTAATTCGTTTTATGGTGCCTGTTGTTTGTTCTAGCCGACTCGGCAAGGATCCCTTTTGTAAGAATACGACAGGGAATACAAATAGAGCATTGTGCTAATGAGCATTTCTGATTCTCTATCTTGTTTATTGTAGCCGAATGGGCAAGGATTTTTTCCGTGGGGAATCGATACAAAGGCGAATATTTTCCTTTTGTTTGTTTTAATTTAATTTTGTTAACAAGGAAACTGGCGTTGGTTGTTTTAATTATTTTAGATGACTCGTAAAATTGCTGGCGCGCAATTTTTTATGATACTCAGTGATTTTGTTTGAAAGACGGCATCTGGTCCGCACATTTGCCTTTTAGGAGTTTTGTGTGGTGAACCCTTGGTTCACTGATTATATTTTCAAGTTTTTTTTATGTGAGCAAATTGAACGTTTAGTTAAATTTGCTTGGAGTTTAATTGATTAGCGCAAATTGAACGTTTAGTTCGATTTGCTTGCTATCCATTTATGTGGGACCATTTGTTGTATGGGCTAATGTTTTTTATTTAGCAAAATGTCACATGCTTTAAGTGGATGTTTTTGGCGTGTATCGCCGTTAGTGGTGGAGACTAGCTCCAAAAGGGTAATTTTTATGAGATGGGTGGTTGTGGCCGTAACAACTATCTGTTGTACTATTGTAATAGAATTTGACTTACTTATACTTTAAATTTGTCCAAACGAATATCATCCAGGCGAACATGAAAATGTTGGAATTATCGAACGGTTTATATTACCGATTTGTTAAACTAATCAATAAGTTTACTTTTTATTCGCAGTTCAATCACGTGCCACAGTTACTAAAACTACTGTGGAACTCTAAATTAGGCATAATTTTCAGCATTCAAAGAAATGTTTAAACTGAAAAATTTTACAAAATGACCGTACTGTAGTCTATTCCGCCTATCCCATAACTGCGCTCAATTAATGCCGCTCTGCGTGGGGAACTCTGTAGAGATCCCAAATTTGATTTAAGATTAAAATAAAACAAAAAATATCGTCTTAACATATTGTCTATATATATATATATATATATATATATATATATATATATATATATATATATATATATATATATATAGATATATATATATATATATATATATATAGATATATATATATATATATATATATATATATATATATATATATATATATATATATATATATATATATATATATATATATATGTATATACATATATATATACTTTTCGAAAAACTTACTTTCACCTATTATGTTAAATGAGCATCTTAACAGAATCACATTACGTTTTGTTCATCTACAGGTAGAAGAGGCTTTTGCCCTGTGAGGAATTTTACAATTCCATTTCCCTATATGTCCCTTATTCTCGACATAGGATATCGGTTTCACCCCCCACCCCCACCCCCCGCCCCCTCCCTGGGTTCCTGAATATTATTAAATACTTAAGTAGCAAGAAAAACAGTGTACACATTAACATCCTATGTGATATAACTAAAGCACTAATTTTAAGCAAAATAGACTACAGTATTTATATTTATGGCAATTGTCCCAACACAACTCTATTCTATTTTTTTTCATCTATTTATTGGCCTGTAGGAACCCGGAAGTTCATGACCTCACCGAGTCGTTTCCGCCATTGTTCTGGGTGCTTTGCGCTCTCGGTCCACGTTCGACCATCCGATCCGATCTCCGCGAGGTCCAATCTAACATTGTCCTCTCATCTTCGTCGCGGCCGTCTTGTCAGTCTCTTTGTCGTTAGTTTACCGTCAAGAATTCCGGCCCATCTTAATCTTCGCGACTTGATTACTCTCACTGTTGTAGGTTTGCAGTATAGCTCTTCCAATTCGTGGTTGTGAAGTTTCCTCCATTGTCCTGCCTCCTTGTCATATTTGCCGCCAAAGATACTTTATTCTCGAATACGCGGAATTTGTTTTCTTCTCGTTTTGTGAGAGCCCATGATATGCATCCGGAGATTGGACACGGATACGCTTTATATTACGTGATAGCAGTTTGGGTTTCAGAAATTTACTGACCGCATGCCAACTAGCGTTGCCGGAGTGTAGTCTTTTGTTAATTTCCTACGACATTTCGTTACTGGCCGTCAGTATCGTTCGCAGATATTTAAATTCTTTGACATTTTCAAATATCTTGCCTCTGACGTTTATATGTGTTCCCTGGTGACCATCTGCTCTCACCGTAATCATGTATTTTGTTTTGTCTTCATTTATTTATGGGCCCACCTCCTCTGCCACTTGTACGATGATTTCACTGTTTTTACATACAGTTTCGAGATTATCGCCCAGAACGGCGATGTCATCCGCATATGCACTTGTGTGACTCCGTTCAGTGATGATCCGGCCATCTGGTCGTCTTGTACCTTTCTGATGACATACTCGATCACAAGGTTGAAAGGACATGGTGAGGGGCTATCCCCCTGTTTTAGTCCGTCCCGGATTTCAAATGGTTCTGAAAGGTGGTGTTCTATTCTAACACTCCCTTTGTTTTCGTTCATGCAAGCTTGAATGAGGGCGGCATATTTTTTCGGGATTCCCAGTTCAACTACAATATGGTAGAGTCTTTGCCTTGTGACTGAGTCGTAGGCTTTTTTGAAGTCAACGAACAGCTGGTGAACGGTCTCTCCGTATTCCCACTTCTTTTCCAGTAGTTGCCTTAGTGTGAACATTTATCGCTTGTTGACCGGTTCCTACGGAATCCCCATTGGTATTCTCCCAATATTTGCTTCTGCGTACGGTGTTATTCTCGCCAGTATGACGTTTGTTAGTATTTTGTATGTGGTTGGGAGATATATTCCTCTGTAATTTTCGCAGTCAGATCTGTCACCTTTTTTGAAAATGGGGATGACTATTGAGGTTTTCCATTCTTCCGGAATGACTTCCTTATCCCATATTGTTTCAATCAGTTGGTGGATCTTTCGGGAGGTTGCCTCTCCTCCATGCTTCACAAGCCCTGCCGGTATGCAGTCGAGTGCGGGAGCCTTGTTGTTTTGCAATCGATTTATTGCGTGTACAACTTCGTTGAAAGAGGGCTCTGGGATCTGAGGTTCGGCGTATGTACATCTGGTGCGTTTATTTGTGGTTGATGGGTGCGCACAATGAGCAGGTTTTCAAAGTACTGCTTCCAGCTTGTCACGATATTCTTTGTTTCTGAGACCAGACAACCGTTTGCGTCTCGAATTATTTTGGCTCTCCCTCGGTAGCCATTTCTAATTGAATTTATGCCGGCATACATGCCTCTGATATTCTTTGCTCTGGCATTTTCTATGATTTTTTCAATCCGAGTCTTCTCCTATTCGCGTTTTTTTGCGTTTGAAAAGTCTTGTTGTCTCTTTCCGAATTGTCGCGTATCTTTCTGCGTTGACATCATTATATCTTTCTAAGTGGATCACTCTGAGGCGTTTACGTTCTTCGATCTTCGCCCTACACTCATCGTCAAACCAAGGTTTGGCTTTAATTGTTTTCTTAAATCCTAATACCTTTGGGCTGTTTGTTTGATTGTGTGTCTGATCGATGTCCATTTAGTGTCCAGATTATTGGTTTCCTCTTCCTCACTACTTCCATCTAGGATGGTAAATCTATTCGTTAGTTCGTCTTGATATTCAGCCCTTTTGCGTAGATCTTTTAATTTATCAATGACGAACTTATTGCTCGTCTTCCGTGACTGCCCATGTGGGTTTATAGCGTTTGAAATAATAGTGAAGAAGAACGTGTGATTCGAACTGACGCTATGACAGTTAGAATCACCAAAAATTTAACCAACGCTTAACACATCAGGCTACTGGCCGCCTGTACGAATTCGATTTCTAAACTCAAGTACACTCAACTGATGTGAAATTGTTATGTTATCGCTATGGTATACGGCTCTGATGTATTTTCTTATTCGATTTTCGTTCGGTGTTCTTCACTATTTGCTTGTGTATTGTGTGTGTATCTGTTAGAGACGCTGTGGGGTGGAAGTCGATGCACCGGCATGGGTGCGAGCTCTACTTCCTTCTCCAACATTATTTTAATGTTCCTCCGGGAAATTGTTCGCCGAGTAAAAGAACGAAACGCCGCCACGTTTGTCCACAACTTTGGGTAAAACACCAGGGAAACGACGATTAAGGAAACACATCCAGGAACCGCTGCCGGAAAATGAAACACCCTGTCTATTGGTGATCACCGTTTACTATTACTTTAATTATAACTTTGAAAATACTACACACTGAAACACACCGGTTAAAAATCAGCAATTGTACATTAGCACACTCGACTCCGCGAAGGGGCACACTCAGGGGTGTACACTTTCGTGCACACCCAACAAGGGATGATGACGGCTCGACCGCTCCGTTCAGTGGTTAGGATAAGACTCTTCGATATTTTGCTCGTTCAGAGCTCACTCGCACATCGTGGTCATGATGGTATGTGTGAGTGAAGATCACATTGGTTTATTTTTCATAAACAAGGCCATAGGAATAAACCTGAAACTCAAGGACGGGGCATAATGGGAATCCAGGAGATGTGTGTTTGTTGAAACAAACGAATCGCATCTCGTCGGATGCTAATGGCTTTGTATTTGTTTATGTATCTAGTTCGTAAGGGACAAGATTCGGCGAATCAAAGGACAAGGGAAATATGATCTAATGCATAGTTCGGTAATGAGGGTCGGCTAGATAAATAGCAGCCGCTCATTAAATAGAAAATGTGATTCGGATACCTAAACGATGTGAATTGTCTATGGTATGCATTGCAGCTGTTACGATAGCCGCAATGCCGATGCACATGGAGCTAATAGGTTTAAGACGCGAGATGCGTATTTGCTTTGGTTTCCACATTGTGCGAGTCAAAGAATTTTATTGCTGGAAGGAAGTTTATCGTATACATGAATGAAGCTGGGAATAGGCGACGCAATGCTAATTATCCCTGGCTGGAATGGTTACATGATATGTGAACCGAGGGTTTTTCTTTTCAGGGTATTTATGATGAGGAAATTAAGAAATCTTACAGGGGATTTGTAAGCGAAGGAATGCTTGAAAAGGTAAGAATTCTTTTGCAGGTACTTTTGGGTTGTAATTATTGGATCTGTTTGATGCGTGAAGCATGTAAGATGCTAATGCGAATTGCATTAGCGAAAGCTGGTGCAGACCGGGTTGTGGTTATGGGGGTTTTTTCAGGAAGGCGAGCCGTGGGATCTGGCGGAACCGCCACAACGCCACAAACCCATATACCATTAGCTAAGACAAACAAACGCGTATCTTAGCGCATGACCCTCGAAATTCTGTTGCCATTATTCCCAGAAATCTAACCCTGCATCAACGAATCGCTATTTTAAACATCTTTTTTCGGCCGCTTTACGAACGACCATCTATTTACACAGCTGACCTAAGTCTAATTCAAATATCATTTAGTCAGTTTTTGTTGTCGCTTTTCCTTATTCGACTTGAGTCAATATGTGAAATACTGTCCTTCCCATGTACAGGTATCTCTCTCTGTATGTGTGCAATCTCGAATAGAGATATCCGCGCGAAACGACATCTAGATTAATCGAGGAGTCAGATTCAAGTAATCAAGGAGTCAAGTTCTAACATCGAACCAAGAAGGGACATCTTTCAACCCTTGTCGCATATACACGCGCGTTTATAACTCAAGTTTCAATCACGGTAGGAGTCAGTCGAGTCGCGAGTCAAGGTTTACATCTATTAACGAGACGGTCTTATTTTTCTGTTGAGGAGACGGCACAGCTTTACGCATGCTAACGTAGTGGAATCTATCTGGGCTTTTCGATAAAAATTGGATAATTAATTAAGATAGATAGATTTCGTGAAAGACACAAAGAAGACGATTCAGTGCAGAAGAGTTGTTACAAAGAATCAGTGTAGTTATATTGGTTATACAAGATATCACAGTTATGTTATTAACAATATTAAGAGAGAAAGTGATATAGCAAAACTATATATTTTAAGAACTACAAACAGAGTGTGAACTACGTGTATGTGCTGTCCTCATAATATATGCAGAAATAAAACAAACGTTAAATCAAAAAATCAACTCCAGCGTTTCTTTTATTCGTTCCATTCTTCATTGGCGAACAATTTCCAGTGATAGTTAGTGGGTGTTTGCCGAATCTGTGCCCGTGCAGGTACACAAGTATAACCAACCCCACAGGGTGATTGTACTACGACCGGAAGTAATGGGCACCGACGAAGAGCTCTTGTGCTTCAATATGGGTATCTCCCACAAAGACCGGACGATAATGTTGGGCAGCACCAACAGTTCTGGTGGTTGAATGGCAGATAGAGACCTGATTACCAATCTCGGTAAAAGCACTGCATTATCAGCCACCTGACACAGACTTAGTTTTTCCAGAATTAGGATAACATAAAATTTAAATGAAGTTCTTTTAAGTAAATAAATAAATTAGATAAAAAATGGAATTAAGTTAAATTTTAAGTAAAAACAGAAAAAAAAAAATGGCGCAATGTTTTTCGAATTTTTCTTTGTTAGACAATAAATCAGAAGTAAAGCCACAAATAAAGTCCTGTCGCCGAAAGACAAATTGCACAACATACTTACTATATTTAGCTTAGAGCGCCTGCGTAGGGCCAGTACGTTATAATAGAAGATAATTAAGCTAGAATTTAATCATTTTATGTCTAGCATATAAATTAGAACCTATGAATATAAAACGAAATAAAAAGTGTGGAAAAAATTCAAATTAAATGACTGTTCCAGACTAAAGGGGATGACGGTCTCTAAAACTTGCCCTGCTGTGCTCACTGAACTTATGGAAGATATGATGATTACTTTTTGGAGTGGTTTACTATCCTTTGTTATCAGAACTAGTCTTTGTTCCTTCCAGCATTTTTAGAAAACTCCTTTTCTTAATCACTTATGTTGTACTGATTTTTTCACACTCTTGGCTTTTGTATTCTCTCTAACTGAACGTTTGCTGCAGTATTCGTTGATAAATTAATTCCCCGAAAAGTACACTAAAAAACTGAAGTCTTGATTAAAGCTAAGCCTCAATATTAAGAGAGAAAACCTAAAACTCAACAAACTATAAGGGGTGAGATTGAGTACCTTAAGTTGGTGTCTATTTAATGAAATCATCACGCACAAAACCAACAACAAGAAAAAAAAAACGAAGAAGCGGAGTAAACTTTTGAATCTAAAACATCCGGAAAAGCAGAAAACTTGTTGTCAATACCTTGTTCCCTTGTACCCTTCACGGTAGTTAGGCTTAGATATGGGTAATCCCTTTGTAAATAATTACCCTCGAAATGACAAATTTGCATGAATTACACACCGCCACCATTTAAATAGTTCACTGACAGGAAGATTTCGTGTAGCCCGCTTAACTCCTTATTATACTGCTGCCTTTATATTCTAAAGGCTTGTCTTCGCTCTTTTCCTGTGCCTTAAACAAAAGTATAAATAATCCACCCAGTAACTGTGAGATAACACGATTGTGACAGAAGGTCCCCGTAAAATGTGTCTAGGGTTGCGATCACAACACGCCAGTCGGTACAGAATTCAATATTTAATGCCTTCGTGACGGAACACAGCTTAAATATGCTCAACACTTATTTAGTCCTGTAAAATATGTAACATCCCTAGTTTTCCTTTCTGGTAATTTTTACATATATTTATTCACGGCTACTGGTTTTCTATCCGCTTGTTAATCCTTTCAGGAAATCTCCCAGTTTCATTATTTATGAGGCTGTTATTGATTTGCACTATTCCCTTGTAAAAATCTCGTTGGTTTTCTTTTTTTATCTTGACGTACTTTTGTAGAAGTTTCCCTTCAACCGTGAAGGGCGAAAATGTAGATTGAATTAAGGGTTACTAGGCTGTTTCCTTTTGTCTTTTTTTAACTCTTAATTACAAGATTATCCAGTCGTGCCGTATTCAAGGATCCTGCTGTAGGAATACCCTTCGTATCTTTCTTTTGTTATTTACCAGAGAGAAATTTATGATGTCAAGAGAAGGTTGAAGGAAAAAATGAAGACGCCATTTCTGAGTAGTGGTAATTAACTGCAAAGTTTGAACGAAGAATAACGTAACATTGTATAAAATATTAAACTAACACCAAGTGATTCTTTTTCTTCAAAAAGAGTTTTCTTCGATTTCTGTTATGTGGATCTAGAACCATAACTTGGTATTCTTCTTGACGGCATTCAATTAAAAGGAGATATCCTTAAATGTATGTAATCCACTTATCAGATTGAAAAGTCCGTATTTCTAACCGACGTCACTAATATAAAGGACATCGTTTGTAGCTGTAAGTTAATATTTGTTAAACAGTTTTTAAGGTTATGTGATTGTAACAAAGTTCTGTTCAGATCAATTCATAATATTATGGTGGATATTAATTTAACTATCGCGGATTGAGGCAGATCACAATGTAATGAGAACAAATACGGCACCCATTTCGCAGATATTTTTTTCATACCCAATTTATCATGTAAAATTGAAACATGAAACAAATAGAAAATTGACAGATATCTAGTGAGGAATGATGCTTACTAAAGAAAGAACTTTAGCTACGAGCTCCATCGTAGTATTTCTAAGGACATACTGACCTACTCTCGTATCTAGTACACAGCAGCTACAATGTCGTCCGCTATCACAAACATACCTACATCATACAGTCACCACCTAACCACATACACTCTGGGACTATATTTCGCTTCGGTACAACATCGACGTATGAAGATTCGCCCAGTCGAATTGAAAATCAATGAGGCCATACCTACATTAAGTAGAAATTGTACATCTCGAAATTTAAATATAATGTGGGTACGCAATTTCTTTTCAACTAATATTTAGATCCTCATAAAAAGATATATCTCACCTGCTAAACGCCTAGATTCCGAAAATTCTTATCTGCCTAGTATAAGTGTTTCGTTCCCAATATCACTGGCTGATCCTTGCCCATTGTCGAAATCTCCGGAAACAAAGAACGAGATACATAGACCATAATCCTATTCCAATCCCCACCAAGGCTGAACCCATAGAACAATGGAAAAGAACCTTCGAGATTAAAAAAAAATACTAAGAAAATGAACTTGGCCAAAATAGGGAAAGCAAAAAAAATTTTTTTTTGGACACAATTGCACATGTATATATGTCACGGAATTAATTTGTTATAAAAATAAGATAATGAGAAAACAGTTTTATACTCAGGAACTCACATTTTTCCAAAAGAACTGTAGCTGCCAAAGCTTATTTGTCCGAAGTTTATTTAATTTTTGAGAATTATTCCTCTTCTAAGAATAATTCTCTTATCGGAAGGAGGAAGGGATATGTTCCATGCATGCCTATACTGTCTACCAATACACTGCTTATATATTCTCTGTTTTGCCCACCTCATTCAGCGTTTGAAGTTAACACATTACCGCGCGTGGATTTTGTCAAATACCATTTCGTGCCATTCGATTCTGAAAGTCTGATGTGCACCAAAACATTCCTTTACCTCCTTCCTTCTTCCACTACCATTAATTTTTGATATCTGAGGACACTCCCTAATTCCTGTGGGCGTACTTAATACCACAGTGGAGGATAAAAACATCTCAACCAACCTGCTAATATTTTAATGAACGTTTATAAGCGTACATCTTCTAATATGCCCTTGTGGAGCACTTTATTTTAAGTATCCTGAAATTGGGAATCCTAGAAATTATTCCTCCTGGTCAAGTGATTTTTGATTGGGGGAATGGTATCATTGGTTACCCTAATATTCTTTTTAATTCGCTTACAATCCAAAAATGCACACAAGGCCGGTTATATACGTTTAGATATCCAGGATTTAAATGAAACTAATACCTACCCCATGTGATTTCCAGCCAGACAAATCTGGTAACATATACCCTCTGTCTCATCTCCTTCGTTTTATTATTTTTAATGTGGTAATACATGCACTCATACCTGTACTGTCTATCAATTTACCCACCATCTCAAGGTGAACGTCGACGGGATTGCAAGATTTCAGTTTCCATCACCTTGGGATATCCTATGCCATTGCTGCATGCAACTTTGCAATTCCCATAACCTTGGTAGGCATAATGTTACCGTGAGTAACGACTGGATTACAAGGTTGCAGTTCCCCTCACCTTGGATAGCCTATGCTATTGCTGCATGAATAACGACGAGATTAATAGGTTGCAGTTCCCATCACCGTGAGGCGACATGTGCCTAAAAACTGGCATCGGGAGGCTATCTCATGGTAAATGAGATTATGAGGGTTGTAAGTTGATGTGCCAATCACGGGCACGTGGTTCACTTTAAACCCGCCACGCGTTGCTGAAAAAAATTGATTAGTTCTTCGGAATACTGACTCCAATAAGGTGAAACAATGAAACGCACTGTTGATGGTCGCAGTATAAAGGTTTTTCTTTTTTATTAATTCAAATGTTTCTTTAATTCCACTGATTTATTTTCAAAAGGTATCTGCTTTCCGATTTTATTTTAAGTATATCATCATCATCATCGGTACTACAACCGGGAACTGGTCTTGGCCTTATTTAGCAAGTCCTGAGGCTTGTTAAATTTTCCATAATAATATGTTTTTTCCGGGCAAGGTCATTAGTCTTGCGCCAGAGGCTCCCCGACCGGGAATGGAACCCCGGTCTCCCGCGTGACAGGCGGGTATACTATTTAAGTATATACACTTATATATATATTTTACAATACACGTGTTTGGCTGTGTTTTCAGTCTTAAAGAAAATGATTGCCATTTCACTGCGGTAGCAACAATTTTTAATTATAATTGACTCAACTCGCGTGTGTGTGCGGATTCCTCGGGAATGAAATTCGCCTCTCTGGTGGTACAAATGACACGACGCCTGAGTTGTGTGTATACCGTTTGAGTAATCAAGATCGACTAATTGGGATTAGGGATGAAAATTGGGATTTTTGATTTGCACCACAAGCAACCAGTCGAGATGATCTTTACATTTGTGCTCTCTCATCTTCCCCACCCATCGAGGTGGATAAACGCTTCGGTTAATTCGATAGCCGACGGACAAGAGAGAATGAGAGAACCGGAATACAATGTGCAATGACCGACGGGGTGGATTTGGTTTTTGTGTGCATGTACCAACGCAACTCTGAGGAAAGTCCACTGACCTAATTCGGTGAATGTGGCGATCTCAGAGTGCATTGAACTATGGTAAGATAAAAATGAGAAGGAGAGGAAAATGTTTTGTAGCTATTCACCTGTAAAAAGAGATCATTGATCCCCAGCGAATGGAATGTCTGGAGAAAGTGAAGGTGACGCTACACCAGCTAGAGAAATATTACCGTGGGAAAACGCTAAGGAATTCGATAATTACCCAAGCCATTGCACGATGATGCGATCGCGTCGTTTGGTTCGACGTGGTTGTTGCTAAGCAACATGAGTTGCAATTTCCGGTGGAAATCTAATGGGTTAAAGGAATGGAGTTGCCGTATGGCAAAAAAAAAGGTAGATGAATTCAATTATGCTTTACCTGCATAGAATCATGAATTCAGCTTTTACATGTAAAATAGCTGCACGGTGGGATAGAGGATAATGTGACGCGCTGTAGGCGGTCGAAATTAGGTTGAAATTGTGGGTTGGTTCTCCATGTAGTATAGAGAACCCCCACAAGATGACGCAGCCGTGGGAATGGAAAGATAATTGGGCTTGGTTTTGGGCCTATAGAAAAGTTTGTATGGAGGCTTAAAATTCAATTAATAGACCGTTGGCTTCAAGCAAAGGAATGTGTTAGAGCATCCGAAACGAATTGGTATTTATTAATCAACGAATTTTTACGAGGAATGTCGTCAGCCGAGATCCTATATGATGTTGGTCCGTCGAACGAGGAATGTCATTCGGGGAATTTCGACGGTGAGCACGTTGCCTGAAGCTAAATTTGTATTCAAATGAAGGGCACAGCAATACCTGTTGATCTCAAGCTGAACTTATTGTTCCTGGGTTTTAGCAGCGATTCCAGACATCCGCGCTGAACGGATGTATTTGACGAATGTGCTTGTGTTCCTTATGTTGTTGTCACCCAAAGTTAAACTATTTATGTTCAAACAATTGTTTAATTCACCAGGTTTATAAGTTCACGAACGAAAAGAATTCAGTGTACACCAGACAACGCTCGAGTATATAGGAAAAGTTCTTCATTTATTGCTAACAGTTCTTACAAATTTTAAAATGTACATTGCTCATGTCGAGCACCAAAACACAAGTCAGTAATCACAGTTGAGCACCAACAACAGTAAACAAGCATGAGATGACAGTTTCTCCACTGTCATCGTGTTGCTGGGATGTGTGGTGAATATGTGTCGAGGAGAGTACTAGACGATGTAATAGATTCTCCCCGAGCATATAATCATGAATCCGAAACAAATTAAATAATTAAAACATAAATAAACTAAATAAAAACTAGATAACATAAAGTTACCGCAGTGACAGTCTGGAAAAATAGAGTGTATATTTTATTTCGGATGTACACTGAAATCCAAAAGTCCTGTTGAATACTTGGAAAAAGCGGCAGAATCATAAACAAAAGGCTGGGCCCGTAAGATGCACATATCTGCATAACAATTGGTAAGTGCACAGCATTGAAAGGTAACTTATTTGGCCAACCTAGGAACCCAGACATTCAACCCATGGTTTCAACGAGCCGGAAGCGACCCACAATCCATAAAAAATGTTATCAGGAACACCATTTACCAGATCCGTTGTTCTTCAAGAGTCTGACCATTCCTTTTTTGCATCATCCAGAAAAGAGTCTACATTCAAGTGAGAGAGTATAATGTTTACATTTTGTCCTAGTGGAAGCTAGCACTCTTAGCGGCATAACGACAAGCGACTTCTGACGCGGTGCAGCGTGACTGAAGGAATTGGGGTGGAAATTCATATTTCTTTCTTCACACAGGACAACCAAAAGAGACCACGCCTCTATTCTCTCAACCTCACGCCCGTCAAAGTATGAGTAACTTTTGTTAATAGGGTAATTGACGGACATGAAGAATGTGAGAACAGAAAACATGATATGCTGTGATCTCGGGGTAGCTTTGGTTGTGTGTGTTGGTATCAGATGCAGCTACTGACATGACCTGATGACCCAGTGGTACGGCTATGGTGTAGTCGTAGCACATTGAACCGTGGAAAGAAATACGAATGAGAGGGAAACCTAGCGGATGTTACTCCCCCGCAAAAAGAGATCATTGATCCCAAGCGAATGGGTGATCTGGGAGAAAGTCGATAGGACGCCGCTGATGTTTGGGAAATAATTCGCGTGAGAACCAGACTCTAAGACGCTGAAATTACCCCAGCTATTTTGCTATGATGCAACAGCGTCGTTCTTTTAGACTTGTTGTTGCTAACCGACATTATGAGATTTCCGATGGGAAACTCATGGTTAGCAAGAATGGAGTTGCCGTATGACATTTATGTAGCTAAACTCAATTATGTATTATCTGCAAAGGATGATGAGTTTAGCTATACGTCCGTTTGAAATGTTTTACAGGGGAATACATATAAAGGAAAGGGGTAAGTATGACGCTCTGAAAGCGGTCGAAATTAGGTGGAAAATGTTGGTTGGAATTGTGGGTTGTTTCTCATGTAGAATAGAGAAAGCCCCCACAAGTTGCTATGCCTGCATAGGAATTTAGTTCCAGCGAATCTTTGCCGTATAAGCTAAGTTGGATTCGTTGGTTGGGTGTACCGGGAAATTGAAATTGCTTGGGTGCAAAGAGGGAATGAGAATTCAGTAAGGCGTTGACCGAAGCAATTTTGGGAAAATGAATGCGGGGATGATTAGAATATATTCTGTTGAATTATATTCTGTTGGGAGTTTGGAAAATGTTTTTTTTTATTGCAGATTGGGAGATGTATGCTATTGTGGATTTGTTTTTGCATGTTTACAGGCTAGGATTGTCGGTTGGTTCTCCATGTGATATAGAGAACCCCACAGTACTATCTCACATTTTAGTTTATTTTACTTAAATTATGTTCGGATCAACTTTTGTAATGAGCAAGGTAAATTCTTCTTTGAATCTTAAATGTCGCCCCAACCTGGCTACATCAGCCAATGTGAAGGGACATACAATTATGTTTTTACTTTCTTTTTTTTTTCCTTAATTTTATAAAAACAATGCATAAATTATATTTTTCCTACATTTTGCTTTTGTTACATTCAAAGTAATAATTTGTACGTATTTAGTTATAAAAGAAATATTAACAATATTACAATGGTGAGCAGAAAAGTTTCCGTCCTCAACGTGAAATTAGCAGCACTCGTCAATAAAAGCTAGTGACTGTAGTTCTGCGTCTTTAGACAGTTACTCACCGAAATTTCAGCCATTCTGGACGGGTAGTTTTTATTTGACAGCCGTTTGAGTGAGTCGCTGTGTGTATTTTTGAAAATTGGCAAAATTGACAATCGAGCAAACAATTTTTGTCATAGGCAATACCCCTACGCAAGTCAATGAGTTAGTCTCTGTGTATGGGGACTCTCCGCCATCATTTACCACCACATTTGCACATCTGAATTTAAACGTTGCCGTGGGAGCTTGGGAGACAATGAACGTTCAATGACGATAAAATCGCTAAAGTTCACCAAATGGTGTTAGACGACCGCCGGATTAAAGGGAGAGAGATAGCAGAGACTATGAAAATGTCCAAAGAACATGTTTCACATCACTATCGGCACTACAACCGGGATCCGGTCTTGGCCTTATTCAGCAAGTCTCTCCATCGGTATCCGGTACTTATCCGAGACTTGTTAAATTGTCCATAATAATTTGTTTTTCCGGGCAAGGTTATTAGCCTTGAGCCCCAAGAACATGTTTGTCACATATTAAATCAAGATTTAGGCATGAGAAAGATGTCCGCGCGTTGGGTGCCGAGTTTGCTCATGTTACACCAAAAACGTGTTCAAAAACTAGGCGGAACAAATCCGAGTTTTAGCGGCGATTAATTAATGTCGATGAAACTTGGATATACCATTGTAGTGCTCCAAGAAGCCTCACTATTTCCCTCCCACATACACATTTACCCACCTACAAAAATCCCATCCATATCCCCAAATTAACATTGAATTCAATGTCAACCAAATTGAACCAAACGTTCAATTCTCAAACATTGAATTCAATTCCTTAAAATACAAAAAGCACAATGCATATCTTCACATGTATGGTATGTGCAATTAACAGTTTTAAATCCTAGAATCCAAAACCCAAAATGAACACGTGTCTAAACAGAAACATGTCTATTTGACACACACGATTCAGGCAATCTATACATCATAATGCATATCTCCATATCCCAGATGTTTTATGACTTACAAATAGACACCGATTTTTTAAGATTTTAATTTCACACCCAATTCCCGTGTGCTTTGTGTTACCCATCTGAAGTGCGTGCAAACTCTTGTTTGAGCCAGATGGATAACACAAACAAACCTCAAAAACCATCGGTGATAAGCGGCGGTGCGCCCGGATTTCGAAAATATAACAAAAAGATACAGATAGAATAAGAATCGAGAATCAGTATCGAGAAGTCAAGCGGATAGTCCGTCCGTAGTAGCTGGTCGAGAAAATGCTAGTAGGAATAAATATAGAATAAAATTTAGCAGTTGTGTCTTAATTACGACTACGGCTCAACAAGAAGTTCTGCGAGGAAGAAGTATGTTGCGCCGGCGTACGGCTGTGGCGGTTCTTTTTCGCCACAGAAAATTAATTGTAAATCAAATGTTACCTGTGGTTTTGGTGAATTCGCTCGGCAGCTCTCCCAGCGGTGGTCCTCAACTCCTCGTACTCCGGATCAGCAGGCGGTCGTAATTCCTGCTCGAGAAAATTACCCAGGGCTTGTACCAGGCGACCCTTGGTTCTGGAAACTGTGATGTGCGGCAGAAATGGTCCGAACCAACTTGAGTATTCTCTGTCCAATCCAACTCCGCCGGCGTCCAGCTGCGCACACTCCACAGAGATCTCCCCGAAGTTCCGCAGTCAAATTATAGACCAACTCACGTTACAAAATGATTCTTTATTACTTCGAAAAACACGATCGTGCCATCACAATTCTTTAATTTTATTTTAATTTGTTAACTTTACTTTTCAATTCTTTTACTTTACTTTGAATTTAACAAAAACTAGGCACGGGCTTCTTCTTTTCTTCCAAAAATCGATCAACGGAACCTTTCTTTTTTCAAAAACAGTACCCAACCCGTAAAAGAATCCACTAACTGGGATTCAAAAACCGTATTCAATATCATATTCACCCGCTGTTCCTTTCCCAAGTACACAAAAGACCTCTCTCTCGGTCTCCCTCAACATCCACTCCGAAAACAGAATTCGAACTTGCCCACGATCCACACTCGAACTGGGCCGTGTTCGAACACTCATATGTGGATCGTGCACTTCTTCCACCACCTTACCATCAAACCATATTAAAATCAAATTATATTAAAAACAACTAAATGATGGGGGTGGTGGAAGCCGCACGTAACACGGCGCTGATTCCCTTCTTCCTCCATCATAACTATAAGAAGATTGGCCGATGTTCCAAAAGAAAACTGTTTTCATCCGCGGGCCGCACGAATGCGGAACAATGAGACGCCATCGATCCTTCAGCCGAAAATGTCACCAACACAAGAAGTAAAATAAACACTCACAGGAACAGCCAAGTAAGAATAAGCAAAACACTGTCCACGGATAGAAATTAAAACACATTGACTTAGTTGATTTGTAATATGCATTTATTGTTCATTTTAAGACTCAGTACAAACATTCACTGAAGATTTCATGTATGCGGGGTGTCATACAATAATTACAAAATGCCGAATGTTCTATTTGAGTTAGTGGGGTCATACACGAATTTCACTATTATGCGGGTTAACAGTAACCAGGAAAGGTGAGCAGCACAACTAAACGACAAGACAACTCGAATTGCGGGGTAATTTCGCGTGTCTGTAGCGCTACAGACAGCGGGAGTGATTTGACCAGCGTGGTCAACGGATGTAAAACGACTCAACGAGGATAGAACTCTGACATGAATTCCGTCCTAGGTTAGGGTGAAGAAAAAGGAAGAGAGAGAAAAACGTTTCACTTAAGGGTGTGGCCGCCACAGAAAAGCACTGTTTCAGTGCAGTGGTGTGTGTGCATGGTTCTTTCATGGATGAGAACGAACCTAGAACAACGAAAGGGCATAAAGTGCATTCATAGGATACGATTTCGGTAAAGCAAATAAAACCGAACTCGTCGGGTGCTAATGGGTTTGCTTATACATCTTTCGGTAATGAGGGTCAGCTAAATAAATAGCAGCCGCTCATTAAATGAAAAAAATGTTTTTCGGATACCGCAAACGTTATGAATTGTTTATGGTATCGCAGGAAACCTATGTAGGAACAGCGTTCTTCTGTTTGCACATGGTGCGAGTTTGAGAATTTTATTGCTGGGAGAAAAAGGTCGCCGGCCAATGTGTACGTAAAGAAATTTATCGTACCCATGGCGAAGTTGGAAAATAGACGGCGCAATATTTATGGTCCCTGTCATGAGGGTTACATTGTATGCAAACCGAATCATTTTGTTTACAGGAATTTGTCTGGTACCGAAGGTGGCGAATTGGTTTGGAATTCCAGATGAGCAAAGAAAGAAATGTTACGAAAAATTGTATGCGAAGAGATGCATGAAAAGGTAAGTTTTCCTTACAGGGACTTTACGATTATAGCTCTGATCTAATTAATGCGTGAAGCAGTATGCTACTTGGGATAAGAGTATGGGGGTTTTTAGGTAAGTGTACCGTGGGGTTTGGCGGCACCGCCTCAGTTCTTTCGTCGCCGCATTGTTTTTTCGGATCATGATTTGGTTGTTGTGCCCTAGCTAGCAAGTTTGATTGTCATAAATAGTGTTTTCTTTCTGTGTGTGTGTATGGACACTTGCGTCCTTAGTCAATCGATACAATCGTGTGGGGAAACCTTCGATATTGCGTGGAAGGACAAAATATATTGAGTTCGACACATCCATAAAGGACAGCAACGGCAGCCCACTCTTCCCGGGGAACCGGAAGCGCGGTGGTGCACCAAGGAAACATTATACCAATCAAAAAAGTATACTGCAAAGGGGGATTCAGTTCCAAAAAAAAAGCAAAAACTGTGTTTTCGGCTGGGAAAGTGATGGCGACTGTTTTTTGGGATAGTCATGCAGTTATCCTAATCGATTATCTTCAAAAAGGAAAAACCATTACAGAAGCATACTACGTATCATTACTTGACCATCTGAAGGCAGAAATTCCGGAAAAACGGCCACATTTGCAGAAAAAAAATCCTGCCGTCTCACATCTCAGTGGTTGCCATGGCCAAAATCCACGAATTACGGTTAGAACTGCTTGACCATCCGCCTTACTCACCAGATATAGCTCCAAGCGATTTCTTTTTGTTCCCTAATCTAAAAATTGCGCCCGGAGAACAGAGATTTTCGTCAAATGAGGAGGCAATCACCTTCGTGAACAGTTATTTTGCAGAGAAAAACGCCGAGTACTATTTGGACGGGTTAGAAAGAAGGAAGCATCGTTGGGAGAAGCGTACAGAGTTACAAGGAAACTATGTAAAAAAAATATAAAATAAATTTAAGAAAAAATTGCTCGTATCTTTGTTAGGTCGGAAACTTTTCAGCCCACCCTCGCACTACTAAAACAAAAAGTATTATAACTACGAATGAGTTCTCGCTGTTTTTTAAAACGGTTTGAAAGTGTAAGATGTGATTCAAAAATACCCCGCGAGTTGAAGCAAGAACTTCTTTTTAATACTTGAGCAATTAATAGATTGTTATCTTCTTTTTTTATTGTAGTGGCTTATTATTATACAGGAAATGCAACTATTCCGCATGAAAAAGTTTTAAAGCATCTTAAACAAATAACACGAAATTGATTCCGCTTACTCAGAACTCAGATGAGCAAATAATTGCAACTGAAATTGTAACTCAATATTTGTTGGCATTCTGTAAAAGTTTCTGAATCCTTAACCCACGTTTCGCTTAAAAACTTCCTTCATTTCGGGGACGTGCAAGAATAAAAACCATCAGCCCGAGAACTCGCGACCAAATACAATCAACAGAAGCAATGAACAAACTATCACCCGGAACATTGAAGCGTTACATTGGATTATAGGGTCCAACAGGATGATAGAAAGGACTTAGAAGCCATCCTTGTGCTGTCCTTATGCCAATTCATCTCGAGTATCTCATCGAAGAACGCGAATCCGAGAGCTTGTCTGCTGTTGTTTAAACATCAATATCTTATATTTTCCAGCCAGGAACCATATCAATGTATTTTTCACTTCCTCTTTCACCTCCAAGGGGACTCATTATTTCTCTTATGCTTTCTTAAATCTTCTCATCGCTGTCTGATAGCGAACAAAACGACCGTGCTGAAGGAATACTGTAATATTATGCGCGGAATTTAAAAAGCAAAAGGCTTCCTCCGATTCTATAGTATTGCCATTATCACCGACCACTCTGGTATTGGGGAACTTGACAGTCTTCTTCGTTGTTGCTACTTTGCTCTGTCTCAAGTGGTAAATGGTTTAGAAAAAGGAGCGTAAAGCCGAGAGTGGCAAATGCCAAAATCCTTTTTCTTTCCTCTGGCTGTGTGATTCTATGCTGAGATTGAATTATAATCCATCTTCTGTAGCACGGACACAAAAAAAAAATCCACATCTCTTGGGAAGGATATTTGTAAGGGGACTTTAGACGTGAATTTATTGAATATGAAAAGCACACTCCTATGGGTACTTCTTGCTGCGAAGGATCACTGCGACAATAATTACGGGCTTACTGAACTTCAACTTTGTATGTATGACAATTTCAGCGATAAAAGTTCTCAGCCAATCCTTGTGGATAGAGGACAATCTTGTTGGGGTTCTTGTAAGATGAAAAACAAGTAATTGAATAACAATGTAATAAGACGTTGGAAAGTTAAGGGGGCACTCTAGAAAAAAAATATAAGAGTAATATTGTAAAGTCATTATTCACACAATCGGTATTGAGGGGGATGAAAGTTCAGTCAACGGCTATTTTATGCAGAACGTGTTTATAACTTCAAAAAGAGATTTACACACCATAAACTAATTACATTTTGAATAATCTTTATCCGTTTATGAATATCTTTTATCAAGATATTTATGGCAGATCTCGCATGCGGAACTTAGTCGCCATCTTACTTGGTTCACTTGGTTATATAGGCCTGTCAAGGTCCATTTATTTCCCTTTCTTATTTCGAGTGTCATATCTGCATTGTTTTGTGCTTCCAGATTACCAACAACAAGACGGACTGCAACACCTCCATCGACTAGCCGATACTTTCAAATAACTACGTTTACGAATCAGAATGCAACTTTGTTGTTTTATCAAGTCGGCTCTCATACGTCAGCTTGTTCTAAATCTGTTTGCATCAGGAATGTGTCTCATTTTCTTATCCAATTTGTCATAAGCCCCTGAGTATTACACTGTTCAGATATATGCACTTTGCACAATAGTACGATGAGTGGCGTCATTTCTAGATTGCATTCTGACCTCTTTCATACCTACCGGTTACAGATACTTCACATAGTTTATGAAGGTACATTACTACCAGAAGAACGACGGAGGAGCTCCATTCGAAATCAAAGCGCAGTGTACATTAAAGAGAAGCCTTGTGCGAGCAGCATAAACATGAATACCAATCTACACAGTCAACGTTACTTAAGCCGATTCCAATCCGCACGCATTCTACCAGGTCAACCAGACCATTGTCGCCCTCCTCCTCTCCTCTATCCGACAGCTGTTTACGAGTGCATCTAGGACTTCTATATTACTAATCATAGAGCAATACCAATGAAAGTCAATCGAAATGGGCGGCTTCGCCCACTGGCGCACTCTGCAACTGGGATTAGATTGCAACAGCTGCCTCAGGAGGTCGAAGTTCATTTATTAGCTGACCCGAATAGCAATTCAATTGTTGGAGGTTGAAGAATCGTAAAGTTAAAAGTTTTTCGGTGCTGCATGAACTTTCGATTGTAACGAGAAATACTATAGTTTGTTTATCGGAAAATGGTCCAACTTTACAAGAACTAATATTTATAAAGTTTGTTAGAAGCCTCATTCGATAATTTTTCTGAGGTTTACGATTTATTGTGGTGTGCTAAACTTCAAAGTTAGAGCCGATTTTCGCATACTATACTGTTCTAATGATAGCAATTTTGTTTTGGGTTTTTTTTTTGTTGTACTACTTTAACTATACCAAAGGAGAGCGTTGGGTGCTTCTAAAATATAGCAGTGTAGTATCAGAAAAGTTGGCTGAGGGTAGGGAAAAAATACGTTAGAAGGGAAAAAATACGTTAGGGTTGAATGAAACAGTTCAAAGCACTCATAACACATCTTGGAGTGTTTGAAATTTGTACCAAATGTAGACTACACACAAAATTTTATTAAAATACAATATTATTTTAAAACAAAAAAAAAAAAACCTTCTATTTCATTAAAAAAAATGCTCTGCACTACAAAAATCCATTGGGTTAATGTCCTCCAAACAAGAAAATACATTTTGCACTCTGTTGCGGATTCGCACTGGACACCAACAGCGAATTCGCAACTGAATGCTACCCGCGGCAACAGAAAAACAAATGTCAGCAACTAGCTGTCATAATCAATTATTCTGGTTGTCAAGCAACATAAATAAACTATTCATGTTTCTTCGTTAGCTTGTTGGAGAGTTCAGATGTCTTTCAGTGTATTCAGCGTAAATCAGTATAAATTAGTTCAATCTATTAAATAAAGTAATCTTTTAGTAACCAGAAATCAACCCGAGTATTAATGGAAATCTGGAGGAGGCTTATTTCCGGGATTTCTGCAGTCATTTAGGTACTCATTTCCTTTTACCTCTTTAAAGTCAAATTGCTTTCAGTCAGCTGCCACCAACACTATTGTACGCCAGGAACCACCACTATTCCTGACGTTTTTATAGTTATCACTGCATCCAAAGAGAACCAACGTAGCACGCCAGGAGATCACATTGTTTCAGCCGCCATTCCTCGCGACCAAATTGTGAATAGTGCGAAATATTCCCCGACAACATTCCTCGGTCGGCGGAACGTAGATAAATCTTCCCCGACGACATTCATCGGTAGGCAGAAATCAAAGTACGTGTCGGCCGCTCGATAGCCAAAACATTTTGGTCCTTCGAGCCGGATCCAGTCTGTGGGGCTTTTCAGGGCCCGAAGAGCCATGCATCGCTCGATCCCCACCATTCCCAGCGATGCGACTTACCTTGAAGTCGAACCTTCAGCAAGGTTACGCAACCTTGCTACGGCATTAACCGCCCGCCAAATTGCTGGAATTAATTCAGTTACCCCAAAGGATAACTGACATAAATACCTTAGGCACCTTACCTTTCTTTGCGGGGTTTTTCCAAACACCCTTTTTTTCCACGATCCATTCCTGAAAACATTAAGTCCATGGCAAGGATTATCACCTAGCCGTGGCATCGAGAATTTCACCCTCGGGCATGTATAGCACCCAGTGCATCACGTTCCCAGTACTTTATACCATGGAAACAAAATCAACACGGAGTTTCAAATTTACTCGTTTTTTTTTGTTTGTTTGTCCATGGCACCCCTAAGCATGTGGCTACCAGGTCTCATCAGTTAGCCACCGTCGACAAGGTTTCGGCTGACGCAAAGCAAACATTCACCAATTACCAGCAATAGCTGGTTTCCTATTATCGGTCTCCACCGATCAGGGACCGCAAACAAGCAACGAATTGGATGTGGCCATCAAGTGTTTACTTTTAACATCTGGCAATGGCTGCACCCTATATTCGTTGCAATACCTAAACATCGCATTCACACCACGGATTGTTTATGGTATACCAATTCCCTATTAACGGCCGCCAACCGTCGGCGGACCTGGAAAATTGCACGTCCATCAACCAAATGTTGATTTATGGCCTCTCCTAGGGTGACCAGATCTTCGGTTTGTTTTGCTTTTTCACCAGATGGTTCGGTTGCCGACAAGTATTACACAATCAATTGTGTACACAGCCGCAGGCCCATGCATTGTTTGCATACTCATTACCAGGAGATGCAATTACGACGCTCGCATCCATCCTCGTTCACCGTATGATCGTATGCGACGCATACACATACATGCAAAATGTATGCCGTATTTCCCGGTCCAATCACGATTGACTGCTACCAGTTGATCGTGTAACTCCTCCCCTTTTACGGTTTTTCTTTGCGATGTCATTCTTATGGCTGCGAAGGGAAATCAGTCAGATTTTATCCTTTGTAGGGTGCGCGGTCGAGGATAACACCAGTGGAGTTAGGATCTGCGATCGGAAACCGTTTACATTTGTGTTTGGTTCGGCGTTATACATTCAATCATTCAAGACAGCCACTAGAAGTTAAATACACCCAGAAGAATGTGTTGTGCGAGAATTGAATTCGTGAATATTAGTTCGGTTATTTATGGTGGTTATAAAGACAAAACAAATTAAGTAC
The DNA here is from genome assembly GCA_963931805.1 of Microdon myrmicae. Classification (NCBI taxonomy): domain Eukaryota; kingdom Metazoa; phylum Arthropoda; class Insecta; order Diptera; family Syrphidae; genus Microdon; species Microdon myrmicae. Next base: position 33,735,024 of record OZ007501.1, on the reverse strand, counting down.
AGGATTAGTAAAAGAAAAAAAGGCGATTGTGAAGATAAGACCTTGCATCTTGATTTTGAATGATTAACAAAATAATAAACAATGGTGGTGAGTCTAATACCATAAGCTGTAGTGAGTGTTAACAGGAACAATAAAGAAACAAATTATACTACACGATACCAGAGCGATTGTTTTTCTTTACTTGGATACTCCGTATGTTTTATTGCCCTTTTCTGCAAGTGAACAGTGTGTTGTGGACCTTTGAATTTCGTGAGCACATTCAGCCCGCAATCAGTGGTGTTTTGGTAGAACCCGCGTCCATGTCGACGCACTGGCCAAAACATATCCACAGATCCAATCCACTGCTGCCAGTTCGCAGCCATCATATCGGCGCCCAGTTCGCGTCGCAACCGAAAAGAATCACTACTTTCCATCCAGTCGCAATTACTAGCAGACATAAATCGAAGTTCACCACGGCTTTGCAAAATCATACATTTTCCAAAAGGGACGAACGAGTTGCAGATCCTTAAGTCACGTAAGTTGAGCATTATAGTTGAGGATCAACTAACGCCGGCTAGTTAGCGGCGTAACAGCAGTGCAGACCGCCGAAAAACTCGCCGGCCACTGCAAAAGATTGTAGATCCATTCTACCACCGTCCAGGTCACGGCGCAACAGCGATCCAGACTGTGGATCCAATCCACTGATGTGGATTATACGCATCAGATACACGCAACGCTGCGCAGTTCGCAGCTCCCAGGGCCCAGACCTATGGATCGGACCTCCGCCCAGTTCGCGGCGCAGCCCGTGATCCAGATCTGTGTATCGGCTACCACCGCTCAGTTCGCTGTGCAGCCCCTGGATCCAGACGTTGGGATCAACCGTCGCCAAGTTCGCGGCATACTAAAGGGTCCAGCCCAAGGGCCGACCGACGTCGTGGTCGCGGGACACACCAGAGTCCAGACGCAAAGATCAACCGTCCAAGTTCGCGGCAACAGCCAGACCAAAGTCCAGTGCGCGGCAATGACAACGAAGTCGAAGATGACAACGGCTGCATTGGCCGAAAAACTCATGGCGGCCTAGTAAGCCGCACATGAAAAGATGATGGGAACTTTCAATAAGTTCAACAAGTGAGGGCCACCGACGCTGCCCACAGGGGAGGCGCAAGACGCGACCTCCAGCTGAACTGGGATGAGATGCTGAATCGGCATGAACATGCCTGATCACTCCATGGACGGCCATCATCAAACGGTATTTTGAAGAGCGATTCACCGACCAGGCCGAGGAAACATACCTTTACGAGGCTACGGAGAACCGCCACATATGCATTATTAGACAACAACAATCCATTTTTTCTCTTCGTCTCCCTGAACGAAAACTGTCTCCTTCGATCTGCACAATCGAATTATATACATTATTTTGTTCGTATGGCCCCTTTCACACCCCCCTTTCATTTTCTTTATCATTCCCGAATGGGACCAGAACAGGGAAAATGAAAAGGAACAATCAAAAAAGGATCTTGCGGATGATTATTTTTGATCCTCTATATTGGGGGGTGATAAAACGAACATGTGGTTCGTTTTACGGCGCAACTTGTTTGTTGTGAATTTGGTTTATTGAAAAATGAAAATGATGTTGATTGTGGGAATGGATTTGAAGTAATGAAGTTATAAATGTTGCAAATATGAAAAAAAAAAATTAGAAACCCAAAAAGAGGTTTTATCATTCAGTCTTTAATTAAATCTGTAAATTAACTCTTGAATAAACGTGTACTTAAATTAACAAAAACACCGGAATGGAATCGACAAAACCAAAATTCGTGTCGAAACCATAGACACCATTCACGGTTTCAGCCATCTGATTTGTGTTTTGGTATTTATTAAAACAAAACAATAAAACACACCGAATATTTCCCTTTGTAAACATTTACATTTTTCTCTCCATAACTGATTATCTATTTCCCCTCGGCGCCAAATGTTTAATCTGGTATTTTTGTAGTACGGAATGCTACTTTTCCAACGACCAAGAGTCTGTATTTGTTTGTTTAATACTTTGCGAGATTTATGTCACCACAGCATTCAGCAAAAACAGATTTCCTTATCTCAGAACTATAACATTATATCGTTCTTCACTAGATTACATCATATCCTTCTTCACTATATATCAACGGAATACTTAGGAGTGATGTTGGCTTTTCGCCATAATTATTGGAGGTGTAAAATTGTCATTTCTCTCACTAACTTTTTTGAATACTATGAGTCCTGCGACATTTATTTGTCTCTCTATTTCTGACATTTTCCAGTTGCGTTAATTCTCCCCTCCACACCCTCTTAGATGTGTTGAACAATGAGGATAAAATTTGTGTATTCAGTTGAGAATCGTGTTTTAATTATATGTAAATTCCATTTTATTCATCCGTTTCGGGGTAAAAAAACCCTTAACTGACTACAAATGAAAACAATACGACAACAGTGATAAAGTGAATTAGTTTTAGTTTATTTTATGACAGTCCTTTCAGTCAGATATCCTGGATGATAATGATTATTTATGTGGCTCCTTTTTATATTTCTTTGCTTCACGCGTAGGTTGTTTTACAAAGAAGGGTTGATTGATTTTGAATCAGTTTCTTTTTCCTTTACTTTACTTTCTTTTATTATGTCTTATCCACTTCCTTCTATAGATAGGAAGTGTATGTTAGTGTTGTGTGTAATCCGTGTACTCCTTCTAACCCAAGTGTATGACCGCTTCTGTAACTTTTGAAAATTCCTACTTCACATAATGCCATCTTTGATATTTATTATTCTCTTTTATATTACAAATTTTATGATTGATATTTTAAGTTGGCAAAATTTTTTTTTTTTTTTTTTTTTTTGTGTTGTAAACCTTCACCTACCTTATTCTCCATGTGTGGTGTTTTCAGTGGTGAATGCTTGTGGTCGAGGGAAAGATATTACTATATTAAAGTAGTCTTTCATTTTATACTTCCGTGGATGAGGCCGTTCACTGGGAGTGAATATAGAGGGTTTTTAAAAGAATCAATTTAGTCACCGGAGAGTTCTTTTTCCGTCTGTGAGTGTGCACGTAAGTATACTGTGCACTGCTCTAAGCAGTCTTTTAAATTCAATGATTTTCTTAGCATTATTTAAAAATGTTTTTCGCGGTTTTTGAAGCCTACATAACAGTTATCTCACGCTGCTTTTATTGCGCAGGGCTCACGGTGAGGGATTATCTATGCCTCCTCGAGGTCAAATGTTTAAAACCTCTCCGACAATGACGTGGTCGTTAGCTGTCCTGAATGAGAACGTTTCACAACATACTGGCAATATGAAACATGATAATTCTGAGCTGTGGGTATCAGTGAAACGCCTAGAAGCAATACCAACATAACGTGAAAACATTATTCTCTGACAGCGAATATATCTTCTCCGTTGGTAAATTCATCGTTTGTGGCATTAGTAAAGTAAACACGTAATAAACCCCAAAACTGTGCAAAATTTGCCTTTCCACATTATTATCTATTTAGTTATTTTACTTTTTCCAAAGGTAAAGATTTTACAAGTATCTTAGAGCTAGTCTTAATTCTATGCTTACAATAATTGTTAAGCTTAAGGGATGTCGATCTGAAATGGTGCGTGTACAGAGTAGGTGTATGGTAAAGGTGGGGCGGGAGAAGGGCTGAGGCTAATTCTGCTTTTGACAAAGATTGAAATTGAATATTCTCTTTGATATATTACATTTATGAAATATATAAGTAAGTCAAACGCCTCTGCAGCCAGATGTGGGGTCCTGCTTTCGAAATTTTTATATTCGCAGTGCGACAATAATTGGATACGGGGATTTTAAACAAACACAATAGAGCGCCCATATCAGCTTGATACTGTCGGTTTTCGTCCAGAGTAATGCGGAATATTAAATAAACAAAAGGATATCTTTGCCATCTAGCGGTTGATTGTTTGGAATCGCTTGAGCTTGTGTATGTTGTGCAAGAAAGTTCAACCCGTTCCCCATTCTTACACAGATATTGGGTTGTACCGCATGAAATGTCCGATTTTTGCTCAGTCGGAAATTAGAAGTTCTCGACTGAACATCTGTGCCAGAACGTTAAATTTTCTTTTTTTATAAAGTAAGGTGGTACGTGTGCTTGACGTGTCAGAATTTTAGGGTTCGTTACAAGTACAGTTATTTTTTTCTAGGAATTGTTTACCATGCTATCGGCAATTCAAATTAGAATCCTCTTCCTTTATGAATTTAAAATGAGACATAATGCGTCATTGGCAATAAAAAACATAGTTTTGACGATGTAGCGGTAAAGGAAGGCACTATACGTTGTTTGGAAATTTCCGTTCAGGAGATTTCAGCCTCGAAAATGAACCACATGGGGAGCCGGAAACGTTAGTTGACGACGATATTTTAACCCTTTCATGCCCGATGTTATGTTTGAGGTCCTAAGTCCCGTAATTTTAATATTTTCTCTAAGGTTTTTTTTTTCTCTCAGAATATCTCGATATGCTGTGCAAGCTCGTTTGTGAATATTTTATTAAAAGTATTGCAAGTGATCACTTTGTAGCTGATCTGCATTGAGTGCACACGTAATTTGTTTTTTTTTTGTTGCCAAAAGTGAGTATACAAATAATTAAAAAAAATATATAAAGAAATATAATCGTATAAAATAATTAAACACTGGTAAGAAAACTAAGAAAAAAATAAATAATAAATTCAAAAAGACGTTTAGTTTGTGGTCAGTAATTTGTCAGACAAAATGTCGCCTATAGTCAACATTGGTCCATAATGGCTATAAATCATGTAATGTTCTTTTATCCGAGAAGTTTGACCCAGCAAGAAATTCAAAAAATTTGCGAATCCTGTTGGGATGATTCTGCTGATGAGGGCAATGGAGAAGAGGAAAAAATGACCACGACTGTGGATAATACTGGTGAAGAAACCCTATAAAGTGTAATTGAAAGAGGTGAAGATATTGAGGTTGGTTTTATTGAGAGGATTGTTGGCGAGGAAAATGATTTCAACTGAAATTCAAGGTGAAGAAACGGTACAAGAAGTTTTTTAAAATATCAATTTAGTAAGTTTGAGATGGAGGAGTGCAGAGATAGGGGAATGAATGGAATGAATGTGAATGTCGGAAACGCAAGAGTGAGAACACAGCTGCAAAGACATGCCAATCTTTTGAAATCCTCTAGAAATTTCAATAGCATCGGATTTTATTGTTTTTCGGCATTTGGGATGAGTCAGTTAACTTCGATCGCTCACGAGTGAAGATCGTGAGGGTTTTTGTGTGCGGGAATCAATTAGAAATGTGTTCTTGTTGTACACCAATAACAGTAGAAGATCTGTAACCATCCTATTTTGTATTGGTGGTAGAGAATCACCGCAAACCCTCTAACTATAGTAAACAATAGCAAAAAAGAGAACCATTTGAAATCCGGGATGGACTAAAGCAGGGAGATGGTCTATCACCGTGTCTCTTTAACCTTGTGCTCGAGTATGTCATCAGAAAGGTACAAGACGACAACATGGCCGGGTCATCCCTGAACGGGGTCACACAAGTGCTCGCATATGCGGATGACATCGCCGTTCTGGGCGATAATCTAGGGACTGTTAGTAAAACCTGTGAAATCAAGCGGCAGAAGAGGTGGGCCTAGATATAAATGAAGACAAAACTAAATACATGATTACGGCGAGAGCAGGTGGACCTCAGATAACACATATAAACGTCAGAGGTAAGATATTTGAAAAAGTTGAAGAATTTAAATATCTGGGAACGATGCTGACGGCCAGTAATGAAATGTCGAAGGAAATTAACAAGAGACTGCATTCCGGCAACGCGAGTTGGCATGCAGTCAGTAAACTGCTGAAATCCAGACTGCTATCACGTAACATAAAGATCCGTGTCTATAGAACCATAATCATGCCGATTGTTCTATATGGATGCGAAACATGGGCTCTCACAAAACGGGAAGAAAACAAATTCCGCGTATTCGAGAATAAAGTTTTGAGGAGCATCTTTGGAGGTAAATATGACGAGGAGGCAGGACAATGGAGGAAACTCCATAACCACGAATTGGAAGAGCTATATCGCAAACCTACAATAGTGAGAGTAATCAAGTCGCGAAGATTAAGATGGGCCGGACACGTGGCGCAAATGGGGAACGATAGGACCGTGCATAGATTTCTTGATGGTAGACCAACGGGAAAGAGACCGGTAGGACGGCCGCGACGGAGATGGGAGGACAATGTTAGGTTTGACCTTGAGGAGATCAGATCAGATGGTCAAGCGTGGAAGGAGGGTGCACAGGTCAGGGAACGATGGCGAGAAAGAGACCGGTAGGACGGCCGCGACGGAGATGGGAGGACAATGTTAGGTTTGACCTTGAGGAGATCGGATCGAATGGTCAAGCGTGGAAGGAGAGTGCCCAGGACAGGGAACGATGGCGAAGGCGAGTCGGTGAGGTCATGAACTTCCGGGTTCCTACAGGCCAATAAATAATAATAATAAAATAATAACAATAACTTTGTTAAGCAGTAATGTTACGTGGTAACTTTCACCGCCGCCCTTGTCCCGGCGAGAAAGGAATATGAAATTAACCGGCATACTTAACAAAAAGCGTTAAATAATTTTAAACCAAATTTAAATACCATTGCACTAAATTTAAATAAATACAAAACACCACGTACATTGTGATTTACACACATACTAAATAAAAACATTTATAAAATAAGTTGAACATTTTAGCTTAAACGCTTTTAAACATACATAAAATAGGTAGGACCGCCGCGACGGAGATGGGAGGACAATGTTAGGTTTGACCTTGAGGAGATCGGATCGAATGGTCAAGCGTGGAAGGAGGGTGCCCAGGACAGGGAACGATGGCGAAGGCGAGTCGGTGAGGTCATGAACTTCCGGGTTCTTACAGGCCAATAAATAATAATAATAATAGCAAAAAAGAGCATACCACCATTTGGAGTATGACACTGACTAAAGTATAATATGCATTAGTTCGATACATTATGTTACATGACATCGACACGCGATGAGGTCGAATGGGAGATAGAATTATAGGCAGCTAAGGTCGGATTCCAAGAATACACTCGTAAAATTAAGAAGTGGCTACCAAAGAGTTAATAAAGACAGGATATGTATGAATGAAATTTGTTTGGCAACGAAGAAAAAATAAATTTTTATTAACCAGTATGACAGACAGATAGGATAAATAATGCGATATGATTTTTTTTTTTTTTTTTTTTTTTTTTTTTTTTTTATATGTTAAGTTCGTTTAAAACCTACTAAAGCAGGAGCGTTATGACTTGGATATCCAGTACTTGTAGTTGAAAAATAAATTGAATGTTCTGACAGTTTAACGACTCTTTAATAAACCTTACCCTTCAGATCGGTTATTTCTTTCTATCTTAGTCCATTATAGAGGTTTAAACTTGGGTATCTCTAAGCCCTTACAACATATTAAAATATTGAGTCTCACAAAACACACAGTACGGTGTAAAGTAATGGTAATACCAAATACGGTGTAGGGTAATGGGAATACCCTTTCCTTCTCACGTACTATTATATATATTACCGAGGGGGCGCGTGTGCGCTGATTTGATATATATTTTGTGAATAGGCGGTTGCGCCAAGTTGTTATATTAGGTTAGAGCCGCCAATTGGGTTATAATTTGATTTAATCTTACCGGTGTATCTTCCACGGCGGTTGTGTTTTTTCGCTTCTAGTTGGTTCTGTAAGATATGCTCCCGAATACGATGAACCAACCAATATGTGTCTATGGGTGAATTTGCACCTTGTTGTGTTGTTGGTTTTACTTGATGTGTTTATTTGATTTATGAAAGAATTTTTGAATTTCTTTTAGCACTACACCACCATTTAAATGGCGATTCAAAATACAGTCGTTTTCAAAGAGTTTATTTTATTAACATAATTTAATAACCTTATTCACCAATATAAATTCACTTAGTTAGAGTTCATTTTATTTCTTTTAAGGAATTTGGAGTTTCTTTTGGCACAATCCTTTTCAGAGAGTTTACAGTTTATTTAGACTACTTTGGTTCAACGTATTGAGTTCTCGATGGTTCAATTACCATAAGAACAACAAAAACACCATGCTCTCCCGTTTCCTACCTGGTTCCCTGAAGGGATTCGGCCACGATCAACTCCGAAGCTGTTCGAAGCCATCGTCGGCGAATAGAGCTGGATTTATACGCCGGTTATATTAATTGATTATAATTTCTTATACCATTTTATGTATGTTTAAAAGCGTTTAGGCTAAAATGTTCAACTTATTTTATAAATGTTTTTATTTAGTATGTGTGTAAATCACAATGTACGTGGTGTTTTGTATTTATTTAAATTTAGTACAATGGTATTTAAATTTGGTTTAAAATTATTTAACGCTTTTTGTTAAGTATGCCGGTTAATTTCATATTCCTTTCTCGCCGGGACAAGGGCGGCGGTGAAAGTTACCACGTAACATTACTGCTTAACAAAGTTATTATTATTATATTATTATTATTATTTATTGGCCTGTAGGAACCCGGAAGTTAATGACCTCACCGACTCGATTTCGCCATCGTTCCATGTCCTGTGCACCCTCCTTCCACGCTTGACCATCTGATCTGATCTCCTCAAGGTCAAACCTAACATTGTCCTTCCATCTCCGTCGCGGCCGTCCTACCGGTCTCGTTCCCGGTTGTCGACCGTCAAGAGTTCTACGTATGGTCCTATCGTTGCCCATTCTCGTTACATATCCGGCCCATCTTAATCTCCGCGCCTTGATTACTCTCACTATAGTAGGTTTGCGATATACCTCTTTCAATTCGTGATTATGGAGTTTCCTCCATTGTCCTGCCTCCTCGTCATATTTACCTCCAAGGATACTCTTTAAAACTTTATTCTCGAATACGCGGAATTTGTTTTCTTCCCGTTTTGTGAGAACCCATGTTTTGCATCCGTATAGGACAATCGGCATGATTATAGTTCCTTTGACACGGAGCTTTATGTTACGTGATAGCAGTTTGGGTTTCAGTAGTTTACTGACTGCGTGCCAACCATTATTGCCGGAATGCAGTCTTTTGTTAATTTCCTTCGACATTTCGTTAGTGGCCGTCAGTATTGTTCCCAGATATTTAAATTGCTTATCAAAGTATATTTGATAATTGTTAGGAGTAAATACATTTGATGACCGTACCCATATACACAGTCTTGCATTAGGAACTCTAATATGTTCTACGAAATCATCATCATCATCATCATCGGCACTACAACCGGGAACCGGTCTTGGCCTTATTTAGCAAGTCCTGAGGCTTTGTTAAATTTTCCGTAAAGATTTTTTTTTTCCGGGCAAGGTCATTAGTCTTGCGCCTGAGGGAATCGAAATCACATCTACTCAAAACAACATTCCTAGATGACCTCTGTCATAATTCTGCCTTTTCGCCTGTCTTGACAAAATATTTGCAAAAATGATAACGACATATTCAGGATAGCCTCTTTAAATGAAACCTTATAACCGCTATAGCATAGCGGCCACAACAATACCAAATGGCTAGCTTATTTTCAGAACCCAAACTTACACTTACTATAAAATAGAGTGTAGATCTCATCGTGTTTGACAAGCATGAATAATCTCCTCCACGTTTCTCTTACCATTCATTTAGAGTTCCCGCTTTATCGGAAACACATTTTAAAATGTACAAAGTCCTCGGTCATGTCATATCCCTGGCCACATTAAGTTCATTAAAAATTCCCAAGTCACTTCGATGTGGTGTAAATGAATTACCACTTACGAACGGAATCATTGATGTAAGATGAAGAAATTTATGTAGCATCCCTAAAGAGACGTCGAATAACCAATCATGAAACATTATATCAGCAAATGGCTGCGTGCTTCCGCATTTGAAGTACCAATAACAACCACATTTCACCGCCGACACAGAGATTGGAATATTCCATTGTATGTTTCTTTTTTAGGATCGGCCCCGAGTGATTCAGTTTATGAATTTTATATTGGTTCGGAAGAAGGCTGCACAATGTTATTTGTGTTGTGTGTTTTTAAAGAACTTTTAAAACCTTCGGGTATTGGGAAGTTGAATAGAAATATCCTTGCTAACTTTTTCCTCGGTTCTTGGTCCGTATATAAATTACCTAGTATAAGTTAAATTTAAAAAAGGACGTTTTAAATTATAGCGGAGGTATTTTTCTTTTTACTTTGACGAGAAATGTCATAGTTGAATTGAAAAGCCAGACCATCAGATGTTTCAATGTTCCTTATAATGTAACTTTGATAAAGTTTTTGAAATTTTTAAGTTTGGCGATGCATGTATATAAAAATACAAGCGGGCATAAAAATAACATAATTAATTGCCATCACACCTATGTTCTTCAGCTACAAGTCCATACTTCCATCTGTACTGTATGGTTTCCATCAAATGTTGTCGACAACATCCAAATCAGTGGGGTTCAGTTACCAACAATACGGTCGTTGGAGCACTAGCATATCTTCCACACTCAGTATCGGCTACAATACTATGTTCTTCAGCTACAAGCCCATACTTCCGTCTGTACTGTATGGTTTTCATTAAAGGATGTCGATAACATCTAACTAACTCAACGGATTTCATTCCCCAACAATTCGATGGTTAACTCGAGGATGAAGTAGACGTAACGCACTTCTCCAGGGCCTCTAATCTTCTCAAGAGGTGATGACCTTCAAACTAAAAGTTTTGGGCTTCTCTTACCGTGTACTGAATTTTATTAAGCAAATGGGTGCGCCTAAAACGATTCGATGTCCACCATTTTGATAAATTTTTGGATCATTCTTCTATAATCAATTCTAGAAAAATTCACGGGGAAAACATGATTAACATCCGAATGTAAATATGATTTCAGCAACAACCGATCAATTTTGAAAGAATTGTCTATTAAGTTTGTCATCATCAGCCATGCTACAACCAGGGAACTGTGGATGTCAAAAACGTCGCTGTCTTACCTCGGGAAACTTATAACCATCAACATATAAGACAAAATAGAGAGATGCTCTACGATGTCGATCAGAGGTCAACGACCATACCACGCTGAAACCATTGGTTCTTGTCCATTCACCGAAATTAAGCGGCGTCGGGCCCAGTCAGAACTTGGATAAGGGATATCGATCACAGTTCCAGAAATACCAAATAGGGAACAGCCCCTAGATATTTCATTTATTATAGCTAGCTAGGACAGCGAAGTATGACACCAGGGGCAGTCGCGCATAAAAACAGCATGCCACAGAGTTTAGTTCCGTGCCCGTTGTTACTGAGCATTATATACAATCATGTGCCCAGAATGATTGTACAAGAAAGAATGAGAACCATTGGGTATGCTAAAGATTTAACAACAGTAGCCGTGGTTAGACATCTGCATACAATACAGATCACTAAGAGTTAAATTTTAGTGAACAATTATTTGCCACATGCAGATTTCATAAGGAGATGGAAATAAATGTAACATTTAAAAAACATATAAAAAGGCATATCGTCTTAACGTACTAAAAGGCATAAGAATCCTTGTGCAAGCAGATCATTTGGTAGCTAATTACCTATACAACCTAAAGAATATATATGGCCATACAATCTAGTGCCATGGATGTTGATCAGGTATGCCCAGTCTAAAACTAGCGATAGTTTTAAAAAGAACTGCGAGTAAAATTTAGCACTTTAGCTGACATAAGAATGCTTTCCCGACGGTACCCAAAAATGGCATTAATGTCATTGCCGTAAGTTGGCCATCGAAGCTACAGAATCCGCTGCAATGTAACAGGTCGAAAAATTTGACTCATGAGAAGATCATGTTAGAATACGCTCCCAAATCGAGGAGTCTGGTCAAAAGGAATGAGAATAAAAAGGGTACTTCCCTCAAAAAACGATTCGAGAGATTCCAGAGAAGAACTTTCGAAACCTGCAAATGTCACTATCGCTAGCAAGAATTGTAGAATATACAATAAAGCATGATCCACAACAAACGATATCTTATATGATATAATGCAGTACACGTGACGAATCTGTGGGGGTTTTCTATACTACATGGAGAACCAACCCACAATTCCAACCACAATTTCCGCCTTATTTCGACCGCTTTCAGCGTGTCATATTATCCCCTATTCCATCGTTCGTGCTATTCACCTGGAATACCATATTTCCCAAAGGACGCTTAGCTAAACTCATTCTCCTATGCAGATAATGCATAATTGAGTTTAGGTACCCTTTTTTCCATATGGTAACTCCATTCCTCTAACCATGAGATTTCCACCGGAAATTTCATTCATGTTGGTTAGCAACAACCAAGTCGAATCAGACGACGCGGTTGCAGCATCATTCAATGGGTTGGTTAATTACCAACATTTCTTGGCGTTTTTCCCACGGTACCATTTCCCTAGCCGATGTGGCGTCCTATCGATTTTTATCAGATCATCCATTCGCTTGGGATCAATGATCTCTTTTCGCAGGTGAATAGCATCGGCTACATTTCCTCTCCTCCATAATTCCGTTTCCATACGGTTCAATGGACTCTGAGATCGCCACAGCCGTAACACTAGGGTAGTAGGTCATGCTCAGAAGCTGCATTTGATACCAGCACACGCAACCAAGCCACCCCGAGATCACAGTACATCGTGTTTCTGTTCTCTCATTCTACCACCTTTGTCGATTATCAATTAACCGAAATTACCACACTTCGGGGGGCGTGACGACGAGGGAGCAGAGGCGTGATCTCTTTTGGTTGTCCTGTGTGCAAAATCGAGAACACAGAATTTCACCCCTAACCCAATCAGTCGCATCTCAACCACTGCCACAGGAGGTCACTCCGGTCGAGGCTAATAAGAATTTCGCGTTTTTTTTTTTAGTCAGTTATTATTCAATCGCCATCGCGAGCAGACACGCATCCACAAGTGTCTTAAACGCCATCCAACATACTTACCGCAGTAGTCCCATAAGGTTTCTAGTTCCTTAAGTATTATTGGCCTATGTTGTATATGTTAATATATTATATATATTTCTGCGTCGTGGGCCGACGGTTTTGTTGGCGTTAATAAATATAAATATAAATGTGACTTACTGTTTGTCCCGTTGAGATGGCGTTGGAGGTACTCCTTGGTATACTTCCTACCTGTTTTGGTCTCCGTCCTGACTGGTTCTAGGCGTAAGTGGTCCTTTAACGCATGGTCCCAGCTCCGGGGAAATTCTGTAAATGATCCGGCCTTCGGCTCCTTTGGGAGAGATGCAGTTTCGTTCCTCTGGGTCAGTATACGGCGGTGATGGTGCACAAGAGAGGCCACACAAAACAACGGAAATCACGTTAACGTCAATTAAAGAAAACACTTTTGATGATTTAATTATTAACATATGTTTATTTGGAACATTCGCTACTTAATTATTGCACCGGATGTGTCACACTTATTTAATGTATTTTCACGCCAGATCCCGTCAGATGGTTTGTTGTATTAAAGAAATACACTGATACCCGGACACGTTAATGCATTATGCAGATGATGATTTCAACTAAACTATTTCTTATACTCCTCCAGGGAGATGCATGTGATTATTTTAAAAAGAATAAATTGAAAATGAAGAACCAAGTTGAAAATAATTTACTAATTTAAACCGACACCTCGGCGTACGCTCACTGTTTCCCTATGTCCATTCCGGACGAAATCTTACAACCAACTCTCCTCGTTTTTCGATCGTTTGATCGCAGGAACACCTTTTTCTTCTTTCCACAAGGAAACCTGTTAGGTTTCTTGGGCGATGATGGCACGCATTATCCTTTGTCTTCGAATTTCTTTTATTGCCCGCGCATCATTTGTCTGATCCCGAGGTGTTTTACCTTGGATCGACAACCGTCTGGAATCCTTAAAAGTATTGTTATATTATTGGTGCCCAGACTTTTTTTTCTCTGAACATTCGGAGCCAAAGATATTTTTGTGTCTTATGGGTCTGTTATTCAGCGAGTGTTTTTACGATCGCCGTCCTTTGTTCCGTATAGGAAATGTTTCCTTGAATAGGATTTTAAACGGACGGTGTCGCCGTGAATTTTATGGTTTTTTGCCAACTTTACTTATGAGTTGGCCATGTGGTCCGCAGATTTGGGTCCAGGAGAATTTCCATGTTGAACATCTGGTTCATTTATCACGTTTTGGGTTTTTATGGAATTCAATATGGATAAATTGCACGTGTAGTTCAATTTCTTTGATATTGAATTATTGAATTTGATATAGGCAAATGGAACGTTTAGTTCAATTTGATTGATATCAATTTTGGTATTGGCCCGTTTAGTGTATGGGGCATGCTAGGGCTTGGGGAGTGCTTCATCCTTTTAGTGGATGGTTTTCCGTGTACCGCAATTCATTGGTGGAGGGTGACTCCAAAGAGGTATATAAAAGAGGTATATATTTATGGGTGGGTGGTTTTGGGCGTAACACCTAATCGTACTTTTATTATAATTACATTGTGTCGTGATCCCTTCATGTGTAAATACTAATATAATCTATTTCATGTAAATCTAGTGATAGTTTATTTCAATGTAAAATAAAAGAAACCCTAATATTAACAAATAAAAAAAAGAAAACATAAACAACTAAACCAAGTGCGTTCCATTTATTGCCTTCCTCCTGTGAACAATTTTTCTGTGGACAAGTGTTGGGGTAAAAGTGGAAACCGTACGCATGTTAGGCATCATACTTCTCACCCCCGCAAATCCACTTCACGAAAAAATATCCAAACGAGCGGTTCCTTGGGGACCAACGGGAAATTACGTTAATCAGTGATAAATCGGACATGCATCTGGATCGGTCCCAAAACAAAAATTCTATCTAATTTTGTTCTTTTATAGAGTGTCTTGGTGTTTCACTCGACAACACGAGCGAAAAATGAGCCAAGACTATGTGATACATTAGCGAGACTTCCACTCAATATTGGGCTATCATTGCTCAATACCAAGACGTTAATAACTGGTGTCAATGGGCTCCATTTTAATACACACTATGTTCGTTGGTATTTGCCTTTGTTCGACTTAGTTTTGTTGAGGTAATTTTTAATGACTTTTCCGCACATTTTGGTTGGTTGGCTTGGCGAATTTTGGTTTACACTGGGACACGAGTTTGAGTATTATCCGGGTAAACATGATCGTTCGCATAGCCCCACAGAAAGAAGATTTAACGGAGTCAAATCGCATAATCGCAATGGCCAATTCACATCACACATCTCCAAATTACGCGGCGTTGAAACCATTCACACAATGAATCCAAAATTATTGACTAAATTCTCGGGCACATTTTCGGAGTTGTTTACAATTCGGTTTCGCATCAAAATGTTTGCACGATGTTCCACCTCCGGAATTCTTTATCTCAGGGGATACAATAATATCATATTCGAGCCATCAGCCAAAGGTTTGTAACACCATCAAAGATTTCTCCCTACAATACCGCGTAACTGACAGAGTGACGGAATGGTAGCTTGTGCCGGTTCTACTAACGCCGCTGCTTACCTTTCCACTTACCCTCAAGTCTTCCTGGCCTAAAGCTCCACAGATCTCATCGTTTTTCGCTTATGCAATCGCATTTTACACCCTCAATCATTTCTCCCATCAAGGGCGTTCACGCATTTAATGCGTTATACCATTTTCCCTGAAAGAAATCGGTACTCCATTACCGCATAGATCAATGCATCTCAGCATTGTTTTGAAAAGAAAAACATTTCGGTTGCCGTACTGGGTAACCGCAATAAACTATGGAAAAAATCATCGGAACCCATGTCTGCCTACATTTTCTGTCCCACACGTGCGTGGCAGATTTTCATAGTTTATCTGTACCCAGGGCGGCTTTTATTCAACCAACAAAGCGTAGCGCAACTCGTGACTAACTGCCAAGAGCCGAATTCTTTGCCAGTGTAAATATTCGACTCTTGACTGGCTATGGATGCAATGCACAATCGACGTGGATGTATACAGAACCATCATTGTGTAATCGCATCCTAATCACCAGCACCATATTGAAACAGCTGCAAATACTTCTTCCAAAAATGCTCCTTCATGTGAATTTTCATTCCCACGGTTCGTCCACCAATGAACTCGCGTCACGAGCAAACAAAGTGGTCCACGCGTAAGTGGACACACCCTCGCTAGAATCTGTGTACCGGAGATCCACTCCTATTGGTCGGTCTCAAAAGGAAAATTTCTTTGCCTTTTTCACCATACCGCCCAACTCACCCCAACTAAGAGCGAATCAGTCAGTCGATGTGATATAATACTTTTAAGGGAGACGGAGGTCCACTGATTCGAAGAGAGGAGTAATCATAAGTTTAAATCACGGCCAAAATATATTTTCTGAATGTCCTGGTGCGCGAAATTAAACCGCTTGTTCAATATTAACTAATAGAAGAAGCCGTATATCAAGTGTACCAAGCTATCAAACCTTTTGTTCAGTGTTAACCAATAGAAGGTGCTGTATACCAATACGAGACAAATAGAGTACATTCAAATAAAACCTAAACTCGTTGAAACAGTGTTTTATTTTTCTCCCTAGTAACAGTTGTTTTAATCCGCGGGAAACTAAGTATTATTCAGTGTATTTGACAAGAAGAACACCTCAAATCGTGACAAAAAGTGGAAAATCACAATCCCTCACGCAGCGAATTCGATATGGTATTCACGGAGGCGAACACCAGTCAAGTGATTAACAAATAAATAACTCTTTTGTGGACACAACTCTTCAGTTGTGGAATCTTCGTACAACCTGTGCCAATGCCGGAACCAAGATGACGAAAAATCCCACAAGCTCACCTTGAAACTGACGTAACACCTATACCAACTTCTTTTCGGACCGGTCCATCAGCCAAGCTCTGAAATATAGCCAATAATTGTGACGTTTCTAACAGATACACAAATAATACACAAGCAAATAATGAAGGACAACACCGAAAGGAAAATCAAATCATATCCGTCAGAGCTGGATACAACAATAATGAACATAGCAATTCCACATCAGTTGAGTCTACTTGAAAATAACAATCGATTTCGCACACGCCGCAGAGGTGATACCTTACCGCAAAATTTATAAAATCAATACTTGATCCAAGTAATAGGCGAACTACTTACCAATTCATTTGGGCATAAATCACCTCGGTCCGAATTTCCACCTGACGAGCACATAACCCAAAAGGAAGTATATATTCCGACTAAACACTGAACCCTACACAAGTCAAGGCAAGAAATCTTTTCATCCGGAGTCGGAGTACTTCGCATTGGATGCATCATCATTGCGGCCTAGATGCAATTTCTCATCTGTCTGTGTCTCTAACAAGAAACCAGCAATCCTCACACTTAGTGAGGTACAGATAATACCTGATACAGATATTTTTAATTTTACTATACCCGGTTATAACTTAGTGCCTTCGTTCTTTCCGCATACGTCTAGCCACATAAATATGTAGTGAAATTGCGTATCAGCTTCTGCCACAATATGGGCTCTGTTCCAATCCCGAATTTAAATTCTCGTGGCTAAAATTCCACGTTCTCAGGCATATCATACTCTACGGCTTTCTTTATAGAAGCCCAAGCTTAGATAGAAACGCATCCCTTAACGAATGTGATGATGTGTATGATTATATCAAAAGGATATTGACCCTATATCCGCACAATGAAATCATTATTGCGGGTGATTTCAATGTGCATAACTCTTGAAGGTCAGTAAGTCCAGCTCTTTGTTGATTCAAATAATTTAATTCGTAGCTGAGCCAACACTGCTACCATATATAGATGGTCATTCTGCCAACACATTGGAGGATTTTCTCATCTCCCACCCAAACAAATACACAACTGAAGTTTCTTCGCCCTTGGGCATTTCAGACCACTGTGTCGTGTCAGCTAAATTTGCTCCAACGATCAGCAACACTGGTGAGTAAAGTCCCAAAAGAACAGTATGGTTCTATGAGAAAGTCAACTGGCAAGGTCTGAACGTTAAATTCCTCGTTATTTTTTCTCAATAACGATGTTGACTCTATAGCCAACATGCTGACAGACACGAATATGCTTGGCATGCGAACCTTTTGTCCATACAGGGTAAAGAGTATCAAACCCAAGAGATGAGTTGTTGTTGTTCGATTCCGGGTGCGAAGAAGCCCTTAACGCTAGGGAGTTAAGCTTCCGGTTGTATAAATCAAACGATACTGAGGAAGACCGGAGAAGATTCAAAGGATCTAGAAGTGACTGCAAAGCCCATATTCAACGCTCAAAGTTCTTGCATGATCAAAGAGTGAGACAAAAAATACTACACTCACCCACAGGTCGTAGTAATTTCTGGGCATTCGTGAAAAACATCCAAAACTTGGTTTAGTCATCCATTCCATTGCTTATAGTTGATGACAGACCAGACACCAGTGCGAGAAAGCGAATCTACTTGCTGCACATTTTGCAGCCAACTCAACGCTGCATGATACTGTAGCGGTTCTACGAACCATACAACTCACTACAGGTTGAAGTATCCTTTCTGCCAAGGAACTTTACTCACCTTTTTCAGCACACGTGCCAACAGACACGTGTCCCAATAGTCAGTAACCTTACCTGACACAAAAGGTTATACGACATGCAACGACGTTTAAACCGATATCAGAAAGCAAGGAACTAAACGTTCAAAAGCTCCCAATATCGAGTTCAGCGCATCCATATATTGTATTCTACCCCAATTCCAAAAGGCAGGAAAGTGTCGCATCTAAGCAAATCCGCCATGCAGGAAAGCGTCGCATGAAAAACACTCACCCATCATAAGCATCAACGCGATGTTTCCCTTGAAATAAATTTGTCGGTAAATAAACCGAACAACGGATGCATACTCTGGTAGCTAATAGCAATTAGCACCTAAATCCCTTGCGTGACCCTAACGCAGAAGGCACACTTGTGCATACAAAGCATATCGCTTCGCTGCCGCCCAATAGTCATGCAATCATAAACATCTTAACGTAGATCGGTATCTAGATGTTTATGATTCGAAAATCCTAACAAAGGAACTATACCAATCCCACGGTTCCTTTTATTACCCATCAGAAACACACAAGAACATTGTTAGCTTAAGCCAGATGGCTAACCTAAACATATCAGACGGAAAGATCGGAGAATAAGCGGCGGCATCCGATCCTTAAACAAAAGGCACAAGATTCCGATAACCAACAGCTAATGGTGTTGATGATTATGAGGTAAGATTTCTTCTTTTCAGATCCTATGGGAAATTCTCCTTTTGAGATGCAGAGGGAAATTTTATGCTGTTAACACATACTATGGGAAAGGCTGTTAGCAGATTGGATGAGGAAATTTTCCTTTGCATATGCGGGATGAGAAGTTCGGATTGAATTGAATAGATAGAGACGAGGCGTCTAGAGGATATAGTCGAACAGAGAGGAGCCCTACAAGGAGGTCGGTCCGCGCTGCGATATCGCGAAAATAAAAAAATAAAATAAAAGAAGAAATAACGTCGAATGTGTGGTTCAAGATAGTTTCGAAACTCTAAACAAAAATAAAAGTCAAAAATAAAGACAATTCTTTTCGTATTTCAACTTTGTTCTGTGTGCACTCCGTTGGTGTTTTCGTTTCTCTGCGGTAAACAGTGTTCGCCGGAACACTTGAACAACATATCAAATTGCCAAAATACCACATCAGTTCCATCTCAACTTGACCATAAGCAGCACACCATGAGCCTGACCCACTTCGGAACGCGACTGTTCCCTAAGCACTCAAGGAGCTAAACACAAACACACCCGCTGGTCCTGATGGTATTCCCCCAATTATCTTGAAAAAATCTTCCTCTTCATGCACTAGACCACTGCGGAAACTCTTCCATTTGTCTTATTCTGCTGGCCGTTTCCCAAATAGATGGAAGTCAGCGAACATTCAGCGAACTCCCAAAAAGGGTATTAAAAATGATCCCCTTCTTCTTATCGACCCATACCACTCACTATAATGGAATCACTGATTAACCGTCAACTTTCGCAATATCTGGAATCAAATGACCTCCTCAATGACCGCCAATATTCCTTCCGTAGCAACAGGTCCACAGGATATTTGATGGCGTGCCTTACCGAAAACTAAGGTCATTCCATACACTACTTCAGTGAAAGCAAGGTTGTTGCACTGGATATTTCAAAAGCTTGCGACAGAGTTTGGCATCTAGCCCCTTTATCATTACATTCATATGGAGTGGACAATTCCCTGATCCATTGGATAAGAGACTATCTCTCTGGTCGTTCAATCCAAGTAGTTCTTGATGGTGTCAGATCTGCTTCCCATCAAATTATTGCAGGTCTTCCGCAAGGTTCTGTACTCTCACCCACTCTCTTCCTCATCTTTTAAATGATTTCTTGTCCATTACCCACAACCCAACTCACTCCTTTGTTGATGATAGCAAGTTCAGTTTCCTATAGTCATACGAACATTCCCGACCAAACTCTTCGAACTTATGCTTAATACACTGAATTCCGACCTCAATAAGACATATTAATGAGGATTAGCTAACCGAGTAGAGTTCAATGCCTTAAAAACTCAGTGCTGTCTCTTGTCGTCCAAGGCGAATCTCAAAGTAAATACACTGCCAATGAACGGCACCCGCATCGACGAAGCCAAGGAACTATCAATCCTCGGTACTCGAATTAATTCGACTCTTAATTGGAGCGCATACAAAACTGCACTACACGTGCTCGATAAGATACAAAAACGAGCAGTGAAACTTATTGGGGACCCAGCTGTAAGTCGATCAATTCCGTCGTTAGAACATACGCGCAACGTATCCATGCATGTCTCTTTTCTATAGGTATTATCACGGCCGTTGCTCAACTGAACGTACTTTATGTACTCCGACTCCTCAGACATTTTCCCGTCGGCTGAGAAAGCGCATGAGTTTACGTTGAAAGTGAACTTCAGGCACACAAACAAACAAGAAGGTTGTTCTTTAACCGAATCACACATTGAGGAATGCTCTACCTGATCATGTGTTTCCTCGTTGTTGTAATGTCCAGGCATTGAAGACGGATGTACATCGATACCTCCTTTCCCTAAACACTTCGTGTAACAAAAAATAAATACCGATACTGTCGTAGCCACTATGTGAGACATATTTGCCTCCCGCCTTTAACTACAAGTAATCACATCAAGATGTTCTTCATTCATCACTATATAGTAACCCAAGGTTAGATGAAACGAATCGATCCATTCACAAATATCAACACGAAAATAAATACAGCTCCAGCAGAGGAGTTTTAAGGACCCATTCGCGATCAATACTCAAATGCGACTCAACACGAAAAATGTTGAATTCCAATAACTCCAGAACGGTGGAGACAGATTCGATACCATATTGGAAATCAGTAATAACCGATCAAGCAGGAGTAAATTCGAATATAGCTCCACCTTCATCCACTCCTGAATTCGATTTAAATAAGATTGATGAATGGAATCATGGAATGGTGTCAATCAGCCGATTCACCGAAAACGGTAGAAAGGGAAGTCAATCCACCTTCCTTTCTAAGAAACCGCAAAATGAAAGTGAAATCTCAAAGTCTTCGCATCCTCTATCGTCAGAATTGTACAAGCCACCCAAATCTCTCAAACAGGCTTCACCCTTTCTCAGTAAGTTATCATCGCAATCCTCACCAACCAATCTTCGTAAGGGCAAAATCAGTGAAAGGTCTAAAGAGCCAAAAAGCGTCAAAGTTCGTAGAAAGCTCTTTTTCATCGAAATCGAAGTCAAATGTGATGAGTATTGAAAAGGAGAAGAAAAAAAGGAGAATAACCTGGAATGCTGAACACACAAAACATACTTATGTGATCAGTTCCCAGGCTGTATGCTCTTAAGCAATAAAACGACATGACTCATCTCGAAGTGAAGATGGCCATCAATTCATCTTCCCGATCGCATAAAAATATTTCGCGTACCGAAACCAAGACATTTCGTCCTGTGACTAATCCTTCTTAAGCAGTTACCCTGTGGCGATTCCGCCAAACCACACGGCCCACTCACCTGAAAAACCCCCATAACTACATCCCAATCAGCATAAATTTTCGCTAATGCAATCGCATTGGCACCTTAAGCGTTTTACGCATCTAGATTATCAAATTTATAATCTAAAAGTCCCTGTTAAAGAATTCCTACCTTTTCATGCATCTCTTCGCATACAAATTCCCTACAAGAATTCTTTCCATTATCATCATCACCATCATCATCGGCACTTCAACCGGGAACCGGTCTTGGCCTTATTTAGCACGTCTTGTTAAATTTTCCATGATAATTTGTTTTTCCGGGCAAGGTCATTAGTCTTGCGCCATTATACAGGTGCATAAAAACAAAACCTATTCGGTGCCTTCGGTTGCCAGTCAAATTTCAACCTTCCCACACCTGCACAGCAATCTCCGAAGGATAATTAATGCTTTCAATGCATTACCTGGAAATGCCCTGCAAAGAATTTTTCCTACAAGGGCATTCATCTATGTATCAATGCATCTCTACATTAACGACCCGGAACCGAATTTTCAAATAGTGTAGATATTCACATTAGACTTCGATCCTGGCGTCGCCATAGATGCCATGTACAATTGACACAGATGGTATATACAAACCATCATTGTGAAATCATCTGAATTGCTTCGCAATCACTTGCAACTATCGATACAACTGCAAGCACTTTACCCAGAAATACTCCTTTGTTTGAATCTCCAAATAAGCATCGACTTCGCGCATAGCCGCCGGATTGAATTCAAGCATAAACAATGCAAATATGAATCCGTTTCCCACAAACGAATTTCCCTGCATATACAAATGCAAGCAAGGGATTTGTTTCGTCCACCATTTACACAAGGTATATTTACACAAGGGCATCACTCATCTAAGACTTTTATGATGCCGTCGTCTCATCTTTTCTCTTACCACATTTCTTCGAAGCATCGTCGTCTATTTATGTAGACGCGATGCACTTCATAGACAACGATCTTCTCGATCCCTTTGTCCTAGCCGCCTGCCTGCTTTGTTTTGCCATTGCCTTCGCGCATGAGTAAACAACACAGATCTGGACGATCACACACATACCACCATGATCTCCATTACGAGATCTGGTTTTCTATTCCCCCAAGAGAGACTTTACGTTTCTATGGTGGTAAGTAAATACATATTCTTAGTGGAGAGGATATCTACCACCACATCACAAACTCACCCCAAACGAAGGTTGTATCTTTGAGTCTTATTCCAACCACCGTTCGCGACCGTAGCGGCACCATCCGCCGTGCCGAGTGCATCGGTACGGTGCGAGGCACAAAGGTCGTATCCCTTGCAGAGTCGATCGGGTTTATTTTCTTTGAAGTTAGTATCGATAAATAATTATTAGCTCCCTTCGTTTCGTTTAATATAAATATATTCATTGGCCTAAGATTTCCATTAATGAACGAAATTCCCTTTGTCAATCGCCTTGCAAGTGAAATAAAAGAACATTTAGTTACAAAAGTCCCACAGTGTGTTTTATTTCTCGGACTTACAGCGTTTATTTCTTTTGTCTGTGAACATTTTGCCGCGGTGTTCGGTGCGTGCCAGTTTTCAGTTTAATAATCGGCGGAACTTTATAATAAACGGCGAGTGGGTTGATAGTAGAACTCTCGCCCATGCTGGCGTCACGACTATCGTCCCCCACAACGCCATTTACCGCGCTCATCGCGGAGTTAAAGTACACTCAACCAAGAGAAGACCTAGACAAACATCATCTTCTTGGTACACCAATTCCCCCGTCTTTTAGTACATTTAATCCATCGACAGGTAGCACAATGCACCTTGCCGGCTGTGTAGTTGCAAATTCAAGATTTTTTTTTTATTACACTTCTCTCGGTAGAAGCGAACCTATAGCTCCATGTCGGCGGCCGAGAAGCCACCAATAAATGTTGCAGTTCTTTTGAAGAGTTGCACTTTGTAACGCTCCGGAAACACTCGCATGTGGAGGCAATTCCACACCTTTCCCGCACATCCATACTCTAATGAATGTTCCGACGACACCACCAGTTTCTGTGTCTGGACAAACGATAATTTCGACTTCTTCGACATCATTCACCATTTTATAACACAATTTATGAAAAGTTGGTGTATGGTAACATAGAATCTAGATTCATTAGCAAAAACTACTACTATAGCCTACCAACAAACAATCTATTATTTTCTGATTACTTGGATCCCAAAGGCACATATTGAACATCACTTGGTCGATACTCATCACATTCAACGCTTTTTGGTAATCTAATCTCTACAAAATCTTACATTGGAAACGGCGAATTCGGGGCGTCAATATTTGTAACTGGATCTGTTGTGTTTCTAACAGATACACACACAATACACAAGCAAATAGTGAAGAACACCGAAAGAAAATCGAATAAGAAGATGCGTCAGAGCCGTATACCATAGCGATAACATAACAATTCACATCAGTTCAATATACTTGAGTTTAAAAATGGATTTCTAAGCACGGCCAGTAGCCTGATGTGTTACGCATTGGTTCAATTGTTGGTGATTCTAACTGTCATACCGTCAGTTCGAATCACAGGTTCTTCACTATCATGCCAAACGCTATAGATCTACTGCCACTGATGGATGCATTTCAGGTTTGGCCACGCTCCCATCACGATTAACAACAATACCATTGAAAATGGTAACTAAAACAGCAGATCCTCGTTTGAGTCCAATATTATCGATCCAAAATTAAATTCTCCATCGAAAAGAGAATTGTCTATTGACATCGGTATAGTGAGAGCAATGGTAGCAATATGAATAGCAGCACTGTTGCGCATCACATAGTAAAACCTCATCCAAATGCAATGGTATACAACAGCGTAAAACATCAAGAATAAGAGAAGATACCTTTGATGAACATTTAAATGATAATGACAGTAACAATCGTGGGACACCAGTTGGAAAGCTTAATGATACATCTACTCTTGAATTCAGTTCAGCTCCCACTCAACTCGAAACACAACCAAAATATAAGGTGGGCCATACATTTTTGCAAATGGAAATACTTGATTTCTTAAACACCGTTAGGGGTGGGGGCGCGCGAGTGGTGGTGTATTGTGTGTCGCTTCATGCAATTTTAGTCACGATGGAGCACTTCATGGGACAACAGCGGGCTTTTTGTGTAAAACAATTTTACAAAAACAACGATTCCTACGTTACTGTACGACGCCTATTAAGAATTGAATACGGATTACGGCGAGTAAATGAATGTGTGCTAAATTAATCAAAGCTTGTGTCAGGAAGTTCGAGCACTCTGGATCGACAACGAATATAAAACAAACAGGGCGGCTACGTTCAAAAAGAAGCGATGAGAACATACAGGATGAGATAGCCGCGATACCTCGAAGTCACTTGCAGGAGTGCCAACGACAAGACAGGTCACATCTCGACGATGTCATTTAAAAAAAAAAAAATTCAATAACGTTTATTACGTTCAGTAAATGATCAACAAAATAACATTTGTAGATTTATTTCTATTCATGTTTTAAATGTGCAAACATTTATGGCCCACCCTTTATATACCTGAACGATCAAAATCGCTGAACAATGTGCAGGCATCAACTAATATCTCGTCATAAAGAATTTCACTGCTTTTGGATTCCCCAGCATCAACTACTCAGATCGCTATAGTAAACAATAAAACCATGACCCAGCATGACGGTTTTCTCTACATTAATTCAGAGTTCATCTGATTTGGATGATTGTTTGAAATTAAAATCCTACACACCAAATCGTGAACTTCCTTGAGAGATGCTATAGCGTTTAGCAATGATAGTGTAGAAGATGAATTGAACACACATAGAAACGAGTGAGAAGTGAATCATTGCACCATAAAGCTACATCGGAATTACGAAGATCCGTACACGAATCTTTCAACAGTCAGCAGTTAAAATAATATATATTCACCGCTATCCTCCTTACCATCTCCGACTCTATCATTCACTACAACACACTGTACAACCACGTCAAGGTACCCTACATCAAGCAACATAACACCCACATTAGTTTTTCATCATGTTCTCCATTATTGTCACAGACAGTCTCGACTCTCTCGATGGAATAGAAAAAAGCAAGGGGATTTCATCTCCAAACGCAACACCACACAAAATTCATATCTTTCAGCACTACACAACACAATAAGTTTCAGAAGGGAATAGGTTCTCGGCCGGGGAGGATGTTGCGGCTGCAGTTAGGGGTGACAAGTATATATTCGTTATAAATAAATTCTTGTATAATACAAGGTGGCGCAAAATTAATCACCCCATCGGAAGATGTTATAATTCTTATAAATAGTGTCGTACGTCAGTCATATTTGACATTTGTGAACTAGACAGCTGCAGAATACAAACAGACAAGCCACGGAGGGCGTGTGAATTACTGTCAAGCCATCCTTAATCTCAACAACGAAGAGGACGATTTTGTGTCGAAAATCATCATGAGCGACGAGGCGCATTTCCACTTAATCGGATACGGCAATAAGCAAAATCTTCGTTTCTGGGGCACTGAAAATCGGCTTGAGTTAAGAATAGCCACATTATCATAATACTATGATACCACCACAATACACGCGAGGCCACGATTCAAACATCAAACAATCATCATGGCTCAACATTTATCTTCGCAGACGGCACCATCCTCATAAACCAACGCCGAACACTTAACCATGACCCAGACATCGCATAAACGTTCTAAAATCATCATAAATCAACAATTATCTTCACACAAGCCATGGAGGGCGTGTGAATTACTGTCAAGCCATCCTTAATCTCAACAACGAAGAGGACGATTTTGTGTCGAAAATCATCATGAGCGACGAGGCGCATTTCCACTTAAGCGGATACGCCAATAAGCAAAATCTTCGTTTCTGGGGCACTGAAAATCGGCGTGAGTTAAGAATAGCCATATCATCATAATACCATGATACCACCACAATACACACGACGCCACGATCCAAATTTCAAACAATCATCATGGCTCAACACTTATCTTCGCAGACGGCACCATCCTCATGAATCAACGCCGAAAACTTACCTATGACCCAGACACCACATAGACGCGAAAAAACGATCATAGATCAACAATGACTTAGAACAAGTATCTACACACACAGCACTATGCTCGTGATCAACACGAGACGCCCATCTGTGACCCAGCAGATAGATAAAATGTGAACCATCTGCACGAAGACATGACATTCTACTTGAGGACACCAATCGGCATAGCCGCTACCAATAATAGTAAAATAAGTAGTCCTAAGTTTTAGAAATAATAACGTTATATTTTTTATTTTTAAAAAAACACTATCGGACTACTTAATTCGTGTGATACACGAAGAGCCATTACATCGACTCAAAGCCACTGTGGGGCGCGGCGTTCACATGGGAGTAGTGATTGGACCGTATTTTTTTTTTTAGGACGCCATCAGCAATCACGGTCACTGATACTGGAGAACGCTACAGGGCCATGATAAACGACTTCTTACTCCCGGAATTGGATGAACGGAGCTTCGTTAACATGTGGTTTCAAAAAGACGATGTAACCGCACACACACACACAACACGAGCCACTATGATTATTGTGAAGGTCGCATAATCTCCCGTTTTGGCGATTTGGCATGGCCAGCAATATCGTCCGATTTAACCATCCCAGACTTCTTTCTTTGGGGCCACTTGAAGTCGCGGGCTTATGCCAAGAAGGCCAAGACAATCGCAGCCCTTAAGGAGAATATTCAACAGTAATGCCAACAGTTATCACCGGAAATCTTGCGGAAAGGCGTAGAAAATACGATAAAACAGGTACAAACGTTTATCAACACTGGCGGCAGCCACTTAACGGATATGATATTTTCCACTTAACAGAAAACATTTTAAAGGTCCTTAAATAAAGATTTCCATCACTCAAATAATTTCTTTTTATTTAGTAAAAAAGTAATTAAAAAAATAAATTGGATGATTAATTTTGCGCCACACTGTACTTACACTTATCTAGATCTAGAACTAACAACAATTTAATTCTATTACATTTTGTTATGACACAAAACATTGAGACTGATTAACAAAACAGTACTAACGTACCGAGCTTGATTGGAGATAACAGGAGAACAATGAAGAAAATAAACAGCCGCTGCCCTAGATAAGATCAACAAAAGAAGAAAAAAGGAATTCTCATTATAATTGAATAGAGATAGTACCATTAACAGAGGGGGTGGGGGCGAACCTACAGGGTAAATTCTCTGCTTTCAACCCGGCGAAGGTCAGGACGATCATTGTCCCTTGTTACACCTCACTACACACCCCCTATTAAACATAGCAATTAACACTACAAGCATCCTCACACCATCTTCTCAAACAACCATCCTCAAATAATAGAAATCCAATCATCAAGTCATTAATCAAAGTTTTCTGCGTATAACGCAATACTCGCCTTTCCAGTCATTAAAACTCGTATTTTGCATACAATGCAAACAATACAAGTTCGCATTCATTCGGAAGTAAAGACTTCCCCAAAAATAAATCATATCGCATACCTTGCGATAATTATCCAAAGCATATATCCGTCGTGCACTTGACCTTGCATTCTGTTTCGCATTACGAAAAGCAAAACCAACACCCGTTCACAGACCTGCACGGTCTCATGTTACAAGTGCATATGTTAACAGGTGTAATACATGATATGCGAGCGCCAGCGCCATGATCAAGGACCACCGACTACGAAGTAGTTGAACGTCGTTAAAATGCTGAGTGCAGCGAAAGTGTCGAATGTAGCAACAGGCGAAATAAAACGTATGACACGATTTGCGCGTGGAGCAATGCGCTGAAATTGGTTCGGTCATTGCCACTGCAAATCGAATGAACATTTAAATTGATTCGGCTGCATTTTTTTTTTTTTTTTTTTGTAAAGACAATTAACTGGTCAATTAAAAATTGCGAATTACGAATGACAGGCGAATAACCTCCGAATAGGTTACACGTTCGGTGTGAAAAGCGTACCATCTGCACATTTAGCAGATCTAAATGGTATATAAAGTGGTGGAAAATGATTGGCAGTGTGTGAACAGTGTAGTGTAATGTCAGAGTCAGAAGACTGCAGCCATCGAATGTTGTACAGCGTGTCTTCTGACTTTTCTTTCCTGTTTAAGTAACAGTATACCGGAATGGATATTCCCAGCCTTCTGAGAAGTTATAAAGAATGTGCATAAGGTAAAAGCGAAAGACTTATCAATTTTGAATCAACCGAAGAAGCCGCATCAAAGAAGGAAACCACGTAAGTAACTTCACTCTGATAACCAAGTAATAAATGCAAATATCTGGGGTTACGCTCGGGTGTTACATTTTGGTGCCCAACGTGGGGCCTAATAAATCATAAATAATCTTACATAATAAAAGACAATATAAAAAATAGTAACAAAATATATTTCTGATAAATTAATATTAAATGTCTACATTAGAGTTTCAAACTTTAATGTTACATTTTGGCGCCCGAGCAGGGACATAACCGAATAAGCTTACACTTTAATAATAAAATAATATATAAATATAACTCTAATATAAATTATAATTAAATATAAAGACTAATGACCTTGTCCGGAAAAAAACAAATCATTATGGAAAATTTAACATGCCTCAGGACTTGCTAAATAAGGCCAAGACCAGTTCCCGGTTGTAGTGCCGATGATGATGATGATAAATATAACTCAACTAATCCAACTCTGATAACTAAATATTAAATGCTAACATTAGGGGTTACACTCTAATGTTACACCCTGTTCAATCCAAGTTGACATGCAGTCCCAACGTGACGACCCTGGATAGTTACTTTGGCACCCGCATGCAGCGACATCCTGAAGAAGATTGGCGCAAGGCTAACAACCTTGCCCGGAAAAACAAATTATTATGGACAATTTAACAAGTCTAGGATACCGCTGGAGAGACTTGCTAAATCAGGCCACGACCGGAGCCCAGTTGTGGTGTCGATGATGATGATGATGATGAGTACCAATAACTGACTATTAAGGAAGATCCAAAAAAAAAAAAAAAAAACTACCGCATTAAGTTGAGGTCGTTCGCCCTTGTGACATTCTCGAGTTATAGTGCATTAACAATCATCAGTCAAGCAAATCCAAATCAATGAAAATTGGAAGATTTTAATTACCGCGAGGATGAATTCTCGACGACCCAACATGGAATTTAGTCACGGAGTTCGATATTAAGGAGGCGAACAAGGACAATAACAAGGGAAAGACTAATAGATTTTTAGCGGAATCGTTGTAAGCCACTGATTCATTTCCGTGGTGATAAAGTTAAGGTAAATCAACTAATTGTACAGTGAAATATCTTAGCTGTATCGAAGCACAAAATAAAGGATACAAGTTCTTTATCGTGCAATTTTCAACCGTTTCGGCTGCTGGCGTTACATCGAGAACAAGTTCACTGACGTGTGCCCCATACAACACATGCAAAAATGGCTAATAATTTAATCTTCTGGGACAATTTGAAATACATGTCGATTTCAGTATAATTCTGAAGCTATTACTTGTGTAATCCACTTTGAACACCTAGGTTTTCGAGAATGATAATATTCAGTGTATTTTATTACCAAACGGTGTTTTAGTTTGAGGGACTTCGATTTTCTGGGCTATGCAAGTATGATTTAGTTGTAGTATCAACTTTGCTCATATTTATGACCTATCATCATCATCGGCACTACAACCGGGAACCGGTCCTGGTCTTATTTAGCAAGTCCTGAGGCTTGTTAAATTTTCCATAATGATTTATTTTTTCTGGGTAAGGTTATTAGTCTTGCGCCAGAGACTCCCCGACGGGGAAACGAACCCCGGTCTCCCGGGTGACAGGCGGGTATACTAACCACTACACTATTTATGACCTAAAGAACTGTTTAATCTTTGATGCTTCTGAAGCTAGTATATAAGGAATCCCCTTTTAGGGAACTGAGTTTGCCATATTAGCGGTATTCACAGAATTTTAGGACTGACAACGTTAAAGATAGGAACTTTTTAAATAGATTCTTTTGAAGTTACTACATTAGGAATCTTTCTTCAGAAACTAAGTTTCTTGCGATGGAGGGATGGCGTAGACAAGGCCGCCCAGACCCTGGGAGTGCCAAACTTGATGACATGGGCTCGAAATCGGTACCGGTGGAGAGATTTGTTAAATAAGGCCAACACCGGATCCCGGTTGTAGTGCCGATGATGATGATGAAGTTTCCCACATTGATATTACCAGAAAGGTATATATAATGTACATATAATATTGACATTAACAAGGTCATGGCCTCTCTGGTTTGTTTGCCTTTTTGACCTATTTAGCCTTTTTGATGTTGGTAAGACTGTTATTTGACAATATTTCCAACAGTACAGCATTCCCTTTCGACAATCATCATCATCGGCACTACAACCGGGATCCGGTCTTGGCCTTATTTAACAAATCTCTCCACCGGTTTCGAGCCGATGTCATCCAGTTTGGCACTCCCAGGCTCTAGGCGTCCGGGTCTACGCCATCCCTCCATCGCAGACAAGGTCTGCCGCGCTGTCTCCTTCCATACATCCTGCCACAAAGGGCTTCCCGGGCAGGCTCCTCTTCGCTCATTCGAGCTAGGTGTCCCGCCCACCGGAGTCTACCGAGCTTGATTTTTCTTACAATATTAGCTTCAAGGTAGATTGCGTACAACTCATGGTTGTAGCGTCTCCGGAATCGTCCTCCCTCACTTACGGGGCCAACAATTCTCCTTAAGACCTTTCTCTCCAACGCGGCCAAGAGTTCAGAGTGCCTTTTATTAAGCACCCAGGTCTCGGATCCATACATGAGTACTGGTAAGACCATGGTCTTGTACAGTAGTAGCTTCGATGTTATGGATAAATTTCGGGATTTAAAGAGCCTTGATAGACCATAGTAGGCTTTGTTGGATTTAATCAGCCGTTCGCGTATTTGTTCTTCCATATTGTTATCGGCTGATACTATTGACCCAAGGTAGTTAAAGGATTGCACTACTTCAAATTCGTGCTCCACTACCCTGATAGTTTCACCAACGTTAGGTCTTCTCTTCGCAGAAGTTGCCACCGTGTACTTAGTTTTTCCCTCACTAATATGCAGTCCCAGTTTTTGTGCCGCCTGCTCGATCTGGGTGAAGGATTCCTGTACCGCCGATTCGGTTCTACCGATGATGTCGATGTCATCTGCGTAGGCAAGTATCTGGCTGGACTTGGTGACAATAGTCCCTCTTGTTGTAACGCCAGAGTCACGGATTGCTTTCTCCAACGCCAGGTTGAAGAGGAGGCAGGCCAGACCGTCCCCTTGTCGGAGTCCATTATAGATGTTTATTGGTTTGGACAGCAATCCCGCTACTTTTACTTGACTAGTTACGTTGTTCATGGTCAACCTACAAAGCCGTATCAATTTGTTTGGAATGCCGAATTCTCTCATGGCATTATATAGTTCTACCCTGGCTATGCTGTCGTAGGTGGCCTTAAAGTTTATAAACAGATGATATAATGGAATCTGAAATTCCTGACATTTTTCCATCGCCTGCCTAAGGGTGAATATCTAATCAATTGCTGAATAGCCTGGGATGAAGCCACACTGATATTGACCAATGATGGCTTTAGCGTATGGGGCTATCCGGTCTTGTAGGATAGTGGAGAGTATCTTATAGGCGGTACTCAGCAATGTTATACTGTGTGATATCTCCTTTCTTGTGTATGGGGCAAATTATACCGCGACGCCAATCTTCCGGCATCTCCTCTTGCTCCCATACGTGCACCACGATCTCATGATGTGCGTGATGTAACCCTGTCCCACTTTGTTTGATCAGCTCAACTGGTATGCCATCAGCTCCGGGATTTTATTTGATTTGAGCTGTCTTATGGCTTTTAAAGTTTCGTCAATGCTTGGTGACGGCAACATTTCGTCTAAATTTTGTATTGGTGGAGCCTCCATGGATGACATGGGCTCGAAATCGGGACCGGTGGAGAGATTTGTTAAATAAGGCCAAGACCGGATCCCGGCTGTAGTGCCGATGATGATGATGAAGTTTCCCAAATTGATATTACCAGAAAGGTATATATAATGTATATATAATATTGACATTAAGAAGGTCATGGCCTCTCCGGTTTTTTTGCCGTTTTGACCTTTTTAGTCTTTTTGTTGTTGGTAAGACTGTTATTTGACAATATTTCCAACAGTACAGCATTCCCTTTCGACAATACCCATTTTCTCATGTTGAAATGGAATATCCCATATTTTTGCGCTAATTCAATTGACTACTGTCTCATAATATTTAAAGCGATCAGAATTACTCGGCCCCTCAAAATACGACAAAACACGGAAGACTATTTGAACCATCTTATCCGAGAATTCATTATCATTAGAACTACATTTTTCATGCACATAAGAAAATTGCGATACCACTTGGCGCGGTAAATATGCAGTTCCCCAAAATACCTAAACAGAACAGTTACCGTGTGTTATATTTGTCGTATTAGTCAAACCATTGAGTAAATGCATCCATCGGTTTTACTCTACAGTCCCCGCTTCAAAAGCTTACCCTTGAAGCAGAAACACATGTTTATATAATGAAATACTTCTTTACTGTTTGAATCATATTTAAAAAACAGTCTTGATATTAGAAACAAAACAAAACTCACGATCAGATGTTGTTTTTGACCACGAATTAACGTTGCCGGTGTAGAGTCCACCTAAAACTTCAGCTGAATAGTTGATCCGTGTGAAATATTTTCCAACTCAGTTAGTTTTCGAAAACCGTGTGAAAACACAATCAGTCAACGTGGACAAACACTTGATTTCCAATTAAATGATTAATATTCCAATCAATTGTGATTTCGCGACTGAATGCGGTTGAAAACTTATCGGCTAACGCACACAATACTGCGGGTCCGTATCGTTTCCTTTTATATCCTTCACTTAGCGGTATTCAATATCATCTATTTCACGTCGTGTCACTGATAAATTTCCACAAATCACACGTATTAGTTGAAATGAGATATTAGTCGGAACACGTCCTTAAGACACCAGGATTTTCAATGGCAAATAACTTTCACTACTTTCACTAGGGCACAAGATCGTTGATATGACACTCCCGAACGGAAATTAGGTATTCCAAGGACATTTTTCTGTTATCAGTTAAGATTCCACAAATGTGTATGGTTAAGAAGAGGGGTAGATGTTACACGAGAACTGCTTTTATGTTATCTTGCTGACGGATAAACATTTCGACACGCGGGTACCCAAAACCACCTGAAAAACAACTGTTTTTGACCTCAATCGAAAGTTAAAAACGATATACTCATTTTAAAATTATGATTAGAATCAGTAATAGAAGCTTTATTTTTAAGGGCACCTATCACTAACGTATCTGACGCGACCCGACATTGTGCTACTCTGGCAACAGTTTGATTATAACTGGACCGCACGCAGCAAGGAGCACAGCCTCGTGTTGCATTACGGCAGCTTTTAGTGAGATTTGTTTCTTATACGAGTCCAATTATTACTACGATTTTTTTCTCACTGTTGATATCCTTCGCCCAACTTCTGTCGGGTCATATTCTGCAAATGAATGGCGGCGGCAGCATCCAAGTTTGATACGCCTTCGGAGTAGCCAGATAGAGAGAAAGCTTTTCGTGGGACGCAAATCTGCAAAATGCATTACATACCGGGCCATTAAGGCGCATGCCCCTATCCGAGCTTTAAGTTCGACCGTATCGTATCTTTGGAGGGATAGTCTTTCCAGGGCTTCTTTTTTTTCTTTTTTTACTTTTTGGGGTTTTTTTTTTTGGTTTGCTATTATCCACATTTCTCCTCGGTTCGGTATTGGATGACGAGACTCAAAGTTCGTCTCGGTTTCGTTAGGCTAGGTCAAAAACACTGAAGATGGCCTACATCCTTGAGAGTTTGTTGTTTCATTTTGGTCATGTGCTAACTCATCACGCTATGCATGAAAATTTATATGAAAATTATGTGATGTACCACAAATGTATATATTTTGGTTAATGCAATATCGGTTGTATGGTGCATGGGTTGGTGTGTTGTGTGTTTTTGAATTCCTAAAGATGCCAGAGTGGGAATCCTGGATATAACTTGTATTGTAAAACCTGTGCGTTTATGTTACTTTTTCGAACTTGGTGAAGTCTGGTTTCGCCATCAATAATATGAGGATTGGCGAAGACATGTAGTTCAGTGGGTTAACTCTTTGAATGGTGTTCTACTTCCCCCATATCTTATGTTGAAGACATTTATCTTTGCGTTTTCTCGGAGCAGGCTGCTGGTTACATACTTGTGCGTGAACCATTAATTCCCTTAAAAAATAGTCGACCGTAAATTGTGAATAATTGGTTCAGAAATACTCATTTTCCCTCAGCGTTTATCATTTCGGTTGTTCTGCCTATTTTTGTCCTCTTTTCCCTTTCTTTGAAACCTGCATAGAAATAGGTATGTTATTTATCTTTGGTGAGACGTAAGTTGTAGATGTCGGCAGCTAAAATTGCGCTCACGCAGTTTTGAAGTGATTCGTCATACAATCACATAGAACATAAATTAGAAAATGTAATGGTGATATTCATTTCCGGCCCTTAAGCAAGGAAAGGAATTGAAAAGGTTCGTTTATTTTTATTTCTGGGATATAAGAAAAAATTATGTTGGCTTTCAGCGGAAAGTGGTATTGGAAGCATAATCAAGTTATATATTTCACAATAAAATAGATACGTGCTATTATTATAATGTAATACATTATCTGTATGTTTCAAAAGTTCGCGTATTAAACTGTACAGCGGCGAATAAAGTGGCAATATTCATAGGATACTCCTAGGCTGAGAGATATGTATTCCGGACTTTTGCCGTACATACTCCCGTCATTCCCCGCGAAATTTTCTTTTTTGACATTCCATCGGGAAAAGGGACGACGTTTATCTGTTACTCCCCTCGTCACGATTCGGTTGCTGCATTATGCTTCTTTTGACCTAAAAATGTATTCTGTTACTCCTGTCGAAGTAAATGTCTGACTCTTGTCGCTTCAATGTTTTGCATTTTCGACTTGGCCTTCGCAATACAGAAAATATGGGTGATGGGCATGTTTATACTATGTAAGTACAGTCGATAGTATCCATGTCCGGTTATCAGTCGGGTCATATGGTAGTTCATCCCGCCATAATTACTTTCGATTCTATATCAGTTGTATTGACAAAAAAAAATCGAAAAATCTTTTCGCAATCACCCAATCAAAGCCAAATGATAACCGTAATGCTTTTTCTATATCGACCCACGTCCCCACCCCTTTCTAGAAGTCTTCTGTGCCGGTTCCATTGAACCCCACTGTGGGGGTTTTTAATGTCTCTTCGCGTAGTGCGGTGCCACTTGGACGGTTCACAACGCTTACCCAACTCGACGGTCTCTGATCAGCAAACTCTGGCAAGAAAAACTCCGTAAGTTCTCAATTTACTCCTCATTTATTAGTAGTTCATCAAAATAAAATTTAACGTATTCAATTATTTTAAGAAAGATAAAGAAACTTAATACACTTCGTATGTTTAACTTCTTATGAAAGTTAAAGTAACTATATTACAACTGCGTATATTTAACTTGTTAAAAAAGTTAAAATAACTTAATACACTTCTTACGTTTAACTTGTTATGAAAGTTAAAGTACTATATTACAACTGCGTATATTTAACTTGTTAAAAAAGTTAAAGTAACTTAACACTTTGTATGTTTAACTTGTTGTGAAAGTTAAAGTAACTATATTACAACTGCGTATCGCGAGGCTTCACGCATTCTAAAACTGATAACTCCAAGGTCTAAGTCTCTCCGTACGCCAACGCAGTTAAGCAACGACTCTTCTTTTCCTTGTCACTTGGCACTTGATTTCGAGGCGACTAATTATTTAACGTGAAGGCCTAACTGGCCTCCACGGAACCTAAAACGCGATTAAACCAAGTTCATCGAAGCGATAGAATACCACATATTCAATCATCGCTTCAATGACCATATATGGTAAGATATCCCTTTTGCGTTTTGCCCAACGCAAAAGGGGTTGAAATACACACACGATGATTGCTTTTGCTGCTCATTGTATGTGTCCGCAAGTATGCAGACATAGCATAGATCTCATCAAAATGTTCGCAACAGGTGCGAGTATCTCAACTCAAAAAGGGGTTGAAATGTTTACACGATCAGTGACTACAAGTAGCATGATGCTGATCTTGTGCATGTTGTTGTTGGCGTCAACAGGGTCGAACCGTCATGTTTGTATTTACACTGACGAGTTCTCGATCCCTTTTTGCGGCCAGGTGCGTGTTACCATTTCATGTGGCTCGATGTGATTGCAGCATTGAAGGCATTGAAGAAGCGGGAGTATCTCTTGCTTGTGTGCTGCAATTTCAATGGGTGCTATGTGCACCGGGGTGGTCGTGTCAGTTGCTTCGTGTTACAACTGACTTGGCCCTATGTAAATGGTGCGCCTGGGAACCGTGCCTTTAGGAAAATATCTGTTTGGTGCTGATGGATTTCACATCAGCGAAAATGATACGTTTAGATATTTTAGGCAAAGGTTTTCGCAAATAAAGGACAGGTAAGTACATGCTTTTTATGAAATAGGACGCGCGTGGAAATAGTTACCTGGTGGTGAATGAGCAGGTAAGTAGTGGCGTTCGAAAGAAATGCTACACCACTATTTAGCTTTCCCACTAACTATAAAGAAACTGCTTCCTGGAGCACTAAAACCCTGGGAAGTATTTACTTACCTTTTTGTCACCCACCTAAAATGTCTCCTAAACACCTAAGCCATAGTTCTGCGCTAAGGCAAAAAGCATTGCACCAAAACAGACATTTTCCACAAGGGCATAATCACACCAAACTCACCATGTCCCTAAAAAGCAATTTGGGTACACCACCAACCAACCAACATGACTCGAACCATTTCGGTGCACACATCTCCGAACGAATTCCGCCGCACACATGCAGGAGATATTCCTTCTTTCATTTTTACCCACAAGCATTCGGCCGGTAAACCGATCGACAAACAAAGGCTTTAGCATCCTATAAGCATTTCCCCCAGGGGCATGCCTGCATACAACGCAGCATGTTCCTGAAATTCAATTCGGTTACGACATTACCTAACCGACATAAATCCTTGAAATTGTCCATGCACACAAGAAGAAAGTATTTTTTTCCTACACGTGCATGGCAAGTCATATCAGCAGACCCATCGATCGATCGTACAATCTGCAGTAGCATATCTCGCCACTGGCTGCCAAAGGGAATCGAATTCTCGTTAAGGGTACATTCTCATCAGTTGGGTCAAATTTTGGTAAACTTTTTTTTTGCGGAATTCGATAGTCTAGAATATCATGTTAAACGAAAAAAATCTAAATTCGTAACGGTTAAACTGTTATGAGCCTCCGAGCCATCTGAGTCAAAGCAGGTAGCGAGCGTCACTTAAAACTTTAAACGCCTGCTCTGGAAAACAACGTTTTTCGAGCTG
Organism: Microdon myrmicae; assembly: GCA_963931805.1. Lineage (NCBI taxonomy): Eukaryota > Metazoa > Arthropoda > Insecta > Diptera > Syrphidae > Microdon > Microdon myrmicae. The sequence goes on along the minus strand of OZ007501.1, from coordinate 33,696,468 downwards.
GCGACTGTGATAACTCAGTCAATTTTCAACAAATCTTAATGTTTTTTTTTTAAATACGCGTAATTGAACTCTCTATCGCATGAACCATAATTATGTCGATACGTTCTAAATTGATTTTTTATAAACAAAAAAAGGAACGAAAACATTCATTAAAAGCGCACATAAATTTCAAAACGTCGCAATTTTGTTATTTTTGGATAGATTTCATTTTTCGTGGTTCATGCCATAACCACACTCATACTAAACAAGTAAACTTTTTCGATTTTATGTTTCAGATAAATCTTATGACCTGCAGGACAGTCGCCATCGAGCTCCTTTATCTCGCAGCGGTCTACGGCGCAACGTGCCCCTACCTCGCATTTATCATTAAATTAATTGAAATTTTTTTAAAAGCTACTTAAAAGTACAATAAATATACCTGAAAATCGCGAGTGTCTAGATTTATTACTCTCCTCAACAAAAAAAACATGAAAATAGCCTATTTTTCGGCCTTACTCATGAGAATGCACCCTTAATGTAAATACACGCAAGAGAGTTCGACCCTTGCTAGACGCTACCGATATGTGCACGATCAGCGTAAATGCTGTACGCAGTTACTGATCGTGTGAGCAACCCAAATATCTTCTCCATGATAGTTGCCCAGCTGCAACCACTTATTTTTATTTCCCCCTCGCAAATGGCATATCCTCGTTTCGCAGACGCATGGACACACATCACGAACGACCAAAAGGGTCATTGTGTGTGTGTTTCGCTCCCTTTGCTGGGACCAATGTGTGGAGAATCTTTCCCTATTGGTCGACGAGCGAAAATCGAAATGCAATTTTCTGTATACATTAATCTTAAAACAGATTCCGTGGAGGCAGGTCGTGTCCTCCACGTAAAACGTCTAGTTGAGGCTTGAGTGGCGACGCTTAGTGTTGTGCGTTTGATAACGTCTTCGCTGTGTATTGGTTCTTTATTTTTTAATTGTGAATTTATTTTAATGACCTTTAAATTATCCTGGAATAAAACAAGTATTGAAACGATGTGTTGTGTTGAAGGGAATGAAAAGTGTGTTTTAATCTCAGTCGACTAGTGCTGGACTGACCACAATCGGGAAGTGCGTTGCTCGCCATTGAAATTCCTTGACGTCTATCCTTTTTCTATTTCTTCGTCAGTTGATCCGCCATTATTAATGATGTGTTGTTTCATTGCATTACGATAGACGCGATTATAGTGATATAGAAAAGCCCATCGACAGATGCCCAGTAAAATCAGTGTGTCTCGAAGCAGCGATCGTTTACAGAAGTCAAATGTTTCAAACTGTAGAACAGCATCCACGGCAGTTGCATTCCACAAATCGATCTTCAGCTCCATTAATAACAAAGCCGAAACCGAAACTTTTACCCCCACATTGGTGACAATCTCCGGGGTAACACAGTGGGTGATAGTGAGCCCGTCCCGTACGCCGGCACACATACACTATACTCCCATACTTCTACTCCACTCCTCTTTATAAGCCCTCTTATACCTCCCTGTAAAAGTCTCCCTCGTCCCACATTACGTTCTACCCCCATCTCCCCTCTATGGGAGTCAACCGCAAACTAGTGGAAGCAGCTGGACTGTCTTGCGGAACACAAATAAACCGGATTTCGCGGAATAATACCATGGATCTGAAAATCTGTTAACTAAACGACTACAGTCCCGATGTCGTCGATCAGGCGGATCGCCCGAGTTATGTTTCACGAAGAAAAAAGAAAAGAACTGCACTGTTCGAGATTCGCCCATTCCAGACTGGCTCTGGTACAAAATGTATTCTTACATTTTTCTTTTAAAAGATCTCTTTGCCCATCGTTTGCCTACATGAAATCGGCGCAAGGCTAATAACCTTGCCCGCAACAATAAATTATTATGGAAAATTTAACAAGCCTTGAGACTTAGTAAATAAGGTCAAGACCAGATCCCGGTTGTAGTGCCGATGATGATGATGATGATGATGATTTACATATAATCCCTATCATCATTCAAAAGATTGTAGCAGTTCTAAGAATAGCTACATTGGGTCTACACAGGGTTTGTTATTCAAGAGGGTACCTGTATACTCATTGTTCACAGCATGCCTACGATTTGGGGTTTTCCGACCAGATCGCGAAACAGTTCTTTATGGCTACGATTGTATGTAAGCAATAGAATGCAACCATAAACGATGACTCCTGGGCAAGAATTTGATATGGAGTGTGTTCGAATTAAGCTATTAACAAGTGTCTAGACCGCGGGAATGTTTAAAGGCTAAAAGGCAGGACCAAGTCTCGTGTATTTATGAGAGCAGACTGGGTATTCGAAAGGTACTGATTTCATGGATGCATCCGCCGGGCAATCACAATACGATTTGACTAGGGTTTATAATATTTTGTTTTGTACCGTGGTGCTTGGTGAACTGGATACGAGTGGCTGCCGTAACTCCCGTCACTCTACGCTATTAGGTAGTTATGCTTGTGGGGTAGAAGTATTGTGCGCCGGCGTACGGCACTAGGTACTCTTCTACCCCCATCGTCACTAAAAGATTGCACGGAAGAAAACACCAAAAAGGAACGAAACTTCACCGCAAGACATGCACCATTAAAGAAAGTAAATGAAACTCACTGTTTATTGTTTACTAATTAAAAGGTTTATTGAAGATAACCGATAGTTACTTTTTGATTGCTTTAATGAAATACATGAATTAAAAGTCACTTGTTTTTATTGTTTATTATGTTACGTAATTATCTCCCCCATCGCCTAAAATAAATAAATAAAATAGATACTGGCGGCGTATAAGCCCAGTTTCTTTTCGGCGGTGGTGGCTTTGGCTAGTTTCGAAGTCGATTGCCGTCGAAGATGAATTTTCGAAGAACGGTGATGGGAGAAAAAGATAAGGAATTGACAGATAGAAAAAAATAAAAAGAAGAAAAGGTTCCGCAGAGGTGTCGACGGATGCCACAGATAAAAGCGAGTGAATTTTAAAAAGAATAGAGTTCGCTAAAAAGGTTTAAAAGGAAAAAGAAGGAAAGTCGCAAACTCGAAAACACCCAAAAACTGTGAAAGAAAACTGTATACTAAGTTCCTGAAAATAAAATTATATACATATGTACATGTTGGAAGAGTTATCCCTGTCCATTGTTCGTGCTGGAACTACCAGCGGGATTGAAGCCGGGAGCCGGGGTATTTTGGCTCGGCAGCAGTTTGCCAGTCGATGCGGCTGTACCCAGGTAAAGTGTAATAATTTCGAACTGACCATCCCCACAGGCCAAAAGGCGATTCGGTGACTGTTGGATGGTGATTGGGAGCAGTTAAGTACGAACGTTGACCCGACACCACAACGGTTTATATGCATTGTACTGAAATTACCTCCACACGACACAACGGGCGCAACCGATTCGAAGTATCCGCTATAGCTTCACTTACAGCGTTTAACTGGAACCGAGCCGAATTACCACTATATATATATATACATATATATATATATATATATATATATATATATATATATATATATATATATATATATATATATATATATATATATATATATATATATATATATATATATATATAGAGGGGAGGTTCAGTTAATAAAAACGTCCCGAAAGACTTTGAAACATTGGATACCATATACATCATAACAACACAAGGTTCAGTTAATCAAAACGTCCCGAAAGACTTTGAAACATTGGATACCATACATATATATCACAAACTACGAGGCGATTATATAAATGTATATCACAATTAATTAAAAGATTTATTGAAGATAACCCATGGTTACCTTTTGATTGATGAAATGAAAAAAAAAAACATGAATTAAAAGTCACTTGAGTAGTATGTTTATGCGGGTTCTAGAACAGGAAGTGACGTCACAGCCGAAAGCTCTACGTCAAGGTTGAGATATGTTTGGTGGGTGGTGAGTGGTGCTTGCGGGTGTGATTTGGTTGGTGGGGTGTTGTAGGATCCTTATCGGATGTGCTAATTGTAGTATTTTGGGTTGTTCTTATCAGTAGTAGTAGTAATTGCGGTAGTTTGTAGGTGTGATTCGTGGTTGGCGGGGTGTTGTGGGATTCTTATCTTGTGTTGTTCTTATCAGTAGTAGTAGTAATTGCGGTAGTTTGGAGTATTCTTATCGCTACAGTTGTTTATTTTGTGTGTTATTATCAGTTGTAGTTGGGGATTGATTCATCATCATCAGGGTGATCGTTGGTTGTAGTATTCTTATCGGTAGTAGTAATTGTTGTTGTTTGTATTGTTCTTATCAGGTGTAGTAATTGCAGTTGTTTGTTTTGGGTGGGGATGTAGTTGTTGGATTTGTGCTTTTGATGTTATTGTTTTTGCAGGTGGTGGTGGATGTTTTTGCTGAGTATCGGGGCTTTTTGCTAATGGGTTTGTGCTTTTGATGTCATTGTTTTTGCAGGTGGTGGTGGATGTTTTTGCTGAGTATCGGGGCTTTTTGCTATGGGGTTTGTGTTTTTGATAGTGATTCATCGTCATCAGCGTGGTTGTTGATTGATGTCGTAATCGAGTGGGGATGTAGTTGTTGGATTTGTGCTTTTGATGTTATTGTTTGTGCAGGTGGTGGTGGATGTTTTTGCTAGTTATTGGGCTTTTTGCTATGGGGTTTGTGTTTTTGATGTTATTGTTTTTGCAGGTGGTGGTGGATGTTTTTGCTGAGTATCGGGGCTTTTTGCTATAGGGTTTGTGTTTTTTGATGTTACTGTTTTTGCAGGTGGTGGTGGATGTTTCTGCTGAGTATCCGGCGGGTTTGATGATGATGAATGGGTTGTGCTTTTGGATTTTGTCTCGGTTGTAAGCTGTTAACTGTGGCGGAAATAAAAAACGTTGGCTTTGTTGTGCTTTTTAATCTTATTGTCATTAAGCTGAGTAATATATATATATGGGAATTTCGTTGTTTGCGGATTTGTATGTGAAATGGGTTGTTTTTGCTGGAACTTAAAAACTGATTTCACCTTAGACGCAGACCTAAGCCAGTATTCCAACAGCTGCAATAACAGGGCGGGGGCGGGGGCTCGGGCTTTTTGCTCTATGATGATGTTGATGATGATGAATGGGATTGTGCTTTTGGTTTTTTTCATGAGTCACCGAATGATTATTCAAGTCCATATTGTACCGATCCCATAACCTTTAGCAAGTATTCATGATTTCTATAGCAATTTGGTATGCCATCACTCATATTTTTTTGAATTTCATACGTATGTTGATTTCTATATGCTGTTATCAAAAACAAACATGAGTGTGCTTGTCCGATCTTATGACCTTGGATGCTATAGTAACTTCTTTTTTTATTTCTAAGTGTATTTATGAGGTCCAATTATTCTTATCTTATTTTTCCATATTGTGCAAAGAATGTGTCGTTTCCGGTATTAGAAGGAGATTTCTTGTATAAAAGGGCGAGTGTTTAAACCAGCACGTATCAGTTATATAATAGACGCCTTATTGCTTCACGCTATTTGAATATACAGAAGAAGAACATGGAAACCTTAAGAGATATATGGAGACCAACGCTCGAAACGCTATCATCGGCAGAGAGGTATGTCCTTCAACTTCGCGACAACATCTGCAAGGGTATTGCAATCTCAGGACTCCAAGGAAATTCCGAAGCATCAAACGAGTACTGTTTAATCGAAGTCATGTCGAGCCAAGTATTGGAGATGATAGAGAAAGCCAGGAATATTGTCGTAAGGGTGGAGACTTCTGGGAACACGGACTTGTGGGAACACCTGGGAAAAGATCAAATCTTGTTCAAGTGGTTAAACTTATTGAGGAGGGCACAACTAGTATGGAATCCATCGCCAGAAGTTGCCCTAAAGCTGTTATCAGATATTCTAGAGGAATCTCTGAATATATCAAAGCAACATCACCTATCCTACCAACAGATTACGAGCACAAGACAACCGTACACTATTATTACGGACCTCATGGAACGGGAAAATCCAAACGAGCCCTTAAGTAGGCCAGAGCAACTGATCTGCCAATATATTACAAACCTCGCGGAGGCTGATGGGACGAATACTAGCAGCACAGATGCGTCATCGTGGACGACTTCTACGGACGACTTAAATACGATGAACTTCTAAAAATCTGCGACCACTACCCTTACAAGATACCAATCAAAGGAAAAGTTACTCTTATGAGTCGCGAGTGAAATTTGAAATAATAAGACTATTTATAAATAAATCAATTCTAGTGACAAGAACACTCAAAACAAAGTTATTATACATAAATATAAACAAATAAAAGAGAACGAAGCCACGTGGTTTGACAGTCAAAACAAACACCGTTTAATACTAATCAACTGTGAGAGTGTATGTGAGCACATGTTTAGCGAAAAAAAAAAAATTGAAGTAAGAGAAAAACAAAACAAAAACAATAAATATAAATAAAAAAGAAACAAAAGGAACTAAAATATACAGTGAAATTACAAAGTGAAGCCAACCTAAGAACTGGTTTCAAACAAAGACTGGCCTGCTATCTTGGATGCAACAAGCTCGGTGTATGGGCCCTCAGCATGCAGAATGGCGGACAAAAAACAAAATATTAAAAAATTAAAACCGAAGTCCGCGTTAATAAAACGCCCGGCGAGCTCCCCACTAACACGAGCTGCAACAAAAATAAACAAGCCAAACGAGGCAATAGCAGACTTGCTCGAAAAGGCGCACAAAATGAAAGAGGACAATCTATTCCCCGCGGTTCCATATAATGACGGCCATCTCACCAATAACATGTTTGCATGTTTAGCGACTACCGACACTGATGACGAAGAAGATGAAATCAGCGATCTTGAAACAAGGCTAGCCCGAGCAAGGGCGCAATTAGCAGAGAAGCGTCGCAGGAAAAAGGAATTTGCTGAAAAGGAGCAGCTAATAACGAAACAACAGCAGAATCAGCAACAATGTGCACAACAGAATCCAAGCCAACAAAAAGAATGTCCACCACAACAGATGACGCAACAACAACCACAACAAGAGCAACAGGCAGCAAAAAGGAAAACGAAGATGCCACCCATCAACATTACAGATATGGACTGTAACGAACTGGTAAGTCTATGTAAGCTTTCTATTGGGGAAGATTTTTCAATTAAAAGACTGACAGGGAACAGGTTGGCCATACAGACAAATTCGGTTAAGGATTTCGAAAAAATGAAAAATGTGCTAAAACGGGCCACGGCGGAATTTTACACGTACACCCCGAAAGAAATAAAGAATATAACGGTTCTACTAAAAGGCGTTGACCCTGAAACAGAACCAGAAGTTCTATTACAAACGCTGCGAGAGCTTAACTGTAATGATATTGAGTTTATCGCAGTAAAACCTTTCAATACAGCTAGGGCTAGACGGGAGAATAGAAAATTACCATTCTTCCTGGTGCAGCTGGGCCCTGGGAGCAAAATTGGTGGACTTAGGAAAATCACTATCCTGAACCATCAAATTGTCACATGGGACAAATTGAAAAAAAGCAGAGATATAATCCAATGTCTTCGCTGCCAAAGGTTCGGGCACTCAGCAGCAAACTGCGAAATGCAGTATCGATGCGTAAGATGCGGACAGGACCACAGCGCAGAACAATGCACGTTAGGTAAAGAAAGGGTAGACGACAGATCTCTTCTAAAGTGTGCAGTTTGTAAGAGTGAGGGACACCCCGCTAATTATCGAGGCTGTCCTAAGTTCCGCGAACTACAGGAAAAAAAGTTTTCACAGCAACGAAAATCAGAACGCCCGATAGTTCAAGGCCGACCAGCACTAAATGTAACACCCCAGTTCTCGTATGCTCAAGTAACAGCTGGTAGGAGAAACACGTCACAACCCACGACACGGGTACCGCCGCAACATACTGTGCCTCCAGAAACAGTAACACTAGCAGATGTGCTCACAACCTTGCTCGCTATTCAGACGCAGATGACACAAATGCAAAAACAAATAAAAGAACAGGACACTAGACTAGACTGGCTCTATTCGCAGTTGTCTAGCCAGCCGTCAATATAAACCCCCCAACAGAAAGCACAATTAAGGCTTTAGTCGTGAATGTAAATTCACTTATCAGAATCGAGAGAAGAGCCGCTCTCTTTAAACTGTTGCAAGACGAAAGTCCTGACGTCCTTCTGGCTAGCGAAACTAAGCTGAATCAGAGGCATAAACTATGTCACACAAACTACGACATTATACGAAGAGACCGACCCAACTCCACACAAGGAGGAGGGGTGGCAATCTTTATTAAAAAACAACTTCAACATAAGGTAATATATAGTGGTGAGATTCGCAGATTTCAGGTGCTTGAAGCGTGCATTATCCGCATACCCCTCCGACAAGGTAGGGGGATGTATGTGATATCTGCCTACGCACCAGAAGCACATCAACAAAATCAATTTATAGTGGAGCTAGAGACTCTTTTCCAATGCTTACAACTTTACTCGGAAGGGAACTATTACATCGTGGGTGGCGATTTGAATGCTAAACACCCAAATTGGGGAAATAGCATATCCAATACGAGAGGGAATCAACTAGCTAGTTGGCTAGATCAACATCATTGAATATAAAGTTGACCTGCTAGCTACAGAATATCCTTCTTTCCCCAGAGGGGGCTCGTTCCTCGATATTATGCTTATTGACACACGCCTTAAACATACACATACTAACAGACAAAATATAAACTGCCTACGCACAATTGAGTATGACAGCGACCATTGTGCATTATCAATCGTGATAAAAACACCAAGCGAAGTTGTGGAACTCGGTGAATGTATGATACCGCAACCCTATAACTATTGGGGTATGCGATGGACGCGTTTCACGAGAACCTTAACACGAGAAATTTGCTTAAAAGACATTAACCCTCCTACCAACAGAAACATACCCAACGATGACATCGACAAATACATACAAAAAATGGACGAAACCATAAAACAAACTATGGACAAAACAATACCAAAAACCACACCTACGGACAACATGAACATGTACCGAAACGCCACAATCAACGCGCTCCACAGAAAAAAAAGTAGACTTCTGTCGCAACTAAAACTACGGTACAGACGATTTATTGATAGGCACGACCAGGAGATAATATCACTGAAGTCCAGATTAAAAAATCTCCAACAGCTGATAAAAGCCAACTATAGGCTATCAGCAAATTTGTATTGGAACAACAAAGTTCGGGCGGTAAAATCCAACAACCCTAGTATGTTTCCGCAAATTAATAAAATATTTAGACGGAGTAATGAAAACGAGATTCAGTGTCTCCAAATACCACGAACTGACGAAAACCAACGAATGCTGGCAAATATAGGCATAGACACAAACAACGCCATCCTAAATGACGAAGTTTTTGTGTTTGAAGATCCCTTGGAAAAAGTGAATGTTGTAGGGGCCGTCTTTCAAGAACTGTACAAGGCAAATGAAGTAATTCGTCGCAACCATGGCTTGGAAGATAGAGTTTTACTGAATTATGGTCATCTTCGAAATGATATTTCACAGTGGCGATCGGAAAACCATGGTTTTAACGAATTCAGTAATGAAAATACGGCAAACGCCGAGATTACTGTCGAAAGCGCCAACAGTCTTTTGATCACTAGTGAAGACATCCATGGCGTCTTTGCATCATTAAGAAACAAAAAATCAGTTGGAATCGATGGAGTACCCAATATCGTACTAAAACATCTTCCTCCAATCGCAATGGACATATATGCAGTATTGTTTAACAACGCTCTGAACAACGCACACTATCCAGTACGTTGGAAAACGGCCATCATCCAACCGTTACCAAAAAAAGGGAAAGATAGAACAAACCCAAAAAATCTGCGATCGATCAGTTTGTTACCGAGTATCAGTAAAGTATTCGAAAAGATTCTAAACAAGGCTCTACTTAAATGGGTTGAGGACAATAATATTATTCCAAATAACCAGTTTGGTTTTAAAGCTGGTCATGAAACCACACATGCCGCAGCTAAACTGGTTTCAGACATTCAGTGGAATAAAAATCTGAAACAGTGCACAGGTGCCTGTTTGATTGACTTGGAGAGGGCCTTCGACACCGTTTGGTTAGAGGGGTTATATTACAAGCTAATGAGACTAGGCATTCATAGACCACTACTGTATATACTATACGACATGTTGAATGAAAGGAAATTCATCGTCAAAAGTGGCAATGTGACCTCTAACATTACTTACAATATAGAAAACGGTCTGCAACAGGGAGCGGTGTTATCTCCGATCCTTTTTAATATTTACACTAGCGACCTGGTAAGGTCTCTTCATCAGGCTATTGCGTATGCAGACGATCTGATAATATGTAGAACAGCACCAAAAATTGAAATCATTAACGGATTATTACAAGGGGATTTCAATGATGTTCAGCGATACTGCAACAACTGGAAACTCAAAATCAATATCCAGAAGTGTGAAACCATCCTCTTTAGAACACCACTGGCTCAAGCTACCAGAGACACCAGGATAAACTGGCGAAAGCTAGCTATTATGGGACCACACCAACAAACACTGGAAACCAAAACCGTAGTCAAATACTTAGGCATCTGGCTGGATCAGTATCTATATTTTAACAAACATGTGGAAGCTGCCCTAGCCAGGGCAAAGAAAGCTTACGCTATGACAAGAAGACTGTTTCATAGTAGTCAACTTGACAGCAGAGTTAAAGTTATATGCTACATGGCTCTCATCAGACCGATGATCATATATGGATGCCCAGTGTGGTTTAATGTGGGACCTAGCTTAATGGAAAAGATTCGGATTTTTGAGAGGCAATGCCTCAGGACGTGCCTTAAGTTACATCGGACTCCTGAATCCGATCACAAAAAATATTATCCCAATGAAGCGTTGTACAGTGGGGCCAATATAAACAGAGTGGATAACTTTATGATCAAGCTGATCCGAGGGCATATTGCGAGACCAATGAGCTCACAGAACGATTTGATTTTTGGTGCATATTACCCAAACAATATGTATTATGAGGTGGTACGTCGCAATGGCTTTATTCCACCAGAAGCATTCCTTAGTCTTGACATGAACGGCCTCATACAAAATGAATCCGCTATACCGTTGATTTATCACGTGCGTCGGTCGGGTATAGATAAACGAATATGTTTTAATCGAGAGGTTGCGCACACTAATGAAGAGAGCCTGCAGTTCAGTACGGCAGTAGCACAGAGAGACCGAAAAGACGCGAATAAGCAACATCAGAGATTTTGGTGGCTGAGTGGCACATAAAACCCTGTTTCCTTATAAAACTAAAGAAATAATAATAATAATAATTAAAAAAAAAAAAAAAAAAAAAAACCCGACAAACAACGGAAAGCTTACATAGATTTAGCATTTCGAAAATTTTGTTTTGATGTTAGGTTTAGAATAGAGTTAAGTTAAAAAAAAAAAAAAAAAAAAAAAAAAAAAAAAAAAAATAGATAGTTTAGTATTTAAGTTAGATATAAGGTAAAAACAATAACAAGAACAAAGTTTTTTCTTTTCTTCATTTTCTTTGTATCCAATTAAGTTCCCTAAAAATTCATGTAAACAAAATAAACCATAATGTCGAAAGACAAATTTTCATGCTTTAAGCGTATGCATGTAACTTAGAGAGTCCGCAAGGGACCAGTAAGTTAAGAAATAAGATAACATAAGCTAGAGTTTAATCATTTTTGTCTAGCAAGTAAGTAAATTATAATATTAGGAAGAAATAAAAAATGATATCTATAAAAAAAAAAAAAAAAAAAAAAATACCAATCAAAGGAGGATACGAGGAATTTACAACAAAACACATCTGGATCACCAACAACATAACCATAGAAGAGTTATATAAATTCCAAAATTACCAACATAAAGCATTTATAAGACAATGTGAAAAAATTGAAGAAATTACATAAGAAAATAAAATAAAAAAACATATGCAATTAAAATTAATAAATTTTTTATTTCCACTCTAATTGAACAAACAAAACTGGGAAGTTAATTCTCTAAAGAAGCACCGGCAGTCCTAACTACTCCCTTCCTTAGAGTGTTTGACGACGTTGACTGTGAACCTGTGGAGGGGGGACATGATATAGCAGATATCAGAATATTGTTGAGATATAAGATAAATAAGCTAAATAAAAGAGTTTGTTTTAAAAGGTTGTAAATGTTTGAAATGGAAATTTAGTTATTCGGGTATCTGGGTAATTTTAGCAAAGGTCGTTCTATGAGTCCCACCAGGTCTGAGCCTTAGGCGAAGTCAGTTTTTTGATGAGGAGATCTCAAGAATTCTTCAAACTCATTTCCTCTGTAATATCAAAAGGAATCCCGAACTTGTTTGAACCGGCTAACGAGTAGTAACACATAAAGTTCTATCACACCTAATCCAAGGAAATATGCTTCATCGTACCCATTAGGTGGTTTGCAATGAAAGGCATACCGACTGTATTATAACCGCCCCTCTCTGATACCTCATCGAATCAAAGCAGTAAACAGTTCTCTATGTACCGGCTGTACTATAAACAGGTGGTTCCAAACAGCCGGTTTTTTCAAACAGGGTGGTTCCAAACAGGCTGTTTCTTCAAACAGGGCGGTATATCGATATCGGTATCAACAACAGCAGTATTATCACTTTTAACATTTTTCACGAGTTCTTTTAAGGGTTCGACTATAGACTTAAAAGTATTTTCAAATTCCATTTCCTTCGTAGTTTTTCCAGCTTTGAGAAACATATATTTTCTTTTCAGAGCTTTTTTTAGTTTGTATGAGATCCTTAAGTAAATTTTCATTAACTTCCATATATGTATAAAAAAAAACAGGGTGGTTCCAAACAGGCTGTTTCTTCAAACAGGGCGGTTCTTTCAAACAGGCTGTATTATAACTACCCCTCTCTGATACCGCGTCGAATCAAGGTAGTAAGCAGGTCTTATCATTTGATGTTATGGTGGGGCTATATTTGATACTCTAAGACTCATGGGGGGAAAAATGAACGACCAATATTCGAATAAAAAACCACTTACTATATAGAAATCAACATTAGGTCGTGGGAGCGGATGGAAAATAAGATAAGAGTGATGACGACTTGAAATTAACATAAACAAATACGAGGTGTAGGATATCTTGTTCGCTTGCCTAACAACAACAACAATAAAGAAGGACTATTGAAATGGACTAACCACAAAAGAAGAATATATAAACCATTTGTTAATGAAGTGATTAAATGTAAAATTATAAATGAAAAGAATGGATACATCGACTTGATTAATATTGAATAAATAAAATACACAGTTATTTCAAAAGTAATATTCGTATTATTTATTTATATATATGCTTCTTAAGATATAATCATGTGACATGTTTGTTTCGCTTTCCTCATATCTAACAATTCGTAATTTGATTTGTAATTCGTATTATATTTTGTTATGTGTTCGATTTCTCCATTTGATTTTTGCCCTCAGACATGGTTGTAATTAAGATTTTTAGATATTTTTGGCCCCAGGCCATGGCCTAGTCCGGCCTAATGGGTAAACCAGCACTGACTCAATCGCCGAATTGAAAACACGTCCGCACTCGGTCACTGTGTATAACAATTCCAAATCAACTGAGTGTACTTGTGTTTAGAAATCGAATTCACACGCGCTCTTGTGGCTTGATGTGGTGAGCATCGGTTCAATTTTTAGTGATTCTCGCCGTCATAGCGTCGCTTCTTTTGAATCACACGTTCTTCAGTATCATCGCAAATGCTATACATGTGAAATTGTATGACATTTCATACATATTTCGGTATAATCGGGAGGCAGAAATGCAAAGTAAATCTAAATTATTCGTACGTATTGACCATTTATGGTATTGTGCCACGGAAAGTGATTTACAGTTGTTATCACTTTCCATCGCCCTCACCAAAACATGTTGTTGCTGACCGTGAACTCTGGAAGGTATGGTAGAAGCAATTAAAAGAGACAACGCTCAATGGAAAGCGTGATAAATGATAGAAACTTCACAATTCTATAAGACTTATTTCTGTCTGAGAATGAGAATTATGACGAAATGTTTCCTACGAAAAGACAAATACTCCCGACAAAAATTTCTTTGTTTTATTTGTTTCCAGAAATACTTTGATGCACCTTCCCCAACGAATGGTCAATGGCAAGACTTCAAGGAATTCACTTCCTTGTATATTTTGCAGTTTTCACGTAACAACAAAATTTAAACCCTTACCTAGTTACAGTATCTACCTCAACTACCACAAGATAAAAAAGAAGTTGTGATTCACTCTGAAACTGTCTTGAAAAGGCAAGACAAATAAATAAATACAAAGTGTATATTGCGAATCTATCTTAACTGGCGGTTTGGGCATTACACCCTGATAAATTATAGCGCCCAAGGCTTCGCCCATATTCTAAATTCCACAAATGGCTTATGGCATCCCCCTCAACTCTTCTGCCAAATGTCCAGATCAACAAATCGCTGTTATTCGATTCGTGTTTTTCGCTTGCCCGAGTGCTGCAAAAACTTCGCCCAACATCCGGAAATTGAATGCTCCAATTCGCTGAGAGAAATTACCGAGCACGAAGGACCATTCAAACAAATCAACACCCATTACAACAGTTGACCTGATCCCTTGCGATTTATTTTTATTCCCGAACTAAAAACCACCAAAAATCAGTGAAGCGGTCCCACAAACTTTGTTCTGGTCGGAGCGCTTTCAGGTCGCGGTTAAATAAACCTGCAAGTGTTTGGAATATCTTTGGTTACTCTGCGATTTCACTTTCGTTTGACGTAGATTTACAAGTAGGAAACGGCGCTGAGTTTTTTTGCTTTAGTCAGGGGCAATAGCCATTTTTCCCTAAAGAAAAAACAGACGTGGCGATTTAAAGAGATTCCCTGTCAAGGTTACTATTTAAGGGGATCGCCGAGCACTCTAAAAGTGACTTAATGGGATTTTGATGGAGAACTAACCTAAGGACGAATTCAAGTCCTCCAATAGCTGACAATATACCCGTTTTTAGCAGTTCAGTGGACCATAAACAATTAAACTAACGACTAAGGTACTAAGGAAGTAATTTAATTATAATCTGTTTACACAATTCTGATTAAAAGCGTAGGCAGCATGATTACTACTATAGAATATCTAATTTAAGAAGTACGCCTACTATCTTTTGTAAGTGATGTCACGTTGATGATTACGAAGAATTCAACCGTCACATAATTGCTACTGATCGCCAGGGGTATGAACGCTTGATTAAACGACAGAGCCGATGACAATAATAGACTATGTGGTAACTTTAAGTCAAGTGTAATTCTCGATTTGTAGGATCCATAGTTCCTTGACTAACGACATAATGCAAATACTCCTATGCGGTACCACAGCGGAATGTTGCGACATTTCAATACTCAATTTCATTTTTGGCGTTAAAACATTCTTAGTAGCAGTGTGATGACCTACAACTTATGGCATACAATATATTTTTAACCAACAGCGGGAGCGACGAATAGTTATCCATTTTTTGGTGGCCTGCGGTTCATAGAAATTTCGATGGTGAAATTTCTAACAAAGGCTCTTTGCGGACCATTCAGTAGGAGAGGCACATGTAATGGGGAGGTTAAATTTACTTAAAGGAATTTACATAAAATGATTAAATGGCAGGAGGTCGTTTGAGTATTTCTGCGTAAAATTTAAGACAAATACTATCCACTTCGGGCCAGAATTAGAGCTCATCTATAAGCTTAACCAGAACAAGAAGAGTACTACTACATCTGGATGGGAGCCAACATTTACTGAATTGCTTTATTATTGTTTACGGAAGTCGAAATATATTCCAGTAGCGGTTGGTTTAATTCTGGTAGAAGATCTGCACTAGGCAAATATAAAATGATGGTAGAAAATTACACTCTTTCTAAATGAAATTTCTCCCTTACCTTCAAACATTTTGCACCATTTCATGTTCATGATCGACATTTATGTGAATATTTTGAAGGTCTCAGAACGACTTACATGAAATGGGTATGTTTTTGGGAATATGGGAATAGGATGGTAGGCTGAAAGGAAGGTTGATTGTAGCTCATTCCGAATTTAATCCCAACGCAATTAATAATATTGTACAAAAAACCGAATGCTGTTTTCAAATTATTCACTTACGATATTAATATAATTAAAAGTAATAGTGTCACCGTAGAGTTTTTTCTTCAGATGTATGTTTGAAATTTACAGTTTTATTTCCCGAGAATTACAATATGTAAATTAACCAATTTAAGATGGATACATAAAAGAAATTTACCTTAATGTATAAACATATAGAGATGGGTGTTTCTGCCATGTAATACATCAATATCCTGAAACGCAAATTTCTCAGTATAGTTTTCGAACATCCTCCCATTAAATTATATTGTGGGGAGGAAGTATTGTGCCTAACACGGACACTCCGTACATCTTCCTCCACCATCATAAATTGTTCGCCGAGTAAAAGAACGAAATGCCGCCACGTTTGTCCACAACTTTGAGTAAAACACCAGGGGAACAATGAGACACCATCGATCCTTCAGCAAAAATGTTCATCAACACTAGGAGTAAAACTCCGCCACAAGACATGCACCAGTAAAAAAACGAAACACACGGAATATTGTTTTTTTGTATATTATAAGTTGTGTTTATTGTTCTGCTTTTGGTAAAAATATTAATTTAAACTTTAAAACTCAGTATAAAGATAACGGTAGCACTTAGTCAAAAAGAAACTCAACATCTGTATTCACTTTACACAAATACTGTTAAGAAAAGAAACGACTCCGGCTTCGAACGGCACTCGACACAAATACTCGACTGGGGCGTACGCATCAGTGGAGTGGCACGACCGTGGTGGCACGACCGTGGTGGTCGGCGGATGTAGTTGGACTCAGCGATAAACGGCTCGTGCAGAGCCGACCCGCTAATGGGATGAGTTTCTAGTGTGGTGGTAGATATCCTCTCCACTAAGGATATGTATTTACTTACCACCAGAGAAACGTAAAGTCTCTCTCTGTGGAACAGAAAACCAGATCTTCTAATAAAGATCATGGTGGTACATGTTTATGTGTGTACATTAGTTCATTCATGGGACAAAGCCATGAGAACGAAACTGAGACAAAGAAAGGGCATAATGTGCATCCTTGAGATGTGAGTTCGGCTAAGCAAACAAGCCGAATCTCATTGGATGCTAATTGGGTTTGTGTTTGCTTATACATATGAGAAGTCAAAGGGAACGTTTGGGTCTTTGTCTGAGATGTGCATTGCGGCTAAATAAATAGGCGACAATGTAACGTGGAAATGTGCTAATGGGTTTTAGCTAGATTACTGGCAAATGGTGTTTATGGCATCGCTGGTAAGGGTAGGTATTGAATTCCTATTTTCATTTGCTTATGCTGTAGGATTTAAATGGTGTCAAGAGACGCGAGATGTGTATATTTGTTTTGGTCCCTTGGGTGTAGGTCGCCAGTCAATGTGTATGTATGGTGATTTATGATACACTTGGTGAGGACGGGAAATAGGCGACGCAATGTTTATGGTCCCTGTTATGATGGTTACATTGTATGTAAACCAAATCATTTTGTTTTCAGGAATTCGTCTAGGGGGATTTGCTTGGCACCGATGGTGCCGAATTGGTTTTGGAATTCCTGATAAGTTAGGAAAGAATTCTTACAGGGAATTTGTATACGAAGGGATGCATGTAAGGTACGAATTCTTTACAGGGACTTTTAGATAAATAAATTTGATCTATTTGATGCGTGAAGCATTTCAGGTGCTAATGTGATTGCATTAGCGAACTTAAGGAAGTTGGGTAGCAGTTATGTGGGTTTTTCAGGTAAGTGGGCCGTGGGGTTTGGCGGAACCGTCGCAATATGACCATTGTTTGATTGAAATTTTTAACCATCTATCCATTGAATTAAAGAATAAGACCAGATGAGTTAAAAGATTTTCTACATTTAGTTTTATGTTCAGTTGTGTGCGAGGCATCCCAAAGAGTAGATAACAAACGGAAGAAAATAAAATAGTAACAAGCAGTGGTTTAGTACGTTTTATTAAAATTAATTTCAAAACTCAAGCCAAAATATCCGGTCACTCAATAAATTTCCGGTCTGATACATAGATGGCATTACTGTTGACAGACAAACACGTATGATTCACAGTTTAATACTAACCACCCGTGAGGGTGCATGTAAGCATGTTTTTAGCAAAAAAAAAAAAAGTTTAAGTGAAAGAAAACCAAAACAGAAATGATAAATATAAATAAAAAAGAAGCAAAAGGAACTAGAATATATTTTGAAATTACAAAGTGAAGCCAGCCTAATAACTGGTTTACAACAAACATCAGCCCGCTATCTTGATTGCAACAACCGCGGTGTGTTGACATTCAGCATGCAAAACTGCAGAGAAAGAAAAAGTTATTAAAAAATAGACACCAAAGTCCGCTTTAATAAAACGACCTACGAGCTCCCCACTGACATGACCGGCGACAAAAATCAACAAGCCGAACGAGGCAATAACAGACTTGCTCGAAAAAGGGCAAAAAATGGAAGAGAGCAATACATTCCCTCCGATTCCATATAGTGACGGCAATGTGACTAATAGCATCTTTGCATGTTTAGCGACTACTGAGACTGTGGACAAGGAGGAGGAAATCAGCGACATTGAAGCAAGGCTTCAAGCAGAGCAAAGGCACACAGCTGAGAAGCGTCGCAAAAAGAAGGAATTGGCTGAAAAAGAACAGCTAATTATGAAACAACAGCAGAAAAAACAGCAACAATGTGCACAACACAAGCATAACCAACAAAAAGGATGTCCATCGCAACAGATAACGCAACAACAACTACAACAAGAACAACAGGCAACAAAAAGGAAAGCGAAGATGCCGCCTATCAACATTACAGATATGGACTGTAACGAACTGGTAAGTGTATGTAAGCTTTCTATTGGGGAGGATTTTTCAATTAAAAGAATGACAGGGAACAGGTTTGCCATACAGACAAATTCGATTGATGACTTTTAATAAATGAAAAATGTGCTAAAAAGGGCCACCGCGGAATTTTACACGTACACCCCAAAAGAGATAAAGAATATAACGATTCTACTAAAAGGCGTCGACGTTGAAACAGAAGCAGAAGTTCTACTACAAACGCTGCGAGAGTAATGATCTTGAGTTTATGACGGTAAAACCCTTCAATACAGCTAGGGCTAGGTGGGAGAATTGTAAACTTCCATTCTACCTGGTGCAGCGGGCCCCAGTAGCAAAATTGGTGGACTTAGGAAAATCACTATCTTGAACCATCAAATTGTCATCATTGTCGGCACTACAACCGGGAGCCGGTCCTGGCCCTATTTAGCAAGTCCTGAGGCTTGTTAAATTTTCCATGATAATTTGTTTTTCCGGGCAAGGTCATTAGTCTTGCGCCATGTCAAAATATCACACGGGGCAAATTGAAAAAAGGCAGAGATATACTCTAGTGTCTCCGCTGCCAAAGGTTCGGGCACTCAGCAGCGTAAGATGCGGATAGGACCACAGCGCAGAACAATGCACATTAGGTAAAGAAAGGGTAGACGACAAATCTCTTATAAATTGCGCAGTCTGTTAGAGCGAAGGACACTGCGCGAATTATCGAGGCTGTCCCAAATTCCGCGAACTGCAGGAAAAAAAGTTTGAACAGTAACGAAAAATAGAACCCCCGATAGTTCAAGCTCGACCAACACCAAACGTAACACCCCAGTTTTCGTATGCTCAAGTAACAGCTGGTAGGAGAAACACACCCCCAACTTACCACACACGTACCGCCGCAACATACTGTGCCTCCAGAAACAATAACACTAGCAGATGTGATCACAACCTTGCCCGCTATTCAGACGCAGATGACACAAATGCAAAAACAAATAAACGAGCAGGACACTAGACTAGACTGAGTCTATTTGCAGTTGTCTAGCCAGCCGTCAATATAATCCCCCGAACAGAAAGCACAATTAAGGCTCTAGACGTGAATGTAAATTCAACTATCAGAATCGAGAGAAGAGCCGCCCTTTTTAAACTGTTGCAAGACGAAAGTTCTTCTGGCTAGCGAAATAAGTTGAATCAGAGGCATAACCTACCGGATGTACCGGTGTAGAATGTGTTGCAATTCAGCTATTAGTTGCAGGACTGTATCTTGGTTAGCCGGTGCTTGCTCTTATCCAGCAAATTCCCTCAATCTGAACTCGAACGGGTATGTCGCCGGTAACGTCAAGCCGATGAACCGAAGGAAAATAAAATTGAAATTAATAACAATTCATAAGAATCTTTATTAGGGACGACCCTTTACCTTCTAGTTACAATGTCAGTTGGTTGACTACTCTTCTTCTCAATTCAATTCTTAATCAATACAAAAATTCAAATTTTAAAAGCCGTATTACTTCAAACAATTTACTGGTGATCCCTAGATCACACCGTAAAAAACTGCATACCTTTCGGTAGCCGCCAGTTATCTTTTTCTTCCTCATTTTAGAGGCCATTGCCACCAAAATCTCATCCGCTATTCAAATATTGCTCCCTTTTCGATTCAGCAATTCTAGCACGAGTTGTTGGCATCTGGCTAAATTCTCTTAAATCAGCACCTCGCAATGTATCGAGGGTTATGGACAGTTACAACCGAGCATACCTTCGGGCGCTGTCGACATTGATTCAAAATGAATTAATCTGATTGTTTGCTGGTATCATAGCATACTTTCAAGCGCGGTGAGTGTGGATTTAATCGACTAAAATGACTCAAATCGATTCTTCTCGATTCAATTTGATGCGGCCTTCTATTGCGCTGTTGCGGTTGCAACATCTTCCCGGGCCGGCGACGGTAACCCAGTGGGGTTTCTCTTCCTAGATAGATTAGCCAATGATAGTTTAGAGTATAGTTATCCACAGGAGGTTGCAATTGACCGCAGTGTGAATTGGTACGGTGCAACGGCAGGGTGGCAATTGGTTGACATTGATTCCATTAGTGGATGTGGACTATCAATTAATTTTGACTTGGATACTGGCTTGTGTGGTTTCAATTATCTGTTTTTGTGTGTGTGTGCGTGTATTCTAGGTGATGACAGGGGTCATTAAATTCATGTCTGTGTGGTGTGTTCTAGGTGATAACAGAGATCATTAAATTCATGTGTGTGTGGTGTGTTTTTCAATTAAACATGGGCAGAAGACAAAGTTTCGCTACTGGGCGCTTCAGTGTGGTGGTGGCTGTTTTGACTGTAACAACACGGATCATTGCATCGGATCCTGGATGTGTTGCTATGACTCTACCCAATCGCCATAGGGTTGGGGGTGCATGCTCCTCAGGTAGAAGCACCATGCTACCTATTTTCAAATTTGGACCTGGTGTGAGCCATTTTGGCCGCTGTTGCAGACGAGAGAGATATTCTGTCTTCCATTTCTTCCAGATGTCCTGTTGTAATCTTTGCATTAATTGCCATCTGTCCAGGTGGTTGGGTGTGGTTTGAGTCAAATCTCTTTCTGGTGCGGTATTGAGTGCAGTGCCGATCAGGAAATGTCCCGGTGTAAGAACGGACATATCGTTCAAATCCTCTGATAGTGGGCACAGAGGACGTGAGTTCAGGCACGCTTCCACCTGGGCCAAGACAGTAACGTATTCTTCATAGGTAAGCGTGTAGTGTCCTATCACTCGTTTAAGATGATGTTTCATGGACTTCACCCCTGCTTCCCATAACCCGCCGAAATGAGGCGCTGCAGGAGGATTAAAATGCCATGAAGTTCCATTATTCTGCACCTGCCTAACTATATCTTCGGTCCAATGTCTTGATGCATATGTCTGCTCTTTTTGTATTGTCTTAGCAGCTCCCTGGAAGTTGGTTCCGCAATCGCTGTAGATGTGTGCACAAATCCCACGACGCGCCGTGAAGCGTTTAAACCCTGCCAGAAAGGCCGCTGTGCTATATTCACTTACAAGTTCGAGATGGACGGCCTTCGTACAAAAGCATACGAAAATAGCAATGTACGCCTTGGTGATTCTGGTGCATCTTCCCTTCCATGCTTTAAGTTGTACTGGGCCGGCATAGTCCACCCCAGTAGTTTGAAAGGGGCGTGCTTGGTTGACCCGAGGTGAAGGAAGATCACCCATTCTTTGTTGGATTTGCCTTGATTTATGTCGATAGCACTTCAAACATTTGTGTATACATGCCTTGACACTGGATTTAAGATTTAGTATCCAGTATTCAGCTCAAAGTGTGGCCATCATCAGCTGTTGACCACCGTGCAACGTTTTTAAGTGAATATGGTGGATGATCAACGACGTAAAAAAAGTATTTGCGGGCAATATAATCGGGTGACGCTGCGAATATGGCAAATCTGCATTTTCTAGTCGACCTCCTACTCGCAGAATTCCCTTATCGTCCAATATAGGGGAAAGTCGTGCAATCTTACTTCCTTTGATAATTGTTTCTCCCCTATTGATGCTTACAATTTCGTCACCAAAGAACTCCTGCTGCACAATCCCAATCAATCGTATATGTGCTGACGAGATCTCACCTGGTGACAGCGGCCCAGTCGCATACAATGGCAACCCAGTGGCCTTCAATCGTAGGTTGGAAAAAAAACGAAGCCAATATGCCGTGGCTCGAAGGAGACGCGACAGCGAAGAGAACCGAGCAAACAATGTAGTGCTATCAAATGACATGACGTGCAGGCAGAGGTGGAACACATTCTTAATAGGGTACCCAGATGCTATAAAGCTATTTTTCATTCTTGTAGGGTTTATGGTCTTCAACTCCAGATCAGTGGAGGGTATTTTCAGTGGGTGTACATAAGTGTTGTCATACGTCTGCAAAAATTCGGGTCCATACCACCATTGCCTTTTTCTGAGAATTTCCATTGGAGATAGTCCTCTGGACGCGATATCCGCAGGATTCTCCTTCGATGAAACATGTCTCCAGCAATCGGGATCTATGTGTTCCTGTATTTCCGCCACTCTGTTTGCGACGAAAGTAGTTCGTATGTGTGGCGGCCCCTTAATCCAGGCAAGTGCAATTTGCGAATCCGACCAGGCCCACATCTTCGCGCATTGAAGATCCATCCTTTTGACGGTTTGTACCAGCAAATGTGTAAGCAGGTGAGCTCCACACAACTCCAATCGTGCTAGCGATTTATTCTTGAGTGGTGCTACTCTTGTTTTTGATACGAGCAGCTCTATTGAAGTCACTCCCTCGGTGACCGTACGAAGGTAGACCACCGCAGCATATGCCCTTTCGGAGGCGTCGCAGAATCCATGCACTTCGAGTGTTGATCGCTTGGTGACCTTGACCCAACGCGGAATTTCTATGTTGTTGAGGGCATTTAGCTCAGTTCTTAACTTAGACCATGTTGAGACAATTTTTGATGGAAGCTCGCTGTCCCAATTTAGATCCTGCTTCCAAATCTCCTGCATGATCATCTTGCCAATGACAACACAAGGTGATATCCAGCCCATCGGGTCGTATAGGCGCGCAATCTCTGACAAGATTGTTCTTTTCGTTGCTCCCTTCGAAGCCTGGAAACAGACCTTGAACGAAAATGTGTCTCGTCCAGGATGCCATTGGATCCCCAAGGTCTTTACGGTGTTACCCTTGTCAAGCGATAATGGCACCTGAACCTCTCTATCCTCCTCCGGAACCGAAAGCATCATTTTTTCACTGTTGCTGGCCCATTTCCTGAGTGGAAATCCTCCACGCCGCAACATCGCTACGAGTTGGTCACGTAGTTCCATGGCCTCATCCTCTGAGTCTGCTCCATGCATGACATCATCGACATAGAAATTTTTACAGACTATTTGCGATGCTAATGGATAGTCAGCCCGTTCATCCAATGCTAGTTGTTGTAGCGTGCGCACTGCTAAGTACGGCGCAGCGGTGGTACCAAACGTGACAGTGTTTAATCGGTAGGTCTTGATGTTATCTCCTTCCACATCTCTCCACAACACGAGTTGGTAGGATGCGTCCTCCTGTGGTACCCAAATTTGTCGATACATCTTGGGTATGTCCGCTACGAAGGCTATTCTGTGTCTTCGAAATCTCAGAATATGATCAAAGATGTCATCCTGGAGCCGAGGACCATTCAGCAAATGATCGTTGAGTGACGTACCATCTGATGTTCTGCAGGAGGCGTCGAAAACGATTCGTAACCTCGTTGTTGAGCTAGACTCCTTAATCACCGCATGGTGCGGCATGAAATAATGGCAATTATTATTTGAGAGAGGGTCGATTTCAGACATGTGTCCCAAGTCCTCATACTCCTTAAAAACTCTTTTATATTCTTCCTGGAATAAACGATCGGTTTGAAATCTTTTTTCCAACTGGAAAAATCGAACAAGCGCTGAATTGCGCGATAAACCCAACCTTGGGCGCTTCCCTTCCTTAAAGGGTAAATGGACCATATACCTGCCATCCAACTGTCGTTGATGTGTTCTACTGAAATGAGTTTCACATCGCTCCTCTTCCTGTGATAACGATTTCCTCTCTTTCAGCTCCCCCAGTTCCCAAAACCTTTGTATGATCGTATTCAATTCGGGGCTACTACTGGTGGTGTGGTGAACCTTAATTGTGGTCTGGTTACCGGAATTTATACTGCCAGACAGTACCCATCTAAACTCGGCCCGCTGTGCCATAGGAGCACCTGGTCCGCTCTTAATTAGACCCTCCAATAATATTAATGGATATACGTCACTACCAAGTAAAATATCAATTTTGCCCGGTTGGTTGTATGTTGGATCAGCCAGCTGTAAATGATGAATGCGTGGCCATTCATCACAAGGAATTTGATGTTTTGGGAGGTTTGTTGTTATCTTCGGCAATACTAATGCCATGAGTTCCAACTTGAACTCTTCCTGTACTAACGAATGTATCGTAAGCGCGACCCTTGTTTTCGCAATACTATTGTTAGCCGATCCAATTCCAAGGACGTTTATATAACTTCGTTCTCTTTTGAGCCTCAATTGTTGTGCGACTGCTTCAGTAATAAACGACGCCTCTGACCCAGGATCCAACAGAGCTCGAAGTACCAATGGTTGTCCTCCCGCCGTGAAAACCTTGACTAGTGCTGTGGCCAAGAGAACCGTCTTAGTGTGGCCAATGCCGGCCATGTAGGTATTGCATGTTTGGTTTGTGGTAGGATTAGCCTTCTTTCCTGTGCCTGACGGTTGAATGCTCGTGGCATCCGATGACTTAGAAATCGGGATGCCCTCCGGTGAAGCGCTCCCCTGTCCTTGGATTGGACGTTTCTCCCTGTCCATATGTAGCAATGAGTGATGTCTTCTTTTGCAATAGGTGCACGTGAACTCGCTTGTGCATTCCTGACGTTTGTGGAATTTTGAGAGGCAATTGATACACAACTGGCGCTTATTCACAATATCCCATCGACCTTTTCGACTTAGAGCCTTGAATTGAGGACAGTTGCGTATCAGATGTGGGCCCGAACACATTATGCAAGTGAATGTAGTTGAATTATGGGCACGTACGTCATGATGTTTGGCTCTGGGAGCTCCGTAAGACCTCTTGGCCGTTGTCTGTCCCATGACTTCTAGAGTTAAAAATTCCTCCAAGACATCATATGTTGGGTAATCCACGTATGACGAAATGTGAGATTCCCACAAACCTCGCGTCTTAAGGGGAAGCTTCTGTACTGTGTGGAAAATCAATACATCTTCCCACGATGTGACAGGAATTCTTAAATTTTGTAGTGCTTGTTTGCCCTCACCTGTGGTATCCATCAGAGACCTAATTCCATCGGCCGATTCGTGGCCCAATGACGCCTGACCAAATAATATCCCGAATTGATTGTCCTTCAACAATCTCAAATTCTGGTAACGCTTCACCAGTGTTGCCCAGGCCGATTCAAAGTTACCCTCAACTATGGCAGTGTTCCACAATAGACGCTCTACTTCACCTTCTAGGTTTGCCTTGAGATAGTGCAGCCGTTGGACATCAGATAGAGACGTGTTTCTAATGATAAGGTTCTCAAATAGAGCCTTAAATTCCGGCCACGTCTGGTAAGAACCGCTAAACGTCGGTATCTTAATGGGGGGTAATTTGAATTCTACTGTTGGCGCCCTTGTTGTTCCCATCGAACTATTAAATGAATTATGTCCCAGCGGATGAGTGTCGACTTGTTCTAATTGCGACTTAAGTTCTGAAGAATAACTGTAATACAGTTCCTTCAGCTTATGGAAGTGGAGTTCTTCCATGTATCTTAATTTTGTTTCATCACTGGGAGCCGCTATAATTTTTTGATGCAATCCCTTTGCTTCCTCAAAGTAGCGCTCCAAATTTCTTAAACGTGCCTCATTCATGTGCACTGATTTGTATGTTTGACTCAATTCCGAATATGCCTTATAATCGGCTGTTAATTCGCTTGCTATGTTCTGCAAGCTGTCAATAAGGTTAGACATCTTTGTCTTACTCATTTTGTTGGGATGTCAGGATATAAACAACCAATCCTTCCTTTGAGCTGTCTATTAGACACGCAAATTGTTTTGCTCACAAGCGTTCGTTACGCTACCTCGCTTCTTCACACCAAAAGGTTGCCCGAATTGATTCACGCAATCCGATGTCACAGCCAAACGGCCGCAGGAATACACTCCCAACAAATCTAAAGAATCACTCCGACTCGACTGTGTTGTCAACACCGCACAATCACCCCGCTCAATCAACCCGAACGAATGAATCAATTCAATCACACAATCCAACGTTGCAGCCACTAAATACAGAGAACACCACCCAGCACCTCAATACCACTGGGCAGTCACCGCTGAACAATCACCCAATCGAATCCGCAACGTACCGTGTGAACTGCGCTTAACCCTTGCTTAATCTTGCAGATGACGAACACTATTTCAAGTCACCGACCCTTTCAGTTAAAAGCCTTTCTCTGTATGTTGACAAATCCTTTATTCTGCTATAGTCTCGTTGGAGACCTCAGCTCAATTACTTTTCCTTCGCTAGTTAACACCACAACAACTTCCTATGACCTTCCAACACCTTAAAAGAACCACCAATTCACCACTTTGCAATCACACACAACCACTGCCCTTGATCTTATCACTAAAGTTAGAATTGAGAAAATAATTGCCACCCACCTCGTTATGATGAAGTCGATGTCCACTTGTCTATCCAGCACTCTGTTCCGTCGATGAAACAACCACTCGTTATGATGAAGTTGATGTCCACTTGTCTATCCGGCACTCTGTTCCGTCGATGTAACAACCACTCGTTATGATGAAGTTGATGTCCACTTGTCTATCCGGCACTCTGTTCCGTCGATGTAACAACCACTCGTTATGATGAAGTTGATGTCCAATTGTCTATCCAGCACTCTGTTCCGTCGATGAAACAACCACTCGTTATGATGAAGTTGATGTCCACTTGTCTATCCAGCACTCTGTTCCGTCGATGAAACAACCACTCGTTATGATGAAGTTGATGTCCACTTGTCTATCCGGCACTCTGTTCCGTCGATGTAACAACCACTCGTTATGATGAAGTTGATGTCCAATTGTCTATCCAGCACTCTGTTCGGTCGTTGAAACAACCACTGCCCACAGCTACTGCCAGCAATCCGCCACTAGATCTTTTGAAGGAGTTTTTCTGGTTGATTGTTCGCAGTTGTTCCACTCCGGCAATGGTTCTCTTGGATCGTGAATCCCTTGGTTTCTCGGATCGTAAATCCTTTCCCTTTAAGTCTCCGGATCGTAGATATCCGGCTCAAAGGACCATGTAGAATGTGTTGCAATTCAGCTATTAGTTGCAGGACTGTATCTTGGTTAGCCGGTGCTTGCTCTTATCCAGCAAATTCCCTCAATCTGAACTCGAACGGGTATGTCGCCGGTAACGTCAAGCCGATGAACCGAAGGAAAATAAAATTGAAATTAATAACAATTCATAAGAATCTTTATTAGGAACGACCCTTTACCTTCTAGTTACAATGTCAGTTGGTTGACTACTCTTCTTCTCAATTCAATTCTTAATCAATACAAAAATTCAAATTTTAAAAGCCGTATTACTTCAAACAATTTACTGGTGATCCCTAGATCACACCGTAAAAAACTGCATACCTTTCGGTAGCCGCCAGTTATCTTTTTCTTCCTCATTTTAGAGGCCATTGCCACCAAAATCTCATCCGCTATTCAAATATTGCTCCCTTTTCGATTCAGCAATTCTAGCACGAGTTGTTGGCATCTGGCTAAATTCTCTTAAATCAGCACCTCGCAATGTATCGAGGGTTATGGACAGTTACAACCGAGCATACCTTCGGGCACTGTCGACATTGATTCAAAATGAATTAATCTGATTGTTTGCTGGTATCATAGCATACTTTCAAGCGCGCTGAGTGTGGATTTAATCGACTAAAATGACTCAAATCGATTCTTCTCGATTCAATTTGATGCGGCCTTCTATTGCGCTGTTGCGGTTGCAACATCTTCCCGGGCCGGCGACGGTAACCCAGTGGGGTTTCTCTTCCTAGATAGATTAGCCAATGATAGTTTAGAGTATAGTTATCCACAGGAGGTTGCAATTGACCGCAGTGTGAATTGGTACGGTGCAACGGCAGGGTGGCAATTGGTTGACATTGATTCCATTAGTGGATGTGGACTATCAATTAATTTTGACTTGGATACTGGCTTGTGTGGTTTCAATTATCTGTTTTTGTGTGTGTGTGCGTGTATTCTAGGTGATGACAGGGGTCATTAAATTCATGTCTGTGTGGTGTGTTCTAGGTGATAACAGAGATCATTAAATTCATGTGTGTGTGGTGTGTGCTTCAATTAAACATGGGCAGAAGACAAAGTTTCGCTACTGGGCGCTTCAGTGTGGTGGTGGCTGTTTTGACTGTAACAACACGGATCATTGCATCGGATCCTGGATGTGTTGCTATGACTCTACCCAATCGCCATAGGGTTGGGGGTGCATGCTCCTCAGGTAGAAGCACCATGCTACCTATTTTCAAATTTGGACCTGGTGTGAGCCATTTTGGCCGCTGTTGCAGACGAGAGAGATATTCTGTCTTCCATTTCTTCCAGATGTCCTGTTGTAATCTTTGCATTAATTGCCATCTGTCCAGGTGGTTGGGTGTGGTTTGAGTCAAATCTCTTTCTGGTGCGGTATTGAGTGCAGTGCCGATCAGGAAATGTCCCGGTGTAAGAACGGACATATCGTTCAAATCCTCTGATAGTGGGCACAGAGGACGTGAGTTCAGGCACGCTTCCACCTGGGCCAAGACAGTAACGTATTCTTCATAGGTAAGCGTGTAGTGTCCTATCACTCGTTTAAGATGATGTTTCATGGACTTCACCCCTGCTTCCCATAACCCGCCGAAATGAGGCGCTGCAGGAGGATTAAAATGCCATGAAGTTCCATTATTCTGCACCTGCCTAACTATATCTTCGGTCCAATGTCTTGATGCATATGTCTGCTCTTTTTGTATTGTCTTAGCAGCTCCCTGGAAGTTGGTTCCGCAATCGCTGTAGATGTGTGCACAAATCCCACGACGCGCCGTGAAGCGTTTAAACCCTGCCAGAAAGGCCGCTGTGCTATATTCACTTACAAGTTCGAGATGGACGGCCTTCGTACAAAAGCATACGAAAATAGCAATGTACGCCTTGGTGATTCTGGTGCATCTTCCCTTCCATGCTTTAAGTTGTACTGGGCCGGCATAGTCCACCCCAGTAGTTTGAAAGGGGCGTGCTTGGTTGACCCGAGGTGAAGGAAGATCACCCATTCTTTGTTGGATTTGCCTTGATTTATGTCGATAGCACTTCAAACATTTGTGTATACATGCCTTGACACTGGATTTAAGATTTAGTATCCAGTATTCAGCTCAAAGTGTGGCCATCATCAGCTGTTGACCACCGTGCAACGTTTTTAAGTGAATATGGTGGATGATCAACGACGTAAAAAAAGTATTTGCGGGCAATATAATCGGGTGACGCTGCGAATATGGCAAATCTGCATTTTCTAGTCGACCTCCTACTCGCAGAATTCCCTTATCGTCCAATATAGGGGAAAGTCGTGCAATCTTACTTCCTTTGATAATTGTTTCTCCCCTATTGATGCTTACAATTTCGTCACCAAAGAACTCCTGCTGCACAATCCCAATCAATCGTATATGTGCTGACGAGATCTCACCTGGTGACAGCGGCCCAGTCGCATACAATGGCAACCCAGTGGCCTTCAATCGTAGGTTGGAA
This sequence comes from Microdon myrmicae, assembly GCA_963931805.1. Taxonomy (NCBI): domain Eukaryota; kingdom Metazoa; phylum Arthropoda; class Insecta; order Diptera; family Syrphidae; genus Microdon; species Microdon myrmicae. Next base: position 33,666,277 of record OZ007501.1, on the reverse strand, counting down.
AAAAAACGAAGCCAATATGCCGTGGCTCGAAGGAGACGCGACAGCGAAGAGAACCGAGCAAACAATGTAGTGCTATCAAATGACATGACGTGCAGGCAGAGGTGGAACACATTCTTAATAGGGTACCCAGATGCTATAAAGCTATTTTTCATTCTTGTAGGGTTTATGGTCTTCAACTCCAGATCAGTGGAGGGTATTTTCAGTGGGTGTACATAAGTGTTGTCATACGTCTGCAAAAATTCGGGTCCATACCACCATTGCCTTTTTCTGAGAATTTCCATTGGAGATAGTCCTCTGGACGCGATATCCGCAGGATTCTCCTTCGATGAAACATGTCTCCAGCAATCGGGATCTATGTGTTCCTGTATTTCCGCCACTCTGTTTGCGACGAAAGTAGTTCGTATGTGTGGCGGCCCCTTAATCCAGGCAAGTGCAATTTGCGAATCCGACCAGGCCCACATCTTCGCGCATTGAAGATCCATCCTTTTGACGGTTTGTACCAGCAAATGTGTAAGCAGGTGAGCTCCACACAACTCCAATCGTGCTAGCGATTTATTCTTGAGTGGTGCTACTCTTGTTTTTGATACGAGCAGCTCTATTGAAGTCACTCCCTCGGTGACCGTACGAAGGTAGACCACCGCAGCATATGCCCTTTCGGAGGCGTCGCAGAATCCATGCACTTCGAGTGTTGATCGCTTGGTGACCTTGGCCCAACGCGGAATTTCTATGTTGTTGAGGGCATTTAGCTCAGTTCTTAACTTAGACCATGTTGAGACAATTTTTGATGGAAGCTCGCTGTCCCAATTTAGATCCTGCTTCCAAATCTCCTGCATGATCATCTTGCCAATGACAACACAGGGTGATATCCAGCCCATCGGGTCGTATAGGCGCGCAATCTCTGACAAGATTGTTCTTTTCGTTGCTCCCTTCGAAGCCTGGAAACAGACCTTGAACGAAAATGTGTCTCGTCCAGGATGCCATTGGATCCCCAAGGTCTTTACGGTGTTACCCTTGTCAAGCGATAATGGCACCTGAACCTCTCTATCCTCCTCCGGAACCGAAAGCATCATTTTTTCACTGTTGCTGGCCCATTTCCTGAGTGGAAATCCTCCACGCCGCAACATCGCTACGAGTTGGTCACGTAGTTCCATGGCCTCATCCTCTGAGTCTGCTCCATGCATGACATCATCGACATAGAAATTTTTACAGACTATTTGCGATGCTAATGGATAGTCAGCCCGTTCATCCAATGCTAGTTGTTGTAGCGTGCGCACTGCTAAGTACGGCGCAGCGGTGGTACCAAACGTGACAGTGTTTAATCGGTAGGTCTTGATGTTATCTCCTTCCACATCTCTCCACAACACGAGTTGGTAGGATGCGTCCTCCTGTGGTACCCAAATTTGTCGATACATCTTGGGTATGTCCGCTACGAAGGCTATTCTGTGTCTTCGAAATCTCAGAATATGATCAAAGATGTCATCCTGGAGCCGAGGACCATTCAGCAAATGATCGTTGAGTGACGTACCATCTGATGTTCTGCAGGAGGCGTCGAAAACGATTCGTAACCTCGTTGTTGAGCTAGACTCCTTAATCACCGCATGGTGCGGCATGAAATAATGGCAATTATTATTTGAGAGAGGGTCGATTTCAGACATGTGTCCCAAGTCCTCATACTCCTTAAAAACTCTTTTATATTCTTCCTGGAATAAACGATCGGTTTGAAATCTTTTTTCCAACTGGAAAAATCGAACAAGCGCTGAATTGCGCGATAAACCCAACCTTGGGCGCTTCCCTTCCTTAAAGGGTAAATGGACCATATACCTGCCATCCAACTGTCGTTGATGTGTTCTACTGAAATGAGTTTCACATCGCTCCTCTTCCTGTGATAACGATTTCCTCTCTTTCAGCTCCCCCAGTTCCCAAAACCTTTGTATGATCGTATTCAATTCGGGGCTACTACTGGTGGTGTGGTGAACCTTAATTGTGGTCTGGTTACCGGAATTTATACTGCCAGACAGTACCCATCTAAACTCGGCCCGCTGTGCCATAGGAGCACCTGGTCCGCTCTTAATTAGACCCTCCAATAATATTAATGGATATACGTCACTACCAAGTAAAATATCAATTTTGCCCGGTTGGTTGTATGTTGGATCAGCCAGCTGTAAATGATGAATGCGTGGCCATTCATCACAAGGAATTTGATGTTTTGGGAGGTTTGTTGTTATCTTCGGCAATACTAATGCCATGAGTTCCAACTTGAACTCTTCCTGTACTAACGAATGTATCGTAAGCGCGACCCTTGTTTTCGCAATACTATTGTTAGCCGATCCAATTCCAAGGACGTTTATATAACTTCGTTCTCTTTTGAGCCTCAATTGTTGTGCGACTGCTTCAGTAATAAACGACGCCTCTGACCCAGGATCCAACAGAGCTCGAAGTACCAATGGTTGTCCTCCCGCCGTGAAAACCTTGACTAGTGCTGTGGCCAAGAGAACCGTCTTAGTGTGGCCAATGCCGGCCATGTAGGTATTGCATGTTTGGTTTGTGGTAGGATTAGCCTTCTTTCCTGTGCCTGACGGTTGAATGCTCGTGGCATCCGATGACTTAGAAATCGGGATGCCCTCCGGTGAAGCGCTCCCCTGTCCTTGGATTGGACGTTTCTCCCTGTCCATATGTAGCAATGAGTGATGTCTTCTTTTGCAATAGGTGCACGTGAACTCGCTTGTGCATTCCTGACGTTTGTGGAATTTTGAGAGGCAATTGATACACAACTGGCGCTTATTCACAATATCCCATCGACCTTTTCGACTTAGAGCCTTGAATTGAGGACAGTTGCGTATCAGATGTGGGCCCGAACACATTATGCAAGTGAATGTAGTTGAATTATGGGCACGTACGTCATGATGTTTGGCTCTGGGAGCTCCGTAAGACCTCTTGGCCGTTGTCTGTCCCATCACTTCTAGAGTTAAAAATTCCTCCAAGACATCATATGTTGGGTAATCCACGTATGACGAAATGTGAGATTCCCACAAACCTCGCGTCTTAAGGGGAAGCTTCTGTACTGTGTGGAAAATCAATACATCTTCCCACGATGTGACAGGAATTCTTAAATTTTGTAGTGCTTGTTTGCCCTCACCTGTGGTATCCATCAGAGACCTAATTCCATCGGCCGATTCGTGGCCCAATGACGCCTGACCAAATAATATCCCGAATTGATTGTCCTTCAACAATCTCAAATTCTGGTAACGCTTCACCAGTGTTGCCCAGGCCGATTCAAAGTTACCCTCAACTATGGCAGTGTTCCACAATAGACGCTCTACTTCACCTTCTAGGTTTGCCTTGAGATAGTGCAGCCGTTGGACATCAGATAGAGACGTGTTTCTAATGATAAGGTTCTCAAATAGAGCCTTAAATTCCGGCCACGTCTGGTAAGAACCGCTAAACGTCGGTATCTTAATGGGGGGTAATTTGAATTCTACTGTTGGCGCCCTTGTTGTTCCCATCGAACTATTAAATGAATTATGTCCCAGCGGATGAGTGTCGACTTGTTCTAATTGCGACTTAAGTTCTGAAGAATAACTGTAATACAGTTCCTTCAGCTTATGGAAGTGGAGTTCTTCCATGTATCTTAATTTTGTTTCATCACTGGGAGCCGCTATAATTTTTTGATGCAATCCCTTTGCTTCCTCAAAGTAGCGCTCCAAATTTCTTAAACGTGCCTCATTCATGTGCACTGATTTGTATGTTTGACTCAATTCCGAATATGCCTTATAATCGGCTGTTAATTCGCTTGCTATGTTCTGCAAGCTGTCAATAAGGTTAGACATCTTTGTCTTACTCATTTTGTTGGGATGTCAGGATATAAACAACCAATCCTTCCTTTGAGCTGTCTATTAGACACGCAAATTGTTTTGCTCACAAGCGTTCGTTACGCTACCTCGCTTCTTCACACCAAAAGGTTGCCCGAATTGATTCACGCAATCCGATGTCACAGCCAAACGGCCGCAGGAATACACTCCCAACAAATCTAAAGAATCACTCCGACTCGACTGTGTTGTCAACACCGCACAATCACCCCGCTCAATCAACCCGAACGAATGAATCAATTCAATCACACAATCCAACGTTGCAGCCACTAAATACAGAGAACACCACCCAGCACCTCAATACCACTGGGCAGTCACCGCTGAACAATCACCCAATCGAATCCGCAACGTACCGTGTGAACTGCGCTTAACCCTTGCTTAATCTTGCAGATGACGAACACTATTTCAAGTCACCGACCCTTTCAGTTAAAAGCCTTTCTCTGTATGTTGACAAATCCTTTATTCTGCTATAGTCTCGTTGGAGACCTCAGCTCAATTACTTTTCCTTCGCTAGTTAACACCACAACAACTTCCTATGACCTTCCAACACCTTAAAAGAACCACCAATTCACCACTTTGCAATCACACACAACCACTGCCCTTGATCTTATCACTAAAGTTAGAATTGAGAAAATAATTGCCACCCACCTCGTTATGATGAAGTCGATGTCCACTTGTCTATCCAGCACTCTGTTCCGTCGATGAAACAACCACTCGTTATGATGAAGTTGATGTCCACTTGTCTATCCGGCACTCTGTTCCGTCGATGTAACAACCACTCGTTATGATGAAGTTGATGTCCAATTGTCTATCCAGCACTCTGTTCGGTCGTTGAAACAACCACTGCCCACAGCTACTGCCAGCAATCCGCCACTAGATCTTTTGAAGGAGTTTTTCTGGTTGATTGTTCGCAGTTGTTCCACTCCGGCAATGGTTCTCTTGGATCGTGAATCCCTTGGTTTCTCGGATCGTAAATCCTTTCCCTTTAAGTCTCCGGATCGTAGATATCCGGCTCAAAGGACCATGTAGAATGTGTTGCAATTCAGCTATTAGTTGCAGGACTGTATCTTGGTTAGCCGGTGCTTGCTCTTATCCAGCAAATTCCCTCAATCTGAACTCGAACGGGTATGTCGCCGGTAACGTCAAGCCGATGAACCGAAGGAAAATAAAATTGAAATTAATAACAATTCATAAGAATCTTTATTAGGGACGACCCTTTACCTTCTAGTTACAATGTCAGTTGGTTGACTACTCTTCTTCTCAATTCAATTCTTAATCAATACAAAAATTCAAATTTTAAAAGCCGTATTACTTCAAACAATTTACTGGTGATCCCTAGATCACACCGTAAAAAACTGCATACCTTTCGGTAGCCGCCAGTTATCTTTTTCTTCCTCATTTTAGAGGCCATTGCCACCAAAATCTCATCCGCTATTCAAATATTGCTCCCTTTTCGATTCAGCAATTCTAGCACGAGTTGTTGGCATCTGGCTAAATTCTCTTAAATCAGCACCTCGCAATGTATCGAGGGTTATGGACAGTTACAACCGAGCATACCTTCGGGCGCTGTCGACATTGATTCAAAATGAATTAATCTGATTGTTTGCGGTGAGTGTGGATTTAATCGACTAAAATGACTCAAATCGATTCTTCTCGATTCAATTTGATGCGGCCTTCTATTGCGCTGTTGCGGTTGCAACAACCGGTATGAAGCGTTTTTTAGTAAAGTAGAAGTAAAAAAAAAAGAAGTAAAAAACATTTTATTCGAAGTATTGGCCATTGCTTTCTACACATTTCGACCACTTTTCTGACAATTTGTGGATACCAGGCCAATAAAACCGGTCGTAATTTGAGGCAAACCATTCGAAGACCCAATTTTCGATTTCTTCATAGGAATTGAAATGCTGATCAGCCAATGCGTGTCCCATCGACGAAAACAAACGGTACTCGGAAAGAGCCAAGTCTGGTGAATACGGCGGGTGAGGTAACACTTCCCAGCCCAGAGCTTTTATTGTTTCTTTGATGGGTTTTTCTGTATGACTCGGAGCATTATCATGCAACAAAATTACCTTTCCATGTCTTGTGGCCCATTCTAGTCGTTTTTCGATCAACCATCAACATCATCCGCACTACAACCGGGAACCGGTCTTGGCCTTATTTAGCAAGTCCTGAGGCTTGTTAAATTTTCCATAATGATTTGCTTTTTCCTGGCAAGGTCATTAGACTTGTGCCAGAGGCTCCCCGACGGGGAATCGACCCCGGTCTCCCGGGTGACAGTGTAATGCACTTTGTATTGATGCACCACCGTGCTTCCGGTTCCCCGGGACGAGTGGTGACCATTGTAGAGTTTAATAAAACAATCCAATTTTCAATTTTCAATTACCGTTGCTTTATTTTACGTAAAACTTTTTATTGTTAATTTTTATACATCAAACACTAATCCGGATACACCGAATTCATCTTGTCTTCAGTTGCACAACACCAAAACTAAACTGACTCAAGGGCTATCCGCCATTCCATTGTTTTTGTTTTACTTTTGGAAATTTGGAAAATGGATAACAAAAAGGAAATGAAAGGAAAGAAGGTCATAAATGCACTTCGGCAGGAAGCAATAGATAAAGGATCTTGCGGATGCGCATTTATTATCCTAGATGTTGATGAGCGATAAAATGAACATGTGGTTCGTTTTATGGCGCAATTTGTTTGTATTTCAATTTGAAAAATGTGAATAGATATTCAGTTTTCTGGAAATACATTTGTGCAAACAAATTCTTAGAGGATCGTAAAATTGCAGACGCGCATTTTATGATTCTCAATAATATTTGTTCGGAAATGGGACATCTGGTCCGCACATTTAGTTTAGGGATTTTGGATATCTATAATTGAATATACAGTGCATATGATTTAAGGATTGAAGGATTTCTGGGAATTGAATCAATGCGACAATTGAACGTTTGTTTCAATTTGTTCAACATTGGATTCAATGTTGATTTGGGGATATGGATGGAGTTATGGAAGGAGGTGCAAAATGTATGGGGGGGGGGGGGGGGGGGGATGGTAGGGCTTCGTGGAGCACTACAACAGGCGGGTATACTAACAACTATACTATCGAGGAGCCCTATTTGCTGACAGAAAAACCAAAATAACAACAACTGGCAGTAACGAAAACCAAAAAAGTGCTGCCAAACACGCAGGTAATTACAAAAACGATTAGAAATAATTTAATAACAAATTATAACAATTAGGAATTGTAAATAAAAACTATTGGGATTGAATTAAGTTAACTATTTAGGATGATAATATTTAGGATGTGAAATGCGGTAATGTCAAGCATTCAGCTAATTAAGCATGCTGCGAGATGCCCCCCGCCTTGAAGCGTCAGGTTCAACTTGTTGTGAAGATTTGGCATTTTGCAATCTTTCGCAGCTACTGTGATCCTATTAAATCGAATCTGGATGAACTGGGCCAATTGACTTGTTGTCATATATCTTTTCCACCGTAAGTACTTTTGATATTTGGCTCCCATTGACGAAACCATGTAGTAGAAGTACATGATGATGTGGACGAACGAGCTTAAGATGCCGATGATGACTCCTTGTTCACCTGGAGCATATTTGAGATAAACACATGAGAAAAATGTTGTAGTTGTATGATGTTATATGTGGAACAATGAAATGTGGTTCTCTTTCTTTTGCAGATCGACGAATATTGTATCTGTAAAGTCGAGGATTTTAGAGAGGCAATAAAACCCGATCCAGAATACAGTTGCAACTTTTCTTGTGTGCTCCGTTTAATTTTACATCTTTTCGCCACTAAGTGGGAAGGTATTGTACTTTCCTTTAATAATTTATGTTATACGTTAAGAAAGTTGAAAATATCAATTGAAAACCGTTGTATAAAACTATGATCTTTTGTAGATTATAAAGTTTCCAGACAAGACCAGGAGATAATATCACTGAAATCTCAATTAAAAAACCTCCAACAATTACTTAAAGCTAATTATAGATTAGCAACAAATTTGTATTGGAACAACAGAATTCGAGCTATAAAAACTAATAACCCGAATATGTTCCCACAAATAAATAAAATATTCAGGAGAAATAATCAAAACGAGATTCAGTGTCTCCAAATTCCACGTACTGAGGTAAACAAGCAGCTGCTAACCAACATTGGCATAGATACAGAGAACGCGATCTTCAATAGTGAGCTCTTCGTGATCGAACATCCTTTGGAGAAGGCGAACGCTGTGGGAGCTGTCTTTCAGGAAATGTACAAGGTGAATGAAAGCATTCACCGAAATCACGACCTGGAGGACAGAATTCTACTGAATCACCTGCACCTCCGAAATGAAATTTCAGTTTGGCAATCGGAGAATCCGGGTTTTACCGAATTCAGTGACGATAATCTGTCAATTGACATTAATGCCAATGGTGAGGCTAATAGCCTTTTAATCACAAGGGGAGGAATCCGGAGTATCTTCGACTCATTAAGAAGCAAAAAGTCAGTGGGAATAGATGGAGTACCTAACATCGTACTCAAGAACCTGCCCCCAAAGGCAATAGATATATACACGGTCCTGTTTAACAACGCTCTGAATAATGCATATATCCCGCGCGTTGGAAAACGGCTATCATTCAGCCCATCCCAAAGAAGGGCAAAGACTGTACAAACCCAATGAACATGCGTTCGATAAGTTTACTCGCAAGCATCAGTAAAGTATTTGAAAAAACCATTAACAAAGCTCTGGTAAAATGGGTAGACGACAACAGCATTATTCCAAATAACCAGTTTGGCTTTAAGGCGGGTGATGACACCACACATGCCGCAGCTAAACTGATCTCCGACATACAATGGAATAAATGTAGGAACCAATGCACAGGTGCCTGTCTGATCGACTTGGAGAAAGCCTTTGATACCGTCTGGATCGAAGGGTTGTATTACAAACTGGTCAGACATGGCATACGTCAGGAGGTTCACATCAAAGGACAGGAGGTTCGTGGTCAAAAGTGGTAATGTGACCTCTAATAAAACGTATAATATCAAGAATGGCTTGCAACAGGTTGCGGTACTCTCTCCGATTCTTTTTAACATTTACATTAGCGACTTATTAGATGCACTTCCGCAGGCTATTGCGTACGCAGACGATCTCATAATTTACAAAACAGCTCCGAAAGTTGAGATCATAAATAGTTTAATACAGCGAGATTTCAACAACGTGCAGCGCTATTGCGACAACTGGAAGCTTAAGATCAACTTCCAGAAATGTGAAGCCATCCTATTTAGAACCCCATTATATAAAGCCATGAACGACACAAGGAAAAAACTGGCGAAAGCTAGTTATCGTGGGACCGCATGGAGATAAACTGGAAACCAAGAGTTTAGTTAAATACCTGGGCATCTGGCTAGACCAATATCTGTATTTCAACAGACATGTAGAGGCTGCTCTGGTCAAGGCTAGAAAAACGTTTGCTATGACAAGGAGGCTATTTCACAGTAGCCAACTTGACAGCAGGGTAAAGGTCATATGCTACATGACGCTAATCAGGCCAATGCTCATATATGGCTGTCCAGTATGGTTTAACATAGGTCCAAATTTGATGGAAAAGATTCGGGTGTTCGAAAGGAAGTGTCTGAGAACCTGTCTCAGATTATATCGAACACCGGAATCGGAATACAAAAAGTACTACTCAAATGAGACTTTATATAATGAAGCCTGCATAAATAGGGTGGATAATTTTATGATTAAATTAATCAGAGGACATATTGCGAGAGCAATAAGCTCGTCCAATGACCTAATTTTCGGGGCCTATTATCCAAATACCCTGTACTATGAGAACGTGCGTCGCAACGGTTTTGTTCCACCAGAGGCGTTCCTTGATTTGGACATGAAAGGGCTTATACAGGATAGATCCGGAATTCCGCTGATCTATCATGTAAGTAGATCATCCGTAGACGGACGATTGTGCTACGACCGGGAAGTAACGCGCACCGAAGAAGAGCTCCTGCGCTTCAGTAGGGCTATCTCCCACAGAGACCGGGACGATAGTATTAGACAGCGTCAACAGTTCTGGTGGTTGAATGGCATATAAAGACCTGGATACCAAAGTCGGTATAGCATCACACTATCATCAGCTAGCTTACATAGACTTAGCTTTTCTAGAATTAGGGTAGTATAAGATTTAAGTTAAGTTAAGCTAAGTGATTTTACATAAAATAAAAAAAATAAAAAAAAAAATAAAAAAAAATATTGGTAAGTAAGTAAGTAAGTTAAATTTTAAGAAAAAAAAAAAAAAAAAAAAATTGACAAAGTTTTTAAAATTTTTCTTTGTCTTTCAAATAATTATAAGTATTGCCACAAAGTTTTGTCGCCGAAAGGCAAATTATACAAATATTAAGTAATGTTTAGCTTAGAGCGTCTGCGAAGGACCAGTAAGTTATTATATAAGATATTTAAGCTAGAATTTAAGCATTTTTTGTCTAGCCTTTAATTTAGAAAATAAGAATATAAAAAGAAAATAAAAAAATGTTTAAAAATGAAAAAAAAAAAAAAAAAAAAACCCCTGCTTACGGACAACTTTCCACGAACAATCTTCGGTGGCGCAACTCGTTGGGGGTGTAGTGAACCCATGTCCCTGCTGACATCTGAACCCTCCCCCACAGAACTATATAATGCCATGAGAGAGTTCGGCATTCCAAACAAATTGATACGACTTCGTAGGTTGACCATGACCAACGTAACTAGTCAAGTAAAAATAGCGGGATTGCTGTCCAAACCAATAAACATCTTAAATGGACTCCGACAAGGGGACGGTCTGGCCTGCCTCTTCTTCATCCTAGCGTTGGAGAAAGCAATCCGTGACTCTGATGTTACAACAAGAGGGACTATTGTCACCAAGTCCAGCCAGATACTTGCCTACGCAGATGACATCGACATCATCGGTAGAACCGAATCGGCGGTACAGGAATCCTTCACCCAGATCGAGCAGGCGGCACAAAAACTGGGACTGCCATTAATGAGGGAAAAACTAAGTACATGGTGGCAACTTCTATGAAGAGAGGACCTAACGTTGGTCAAACTATCAGGGTAGAGGAGCACGAATTTGAAGTAGTGCAATCCTTTAACTACCTTGGGTCAATAATATTAGCCGATAACAATATGGAAGAAGAAATACGCGAACGGCTGATTTAATCCAACAAAGCCTACTATGGTCTATCAAGGCTCTTTAAATCCCGAAATTTATCCAGAACATCCAAGCTACTACTGTACAAGACCATGGTCTTACCAGTACTCATGTATGGATCCGAGACCTGGGTGCTTAATAAAAGGCACTCTGAACTCTTGGCCGCGTTCGAGAGAAAGGTCTTAAGGAGAATTGTTGGCCCCGTATGTGAGGGAGGACAATTCCGGAGACGCTACAACCATGAGTTGTACGCAATCTACCTTGAAGCTAATGTTGTAAGAAAAATCAAGCTCGGTAGACTCCGGTGGGCGGGACACCTAGCTCGAATGAGCAAAGAGGAGCCTGCCCGGAAAGTCCTTTGTGCAAGGTGTGTGGAAGGAGTCAGCGCGGCAGACCTTGTCTGCGATGGAGGGATGGCGTACATCAGGACGCCCAGAGCCAGGGAGCGCCAAACTGGATGACATCGGCTCGAAATCGGGACCGGTGGAGAGATTTGTTAAATAAGGCCAAGACCGGATCCCGGTTGTAGTGCCGATGATGATGACGATGATGTTGATTGAAACAATAAGAAAATACTTTTTGTTTATGAAAAATTCATTGCGGAGAATTCGATTGAAATTTTTGTTTTTTTGTTTTAGACCTCTTTTATTCTAGATCTTTATTTGTTTATTACTGTTTCATTTTACTCTATAAAATGTAATGTTTTACAGACTTCAATTGGTTATTTGGCTCTACAACAACTTGGAATATATTTTAGCATTCAATAGGTGTCCTTCTGTATGCAGCTCGGTATCCTAATGCTTTTTACAACTGGATCAACCCTTCCCATCAGAAGACATAAGTTGTAGTTATAAATTCTTCGTGTACATATTGTGATGCTTCCAGAACTATCTGTTATGATGCTTTTAGTTTCCAAAACTGTTGACTAATACAAATTAAACACTGATCTTTTTGTACAATGTTATTTCTTAACATTATTTATTCCCAGAAAATACTGTGACATGTATAATAGTTGAAATAGAATTTTAGAAAAAACAAGAAAAAAAAACGGAAGTGGTGCATGTTTCCTAACAATTTAAACTTTTTGGGGTTTTAATCTTTTTTTAGTTAATTATTTCTTTTATATTTGATTGTTTTGTTTTCTATTTATTTATTTATAATTATTTTTGTTCAGGGACACTTTTCTTATTTTTTTTCATGAAAATTGTTTTTTTTTCTTAATTGATTTAATCTGTCAAAAACTTATTTAAAACTTGTTAAAAAAAGCAAGTTATAGGTACATTTATAGCGTCACCTTTATATGAGTAGTCAGACCTATATCATAATATGGACGTAAATCAAAAATGCAAAATGGCAGAGAAGAAACAAGTAAAACAAGCTTTCTTCTCGAAGGTATACACCAATGGTTTGTGACCAGTTTTGATCGTCAGTTGGCGTCCTTCAACCATTTGCCGGAAGTACTTCACTGCGCTGTAAATCGCTAGTAACTCCCTGTCGTAGGCACTGTGACGTCGCTAAGTCGGGTTCAATATCTTTGAGAAGAAACCCAGCGGTTCCCATTTGCCGATGCACTCTTGGTCGAGTACGCGCCCAATTGCAGTGTCGGAAGCATCACACTGCATGGCCAATGGGGCTCCTTAGATGGGATGTCGACACAAAGTAGCGTTTGCCAGCTGTTCTTTCGATAACCGAAATGCTTGATCAGTTCACTCGGTCCATTGAATTGGCCTTTAGTCGTTACGCTTGGCCCCTATTGGGTATTCGTTGAGTGGAGCCTGGACCTGGGCGGCGTCTCGAAGAGTTGGGTGATAAAAGTCGAACATGCCCAGGTAACGCTTAGGTTCTCGCACATTAGTGGGGCGTGGAAATTGCATTCGTGCGTCCACCCTGTCTTGTAATGGGCGGACGCCTTGACCATTTATGCAATAGCCAAGGTACCTGACCTCTGATTCTCCGAGTTGGCACTTGTCTGGATTAATTACCGGGCGTTCGAACACCTGCCTTAAATGGGAGCGATGTTCTGTCATACTTTTCGATGCTATGAGTATATCGTCGATATACGCACAGCAGAAGTCAAGTCCGCGGAGAGCTGAGTCAATGTAGCGCTGGAACGTTTTCGCTGCATTTCGGAGACCGAACGTCATTTCTTGAACTCGAATAGTCCGAAAGGTGTGGTTACCGCGGTCTTAGGGATATCTTTGTGAGCCACCGGAATTTGATGGTACGCCCTTGTAAGATCGAGGGTCGAGAAAACTTCGCACCCCCGCAGTTTATATGAAAAGTCGTGCAGGTGTGTTATGGGGTACCAACCGGGTGTGGTTACTACGTTCAGCATTCTGTAGTCGCCGCATGGACGCCACTCGCCGTTACTCTTCTTGACGAGATGGAGTAGGCTCGCCCATGGGATGTCGGAAGGGTGGCAGATTTGTGGGGGGTACGATGTCGCGACGCCAGCATGGGCGAGAGTTCTATCTCGTCCCCACAAATCACTAAAGGTACCGACAAGTACAACATCGACGGAAAAGCACAAACACCGGGCAAGTAAAAATAAAACACACTATTTCTTTTGTTTAGTTTTATTTCTAAAACAAGGAAAAAAACACTACTATTGGAATAACTTGCTTGAATTCGCGGATTATTCTTTTCGTTTCATTTTCTTATTGGATACTAACCTTTTACGGTAGCACTGCGTGAAAGTTACAACGTGAAGTCAATAAAAACACAATCTTCGAAGACTGCAGCAAACTCGAACACTCCCGACTCCGGTTATATTATATTATATTCGCGGGTCTGCAGCGCTACAGACAGCGGGAGCAGCATGACCGTGGCGGTCAGCAGATGGCAAATCAATCAGCGATAATCATCTCGTGCAGAGATGATTCGCGTATGGGGTGAGTTTATGGGTTATTGGTTTTAACGTCTCGGTAGGGTGCCGGCCCGACACAGGTTCACCAAGACGTCCCCAAACTCTCCCTCGTCCTTCTGGGGGTGCTCGTTTGCCGCTGTGGTGATGTTTATGGAAACTATCTTCCTCCTCGCATGGTATCTTTATCTAACCTTTAACTTATACCTAATAACCAAGCTCACTCAAGTCCGTTATTAACTTTATTTTTACTATAAGAACTTACTTAACTTATTTCAAGTTAGACATTAGATTAATGTTGTCTTCATCAATAAACATTAGCTTAATATTAAGGATACACAATAACTTTTATTTTACACTATAGTAACTTATTTCAAGTTAGACATTAGATTAACGTTGTCTTCACCAATAAACATTAGCTTAATATTGACAATTCGAAATAACTTTTATTTAACACTATAGTAACTTATTTCAATGGATTGAGGTTGTTCAATCACTTGGCACTGTATAAAGACCACTCCAGTAGTAACGCCAGCTTAGTGTATTATTCGGTCGCGAGTTCTCTCCTTTCACCGACGCGTATTTACTTTTTCTGTGTTTGGCGCTGTACCAATGCCACTGTGGAAGACTCTACTTGATCTCTGGTCGCTAGCTAACTGAGTCCGCTGGCTGTGCTCGGGTACTTTTCTGGTTAGTTTTTCGCACACCAACACAGCAGCAGTCATTTCTCTTCGTACCAATGGTACAGTGATCAACTCTTTTAGTGTGGTGTATCTCACACGGCCAAGGAAGTGATCACACCATTGCCCTCTGCCGTGCAAGTCATCGCAAGAGCCGTCGTCCATGTTGGTCGCCACACTGTACTCCTGCCTGTGTGTACATTATTCGTTATGTGCACAGTGGTGGGCGCTATTGTGTGTGGTTCGATCATTGGTACGTATTCATATCAAGGGTCGCCCGTATTGCTCATACGTGCGACTTGATGCAGTTACACGGGCATGCGTTGTATCTCTCGTATTTGTATTAAATTAGAGATGTGTCCTTTTAAGGGCATGCGTTGTAGTTGCGTTTTTGCGCGCCTGCTTGGTAATTCTGGGAATTAGTCGCAGGCTTGAGCAACCGCATAATATGTTCGATGGTTATTTTGCTATATCAGATCGTTAGTTGGTGTTTTTACCAGATCGATGAGCAGGTGTCCCGTGCTTGCTTATGACATAGAGTTTCATACTTTTGCAACTACGTTGCGCTTGGTCTTCATGTCATGCTTTTAGATATTTTAAGTATTTCCATGTTGGGGAATGCCTGTTATTGCTGATACACTTTTCGTATCAGCAGACATTGTGTTTTACAGGTTTTTGTGGTTGTTAGAAATGCCAATGCAGGTAAGTACACGCTTTATCGGAGCAGGACTCTTATGAAAAGGGGGTTACCTGGTGGTATATAAGCATCTAAGTAGTGGCGTTCGCAAGAACCGCCACAAGTTTGTGGTGTCGTGGTAGATATCCTCTCCACTAAGGATATGTTCTACCTACCACAAGAGAGACGTAAAGTCTCTCTTTGTGGAACAGAGAACCAGATCTCGTACTGCAGATCACGGTGGTATGTGTGTGATCGTAACCATCACCGTGTTTATCATTGCATTTAGCAAAGGATAAACGAAACCTGAAACGAGAAAAAAAAAAGAACAAAGGGAGAAGCGACCAAATGCTTCGTCCGGTATTGAGGGTCATGTTTACGCTGTGTATCCTCGCTATAATATACGTTGGGAAGAAAAAAGGTGCTAATGGGATTGGTGGAAGAAACGAATCCCTTGCCTGCATTTGTATATGTAGGGACATTGGTTTGTGGCGACGTACGAAATTGATGATTGTTTGTCTATTGATGGTGAATCGCCGGTCGGCTTGTTGCAGCTGTAAAAACAAGCCGCCCGACGTTGCATTTCAATTGATAGCAATGGGTGCCGAATGTTTTGTATTTATGGTGCATATGCACATTAAGGAGCCATTTTTGGAAATTTTATCTAACGTCTTGTATGCATTAAATGTCTTTGTAAAAGGAGATGTTTCAGGTATGCTGGGTGGAGATTGCGGTGCAGGTGTGGGAAATTGAAATTTGCCAGGGAACCGAAGGTACCGAATAGGTTTTGGAATTGCTGAAAAGGTAGGAAAGAAATCTTACAGGAAATTATATGCGAAGATATGCATGGAGGTAAGTTTTCTTTCACAGGGATTTTTTAGATTATACCTTAGATAATCCTAGATGCGTAAAGCATTTAAGGTGATAATGCGATTGCATTAGTGAAAACTTATGCCGATTGGGATGTATTAGGTGTACAACTTTGCTTCCGCCGTTTTGCAATATGTTAGATGGCTGTAGCGGTAAGTGGTAATTGAAATAAATAGATCATATATGTCATACGATAAGCTTAGGTATTTGTAAACATAACGCCATCGAAATATTAGTCGATTTGTGTCTGCATCATAAAGTTATTCTCGATTAAACATGTCAGCTTACGAGCCAAATTCTTGTCACTTGCGGGAGGTTTTAATTTTCTGCTTCAATATGAAGAAATCTGCGGCTGAGGTTCATCGAATGCTCTCAAATACCTATGGTGAGGCCGCTATTAGTAACAATTGCTTGCAAATTATCCATAACACTGTGATATTGCACAATCTAGACTACGAGTGGCCAAACCAAATGTTTTTACGGGCCACTTTGGAAATGCATCATGACTCCGAGGGGCGCACATAAAATGATATTTTCCCGTATTACATTTAGACAAACAAATTTAGATTTAGTTAACAGTTTGACAGTTAGACGGCTTAATTGCTTAACCATTTGATCTGCCATAAAATGCATACTAGAAAACGTTTCCCAGAGCACTCCTCTCTATTTGAACAGAGAGGTCACGCAGGTTGTTTTATAAAAATATGCACACACAAGTTCCTATTATGGTAAACGTTTTTTTCAACGTATGAAAGAAATATGACCCGAGCAAATTTAATTAGTATTTGTTGATAGCTAGACCATATTTGGTCAGGATCAATGCAAATAACACGTACTGAGACAGAAAGGGTAATACAACTCGCTCCGTCATTCGGACAGAGGAAAACACATTTTGACTATCCGTATTTTCTATATGTTACCTGTTAGAAGATAAAATGTTGAAATAGAAATCACCTTTAACTTCGATCTCGATGTTAACCATATTTTTTTAAAAAGCCCACCATGGACAGAAAGGATCTTATAAATGGCATAACAACAATCGTATATCTAAACAAATAGTCTACACAAAACCAAACACTGGTGTTTGAACAACGAAATAGATGTTCAATAAATAGATCTACGATGATAGAGATGGTTATTTACATTGAGGAGATTTTGTAGTAACGACGGTCGGTCCTGATGCTGATAGAGGCAGGGTCAAGCTCTTTTTAAAAGAAAGAGCTCAATATCAGAAAGTCATAAGTTACCATCCGATTTTATGTACGTGATTCTTGGCAATAGTGAGAAGAAGTGCAGCCCGTGTTTCAATAGTTATTACAACTGTAACAGGAAGAATAAGAAGCAACATCAATATTGTCCTAGGCGGCTTCCGAGACTCCGCCGTTCCACTTATAAGAGTCGATTTGGGTAAGAACACAGTTGTGTAGTGCAAGACTATGTGTTTCTGTTGAGTATACCGAACATGGATGTCTTACATGAACATGTAAGTATTTCATCTACACCCTTATGTAATCACTAGTAACATTTGGTTATCTGTCAAGTGTCCTGTGCGACAATCCGAAAATGTAAAATCCGTTTCTCTTGAAATATATGTCTATATATAAATAATTTGTGGGGAATAAGTATGGTGCCGGATATGGGCACTTGGTTCCCTTCTTCCTCCAGCATTTACTCCAATGTTCAACAAGATTCCGCCAAACTCTTGGTGATTAACTGCAGCAGGAAAGCAAACACCAGCGTCGAACAATTGTCACAGAACATACCATCACACCAAGTGAAAAAACACAAACAGGAGAAATAAAACTGTTGGCCAAGACAACGCGGAAAAATTAAACACAGGATTCCTTTTGTTCATTTTTATTTATTTTACGGTAGCACTGCGTGAAAGTTACAATGTGAAGTCAATAAAAACACAACCTTCGAAGACTGCAACAAATATAATATTCGACATGGCGGTTGCAAGCACTGCACTGTACATCACCGACTTCCGCGCGTCTAAAACTTTATGACATTAAAACTCGACTTGGGGTATGATCGCGTGTCCGCAACGCTACGGCATGACCGTGGCGATCAGCGGAAGCTAAAGGACTCAACGATATTCAATCGTTATCGAAAGAATTTCAGCCAGTGAAATTGACTCTCTTAAATTAAGAGTGCATTTCCTGTTCCGAGAGAGACGTAAAGTCTCTCTTTGGGGTAACCAACAGATCTCATACAGAAGATCGCCACAGTACACATGTATGTGTGCACACTGGTTATTTTATGGATCAAAGCAATGGGAAAGAATCTAAATAAAGAAAAGAGCATAGAGTGTATTCATGGGATGCCAATTCGGTAAAGCAAACAAACCGAATCTCCTTGGATGATAATTGGTTTTCGGTTTGCAGTTACCGCTGCTGATGAAAAGCAGATCCCAAAATATAAGAAGACAAGGGGATCGGGTAGATCATTGTCTATGGTATGCATTGCAGCTGTAACGATAGCCGTAATGCCCATGCACATGTTGCTAATTGGTTTTAGCGTATTCACAGGGAATTGGTGTTCATAGCATCGTTGCCAAGGGTAAGCATACCAAACCGATTTGCATTTGCCCATGCTGTATGATTTAATTTATGGTCTAAGACGCGACATGCGTATATTTTTTATTTGGTCCCTTGGGTGTATGTCGCCAGCCAACGTGTATGAAAGGGGATTTGTTGTACACATGAATGAGACTGGGAATAGACGACGCAATGATAAATATCCCTGGCTGGGATGGTTACACGATATGTGAACCGATAAGTTTTCTTTTCCAGGGATATGCTGTTTGGAACAGAATTCTTAAGAGGAATTTTGAATTCAAATAAATGAATGCAGGTAAGTATTTTCTTACAGGAACTTTTAGGTTATATAAATTGGATCTATTTGATGCGTGAAGCATTTAAGGTGCTGTGGCGGTTCCCTTGAACGCCACCAATCATCTTCCCATTACCTAGGTAAAAGCCCCCACCTAGGGCATACAAAATGAATAAAAAACAAGTATTGTGGCAGTTCCATTGAACGTCACTGCTTACCTTACGGCTATCATAGAGTAATAGTTTCCTAAAATACACGAAAAGCATGTACTTGCCTTCCATAGTCGTACCTATAATATCGGAAATACCTTGAAGCATTAATTCTTGTTGACATACAAATTTCATCAGCAACAACGGAAATTCACCACAAGGGCATGGTCGCACGAAACGCACCATGTTCCTTTAAGGCAATTCGGTTGCACATAGAGCAACCCACATTGCCCAAACCGTATCAAAGAAATACCTCCTAATGTGTCTGTCACATACCACGAGAGATATTCCTAATTTTCCGTTCTTTCCTTAATGCCCACATCGGCCGGTAAACCGATCGACAAGCAAATTCATTGGCATCAGTGGGCATGCTCTGAATTACAATTCGGCTACGATATTATCTAACGATATAAATCCTTGATCTTGTCCATGCACACATGAGGAAAGAATTTTCCACACACGTGCATGGGCAGGCACATTCATGGATATATCGGTCGATTGTATGCTGTCGCTAATAAATGCAACACCCAAGCATCTCCTTCATGATGTTTGCCCAGCTAGGAACTCGATGTGTAGCATTTCCTTTTATGGAATTTCTATATCCATGGTCCGTTTACTCGCATTTTGGTAATTCTGTCGCTTCGGTGGCAGTACCAATCGCGATCTGGATTCCATGGAGGCAAGACGGGCCTCCCCGTTAAATAATAAAAGTCTGTCGTCAACTATTGGAGCGTAATTTCGGTGCTTAAGAACGGTGTCAGGAGTCAACTATAAATGGTGTCTGTAAACAGATTGTATCTCTGTAAATAGATTGTATCTCTGTAAATTGATTTTATCAAGGTGAAATTAATTATTTAGTGACCGAACAGTGGACTTACGTAACAAATCATTCGAATTTATTATTTTTATTATTATTTATTATTTACTGGCCTGTAGGAACCCGGAAGTTCATGACCTTACCGACTCGGCTCCGCCATTGTTCTCTGTCCTGTGCGCTCTCCTTCCACGGTCGATCATCCGATCCGATCTCCTCGAGGTCCGATCTAACATTGCCCTCCCATCTCCGTCGCGGCCGTTCTGTCGGTCTCTTCCCCGTTAGTTTACCGTCAAGAATTCCATGCGCGGTCCTATCATCGCCCATTCGCGCTACGTGTCCGGCCCATCTTAATCTTCGCGACTTGATCACCCTCACTATTGTAGGTTTGCGGTGTAGCTCTTCCAATTCGTGGCTGTGAAGTTTCCTCCATTGTCCTGACTCCTCGTCATATTTACCGCCAAATATACCCCTTAAAACTTTATTCTCGAATACGCGGAATTTGTTCTCTTCCCGTTTTGTGAGAGCCCATGTTTCGCATCCGTATAGAGCAATCGGCATGATTATGGTTCTATAGACACGGAGATTTATATTACGTGATAGCAGTTTGGATTTTAATAGTTTACTGGCTGCATGCCAACTAGCGTTTCCGGAGTGTGATCTTTTGTTAATTTCCTTCGACATTTCATTACTGGTCGTCAGTATCGTTCCCAGATATTTAAATTCTTTGACATTTTCAAATATCTTGCCCCTGGCGTTTATATGTGTTCTCTGAGGTCCACCTGCTCCCGTCGTTATCATGTATTTCGTTTTGTCTTCGTTTATTTCTAAGCCCACCTCTTCTGCTGCTTGCATGATGATTTCACAGTTTTTACTTATAGTTTCGAGATTATCGCCCAAAATGGCGATGTCGTCCACATACGCGAGCACTTGTGTGACCCCGTTCAGGGATGACCCGGTCGTGTCGTCGTCTTGTACCTTTCTGATAACATACTCGACGACAAGGTTAAAAAGGCCTGGTGAGACGCCATCCCCTTGTTTTAGTTCGTCCCGGATTTCGAATGGTTCCGAGAGGTGGTTTTCTATTCTAACTCGCCCTTTGTTTTCGTGCATGCAGACTTGAATGAGGGCAGCATATTTTTTCGGGATCCCCAGCTCAACCACAACATGGTAGAGTCTTTGCCTTGCGACTGAGTCGTAGGCTTTTTTGAAGTCCACGAACAGTTGGTGAACCGTCTCTCCGTATTCCCACTTCTTTTCCAGCAGTTGCCTTATTGTGAACATCTGGTCACTTGTTGACCGGTTCCGACGGAATCCGCATTGGTAGTCTCCCAATATTTCTTCTGCGTACGGTGTGATTCTTGCCAGTATGACATTTGTTAGTATTTTGTATGCGGTTGGGAGCAATGATATTCCTCTGTAATTTTCACAGTCAGATCTGTCGCCTTTTTTCAAAATGGGGGTGACTATTGCGGTTTTCCATTCTTCCGGAATGACTTCCTTGTCCCATATTATTTTAACCAGTTGGAGGATCTTTCGAGCGGTCGCCCCTCATCCATGCTTCACAAGCTCTGCCGGTATGCAATCGATTCCGGGGGCCTTGTTGTTTTTCAGTCGATTTATCGCGTCTACAACTTCGTCGAAAGAGGGCTCTGGGATCTGGGGCTCGGCTGTAGGTACGTCTAGTGCGTTTATTTGTGGTTGATGGGTGCGTACATTGAGCAGGTTTTCAAAGTACTGCTTTCATCTTGTCACGATATTGCTTGTTTCTGTGACTAGACAGCCATTTCCGTCTCGAATTATTTTGACTCTCCCTCGGTAGCCATTTCTAATTGAATTTATGGCGGCATACATACCTCTGCTGTTATTTGCTCTGGCATTTTCTATGAGTTTTTTGATCCGAGTCTTCTCCCATTCGCGTTTTTTGCGTTTGAAAAGTCTAGTTGTTTCTTTCCGAATTGTCGCGTATCTTACTGCGTTGACTTCATCATATGCTTCTAAGTGGATCATTCTGAGGCGTTTACGTTCTTCGATCTTTGCGCTGCACTCATCGTCAAACCAAGGTTTGGACTTAGTTGTTTTCTGAAATCCTAATACCTCTTGGGCTGTTTGTTTGATTGTGTCTCCGATCGATGCCCATTTAGTGTCCACACTATTGGCTTCCTCTTCCTCACTACTGTCATTCTCTAGGATGCTAAATCTATTCGTTAGTTCGTCTTGATATTCAGCCCTTTTGCGCAGGTCTTTTAGTTTATCAATCTCGAACTTTTTGCTCGTCTCCCGTGACTGTCCATGTGGGTTTGCTGCAAGCCGACTCCTAATTTTGCCCATCACTAGAAGATGATCGGAGTCGCAATCTGCTCCTCTATATGATCTTACGTCTAAGATATTCGAGTGGTGCCTTTTGTCTATGAGGAAGTGGTCTATTTGGTTACGCGTTACGCCTTCGGGTGATATCTATGTGGCTTTATAGATTTGCTTGTGCTTGAACATCGTGCTTTTCACTAACAGATCTTTTGACGCTGCGAACGTGATGATTCGAATACCATTATCATTTGAAACGTTATGTGGGCTTTCTTTACCTATAGCTGGTTGGAAAATGTCTTCCTTTCCAATTTTCGCATTGAGGATGATTTTAACATCGAATGATGAGATCCCATCAAATACTTCCTGTAGGGTATCGTAGAATGTGTCCTTCGTTTCTTCGTCGGTAGATTCTGTTGAGGCATGTAGGTTTATAAATACATAATTGTACCATTGGCCCTGTACTTTTAGCACCGACATACGGTCATTAATAAATTTTACATGTTTTACATGGGGCGTAATCTTCTTGCTTATGATGAAGCCAGCTCCGAAGTTATGTGTATCGGTACCTCCACACACCAGTGTAAGCCCGTTGGTTTCGAATACTTGATGTGGGAGTCGAACTTCCTGAAGCGTGACGATGTCCATTTTATATTGTTTCGCGTTTTCTACGACCGCCTGTATCGCACCTGGTTTATATAACGTTCGAACATTCCACGTCCCGACGCGTATATCCCGCTGTTTCAGTTTTTCCCTACGTCTTCTTTTTGCCGAGTCGGTGTTTTCTTGATGATTTTTTCCCTTATGGTAGTGTCGGCTCATCACACCTTGGCCTACCGGGTTTTTCGTGGGATAGTCTTGTGTATATTGGTTATTCATTTTTGATCCCACGAGACTTGGGGCTTCAAATAGTCCGCCACATCAGAGCCCCGTTTTAATGTGGTAAGGTCTGCTTACTGCTCTGATTCGACCCGGTGTCTGAGACGCGCCGTTATAATACAGCCGGCATACCCCTGGCTGCAAGCCACCCAATGGGCGCGGTGACGCGTAACAGTCTGGATTAAGGGTGGTAGATCTTTGTGTGTTACTCCTCGCTAGCCTGTCTGACATGGGTGACCCTACTGGAAGTATATTCTTCCGTCAGCATAGCCTGAGTGATTCGTTGTACTTTAAGCCCCCGCACCACGTCAAGGTTTCTACCAAGCGGGGGCTCGAATTTATAGTTTACTAAATAAAGTGTATCAAAGTTAAGTTAATTATTTAGTGACCGAACAGTTAATTTATATAATAATAAACTCGAACTTACAGCTTACGAAATAAAGTGTATAAAAATTAAATCTTTTATTTATTTACTGAACTGATGATTTATTAGCTGAACTGTTGATTTATGTAATGAATTACTTGAACTTTATTTTACAAAAAATAAAAATGTATCACCTCAGCATGAAGTCCCTTCGTCATTGAAATAAATTGGTAACACCGAGTGATCCTCGTTTCTTTTCGTTAGTAGAGAGATAACAGACAGCTGGGGTTAGCGTTTCACTAGAACAGGGTGCGGATAATCTAGTGAACCTGTCCCCTTGTGGCACCTTACCACTGGGACATACACGTATCAAAATTCCCGCCCCACAGCGCTAATGCGATTGCATTAGCGAAAGCTTATGCAGACTGGGTTGTAGGGATGGGGGTTCTTTAGGTAAGTAGTCAGTGCGGTTTGGCAGAACCGTTACAACACCCCCCCCCCCCCCCCCCTGGCGTAGTCGCGAAAAAAAGGTAGGGTTGACGGGATGCTCGAAAGTGTGGTACGGTGCTGGGAGGAGGGCTGAACGCTTGGAGAACAAGGTGGCTCTGCGTACTTCGGGAGGCTCTGTAATTGTTAACACAACAAATTCTTGATAGGCAGTGTATTAAAACATAGAGTATGTTTTATGACTGTGTAAATTATAATGACGGCGACTCGAGGATATGAGCATCATACAGTGACCATCAACCTGCTGCATTAGAGAACAACAAAAGGATTGGAACGGATGTCTCTCATATTTATTGCAATATATTTAAATTAAGCTGGCGAAAGCAACGCAGCGTAGGTAAGTACCCAAACAATTTTTAACATGTGAAACAACAAGTATTCTTACATTCACCATTCTCACAAACGGTGCTTGAAAAACTCAGAGGTTTCATTCCTACTCTTCAATTGTTTGCTCATAAAAATCTTCAGTGAGACATTGTGGATCAATTCGCATTAAAACACAATTTTAATATAATTAAAACTGGGCTATCGTTCTTCGGACGAACTACGCGGGTGTAGATCATTCCGGGATGTCTATAATGAGGAATTTCGAGCTCATTACTTTTCTTTATCATTTCTTTCGGGTCGCAGCGTAGTGACACGTAAGGGTAAAGAAAACCTATCGTGCTCCTGAATTATAAAAACTGAAATATTATACTGAGATTACTGAAATCACGTTATACATTTCGTTGAAGTTCAACACTAAATGGAGATAAAGTATCATAATAATAATAACAGACTGTTTATTGCGATGTCAGAGATGTAGTGTGGTATGCATTTAACACACATGTGATCAAAGCTATGGACAAACTACGACGTCTGGAACTGATGCGAACCACCTAAGAGTTTCTCCACAAAAGTAAAAACATTCATTCGAATGGAAATATTTTACAATAGCCCCGGGTAAGTTAGAGATGTCTGACACAAACAGTTTTAATAGGGCACAACTCGTCGTTGTGGTAAACCAGTTCTTCAGTATTTTTTGATGATCCCCATCTTTAGACGAAATCATATGAATGTAATTCACTAATTTAAATATCCAGATCCCGTGTGTAGAACTTAAATGCCCTTTAGGTAGAAATATCCTTTTTCGTTGCCTTAGTATCGGCCGGTAGCCCATGTAAGATTCATTGAAATGTAATTGAATGCTGCTCCTGACCGCAGTTAGCTTGCTTAGCTCTTGAATTTCGTCTTATAACTATCTAATGATGATGAAGAGGTCCATCGAATTTTCTCGGCGCACTTCCTATTATTCAATTTGAGTGCCTGCTTCCGCCAGCAGCCCTTTTGATGTAAATATCTGTTATTAACTCGTTCAAAGCAAATACGAAATACCTCGTATCCTGCGTTAGCCGTTTCATTTTGTGTTTGCCTCTCAAACTGCCAGACTCAGTATTACATTGAATGTTGGCTTCATGTTCATCTGTCGGCTAAATATCAAGGCAGAATACAAATGGAAGGCACATCAGTTGAATAGTGAATGCGGATAAAACGGATTTAGGTTGGAATTTATCTTCAATTCTCTGATATCCTTTATACCCTTTTTGTTTGTGCATTGAATAGCCTTCGTGTCGATGCAAAGCCTTAATTCAACTTCTTGAAATTTAGCAGATCCAACCACAAATTCGATGCTAAGCAGTCTTATTGAGGCACAACGAACTTTTTATTGAATACGTTTCTGATGGTGAAAAGTCAATTTGGAAACCGGACCTTTGGTTTGAAATGGTGAGTGATTCGTATCCTATAAAAATATGATTCCTGGAAGTTTCGGTTCGATTAATAGGTTCAGTTTCTCTCTCATTTTTATTAGGAATCATTTGAAATTGCTTTCAATGTAACTGGACGAGCATTCGTTTGGAGTTAAGTAAACTTTCACATTTACAAAACCTTTGACTCTGAATGAATTTAAATTCAGTCATTAGAGGACAGATTTTTTTAAATACAATCAGAAAATTTCTTGCTTATAAACAACCTAAGAAGGCAACTACAACTTTGACATATATTACTGCAATTGCGTTTAGGTGATTCAAATCGCTTTTATTCTCCCCGCGTGCAGGATCATGGCAGCACTTCAGTACTCAATCATTTGCATGCAGAGAGACTGAAAGTCGAAATATTGGTAATTTTGATTTGACGTGCCTTAATCAAAGAATCGCTGGGATGTAGTTATATGCGTGCGTAGGCACATCCGCGAAAATTGGGTTGTTCAAATCCGCAGCATGGACGGTGAGCGAGTTCGAGTGGCATTACGATGGATGGGCACCTCGAAAAGTCATTCGAGTGACACAGTGACCGAGTTCGGACGTGTTGGCAATTCGCTTATTGAGTGAAATTAAAAAGATGTTTTTGTGAGTCCGGGAGCGTTCAAAACACAAAGACTATTCATAAATAAATGCCATCGATACAACAGTCAAAGCAAAATGAAGATACGTTATTTGATCTAGTCGACCAAAATAAAAAAAAAAGACAAGACAGTCAAAACAAAGAAACTGCAAATCAAACAAACAAAACATATAATAAATGTGAAAACAGTCCAGTGAAGTGCTGAAAAAAAAAATCAAAATCCAAAACTGATCTCCAGTGTCATATTTACTTCAGTTCATTTATACTTGTCGCGTACACGTGTGGGTGTGTGTGACGTGTCTACCGCCGTGTACATACCGATCGATCAACAAAAAAAAAAAAAAAACTGTGTGTGTGTTAATGTGTATGCGTGTGAAACCAGATGTCCCTGCATGTTGCTTCACAAATAAAACATTAGATCTAACTAATAATGGAAAAAAGAAAAGCTGTGCTAAAAGTGATTTCAAAGAGGAGGCCCAAAGCCCCGCCAAACCTCCTTGCCAAGCGGCATAAAGCCAACTCTAAGGTAAAAACTTTCATAGAAGAAATGACCACTCCTGATAAGCCACATTATTCCGGAGAAGAGAATAAATTCAAAGAACTGGCAAAAGAAGACCACCAAACCACCAATAGAGAAATGAGTGATATAGATGTCGAACGTGCTCAATTTATTGCGGAGTTATATAAAAAGAAACAGGAGCTCTCCAAAAAGAAGAACGATTTAGAGCGACAAATTAAAGAGGCCCTGTCGGAAAGCAACACTCAACAGCAAGAGCAGAAACAACAACAGCACCAGAAGCAAGAGCAACAGCAACAGCATCAGCAGCAGCAACAAATGCTGGGAAAACAACAAGCAGCAGCCAATAAGAAGGAGAAAGTGCCCCCCATCATAGTTAGCTTTATGGATGCTAAGGACATATTTAAATTGGGTAAGTTAACATGCAGAAATTTCAAAACGAAAAATTTAAGTAATAATAAAATAAGTTTTTTATGTGATAGTTTAGATGACTATCACAAAATTAAATCTGCTCTAAGGGAAGCAAGTAGTGAGTACTTCACGTACACACCAAAATCGGAGAAACCTATCTCCATGTTACTTAAAGGAGTTGATCCTTCTTTTTCCTCCGAAGAACTCCTCTCGGAACTACAAACTGTCGAAAATGACAGTTTAAAATTTACTGATGTGAAGCCATTCTCCACTTCTGTCTCCCGAAGTCGCAACCGTAAGTTGCCATTCTTCATTGTCTCCCTAAGTCCCAACAGCAAAGTCGATGCACTTAGGAATATTAAAGTTATTTTCCACCAAACAATAATTTGGGAAAAAATAAGAAAAGCTGACCGTGTGTTGCAATGCATGCGGTGCCAACGATTCGACCACGTTGCATCTGCTGTATGGAATTTAGATATGTAAAGTGCCAAAACAATCATACCGTAGGAGAATGCCCCTTAGGTAAAGAAGAGGTTCAGGATAGGAGCAAACTATCTTGCGTTCTGTGCAAAAATACAGGTCACCCGGCCAACTTTAGAGGTTGTCCGAAATTCCAACAACTAAAAGCCAAGTTGGAATTTAAAAAAAAAAAACAACTTGAAGAAGAGAAACGAATGAAGGTTCGTTCTTATAATAACTTCGTTGCACCTAGTGTATCATTCGCTCAAATTGCCGGTAGTCCATTAAACTCAAACTTCGCGGAACAGGGAAGTAATATCACAAAATCTCCCGCACCTAGCATATCATTTTCTCAAATGGCTAGTAATGCAATTAATACAACTGCGGCGGAACTTTCACATTTGCTCCGCTCCAGGAGCAAATTCAGACATAAGAGCAATCCTATCAGCCATACAAGGACAGATTGCTGGATTTGAAAAAAAAAAAACTGACTGAACAAGCGGCCCGAATAGATATTATTTATTCGTCCTTGTTCTCAGACAGCCCAACATACCACAATGAACTATCCAACTAATTTAACACTAAAAATTATTGCTGTGGATGTGAATTCACTAATCCACGTGGAAAGAAGGGATAATCTAGGTAACCTGCTTGAAGCCGAATGCCCCGATGTGCTTCTAGCTAGCGAAACCAAGCTAAACCAGAGGCACAAATTGGGCTACAAAAACTATAAACTCATTAGACGAAATCGTCCACACGCCACACAAGGAGGTGGAGTTGCTATCTTAATTAAGAAAGGCTTTCACCACAAGGTCATTTACAACACAGATGTACACAAATTTGAGTTGCTTGAAGCTTACATTATAGATATACCTTTGAAAAGTCAAAGGCATCTATACGTGGTATCTGCCTACGCACCTGAAGCTCCTCAGTGTTTGCAATTTATCAGCGAACTGAATACCATTTTTCGTAATCTCAAGTTATACTTGGAAAACAATTATTTTGTTCTGGCGGGAGACTTTTTGGCGGATTTATACGTGTTCAAGTGATCCGCCGAACACTGCTTGCCGCAGAGAAAACATACATACACAACACATACAGCACAAGAATGAAACTCAGGCAAATTGTTTTTAGGAAGCGTTTATTCAATTTCCTTTTATTTATGAATGTTTATAAGCGGCAACGTTAAACTAATACTGTTCGTTTCTATCGCGGTGAAACACTAAAAAAATGAGTTATATGTGAATCTTTACACAATTGTACAATTTAATTCAAAAACACTTAAAGAGTTTTTGCACAAAGCGGATAGTTCCTTCAACACACGATATAATTTAAAAGTTGGTGAAACCTCGACATTTCTTTACTTGTCCTACCTCGAAAAAGACTCTTCTTCTCCACCGTTCGATATAGACGACTCGTCGCGTTGACGATCAAAATTTTACTTAACCTATCGGATACTCTTTTTTTTCAGTCCCTGTGTGTTTTGTATCTGCAGTTGTGCAGACACAATTTCCTGTAAGGAGAAAATTCTCACGCATACATGTGGAAGCTTCACCGTCGTGGTTGACGGTGGGTTCTATTCCCACGCTGCTTGGTTAGGTCGACCATCTGGTGTTGACGATCGCCTGGACGTCTAGTCCGCTGGTATCTATTGGATTTGAAATCCAAGAGAGTTTTTCACATGGTGTGAAAAACAAACATTCCGCTGATGCATTTCTGCTTGGCGGACAGTGGCAACGGCGCAATGCTGTGCCGTATTTATTTATTGCAGCTGGCCTTCGTAAAACTTCAAACAAAGTATTGTTTGGAGTTACGTGGTGCTTGGTTTTTCGCGCCATCTGGGTGGTTACGAGGCTAAGGAATGCGGTCCTTTGTTTGCGGTGAATATTTGGGTGATCTAATGTTTAGATCAACCGCACCACGTCCGTTGGTCGGTTAATTGTTTTAATTGTAATTCCCTGCATCTCGTGCAGATGTTCAGGGTTGCCGACTTGTGGTGCTGGCATTCACTTAGCTTGCGATTGCACACGTCGAAGGATGCATGGATGTTTCTCCTTGTTTCAGGTCGTAGGTTTTAGGTATGGAGAATTATAATTGTTGAGCTTAACCTAAAAAGCTTTGGGGACGTTCAGTTCCTTGCTTTTTGGTGTCGGTCTCAACGTTGGCTGCGAGTTGCAGGCCCTATCGTGGGACTTTGGGGCACGCGTCTGTGGGCGCGTGCAACGCTCTCAGGTAAGTACGTTCTTTGAAGATAGGAACCTTACCTGAGTAGACTTGTGCGTTCGTAGAACGCTACATCACTCCCCCCCTAGTGACGTAGTCACGATATGAGGTAGTTAGTTGCTTGGGGGGTGTAGTTGAGTTTTACGAGCGTGCTCCCTTCCGTATTGGGCGGTGTTTGGGTGGTAGAGGAGCGAAAGTTAGCGCGTTCGTCGTTCTTTTTCGCTTGTCAGAAGTTGGGGTTTCAGGTTGCCGTACATTGAGAATCTTCGCAGCGTCTTCTTGTGCGCGCAGATCTCGGGCGCGCTGCCGCGTTATCGGTCCGTGTAGGATGTCCGATGCCCCGCGCGCGACCATTTCGCGAGGGTTTGGTTGATTCTCAACATTTGACGTGCCTGGCGTTTCGTGGGAGTCTGCTGGGTGGCGTAGGGGGCAGGTTTCGGCTACCGCCGCTGGTTGTTGATGCCCTTCTCCCAGTACGGTATCTGGTGGTAGTTCCAGGTGGCACGGTTTCAATCTTTCGACACTGACGGTGTACGGCTTGCCGTCGATGTCTACAGAGAAAACACGGTTGTTTATCCGATCCAGCACCCTGTATGGCCCTTCGTAGGGCGGTTCTAGAGGTTTCCTAACTTTGTCCACCCTGATGAAGACGTGCGTGCAGCTGTCCATCTCTGGGTGAACAAATATCCTCTTGGAACCGTGTCTGGCGACAGGTGTTGCCCTGACCTTTCGCATAAGTTTGCGTAGGTTTTCCAAATTTGGCAACTGTTCGAGCGGTGGTTCTCCATCGGCGAAGAACTCTCCTGGGAGGCGCAGATTGGTTCCGTAAGTCAGATCTGCTGCTGAGGCTCCCAGGTCTTCTTTTATGCTTGTGCGCAAGCCTAAAAGAACTGTCGGTAGTACGTCCAGCCATTGATTATCGTCGTGACACATCAGTGAGGCTTTCAGTGAGCGATGCCATCGTTCAATCATCCCATTGGACTGGGGGTGATAAGCTGTCGTGTGGCTTTGTTGGCAGCCGAGTAGATCGGTCAGCTGCCTGAAAATCGCTGCCTCGAACTGTGGTCCTCGATCAGCTGTGAGAGTGGCTGGGACGCCGAAACGTGTGACCCAAGTCGAATAGAATGCTTTGGCTACATTCTCCGCGGTCACTGTTCGTAGTGGCACTGCTTCTGGCCACCGAGTGAAGCGATCGATCATCGTCAGGAGGTACATGTAACCTCTCGACGGCGTAAGCGGTCCCACAATGTCGATGTGTGCATGGGCGAATCGTGCCTCGGGGAGCTTAAACTGTGCTGGTTGTAGCACGTTGTGTCGATCGACTTTGCAACGTTGACATTGCAAACAATTACGTGCCCAATTTGTGATGTCTTTGGCCATATGTGGCCAGACGAATTTACGTCGGACGGCCGCAGCGGTTGCGCGTCCGCTTGGGTGGGCTGGGTTATGGAATGTTTCGTACACATTCCTTCGAAACTTTTCTGGGATGTAGGGGCGAGCTGTCCCTGTCGATACATCACACCAGACTTCATCTTTTGAGTCGTTGAAAGGAAGTTTACGCAGAACTAGTGCTGTCTCCGCTTTCAATAGGGACTCGAGTTGATGGTCCTCTCCTTGCGCTTGTGCCAAGTCGGCATCATCGATTTGCGCACGGAGTTTAATTGCATCGATACGCGAAAAAGCGTCTGCAATTACGTTGTCTGCACCTGGAACATATTCGATTCGGGTGCTAAATTGCCCGATGAAATCCAGGTGCCGTTCCTGTCGTGGAGTTGAACTTCCCGCTTTCTTTCGGAAAGCGTACACCAGTGGTTTGTGATCAGTTTTGATCGTCAACTGGCGTCCTTCGACCATGTGCCGGAAGTACTTTACTGCGGAGTAAATCGCTAGTAACTCCCTGTCGTAGGCACTGTATCGTCGCTGGGTCGGGTTCAATTTTTTTGAGAAGAAGCCCAGCGGTTCCCATTTACCATCGCACTCTTGTTCGAGTACGGCCCCAATTGCAGTGTCGGAAGCGTCACACTGTATGGACAATGGGGCTCCTTCGATGGGGTGTCGAAGCAAAGTTGCGTTCGCCAGCTGCTCTTTCGATAAGCGAAAAGCTTGGTCAGCTGACTCGGTCCACTTAATTGGTCGCTTATCGTTGCGTTTGGCTCCTACTAGATATTCGTTGAGAGGAGCCTGGACCTGTGCGGCGTTTCGGAGTGTTGGGCGATAGAAGTTCAGCATGCCCAAATAACGCCTTAATTCTCGCACGTTCGTGGGGCGAGGAAATTGCATTAGTGCGTCCACCCTGTCCTGTAATGGGCGGACGCCTTGGCCATTTATACAATAGCCAAGGTACTTGACTTCCGCTTCTCCGAGGTGGCACTTGTCTGGATTGATTACCAGGCCGAAATCTCGGAGGCGCTCGAACACTTGCTTCAAATGGGAGCGATGTTCAGTCATGTTTTTCGATGCTATGAGTATATCATCGATATACGCATAGCAGAAGTCAAGTCCGCGGAGAGCTGAGTCTATGTAGCGCTGGAACGTTTGCGCTGCATTTCGGAGACCGAATGTCATCACCTTGAACTCGAATAGTCCAAAAGGTGTGGTTACCGCGGTTTTCGGTATATCTTCGGAAGCCACCGGAATTTGGTGGTACGCCCTCGTGAGGTCGAGGGTCGAGAAAACTTCGCACCCCTGCAGCTTATAAGAAAAGTCGTGCAGGTTTGCTATCGGATACCGATCGGGTGTCGTCACCGCGTTCAGCATTCGGTAATCACCGCATGGACGCCACTCGCCGTTGCTCTTTTTGACGAGATGGAGTGGGCTCGCCCAAGGGCTATCGGATGGCTGGCAGATTCCTAAGTCGAGCATATACTCGAATTCTGCACGAGCCTCACGCAATTTTTCGGGAGCCAATCTGCGCGGGCGTTGGCTCACTGGGGGGCCGCGCGTTTCAATGTGATGAAAAACGCCGGCTTTTGCGCGTCGGGGATTACTAAGCGGAACTGTAATGTCCGCAAATTCGCGCAACAGATCGCTGAATGGACCGTTTGCGGTTGTGCACGTTAACGTTAATGCCTTTCCCGCCTTTGCGTTTACTGGCTGAGAAAGAGACGTTAACGGGTCCATCAGTCTATTACGTGCTACGTCCACTACTAGTTTATAGTGTCGCAGCAAGTCCGACCCTATTAGAGGATCGGTGACATCGGCTACTACGAAGTACCATCGAATTGGTCGACGTAGGCCTATTTTTAGTGTCATTAACTTCCTACCGTATGTCTTGATAGGGGTATTGTTCGCGGCGAACAATTTCAATTCATCCGGCAACCGAGTGGCAGGTGCGTATGAGCGCGGAAGAACGGAAATATCCGCACCTGTGTCAATAATGAAGTCCATATTTAACTTCGAATCGTATATTGACAAGCGACTTAATTGGGGGTTGCCGGCCGTTTGCGCTTCTTCTACGGTCGGCAGTTCTAGTTTAAAGAACTAGCCTGTATTGCTGGCACATGTGACCAGTTGCAGGGTTGCCTGCACTTCCTGGCTTGTGCCCCGAAACGGTGGTGGAAGTAACACCTGCCCAAGGTGTTTTCGTTGGTTGGGGTGCGCGATCTACCGCGCCCGCGTCTAAAGTTTTCACGCGACCTGCTTCGTCGCCGTGATCTGTCCGGCCAGGCCATGAATTGTTCCCCACGCTGAGGTTATTCAGTTGCGCTTGCAACTGCTGGACCTGCCTGCCTAAGCGTTCTATCTCATTGCTCGTTTGTGTTGCATGAGTGCACGTTACCGTGGAGGTTCGTGGTTGGGGCAGAGGTGGATTTTGCGCGGGGTTCGTTACCGGAAGGAATTGGAGATCCGTTCGGGATCTATCCGTGGCCATTACTGCCTCGGCGTGTCGCGCTAGCTCGTCGAGACCAGATTCGGCTAGAGGCGCGACGATTGCCTGAACGTATTCTGGTAAAGATTCTCGAAATATAGCCGTTAAGGCTGTCTTGGACATGTCCGTGCCGGCCAGCGCACGGAAATAGGCGGCGCGCTGGGATGGTCGCATCCCAGAGGTGTCGGTCGACCGTAATAAACGTCGCAAGCGATTTTGCGGCGTTTCACTATAGGCGTTAGTCACCATCTCTTTAAACGCCGTGTACGGTTGCGGAGATGGGGTTTTTATCAGACACTTCGCATATGGGATTAATTTTGGGTCTTGTACCCGTGTTACCACGAGGAATTTCACTTCCTCGTCGGTGATTCCTTCCACTCTGAAAACCCTTTCGGCGTAACCGAACCAGTAGTCTGGGTCGTCGGACGTGAAGTCCGGTAATATTGCGTTACGCAGTTGTGGGCGGTGGTCCGCCTGGAATGGGATGTCGGCTTCTTGACGGAGGGCAGGAGCCTGTGATGTCGTTGGCGAAGGTCGGGCGTCGTTTGCCATTTGCGTTTTTTGAACCGTGCTTTTCGACCTGGTGGTTAATGTCGACTTGGGGAGGTCTCGCGTTAATTTTCTCTGTGGGAGAGCGATTATATTTCCTCTCAACGTTTTCGCTTTCTGTATCGAAGCTTGCGACCTTGTGGTTGGCATCTACTTTCAAAAGTTTCGCGTCGAAAATCTGTCGCTCGGTGTGCGGATCGCTTGTTAACGAGAGGTTCGCGTTTACTTTTTTCGAGAAGTTTTTTCGAGTGGAACGCGGTAAAACGACCTGCTGGTTCCAAAGATATGACAGGGGAAAAGGCCTAGCACAAAAGGATTCTATCTATTTTCCAAAGGTAGTAAAAAGGGTGGGCCTACACCAGAGGATCCTACGTGTTGTTCGACTGTGCTGGCAGCGGACAGAGAGAAACTTTTCCGTTCGGAGGAGGACAAGCAGTACGAGGAGGTAAGAACTATCAAGGTTTTTCGCGGATGCGCAGCTATGTCTGCGTTGATTTTATTTCGGGGGATTAATTTCGCTTTATTTCGCGTTCTTACGAGAAAGTAATGCCGAGTGTGTCGTTAGTTCGTGTGTGCTTCAGGCTCTGAAGGAGCTTACCAAATTTCTATTTAATATTTTGGATTTGTGCTTTCTTTAGTAATATTTTTATTTCCGCTCTGAAGGAGCTTACAAAAATCTCTATATATATGGCTTGAAATAAGCTGACAGGAAATGCGTATAATTCTCGCCTTCCGATTGGATACGAAGGAGGCCACTGTCTAATGCTCGGGAACTAAAAATAATAATGTCCTAACATAAGTCAGCCGCTATTGGCCGTATTACCATGATTCTTTTTTGACATGATTTAATCTTACGTAAATATCTTTTTCTTAACGGCGTCTCAGAAGGAGCTACGCGCCGTGTTTTAAAAGGACTTTAAGGCTCGGATGGAGTTTCACACAGATTTCTCACTTCAGCTCTGAAGGAGCTTCATAAATTTTTCACACACAAAAAAAAAAATATTTTATCTGCACTATGAGACTCAGAG
Organism: Microdon myrmicae; assembly: GCA_963931805.1. NCBI lineage: Eukaryota > Metazoa > Arthropoda > Insecta > Diptera > Syrphidae > Microdon > Microdon myrmicae. The sequence goes on along the minus strand of OZ007501.1, from coordinate 33,630,792 downwards.
GGAGCTCGCACAAGAAATTAAAGTAGGATATATATATATATGTATCACAATTTGTTTACTGCACTACAGACTAAGAAAGGAAAAAGAAGAATATGATAAAAAAGGAAATTGTTTTAGTGTGCATTAAAATTCGAATTTTTGCTCGGAAGGAGCTTACTACATTTCGGTTTTTCTCAGAAGGAGCTTAATCAATTTTAAAATATGAATGACTCTTTTATTATAATATAAAGGAAGAATAAAATGACTTGCGGCTTTTTTTTTTTTTTTTTTTGGAGATGTCCTGCGTTGTTGGGCTTCGTGGGGCGAAAGTGGGCTGCAGTTCGGTGGTGTCGTCGCTGTCACTGGCACTTCGCTTTACTGGGTGCTTATGTTCATCCTTGAGTTTCGGCACTGTTTTTCGCTTCTAGTTTTTTTTTAGTGTCTTTTTTTATTTTTCGGCATTCACTGTTTTTTTTTTTATTTACCGTGTGTATTTTTCTTTACATTGTTTTTCGCGGCGTGTTCTGTTCACTTTCCCTCGTCGGGATGTCACCACTTTGGCGGATTTATACGTGTTCAAGTGATCCGCCGAACACTGCTTGCCGCAGAGAAAACATACATACACAACACATACAGCACAAGAATGAAACTCAGGCAAATTGTTTTTAGGAAGCGTTTATTCAATTTCCTTTTATTTATGAATGTTTATAAGCGGCAACGTTAAACTAATACTGTTCGTTTCTATCGCGGTGAAACACTAAAAAAATGAGTTATATGTGAATCTTTACACAATTGTACAATTTAATTCAAAAACACTTAAAGAGTTTTTGCACAAAGCGGATAGTTCCTTCAACACACGATATAATTTAAAAGTTGGTGAAACCTCGACATTTCTTTACTTGTCCTACCTCGAAAAAGACTCTTCTTCTCCACCGTTCGATATAGACGACTCGTCGCGTTGACGATCAAAATTTTACTTAACCTATCGGATACTCTTTTTTTTCAGTCCCTGTGTGTTTTGTATCTGCAGTTGTGCAGACACAATTTCCTGTAAGGAGAAAATTCTCACGCATACATGTGGAAGCTTCACCGTCGTGGTTGACGGTGGGTTCTATTCCCACGCTGCTTGGTTAGGTCGACCATCTGGTGTTGACGATCGCCTGGACGTCTAGTCCGCTGGTATCTATTGGATTTGAAATCCAAGAGAGTTTTTCACATGGTGTGAAAAACAAACATTCCGCTGATGCATTTCTGCTTGGCGGACAGTGGCAACGGCGCAATGCTGTGCCGTATTTATTTATTGCAGCTGGCCTTCGTAAAACTTCAAACAAAGTATTGTTTGGAGTTACGTGGTGCTTGGTTTTTCGCGCCATCTGGGTGGTTACGAGGCTAAGGAATGCGGTCCTTTGTTTGCGGTGAATATTTGGGTGATCTAATGTTTAGATCAACCGCACCACGTCCGTTGGTCGGTTAATTGTTTTAATTGTAATTCCCTGCATCTCGTGCAGATGTTCAGGGTTGCCGACTTGTGGTGCTGGCATTCACTTAGCTTGCGATTGCACACGTCGAAGGATGCATGGATGTTTCTCCTTGTTTCAGGTCGTAGGTTTTAGGTATGGAGAATTATAATTGTTGAGCTTAACCTAAAAAGCTTTGGGGACGTTCAGTTCCTTGCTTTTTGGTGTCGGTCTCAACGTTGGCTGCGAGTTGCAGGCCCTATCGTGGGACTTTGGGGCACGCGTCTGTGGGCGCGTGCAACGCTCTCAGGTAAGTACGTTCTTTGAAGATAGGAACCTTACCTGAGTAGACTTGTGCGTTCGTAGAACGCTACAACTTCAACTCCAAACACACTGCTTGGGGTGATATCACGCCGAACACAAGAGGTAATGCACTATTCAACTGGTGGCAAACAAATGCAACAGAATATAAACTAGAATTGTACGCTACAAGTACACCATCTTATCCAAGAGGAAACTGACAGACTAGAATTATTGGGCACGGACCTAAATACTCGAAATTACCTTCGCACAATCGGTGACCATTACGGCCTCGGCGCCGTTTTACATGTTCCAAACGAACATGCAATACTTGAGCAGTACGACCAGATACATTCGTTCGTTTTCCGAAAAGCACATTGGTCGCGCTTTGATTGCATAATAAAAAGAGAACTACGCTCCAATGGCGTATACCCTCTAACTAATAGAAACCTTCGAAATGAGAAATATACCATTATCTCTCAACGATGGACAACATTGTCATCAAAACAATCGACCGTTCCATTCCAAAAGCGGCTCACATGGAGGAGCATTGTAATAGATACAGAAACTCAACTATTGATGCCCTGTATAGACAAAAAAGCGCTCTGCTCTGCCAGCTGAAACTGCTCTACAGACAGTTCAGCGATCCTTATAGCCAAGTAATAAAGACAATTAAGTCATTGATTAAAAACGTTCAAAAGCTGATCCGTGACAACTACAGATCAGTAATTAATGAAGAATGGAAACACAAAATTCTCTCCATTAAAACCAGTGGTAGGAATATGTTTCCGCAAATAAAGTTTTTAGAAAAAATATCATAATGGCATTCCCTGCCTTCGAGTCCCGAGGACTCACGAGAATTGTCAAATAGTGCTGAACGCAGGACTCACCACGGAACACATTAACTCCAACGAAGAATTAATGGTAGTCGAGGATCCGCAAGAGAAAGCGAACTCAATAGGCGCCTGTTTCGAGGCAGTACACAGAGTGAATGAATCCATTCATACTAACCTCGACATCGAAAACAGAGCTATCCAAAACCATATTTCGCTGCACAATGAACGGCAAAGTTGGCATTCCGAAAACAAAAGTTTCACCATCTTCAGTGAAAACAATAGAGCGGATGCGCCGCTTAGAAATAGATTTGTGAACATGAATGAACTCATGGACAACCTTAGATCTATTAAAAACAAGAAATCCTCTGGAACAGATGGTATTCGGAATACTGTCCTTAAACATCTGCCTTCGGAAGTAGTGAACATTTACACTGCCTTGTTCAATAACACTCTAAATAATGTATACTTTCCAAGACGTTGGAAAATGGCAGGAGTCCATCCCATCGCCAAAAAGGGCAAGGACAGGAGCAATCCCGCCAAATTTCGCACGATTAGTCTGCTGCCAAACATTAGCAAAATATTCGAGAAAATCATAAATAAGGCATTGATAAACTGGTGTGATGAAAACGACATCATTCGGAACAACCAGTTTGGCTTTAGAGCGGGGCACGACACAGTTCATGCAGCTACAAAACTTGTTTCCGATATACAGTGGAACAAGGCAAAACGACAATGCACAGGCGTATGTTTGGTTGACTTTGAAAAGGCCTTCAATACCGTATGGTTAGAAGGACTTGTATATAAGTTATAAAATCTAGGTTTGCTGAATATCTGTTATACATCATTTACGACATGGTAATGGCTAAACAATTTGTGGTATAATGTGCGGACAAAGTCTCCAATAAAACTTTCTATATTAAAAATGGGTTACAGCAGGGAGCCGTGAATTCTCCCATTCTCTTCAATATTTATACTAGTGATCTAGTTGGGTCTTTTAATCATGCTATTGCATATGCCGACGATACTGTAGTGTACAGATCAGAAAAAAAAATCTATGCCATTAACAGACTTCTTCAAGACGACTTCAATAAAATCAAACACTTTTGAGACGATTGGAAATTGAAAATTAACTTCCAAAAAACAGAAACCATCCTTTTCAGAACACCTCTTTCTATAGCTTCAAGAGATATAAGGAATAATTGGAAAAACTTTTCCATTGTAGGAAGCAATAATCTTCCGCTGCAAATGAAAACTGTTGTCAGATACCTTGGCATCTGGATGGACCAATACCTATACTTTGATAAGCACATAGCAGCTGCCCTCTCTGCAGCTAAAAGTGCATATGCAATGACAAGAAGTCTGTTTCGAAATGGTCTCCTAGATCACAAAGTTAAAATAATTTCCTACTCAGCATTTATTCGTCCAATATTAGTGTATGGTTGCCCGGTATGGTTTAACGTTTCCCCATCCTACATGGAAAAGTTTCGCATGTTCGAGAGGCAGTGCTTGCGTTCCTGCCTCGGATTACATAAAACACCCGAGTCTCAATACAGGAAATTCTATCCTAATAAGACACTGTATGACAAATCAGGATTGAATAGGATAGACAATGTCATTATCAAAATTATTCGTGGTCACTGCAAGGGGAATGTGCAGCGAAAATAATCTTATCTCGGGAGCATACTACCCCAACGACATGTACTTGGAGAATACACCCCAAAATGGGTTTATCCCACCTGAAGCGTTCCCTCTCTTGGATAGAAAAGGTCTTGTAGCGACTCTAACAGATACACACACAATTCACAAGCAAAAATAGTGAAGAACACCGAACTAAAAATCGAATAAGAAAAATACATCAGAACCGTATACCAAGTGATAAATAAAAAATAATTCGCACCAGTGGTATATAGTCGAGTTTGGAAATCAAATTCTAAACACGGTCAGTAGCCTGGTGTGTAACGGTTAGGTAAATTTTTTTTCGTGATTCGAGCTGTCATAGCGTGAGTTCGAATCACACGATCTTCTTCACTATTATTTCAAACGCCACAGTCTTATCCAAAACAAGCACGGACTCCCTATTATTTACCACGCTATTCGCGGTGCCAGGGACAAACGGATTCTTTATAAAAGTGAAATATCAAATGCTGCAGTTCACTTGCGCTTTAGCATGGCAAGAGCCGATCGAGATACATTTTTGAATGACCGACCCTATCTGTTTCGCCAGCTGGGAACCGCAACTCCGTTGTTGCCGATGGTTCGCCAACTGGGAAACAGCAAAGGGTGTTTTCTGCGTCGAACTACTCCTCGACGAGAACAGCAGAATGAAAATCATGGCGTTGACTCAGCAAATGACTGCCGCATTGGGCAGTAATTAAACACATTTTTTAACACTAATTTTATCTTTATTTTACATTAAGCGGTTCACATTCATCAAAGCAGGAATTGCAACACCATCCCTACTGGTGGTGGATTGACAATGAAGAAAGAACTTAAATCCCCAAATATAGTCAGATCTTTAGACGCTACGCTTTCCCTATCCATTCCTCATTTCCCTTTTCATATATATTTATTCTTCCTTTTCGTTTCCATTTTGCATTTAGATTCCTTTTCGTTTTAAAATCTCTGTATGATAACATTTTATTAATATATATATTTTTTTTGTTAACTTTTTATTTTATCTTGTTATTTCAAAAAAAAAGAGAGAACTTCTTCTAGGAAAAATATAAAAACATAAAAATATAAAAATATAAAAATATAAAAATATAAAAATATAAAAATATAGAAATATAAAAATATAAAAATATAAAAATATTAAAATATAAAAATATAAAAATATAAAAATATAAAAATATAAAAATATAAAAATATAAAAATATAAAAAAATAAGAATATAAAAATATAAGAATATAAAAATATAAAAATATAAAAATATTGAAATATTAAAATATTAAAATATAAAAATATAAAAATATTATTGTACGCCGAAAGGTATTACACAAACTTGTATCGTGTAATTTAGAGTGCTCGTGTAGAGCCAGTAAATTATTTTAAGAATAAGAAAAGTTTGTAGAAAAGGATGTAGCATTTAGTCATAAGTCAACCTTTGTTAAATGATTATACAATAAATGCGTTATTCATCATCATCATCATCGCACCTCGAAAAGTGGCAGTTAGCCTAATAGAACTTCACCTTACTACACAACCGTTTTCATTACGTTAAATCGTTCCTTATTAGTAATATTTATGGTTGTAATTCTCCTCTCAAATATATCGCTACTAAAATACTCTACATTCCATCATCTAGAATTTAACTACACCCCCTGCCACATGCACATGACTTATTTATGGAAAAGGGCAATACAATTTCATTATGGATTAGCGAGATGGTTACGACCAGCTAGTAAATTTGATTCCATGTGCGAGCGGTCAACTCGCGGTTAATTAAATCCAGGGCACCATACAAGCCTGTTATTAATTAAAATTCATTTTCGGCGAGAAGCGTCCTCGGATTTATCTCATAGAAGTTTTATTAAAATGTTGGCTCTAATCTCTGACTATATAATAACTGGGAGCAAATCCGATCAAAAGTTTTCACGCACCACAAAAAAAAAAATCAATAAACAGTTTATAACAACGTGAATCTATTTTAGAGAGATTAAATTAGGTCCGTGGACGGTGAGCAACATGGCGATGCTTTCAGAAGGCCTGAACATACTACGAACTTTGTGCGGACGCTCATACTTTCACAATATAGAATTTAGTTCACAAAAGACAGAACTGGACAGGGATTAGACAAAGGGTCATATCGTCGAATAATGTCCTTGAATATTTGATTGGATCCCCAGCAGTGGGTCGTCGTATATTTAGAAGAGGCGTCATCTGATTAATTTTTAACCTTCTGTCCTATTGTAGGCTTGCCTTGATTACATTTGTATTCTACAATTTGTTCTGATCTCAGTGAGTGTAACTGCCATGAGACAAACGACTAATTCATTACAGTAACCCCGAAAGTTTTTCGGGGATGAAATGGAATGTATCTAGGGCTGATTGGTATCACCGAAGCTGTTCTCCGAGGGCCATACGATTACGACTTGCCGTAAATTACCCTAAAAAAAGTAGAAGAGAGGGAATTTAATAATTTACGAGGTGTGATCCCTAGGAACTTTCGGGTAGCGATTCACTTATAATTAGTACTGTTTGGAAAGGTTACTAAATACGACTTGATCTTTTGGTGGATATGATGGTATTATAATTTTGTCGCCATATACTGTGCCCGTCCTGAGTAGTGCAGAATATCGAAAATTCCTTTTGCACGATTATTTATATTTTAGTATTCGGTTATAGAGGCATTTGTTAATACTGTTGTAGGACAGCATGTAGATTATCTTATATAGGTAAACAAATTTGACCCTTCAGTGAATGTAATAAATTTGTTAGGTAGAAAAACTAGTCATGCTCTGGTGCTTATATTTTCCTTTCTATTGTGAGTTGGGTTTTAGAATATTTTGCCGACTTCGCACATTGATGATGATGTTTTATTTCGCTATAAGCTTATGTTAGATATTATATTGGGGAAAAATAAATCCACTGTACGCTTATTTCAAGACTTTATAGAACATGGTTCGTTCTGTCGATTTCGGGTCAAGAATTCTCTGTTCTGTTCTATAATTTGTAGCCATTTTCAAGGTAAAAGAGCTGAAAGTCTTAAACCAATTTTTGACAAATGACTTTTCTATTGCCGTCTTCCCAGCTTCGATTCGGGATTGTACTTACACATCAAACACATAATTGTATAAATTGCGTTAGATGTTTTTGAGTGAATAGAATAGGTGAAGAGTTGGGTGTGTGGTCTCTTAGTCATTCCGAGCTTTCTTCGCCTTCGAAAAAAATGCCTTTTCATAGAACCACTGGTTGCCATTGACAATAAACTCGACAACGCGATCTTTACAAACTCGTTACGATAGGAACTTCCTATTACAGAGACAGTTTTGTAATGGTAAAAAAAGGTAATTGCTTGGTGTCTTGTCTGGACTATATGGGGGATGAATCAAAATTTTCCATTTAAGTTCCAGGAGACATTATAGATATTAGTTTTCTGGTGTTCTACTGACGAAACCCAAAAACTATCCCGCTGAATATTTTTTGCCGTTTTTCACCTGTTGACAGTAGAACTCCAAATTTACGAGGCCCCAAACGAACACTCACTACTTGAGCAATATAAACAGATACATTCTTTTAATTTCGGTAAAGCACACTGGTCGCGCTTTGATCGGATAATAAGAAAGAATTACGCACCAATGGCATAGATCCGCCAACTGACAGAAATCTTCATAATTACGAAATTGATCATTATCTCTCGACGATGAGCAACATTGTTACTAATACAATGAATCGTTCTATACCAAAAGTGTTTCACATGGAAAGCCATACAAACCGATACAGAAACTCAACGATGGACGAGGTGTATAGGCAAAAGAGTATTCTGGTCTCTAAGTTAAAACTGCTCTGCAGACAGTTTTTTTTTTTAGTTTTTAAACCACATTTATTTTCCTAATTCTTTTTACATGTATAATCATCATCATCATCATCATCATCGGCACTACAACCTGGAACCGGTCTTGGCCTTATTTAGCAAGTCCTGAGGCTTGTTAAATTTTCCATAATGATTTGTTTTTTCCGGGCAAGCTCATTAGTCTTGCGCCAGAGGCTCCCCGACGGGGAATCGAACCCCGGTCTCCCGCATGACAGGCGGGTATACTAACCAGTATACTATTGAGGAGCTTTTACATGTATAATATTAGGGGTAAATGTTAAACCCTTTTCTACAACCACAATCCTTAAATTAACTTACTGGCTCTATGCGAGCTCTCTAAATTACACATTACAACTTAATTTTTGTATATGCCTTTCGGCGTACATCTTTTTATTTTTGGTTTCTTATATATATATATATATATATATATATATATATATATATATATATATATATATATATATATATATATATATGAAATAAGTCATATATCAGAGGGACTTATTATTATTACAATTTATTTTTTTTTTTTTAATTTTATTATTATAACAAACAAAAACCTCAAAACGAAACGAATAAAGAAATAAAAAATAAAATAAAATAGCTACACAAAAGTAATTGGGAGATGCGGAAGGGGGGGGGGGGGGGGGGGGGGGGGGGGGGGGGGGCAAGAGGAAGGAGAGCGTTGCTGTTCTGTTGCTCCACTACTCATTTATTACTGCTCGGTAATTATCCCGGATCAGTTTTTGAAGATTTTTAATCAAGGACTTGATTGTTTTGATTTCATTGCTATTTGGGTCACTGAACTGCCTATAGCACAATTTCAGCTTTGAGAGCAGGGTGCTCTTCTGCCTACAAAGCATCGATAGTTGCATTTCTGTATCGGTGGGTATAGCCATCCATATGAGCTACTTTGGGGATGGAACGATTCATTGTGTTAGTAACAATATCGTTCATAGTTAAGAGGTAATGATCGATTTCATCATTACGGATGTTTCTATTAGTCGGTGGGTCTATGCCAATGTTGCGTATTTCTCTTTTTACTATGCGATCGAAACGCGACCAATGTGCCTTTCGGAAATCGAAAGAGTGTATCTGGTCGTACTGCTCAAGTCGATGGTACTCGTTTGGCACGTGTATTACGGCTCCAAGTCCGTAATGATCCCTATCGTACTTAATTGTGCGAAGACAATTTCGAGTAGTTACCTCGGTATCTGGTAACTGAATTCGATCATCTGTCATAAGTAAATCCAGGAAGGAGTTTCCTCTTGGATAAGACGGTGTACTTGTAGCGTACAATTCTAGTTTATGCTCGATCGCATTTGTTTGCCACCAATCAAACAAGGCATTGCCTCTGGTGTTCGAGGTCAGATTGCCCCAGGCACTGTGCTTGGCGTTAAAATCACCTGCCATTAAAAAGTAATTGTTTTCCGAATCTAACTTGAGACTTCGGAAAAGCGTATCGATTTCACTGATAAATTGGGTACCTTGAACAGATTCAGGAGCGTAAGCAGCGACTATATATAGATGCCTTTGACTTTTTAGCAGAATGTCTATAATGCATGCCTCTAGCACCTGGAATTTGTGTACTTCCGCGCTGTAAACGACGTTATGGTGATGAAGACCTTTCTTAACTAAGATAGCGACCCCACTCCCTTGAGTAGAGTGTGGTCGATCTCGTCTAATTATGTTATAATTTTTGTAGTCCATTTTGTGCCTTTGGTTTAGCTTAGTTTCGCTAGCCAAGAGCACATCTGGGCATTCGACTTGGAGCAGATTGCCTAAATTATCCCTTCTTTCGATGTGGATTAGTGAATTTACATTCACAGCTATAATTTTTAGGTTTAGTTCAGACGGAGGGTTGAAGATTTTGATGTGGAGAGTTATTTGAGAACAGGGTTGAATAGAGAGTATCTATTCGTGCTCTTTATTCAGTCAGTGCTCTTTGAAATTCGGCAAATTGTCCTTGCATGGTTAATAACATTGTTATTATTTCTGAATGTGCCTCTAGTGTGGGCATTTTCCCATTACTATATGTATGTTCCATGGATGCTGGTTGCTTAGGAGCACCGGCCATTTGTGCATATGACACACAAGGAGCAACGAAATTGTTGTAAGAACAAGTTTTCATTTTTTTCTCTTCTTCAACTTGTTTCTTTTTGGATTCCAATTTTAATTTCATTTGTTGAAATTTAAGACATCCTCTAAAATTAGCAGTGTGACCTGTATTTTTACAGAGGACACAGGACAGTGTTTTCCTATCTGTAAGCTGTTCCTTGCCCAAGGGGCATTCACCAATGATATGGTCAGAGAAGCACTTTACGCACCTGAATTGCATGTGGCAATTTGATGCCGCGTGCCCGAAGCGTTGACAACGCATACACTGCAGTACGCGATCGATTTTTCAAAAATTTTACCAGCAGACAGTTCAGCGACCCAAATAGCCAGGAAATAAAAACAATTAAGTCACTAATTAAGAATCTTCAAAAACCGAAAATTGATCAGTAATTATTGAAGACTGGAACAACAGAATTCAAGCTATTAAAGCTAGTGAACCGAATATGTTCCCTCAAATAAATAAAGTCTTTCGAAGGAAAGATTATAATGACATTATGGGGGTACGTAGTCGGTGTGCCACCACGGGCACTGGTTCACTACTACCCAAGGACGCGTTTACCGGATGAAACACTGAACATCGAAGTAAAACGCTCGCAGAAAGGAAAAATGAAAAAAGTAAAAAACAACAGGTAGGATGTTGTTTGTTACTTCATTTTATTGTGATCCTTTAATTTCTGTACTTTAATTGATTCTGTTACACATTATTAAATATGGTTTTACACATAACTACTGGTGGGGTAGTTCCTTTTATTGTAAACGCAACACAGAGTGCATTAAAATGTCCAACTATAGATGCACGACATTAGAACACGATTGACCTCAACATGACACCACTGACTCATATAGGATACACCCGGATGCACACTCGTGAGTAGGAAAGGCCGTCTGTCCCCCGCGATGGTTATTTCTCGACTCTAATGGCGACACACCCAAGGGTCTGCGCACCCCCGTGCGCACGCTACGATGGATGGAAGACGACTCACCGGTGGTTGAATTTCGACTTATTTAGGTACTCAGCGATTAATCTCCAGAGACAGGTGAGCTAAGGGTGAGTTTTCTTTTATACCCGTATAAAAGAAAACTCTATAGTAATAAAAGTTCAACTTAAATAATTAAAAGCGACTTTTTGTTAATACCTCAAACCGGAGTCTAGCGGGACCGCCCCCAGAAGACTCGAACAAAGAGAATATCAGCGGAGACTCGAAGAAAGAGAACACCAGCGGTAATCTCGGAGGAGTATCCCCCGAGCAATAACCTATTATTGGCACAACCGGCATACATACCGCCGGTGCCAAACAAACAACTTAATAATTTATGTTGATACCATTCTTTGGTATTACAATAGATAATAAAATAATAAATTTATGACAATACCAAAACTATGTTGGTACTACACGTAGTCGTTTTCTGGACCCTAAATAACCACAAAGAAATAAATGTTGCAGCATTGAATATTATACCGCGGGTGCATTTTACATACAGTTTGTAAACCTCACCTTGCAATACACTATGACAACTAAATATCTTATGGTGGAGCTGGATTCAATTACGTATCCATGAATACATAAGCTAATTTCCTCTCCTGTATGCTGAATATCACTACTGCTATTTCCGTTTTACTCTCCGTTTAGTCCAATCTGCAATTTATAAGACTTTCTTGAAAACTAATGATTGCTTGGTTCGCCTTTCTAAAGCTTTTCTAAAGCAGGTTTACTAGAATTCAATACTGCCTTTATAGCCTCTGAACTCTATTCCTGTTGAATGCCCCGCTATGCGGTATGTTGCATCGCGCTACTCCGCGTTACATCACGTTACGTTACATTACATTGTGTTATGTTTCGTTGAGTTAGGGCCCTGAACCCGGTAAGTATCCTCTTGTCTCGTGGCCTACCATCATATACTAAAATTTTACTTGAGACCAATGAGAGTGACCTAAAGAAGTAGTGTGATCCCCACTATAGCACAATAACACTATGGTTTCAACTAGGTGAGCTAACGACTGCTCTTGGTAGCCAGTGCGATCAGAATCCAATAACCACTCAACCGGCAATCTTACAAGGGCTCCTCATTCCCTCCTGAATGCATACATTTTCATTTGCGAGAGCTATCCCCTCACTCTATATACTACGCTAACCTTGAGATTATGACAATCTGTACTACTTTTTCAACTGTGCTCAACTCCGTAAAAAAGTGCCCCTTACTCATAACATAACTGCTTGCCACACATCACATCCTCCCCTTATGTCTAACCCGTGTGCCCTTTTCCACTTCAAAACCGGGGTGAAGTGTATCAACTTCCACAGATCACACACTCTCAATCCCATTTACCCCCATCAAGAAACATCCCAAACTCGTCCATTGAACACAATTCTAGACAGAAAATAGACTCGCCTCATGTCTTATTGCCATTCTTCGCCTATTATTGACAGTCTCAATAAAAATCAGCATATCACCCAAAGTCTTTATAGGTCATGTTTTCACTATACCTCCTTCACAACCGACCGTATCATACGAACTCGCAATAGCAGCCGTTGATCTCCTAACCGTGTTAAGTATTCCCCTTGACGATATCGTTGTTCTTGGCGATTTTACCCTCCTCCAATCCCAATGGACGTTGTCAGACAACAAATCCTTTTACATCCCTAACATCACCAGTATCAAGGAATGTATCTTTAAAGACGGTCTCACCGACTCCAGCCTCAGTAAAATAAGTAATCATATGGAGAGACAACTTGACCTTGTATTTACAACGGAACCATATAATTCATCAATTGCCTTTAGTCGTCACGCTCTCTCAACCATAACTACGCCCCCCCCCCCCCCCCCCGGCATCTCGTTTATCTATTTTTTTCGTACTCAATTTATCAAGCAAAATTGAAACATTAAACAAATTGGATATTGACAGATACCTAGTGAGGAGCGATGCTACGAGCGCCATCGTAGAGGCTTCTAAGGACGACGGCACACGCCAAAGCACTGACACCATGAGAAGTCAGACAAAAAGTATAACATAACCATACTCAATTGCCCTGGTGTTCCGATAGATGTGTGTTACGTATGACACACGATATCACGGTATACTCACAAAAAGTATTACATAACAATACTCGTTGCCCAGGTGTTCCGATAGATGTGTGTCATGGTGCATGGTACTCACCTATTAACGTGTCATCTGAGAACTCTTTGTGGATTTGTGCCGGTTCCACTAAACGCCAATACTTACCTTCCCAATTACCTCCCGAGCTTCCTGTCCCGAAGCTACAAACCCCATTGTTTTCCGCTAATGCAATTGCATTAGCACCTGCAAAAGCTTCACGCATCAAGGTTATCTAATAGATAGCCTAAAATACCCTGTAAAAGAATTCTTACCATTCATGCATTCAATGTGTATTCAAAATTCCTGAAAGAATTCTTTAAATTATACATGCAGCATAAATTCGAGGAAAAGAAACCATTCGGCACCCTTGTTTGCCAGGCAAATCCCAGCCACACATGTGCACAGTAATTTTCCTACATGCACATTGGCTGGCGGCCCCTTTGCCTAACGACAAAGCAACGCCAAGCAGCTTGTTTGCTCAGCTGCAATAGACCCGACCCATGATCTGTTTGTCCAACTGACAAACAACACCAACTTCGTGCTTAGCCACCAAACGAATTCTTCGGCTTATAGAAATGCAGACAAAGAATTCGGTTTTTTCCCGTCGACCAAAGATCCGATATACAATTTCCATTGTGTATCCCAAATCCATTAGCACCTAATGAGTTGCAGCGTATTTGTTCAGCTGCACCCCTTCATTACACACGATGCCCTTGGTCGATTTTCCCTTTGTTTGAATTCCCTTCTACGTTTCAGATTTCGTTTCTCATGAGCTTCGTTGCATGAGCAAACAATGACCCATTAACACATTGCTAAGATTGTGGGGGTTTTCAGGGCCCGAAGACCCTTGCATCAGTTTAACCCCATAAAAATCCTACAAACTCCTTAGCTACCCTTAATTCGAATCCGTGGCAAAATGACATAACCGCACCATCCTAAAATCCTGAAAACAATTCGGCTGTCCCGCAGGACAACTGACATAAATATCCATGAAAGCTGAGGAGCTTTTCCCTAGATTCGACAGGATGTGTTTACCTTTTTGGCCATAGATCCATCGGCCGATCTTTCTATTTTCTAATGCAGCGTAGCCATGTAGGTTTCCTGCAAATGACCTTGTGTTATTTTAAACAACACACATGTCACCACATCGACCGATAGGATGTTCTAATGATCGGAACAATGTGTACCCAAACACTGTCTCAATGTCCATTATCTCCCAAAACACTGGCTGGGCTATTGACCGGCTTGCACATCTGCAAACCAGATGTCTAATAGCCTGTAATAGGACATAATGAGTGGGATAATAAAAGATCAGTCTCGATGGCGGGCGATATTCTGCCAATTTAACATCACAGATGAATCTAACACCGTCGCCTTATTATCCCTTACACAGCACCCATAAAACGTTTCTGTCTAGTTAATGTAGACAGAAGATATGATTTTCGTCCGGGCGGCAATTTCTACCCAAATTATGTGGCCGAAAAGATAAACACACAATAAAGTACCCTTGTGTGTCTGTTAACATCATAGGAAACTATTTCTATGATTTATGACCGCCATTACTGCCAGCCGCAACACTCGTACCTCTAGTCGACCAGATGTGCATTAGTTTTGTCCGTATGCATCTGTAATTATTGGCATCGTCACCACTTCCAGCGTGTGGGCGTGTCTTCCTAACCTGTACGGTTTCTATAGAGATTTTTCAGTTGGAATTTTCCAGGGCAATCGCCATTGTTATCCCTAATTCAACGATCGGATTGGTCCTTCGACGGCATACCATCTCATCCTCGATTCTACAAGGAATGTGGATGACGATCTATACGGTGAGTCCTATTTGATCCTTGGTGATGTGTGCACGTGCCACGAGCACCAGCAGTGAGTTTTTTTACATCTTTGAAGGCTGCGCACCTTCGTACGAATCTCCGCCGGGAGTCCCTGCTTTCCTAAGTCATTTCTGTTCGTGTGCGTCTTTTGCCATACCGTCTTTCACCTGTGCAAAAGAAATATAATTTAATATAGTTCCCTTAAACAAAGTGTATTCCACTAGCTTTCATCACGTTAATAATAAATCAGAATTGTCACCGTGCTGTGATCGAACATTAGAGATAATGATTATTTGAGGTGAATCCCATTAACTGGGAAGCGTGCGTTAAATTTATGTCAATTGACTCTCGCCGTAAAACTAGAAATTGTTTTAGACTTAAGTGCAAAACGGGTAAACAATTAACAAAGTAAAATCCGAACAATAAAAACAGTGCTTAACATCAATACCAAGTGTTTTATTTGTTACATTCTTCGTTGTCGAATAGTTCCAGTGTTTTCCTTGTTGTTCCTTTGTTTTTCCCGGTGTTTCATTATCTCCTTCCTGGGTGGACTTAATCAGTGCCTTAGAATGGCTTAATCAGTGGTTTTTTTTATGCAACCTGCGTCCATGCCGATGCCATCATAGAATACGCCACAAGATCACCAACACACACCACTACGATCGACGTCCCAGAGATCGCCTTCCATTGGCCACTGGACGAAAGGGAAAATTCATTTCTTTTACCACACCATAGAAAGACATTTTCTCTCTCTTCTCCCAATCTCACCTTGAACTGACGGTCGAATGCAAGTCGGAATTCAATCTTCAGGGAGTCGTTTACCAACCACCAGACGCGCCAACACTTTAAACAATCTTATTACCAATGTACCACGAAGATAGTTAACTATTATAAGAAATAACGGACAAAGCAATCTATATTAAATTATTATCATCATCATCATCGGCACTACAACCGGGATCCGGTCTTGGCCTTATTTAACAAATCTCTCCACCGGTCCCGATTTCGAGCCGATGTCATCCAGTTTAGCACTCCCAGGCTCTGGGCGTCCTGGTCTACGCCATCCCTCCATCGCAGACAAGGTCTGCGGCGCTGTCTCCTTCCATACATCCTGCCACAAAGGACTTTCCGGGCAGGCTCCTCTTCGCTCATTCGAGCTAGGTGTCCCGCCCACCGGAGTCTACAGAGCTTGATTTTTCTTACAATATGAGCTTCAAGGTAGATAGCGTACAACTCATGGTTGTAGCGTCTCCGGAATCGTCCTCCCTCACTTACGGGGCCAACAATTCTCCTTAAGACCTTTCTCTCGAACGCGGCCAAGAGTTCAGAGTGCCTTTTATTAAGCACCCAGGTCTCGGATCCATACATGAGTACTGGTAAGGACATGGCCTTGTACAGTGGTAGCTTGGATGTTCTGGATAAATTTCGGGATTTAAAGAGCCTTGATAGACCATAGTAGGCTTTGTTGGATTTAATCAGCCGTTCGCGTATTTCTTCTTCCATATTGTTATCGGCTGATACTATTGACCCAAGGTAGTTAAAGGATTGCACTACTTCAAATTCGTGCTCCTCTACCCTGATAGTTTGACCAACGTTAGGTCTTCTCTTCGCAGAAGTTGCCACCATGTACTTGGTCTTTCCCTCATTAATGCGCAGTCCTAGTTTTTGTGCCGCCTGCTCGATCTGGGTGAAGGATTCCTGTACCGCCGATTCGGTTCTACCGATGATGTCGATGTCATCTGCGTAGGCAAGTATCTGGCTGGACTTGGTGACAATAGTCCCTCTTGTTGTAACGCCAGAGTCACGGATTGCTTTCTCCAACGCCAGGTTGAAGAGGAGGCAGGCCAGACCGTCCCCTTGTCGGAGTCCATTATAGATGTTTATTGGTTTGGACAGCAATCCCGCTACTTTTACTTGACTAGTTACGTTGGTCATGGTCAACCTACAAAGTCGTATCAATTTATTTGGAATGCCGAATTCTCTCATGGCATTATATAGTTCTACCCTGGCTATGCTGTCGTAGGCGGCCTTGAAGTCTATAAACAGATGATATAGTGGAATTTTAAATTCCAGACATTTTTCCATCGCCTGCCTAAGGGTGAATATCTGATCAATTGCTGATTTGCCTGGGATGAAGCCACACTGATATTGACCAATGATGGCTTTAGCGTATGGGGATATCCGGTCTTGTAGGATAGTGGAGAGTATCTTATAGGCGGTACTCAGCAATGTTATACCCCTATAGTTGCTGCACAGTGTGATATCTCCTTTCTTATGTATGGGGCAAATTATACCACGACGCCAATCTTCCGGCATCACCTCTTGCTCCCATACGTGCATCACGATCTCATGAATTGCGTGATGTAACGCTGTTCCTCCTTGTTTGATCAGCTCAGCTGGTATGCCATCAGCTCCAGGGGCTTTATTTGATTTTAGCTGTCTAATGGCTTTTAATGTTTCCTCAATGCTTGGTGGCGGCAGCATTTGGTCTTGGTCTTGCATTGGTGGAGCCTCCAATTCTTCTGTGAGCTGACCATTTTCAATTCATTGAAGTGCACTTCCCATCGCTTCAGAATGCCTTCAGGATCGGTGATCAGATTACCCTCTTTATCCTTGCAGTAAGTGCAGCGTGGTGTGTACCGCGTCATATTGCGGATTATTTGGTAGAACTTCCGCGCCTGGTGCGGACCTCGCTCTCTACTTTTCTCTATTTCACAGATAAGGTTTTTTTCCCAGGCACTTTTCTTTTGTCTGTGAAGTCTTTTTTCAGATCTTCTGAGCTCTTTGTATTTCTCCTCGCGTACCCGCGTCCTATGAGACTGCTGAATTGCCCGGTATGCAGCATTCTTACGTTCAGTCGCTAGTTTGCACTCATCATCAAACCAGTCGTTCCCATCTCTACGACTACTGCCTAAGATGGAGTTGGCAGTACTAATGACAGTATTCTTAAGGCGTGTCCATTTCTCGTCTACGCCCGGCATTCTGGCCCCAGGACTTACTCTCCCTCCGTCGAGCTCTTCGAGGGCGAGTCTTAACGCATGCCCAAAGGTGTTGCTGGTGTTCTCATTGCGTAAGGCAGCCGTGTTGATTCGAACCTGATCCGGGGATGCAATACGTCTCCGTAAGGCAATCCGCGCTCGGAAAACTGTACCAACAAGATAGTGATCCGAGTCGACGTTGGCACCTCGGTACGTTCGTACCGTCATCAGGCTCGAAGAGTGGCGGCGATCTATCAACACGTGGTCAATTTGGTTGCGAGTGGCTCCATCAGGTGATACCCAGGTGGCTTTGTGGATATCTTTACGCGGAAACCTGGTACTCGCAACGACCAAGTTTTTCGATGCTGCCAGTTCGATGACTCGTAGTCCATTGTCATTACTGTTCTCATGCAAACTATGGGAACCTGTGTAGTGCCTGAAAACCGGCTCCCGACCTATTTTTGCATTCAAATCACCAAGAACGATTTTCACATCGTATCTTGGGCAGGCATTGATGGCCCGTTCGACGTTCTCGTAGTATTCTTCTTTTTCGTCATCATGGGACTCCTCTGTAGGTCCGTGAACGTTTATGAGGCTTATGTTCTTAAATTCGCCTCGCACGCGAAGAGTGCATACCCTTTCATTTATTGCATTAAAGCCGACTATGTCAGGCTTCAGTTTTTGGCTGACTAGAAAGCCTACCCCGAGCACATGGTGTTTTGCGTGACAGCTGTAATAAATAGCATACTCTTTTCTTTGAAAAACACCACTCCCCGTCCATCTTATTTCTTGTAATGCTGTTATGTCAGCCTTATATTCGGACAGGGCATCGGCTAGTTGCTGTGCAGCTTGAGCTCTGTATAGTGAGCGTATGTTCCATGAAAAAATCCTTAAATCATTTAGCCGTTTTCGTTTCCGTGGTCGTCGTCGTGTATCCGGTCCATATCCGAGGCTTGTTAAATTTGCCATAATAATTCATTTTTACGGGCCTGGTTATTAGCCTTGTGCCAACCTTGCTCAGGATGTCGCTGCATGCATTGGCTCACTACTTGGCGGGTGTCAAAGTAGCTATCCAGGGGTGTCACGTGGAGACTGCATGTCAACTTGGATTGAACAGGGACAAGGATCGTCCTGGCCTTCGCCGGGTTGAAAGCAATCAGAGACTTTGCCCTGTATGTTCGCACCCTATTAAATTATTATACAAAAAATTAAAATATAAATGCCTTGAGTTTATTTCTTTCCACAAGTGAAATTTGGGTGTTTTTGAGAAAAATTAATTACCATTCCTGATAAAAAAGCAATCAGGCCATTATAGGGTTTTCGCTGAGTTGTGTTGGTTGACAATATTTTGTCAAAAAACTAGTCATAAGAGCTCATTACTCATTTCAACAAAACGGAAAATTTACGTTTGAATCTATAATTTTTCACAGCACTGTAGTGTAACAAAGTTGAAAGGTTTTCATTGAAATTGTTAAACATTTGTTTTGTTATTTAGGAGGTCTATAAGCTTAATCAATTATCCATGTGTTGTACCTTTAAAGCCAGTCTCAGTTCCAGACGAATAAGTCATCTTCCCTAGCATTACAGTTTAATTTTGGGTTCAGGTATTTCGGCTTCTCATAGAAGCCCCCGCTGTTTGGCTTCCCATTCATCGTCAATGATACCAAAGAATTTTGTATATCGTTTTGGAATCATACCTACGAAATTGGTTATTTCATGAGTAGCAGTTTTTGTAAAATGGTGTTTGTTTGTTTTTGCCATCGTAGAGTTTCTTCAGATGTGAGTATCTAGATTTTATGAAAACTTGCTAATGTAATTCAGACTTAATGATTTTTTACAGGTACTCATAAATAATTTGCTGAGTTTATTCAACACAAATTAATCAACATACGGAAATTTACATTAAGTGAATCCTATTATGCGGAGGGCGGCCACAAGGGGTGAATATTTTATGGAATGTTTTTTTAAGTAATTCCGATTTTATCCATTTTTCTAGGGAATTCAAAAATAATTTGATATGTTGATTAAGCACAAATTTCACACCATGTAGAAATTTACAGTGAGTGAATCCATTTAATGTGTGGGTGGTCCCGATTGGTAAATATTTGGGGGTGGCGCTTTTAATTAGTAACAACCCTTGATGGGTTGTGGGGTTTTTGACTTGTTCTCGAGTAACCTTGTTGAGAATCCCCCAACACTGTAAACCTTCCTCTGAATTCCGCCTAAACCGTAGCTCTTGTTATTTTTGCAACTTTTAAGGACCCACCTACTACCCAATCGAGATAATTATACGTGATTCCTCTCATTTTATTATTTAGATTATCTCTAATAAAAGGACGTTCGGGTTTAGATTTCTGTGCATAAGTAACCAACGATCAGAGCATTATATATTTTCCTCTGCTCGGATGATTTTCAACTTGTTTCGCATTACATGACTTTGGATCCCGGGTCAAAATTCGACATTAACTTTTAGAGTCTCCACCTCCTTAAGCACATAGAATTGATTCCCTATTCCACCCAATCAACTGGTGATTATGTAATATTCTCTCATCTATGTTTGGATTTTTTTTTGTCGAAAACGGTCTTCTATGGTTGGAAGAATATAAGGGCCTTTGTAATGGATAAACGCAATCGTTAGTCTCCAACGGTCACTAAAGTTTTCGTACCATTTCAAAAGAGAAACGATTCATTGCTGTTAATCAATTATCGCCCACCAGAGGAAGGATGTGTGCCCTACCTAGGGCTCTTAGGTTGGCCAGTTTCTTTTGTCTGTATGTAAGGACTAAACCATTAATCCGAAAACAACTTAATTGAAAGGATATCCGATATAAAGCCGTGAGGATGAAACAATAACTTTGGGTTATTTTATTGGAATTGAATAAAGACTCTTTGTTTTTCATTTATTAACAATTCCCATAAAATATTGGCAACCAATCACAATTTAAGGAGCCTCAATGAATGATTTAATTCTCACCTCGTCATTCAAGGCCGCTTAGAATATGAGGTCACTCCCTTAAATGGTATTCGGATGTGGTAAATCAATTTTATCTATCGTTTACACTCTTCGATTTCAGAGGGTTAATTGATTTTTGACTAAGCGGCTTGAATTATTGTGTCCGTGTCGTGGGCTGCGAACGAAGGTTACTCAAAAATTGATTGGCGACATATTCCCACCGATGAGTCAGCTATCGCATAGATTTACCCTTAAGAAGCCATATTAACGATTGGCGAATATTTGAAGACGGGACACTTCATACATAAAATTGTTTTCATCACCGAGGTGGTATTGAAAAATCAGCATCTTAATGAGGTTTTGATAATGAAACTGCTCTTTCATGACGCTTCGGGTAAAGGGATTACGTCCTCAAGAAGATTGAGCAGGAGTAAGTGACGAATGTGTTCCCAGATTACATTGTATTCGATTCACTGTAGAGCGAATAAGCAAATTTTTAGTACCTGTTGATTTATTGTTTTGAGAAGTTCCCTCGGTATGGAAAAGTCTTGGTTTAAAATCAGTGCCTCATGTTTATTAATGATTCCCGCACCTAGCAATTCTCTCGACTCTGTTGAATATTGCTCATACTCTCAGTATTTCTGAATTCCTGTTGTGTACTTATTCTATGTTGGTTTTTTTGTCGTTGCATGGCAAGGATTTATAGATTGACTAGTCACTCGATTACTTTCATAACATTTTTGTTCGCATCCTTTTCTGCGTCAAGTGTTTCGATTTGGTTTCGTTCCAACATATAATAGACCAATTATTTATATATATGTTTTTGTAGAATTTCTACGCCCATCACTGTAACTAAATTCCACTTGAGGTAGTCAGGTTTGTTATTCTTTGTGCTAGCCGTCAAATATTCCCTTCCCGCGTCTATAATAAGACGTGTGCAGACAAAGCTTACGTCGATTTTAGACCGTTTTCGTTCGGTTTTTAATGTACCATTTACATCACCTTACCATGTTTCAGGAGTACTATATTTGGCTTCTATTCGGCCTAGACCAGCGGTTTCCAACCTGGAAGGCCCGCCTCCCAGGGGAGGCGCGGACTACTGCCAGGGGAGGCGCCAACATTTTTTAATAAATTCATTTTTATACCATAATATATTATAGATAACACAGTCGGAAGAAAAATCAATGATATATCTGAAGATATTTGCGATCAATTAGTTTCTAGGCTGCACAATTTGAAACTGATATACGAGGGTTGCCTCTTATGTTTCGGGATTTGGCAACCCTAGTGTTGCAATCTGGCAATTGACAGCTCTGTCGTAAAGTTGGACATTTTTGAGGTTATACGCACTCAGAACGTTTTGACATACGAACGCTATTTGTGTTGTTTACAGTCACTTAAAAGATTCATCTCGGCCCAAAAATGGAATTAAATTGTCAACATTTTCGTGCGATTATTTTTTACAACTTTCGGCGTGGATTAATTCAGCAACAGTGCATGGATGAACTTAATTCAATTTTTGGCGATGAAGCTCCATCAAGGACCAGTGTTTATCGATGGTATGGTGAATTCAATCGTGGTCGTAGTTCCCTCCAAGATGAATTTCGTGAAGGTCATCCAAAATCAGTTGTTGTTCCGAAAACCATTGATGCTGTGCGCGAACTGATATTGGAAGACCGTCATGTGACCTATCGTGAGATTGAGACAACCTTAGGCGTTAGTGGGACCAGCATACATTCAATATTGCATAAACATTTGACTGTCAAAAAAATTTGTTCGCGTTGGATCCCACACAATTTGTCAATCGCCCAAAAAAAGGCTCGTGTCAATTGGTCGAAAGAAATGCTCAGAAAATACGGTCGCGGTGCTTCGAAACACGTCTATGACATCGTGACAGGTGATGAATGGTGGATTTACGCGTATGAGCCCGAAAGTAAACAGCAGTCGACTGTCAGGGTGTTTCAAGATGAGCCAAATCCAACAAAAGTTGTTCGCGCACGAAGCACTTCCAAGCAAACGGTCGCCTGTTTTTTCGGAAAAACTGGACAAGTCGCAACCGTACCACTAGAACAACGCAGAACAGTCAATTCTGAGTGGTACACAACCATTTGTTTGCCAGTTGTCTTCCAAGAAATCAGGAAAACCAACCGCCGAAGACGGATCACTCTTCACCACGACAATGCGAGCTCTCACACATCGGCTGCGACAACTGCGTTTTTGAGCACCCAAAACATCGATTTGATGGATCATCCGCCGTATAGTCCTGACTTGGCACCGAATGACTTCTTTTTATTCCCGTACGTAAAAAACAAACTGAGAGGTCAAATTTTTTCGACACCTGAAGAAGCGGTTGCTGCATTCAGAATGCATGTGTTGGAGATACCTCAATCAGAGTGGCAAAAGTGCTTCGACAATTGGTTCAAACGCATCCAAAAGTGTATAGATCTTCATGGGTAATATTTTGAAAAACAATAAAGTGATTTTCGATGATCAATATTTGTTTTTGTTCTCTAATCCCGAAATATAAAAGGCAACCCTCGTAGCTAAAGATGCCCATTTAATTGCATATGTTCGATATGTTGTGAGAAAATAATATATTAGAAGATATATTATTTTGCAAACCCATTCCCGGAAAGACCACATCCATTGACATTTTTAATATAATGAACAGTTTTTTTTGAAGAAAACGACATAGCGTGGAATAATTGTATTGTACTGGGTACTGACGGAGCTCACTCAATGTCCGGACACAAATCGGGTCTTCAAGCATTAGTTAAAAAGAAAGCACCACATGCTATCTGGATGCACTGTATGCTTCACAGAGCAGCTCTAGTGTCAACAAATATGAGCGAGGAACTTAACAACATTTTTACAAAAGTTATAAAAATTATAAACTACATTAAGAACAGTCCTTTGAGATCTAGGCTGTTGTGTATAGATATAGAAGCTAATTATACCTCACTTCTGTATTATTGTGATATTCGCTGGCTATCTCGTGCAAAATTGATTCAAAGGGTATTTGAACTCAAAGAAGAAATAGCAACCTTTCTCGAAGAAAATCACCATGAAGAGGCACATTTGTGGACGAACGATAATTTCCCTGTTAAACTTGCCTATTTGGTTGACATTTTTGGAAAATTGAGCAGTTTGAATGAATCAAAGCAGGGATCACAGATGCTATCCACTTGTTCAAAAAGACAAAGTAAAAGCTTTCATTAAAAAGTTGAAGTTATGGAAGTCAAATTTACAAAAGAATGAGTTGGACATGTTTTCACTGTCAAAAGATTTCTGGGCCACAGCCAATATTGAAACAAGTAAGAATCTTTTTATTGAATGGTTAGTGCTGCATTTTTCAAATTATTTTGAAGACCTTGATTTCTCAAAGTTTTTGTGGATATAGAATCCATTTATCGACAATGAAGATGACGAATTTGAGCTGATAACCATTGAAAAGGAAAAACTGAATTATCATGCGATAGCCTACTAAAACAAAAGTTTCAAAATGAAACCTCAATTCAGCTTTGGATGAATCTTAGCGGAGAGTATGAATCTTTGTATTGCAAAGCAAAGCAAGTACTCCTGTGGCGGTTCCACTACTTACCTTTTCAATCGCCCCAATAACTTCCTCCCAAAGCTCCAGAAATCTCATGGTTTTTCGCTTATGCAATCGCATTAGCACCCTCAAGCATTCCTCCCATCAAGGGCGTACCTGCATTTAATGCGTTATTCACTTTCCCTGAAAGAAATCGGTACACTATTCTCGCATGCATCAAGGCATCTCGGCATTTTTCTGAAAAGAAAAACACTTCGGTTGCCGTACTAGATAACCACAATAAACGGCACCCTGCCTGCCTACGTTTTCTGTCTCACACGTGCGGGGCAGATTTTCCTAGTTTATCTGTATCCACGGCGGCTTTTATCCAACCAACAAAGCATAGCGCAACTCGCGGCTAGCTACCAAGAAAGGATTCTCTAGTAGTGTAAATATTCACACTGGAATCTGACCCTTGAGTCGGCATCGATGCCATATACAATCGGTGTAGATGATATACACAACCGTCATTGTGTAACCATCTAAATTGCTTCTCAATGACTTGCAACTATTGATTCAGCTGCAAGTACTTCACCCAGAAATGCCCCTTTGTTTGAATCTCCCAACAATCACCAACTTTGCACTTAGCCGCCGGATTCGAATTCAATAGCATAGACAAATGCAAATAAAGAATCCGTTTCTTACAGCGACCAAAGATACGATATACAAATTGTCGATACATCACCCAAACCTATTAGCACCTAATAAGTGGCAGCGTATTTATTTATCTGAGCCCTCATTACAGAACGATGCCTTAGGCCGATTCTCCCTTTGTGCTTTTTCCCTTGTTTTAGGTTTCGTTTATCCTTTTCCGAAACGCATCGATAAACACTATGATCTACACGATCACACAAACAAATACATTACCAAGTCCTTCTTCCTTGTTTTCACCACGAGAGAAACACTTTCTCTCTCGAGGAAACTCACCCCAGTTGCGAAGTGGCTCTCGAGCAGAGCAACGCGGAGTCTCATTTCAACCACCAACGATCGCACATCGCTGGTTCGCGTTTCTCCCTTAGTAGAGTGAGCATGGGGTGCGTACCGGAGTGCACCCCAGAGTCGAACTCGGACACAGACAATTACGTGATCCTTGAAACGGTGCAACTTAATTTAACAATAGTTTTGTGAAAACCAATAAACCATTTGTAAATTTCATTAACTGTTCGAGTGTCAAAATTTAGTGGTAAATCAAAATAAACAACATTCATACGAAACAATACCACCGTGCGTTTTATTTCTTGCTTGGTGAACGATTGTCCGAGGTATTTCGTGGAGTTTCGTTTCTCATTGTATTGAACAGTGAACTTTCGATCGTTGGAAAATATGTGGAGTATTTAATGAAGGTGACAATGAGTTAAAAGTGCATCTCACACATGAACATGATAGGAAATCTTTGTGAACCTGTGCCAAAGCCGGCACATGACGAAGACATTTCCTACACTTCTACCGTTTGTAACGTCGTATTTATGCGAAACGGGCTATTCGGCACTGGCTGCAATGAAAACCAAATATCGAGCCAAGTTAGTAGTCGAAAAAGAGATACGAGTTGGTGTAAAT
Source organism: Microdon myrmicae (assembly GCA_963931805.1). Lineage (NCBI taxonomy): Eukaryota > Metazoa > Arthropoda > Insecta > Diptera > Syrphidae > Microdon > Microdon myrmicae. The sequence goes on along the minus strand of OZ007501.1, from coordinate 33,604,569 downwards.
GTTAAAAATAATTTTATATAAAAATTAATATACACATATGTGTATGTTATAGCTGAACCTTGTTATTATTCTGTTGGTTGTATTTTCAGTTTTTTTTGTAATAAAGTTTTTATTATTTAAAACGTGTCTATATTATTTAATCCATTAAAACAATAAAAGGTAGGGGAAGGCGCGGGAAAAATTTTTTTTCGGGGAGGCGTGGTAGCATAAAGGTTGGAAACCGCTGGCCTAGACCCATGTAAGTAGGAGTGTATGTGTGTCCATGTTTTTTTTGTGTCTTGGCGGTGGTAAATTTCCAAAGATAGAAGTGACGCAACTCTACTTACGCACCCGATTCACTTGCAATTCTTCTTTCTAACTACAACTCTATCGCGTTTACGACCATAGTGAAGAACGTGTGATTCGAACCGACGCCAAAACGGTTAGAATCTCTAAAAAATTGAACCAATGCTTAACACAGCAGTCCACTGCCGCGTGTGCGACTTCCATTTCTAAACTCAAGTACACTCAACTAATGTGAAATTGCTATGTTATTGCCTGGTATACGGCTGATGCTTTTGTTTATTCCGTTTTCTTGCTGTGTTGTTCATCACTATTTGCCTGTGTACTGTGTGTATATCTGTTAGAAACGCCACAAGCCACCCTCCACATACACACCAAATTTTCAAAACCGTTTTCGTTCAAGGATTGCCTTTCAAATGTTTATCGAGGGAACGTATTCCGTTCAAGAGTGGGGTGAGTTTAGTGCTCGTGTAGACTTGCCTGATGGAGTATCTTCTGTTTTGGGTGTGATAGCCCACCCCAACGTAGGATGTGACTACAGTTCTTTCCAAGATCGCTAGGTTCCTAGTCATCGTGGGAAAAATTGTGAACTATATAGGAAACCCGTAAGTGAAAATAGATCTGATAATGGTTTCGTATAGAAGAAGTTTTGTGTTTGGAACGATTGTTTTGCTTCTTAGTAGCGAAGCTAATAAGTCGGTCACATTTTGGACCTTTTTAATGCTTTACGTGTGTGCTGGTTAAATTTCAATAAGTTATTGAAATTTATGCTAGGTAGGAAATGATTTTTGTTCTGGTGGAAGTCTTACTCCTTCGATTACGAGCTCGAGATTGCGACTCTGATTACTCTCCTACGACATTTTCCGCTACAATTTCGAACCTTCCCTTTCGAGTTAGATAAGTTGATTCTTATACTCCGTCGTCGATAGAATGTATCTTTTCGTTCACGGTGTTTGGATACGATTTCGCGAGCTGTCCTTATGGTTCTAGTATGTCCATAGTTTAAGGTATTGTCGGCATAAAGTAAGGTTTCAGAGTTTTCAAGCGTGTTGTTTCTATGCACAGCATGGGAAATGTCGTACGTATAGATGTTGTTCTACTTTCGACCCAGTTTTGATCCCTGATCCCGTTCTATATTGAATATGTGCGACTTATTATGATTGCAGTCACTATAGCCTGTGCGTCCTTTTAGGAAGCTTTGTGGGGTACGAGAAGTATTGTGCCAGGCATGGGCACTCGGTTAACTTCTCAACCCCATTACAAATACCGCTGAATACAAAAGACACGAGCACCAAGGGAACAACAATGAAGAAAACACACCGGAATTTATTTATTCAGTTTTATTCTCTGAATATATATTCCTTAAGGGAATTTGTGACATTTAGTTAATTTTTATTTATTTTATTTCAATACACACACGGTACGGACATGATTTTAATTAATTTTAAACTACTACACACACGACTCCAGTATTATCGCGTCCTCGGCGCGCGACGAGGAGCGGGAGTTCGCGCGACCAGCGTGGTCGGCTGATGGAAATGGACTCAACAATATTCATTCGTTCTCCAAGGGAAATTTTTGGCGATAACCGGATCTCATAGAGGAGATCGTCATGGTACACATGTATATGTGTACGTCGGTTCTTTTCATGGGTCGAAGCCATGATAACGAATCTGAAACACCAAGAAGGGGCATAATGTGCATCCAGGAGATGTGTGTTCGTTGAAACAAACAAATCGAATCTCGTGGTATGCTAATGGGTTTGTGTTTGATTATGCATCGAGGTCTTCAGGAATGATTTCAGGGCAATTACAATACAAAGGGAAAAGCGACCTATGCATCGTTCGGTGATGAGGGTCAGCTGGATAAATAGCAGCCACTCATTAAATGAAAAATGCGTTTAGGATACCACAAACGATATGGATTGTTTATGGTATCGCCAGGAAGCCTATGGTGGAACAGCGTTCTTTTGTTTGCACTTGGTGCGAGTTAGGGAAATTGGCTTCAGCGTCGATTGCGCTAATTGAATGCAGCTGCTTGGGTATTTTATTGCTGGGAGAAAAAGGTCGCAGGCCAATGTGTATGTTAAGAGATTTATCATACACATGGCGAAGCTGAAAAATAGACAGCGCAATGTTTATGGTGTCTGGTGACGGTTACATAGTATGTAATCCAAATCCTTTGTTATTAGGAATTCGTGTAGGGGATCCTGCCTGGCACCGAAGGTGCCAAATTGGTTTGGAATTCCTGATAAGTTGAGCAAGAAATCTTACGGAGAATTGCATGCGATGGGATGCATGAAAGGTAAGTGTTTTTCTCCAGGGACTTTTAGATTAAAGATTTGATTTCTTTAATGCGTGAATCATTTAAGGTGCTAATGCGATTGCATTAGTTAAGCTATGAGATTGGGTGGAAGTTATGGGGGTTTTTTAGGTAAGCGAACCGTGGGGTTTGGCGGAACCGCCACAGCTTTATTTCATATATATTCCATTAAAAGGGAAATTGTATTCTTTGACTCTATTATCAGCTCTTCTCTCCAGACACTGTCGAAGGCTTTTTCTACGTCGAATGTAAATGACACTGTACATTTTTTGCTCTATTGTAGGGGCGTATAGTGTATAGTTTAAGAAGAGCATGAGCCGTGGAGCGGCTTTTCCGGAAACCAAACTGGTGTGATTGTCCATTACTGAAAACATTTTGCAAGTATTTTCCCTAGATTAGATAGGAGTGAAATAGATTGAAGGTTAGGATCTTGTAGCTCCTTTTCTTTTTAGGTACCGGAATTATTTTTGCTTGTTTCCTGGCCTTGAGGAACTTCCCGTTGTCGAGACAGTGGTTTAATAATATTGTTATATATTCAATTATCGAAATGGGGAGCTACTTTACTAGCTCGTCCGGGGCTGCCATAAACATTGAATGGTAGATGTAACTTCGTCTTTACTGGTGTAGCCTTGGGGATAGTTTGGATTCAACGCAGATATTTCTTTATTGAGTATCATTAAGTCTATGGTCTTCTACTCGACCAACTCAACGGCTCAGTTTCTTAGATCAGTATTAAAATTCGAACGCTGAGATCTATAAACCGCTTCAAAGTGTTGATGTAGTGGAGCTATTTGGTATTTTACTCATGGACTTTATTTATTCGGGTTTTTTTTTCGGATTTTCAAGTATTTATTCACCTCTCTAAAAGTTCAAGGGGATGGTTTGGTTCGTGACAATCATTATTATAGACACTCGTTTGTATTACGATTGCTTTTTGTGCTTCTCGATCAACGAGGAAGAGATGCGAACGGGGTCCTGAACGGATGCTTGTTGTTTGTTGTTGAGTAGTGGTTCTACTATGGATACGTGGATACACGGTCGCGTCCTTGGTTTTTTTCAGGTAGAATAATACCACTATGGGCACAAGTGTCAAAGCACTATGATGTCGTTTAACACAGCGTCCCACAACTTTGCAAGGAACTATGTACTAAAACACAGACTAATTATATTAGTGTACTCTTTATTCTTAGATCATCACTTCCTTCGGGCTAGCAACTGACCACTTTCTAATCTACTTTTCTTCTTCCTCGAAGTCTCGGACACATCGCCTCTTATTGCGGATCTTTTTCGAGGGTTTTTGATATACATTAGCCTGTCTGGCTAATGCAAGCAAGAGTTTATATTGCACTTTAAATGGAGTCAGAGTTCAGGGAAAATGGGTGGGAATTTGGGTCTATTTGTGCACGTCATAAAACATCTGGTTACAATGCGTATGTATTGTGGAATTGTGTGTCGGGAGATCAAATGGACATGGGTTTGTTTGGACATGTATTTCATTGTACAGACAATGCATGTGAAAATATGGATTGTGATGCTTGGATTTTTGGAATTGAATTCAATGTTCGACAATTGAACGTTTTGGGTCAATTTGCTTGGCGTTGAATTCAACGTAGATTTGGGGATATGAATATATGATATTGGATGGGTATTCAAATTGTAACCATTATGGATGTGGGGGAGTGGGGGGGGGGGGGTGGTAGGGTTTCTTGGAGCACTACACGTTTATCCAAGTTGGTACTTAGTTTCTGATTATGATTTTAAGTAACGCTGTCATCGCCAAGAGATCCTTATAAGCGTGCGAACTTTTGATATAGTGATAATGAAAGAATTTCTTGAGCTTATTCTGTCATTTGTGGATAGCCAAGTTGGAAGTGAAGATATGTTCTTCTGTCAAAGATTCAGCCCAGGTGATATGTTTCGCGTTTAGGTCCCCAGCTATTACAGATCAATAAATTTGGTATATTAAGTTATCCATTTTTTCAAAGTCTTCCCTAAGAGACTTCGTTTTTGTGTTAACCGGCATATATTATCGGCCCTACCAACATAGTCTAAAAAGAGCCGTGATCCATCGTTCTCACTGTAATGATCGTCTTTGGGATTGTTAGATTCGATTGGACTATTCGAAATCTCAGTTTCCTGATTATTGCTAATGGTCTACCACTTGATTTAGGTCAGCCCTGATGAGGTGGTATTCGTTCAGAATAGCTATGTGCCGGTCTTTCAGGTGAGCTTCCTGTATGAAGGCGACCGCTACATTTTGTTGGTGGAGGAGCTCAAGGAGATCTATTCTCGTTGAAAGATCTACAAGAAACGAAACGTTAAGGGTAATATATGCAGCCATTTGAAAAATCTAATCCTATTACGTGGTCGAGGAGGTCCCAGTAGTGCGGTTTAGAGTTGGAAGTTATCAGTAGACACGTCCACCGCGAATATTTCTTTGGAAAAGTTCAATAACTCGCTTATTGCACCAATGGGTCTGCTCGTTATTTGCACATTTTGACTATTGGGCGTTGATGCCACAGATTTATTCCTTGGGAAAGAGTTCTGCATAGCTGACGCGTGGTAAGAGCGCAGCGAGCTGTTAGATTTGCTTGTTCTTTTCTGGCGAGATTGTTTTCTTTTGCAGGTTTGGTGTGTTAAGTTTCTTTTTCCTACATTTTTTGTATTTAGGGCAACCTAAATAATTTGCAGGATGGCCGATTTGTCGTGGCAGTATGCTGTACTAGATTCATTTCTGATAATCTGGCGCATTCTTCCGGTGCATTGTGGCTGCTCGTATTTAACGCAATTATATTTTCTGGCACAGTTTTTGGCTGTGGGTCCAACCAATTGATATCTTCGGCATTGCGGCATTGAATCGGACCATCGTTTCCTGTTGCCTTTCTCAAGAAACAAGCGTGTGATAAATATGTTTAATTTTGAGGATAGTTTCAGGTAGCTTTCCAGAGGGCAGTCTCACTATGAATAGGTCGTAGAGAATCTTGAGTTGTTTTGACTTTAGCGTTTCCAATCTCGTCACCTTCTCGACTGTGCTTGGCCATATTGTTGGCCATATTGATTTCAGTTAAGACTTCATCAAGATCGAAATCAGAAGTAAGACCTCTTAATACGAGCTTGACTGTTCGATTTTGTGAAAGGCGTGAAAGAGTGGGTCTCTATCTCGTAGTTATCTCTGAGAATTTTGATGATTTTCCCATGATGTGCGAAGTCACCTACGAATAGCTTGTTTTTCAATCGGGAGACATACGCCATTTTGAAATTTAAGGAAGGTGCTTTAACTCTTAAATACCAAATAAGCCGTTTCATGTTGTGTATTATTATATATAGACAGTAAGTTATCTTTTTGGCAGCAAGGATTTTACGATTTCTGGTTTCATTCTCATGCTCCTTTCGTAGTGGTTGCTTGAAAATGGATAAGTCTCCGAGGATTTGGAACTGGTTGCTGTCGCTGCTCGTGCTCGATTCCGCGTTAATTGAAATAATATCGGCCGTCTGAGGTGTCTGGTAACGCCATGGATTTGATCTTTGGGCTCCCTCTGATCGCTTTCTTCGAGGTTTTCTTTGTTCTAAAACTGGTCTGTGCTGGCGGTTTTGTTGGGGCTCAGATTGCCTTAATGCCAATTGAGCGATTGATGTCGTTTCAAATTGTTTTTTTTTTTCGAATTGAATCATTCTCGCTTACGTTGATTGGAGGTATATTCGTCACGTCGCCTTCTCGCGTTTTGAGGCTTGTTTACGCACGCGTTGTTGCAAGCCATACTTCGTGTGCTGGTACGCGAATTTGCCTTATTATTATCCTCGCTGAAGTTATTCATGGGAAAACTTCCCCGTCCACAGTAAATAGATGGCCCTTGGAGTCCAGGGGAGAAGAAAATGGGCTCTGTAATCTGTGCGACAAGCTTCCCATGGTTTCTCAGCACACACAATCGTTGGATTTTTTTGTTGGTTTTGTAATATATATTCCTGGTGCACCATCACCCTTCCCGGAGTCTCCGGGAAGAGTGGGCTACCGTTGTTTTTATTATTTTAACTCTAATTAATACGGAACTAAAACTTTTTGAATTGCAAAACACTGTTAGTTTGAAGTAACGACTCTTTCTTTTCAATCCTTTCTTTCAGGTTTAAACATTTAATATTCTCTCGAAATTGCGACACCTCCTGCCTCGCACGGCACCCGATCGCCCAACACCAACTCTAGACCAACTCACTTGCCTTTTCTTGACCACCCACCATTCATTTGTTTTTCTTTACCTTTTGGATTGGGATGCTCGAACAGGAAAAGAAAGGAACAAAGGTAATAAATGCACTTCGGGAGGAAAGACTAGATAAAGGGTCTTGCGAATGCGCATTTATGATCCTAGATGTTGATGTGCGATAAAATTTTTTTTTTTTTTTTATTAGACTTCTCTCGGGAGGGGCGAACCTATAGCGTCGAGTGGGCGCCCCGAGATGTCATCAAATAACTGTTGCAGTTCTTTTTGAACAGTTGCAGGTTGTAACGCTCCGGGAACACTCGCGTGGGAAGGGAGTTCCACAGCTTCCCCGCTCTGTAACGGAACGAGTTCTGATACAGGGATGTTCGCGCTGTCGGGAGATGAACCACAAATGGGTGCGACCCGTCGGATTGTCTTGTGGAGCGCATATAGACCGAATTGCGTGGAACAATGCCAAGAATCTCCGAAGAACAGCACCCGTGATAATATCTGTAGAACAGACAGAGGTCGGCTACGCGCCATCGATGTGATAACGACTGTAGTCCCGACGTCAGCGCCGAGTCCCCGATCAGGCGGATCGCTCGTCTTTGTACGCTCTCAAGCAGGTCGAGGGTATGTTTAGGAGCCGAGCTCCAAACATGAGAGCAATATTCGAGCGCGGGTCTAATTTGAGATTTATATAGGAGAAGAAGTTGGGCCGGAGTAAAATATTTCTTGGCTCTAAAAAGGTAACTCAGTTTTCCTGAGGCTGATCTGGCGATACCCGATACGTGTTTATGCCATGATATATTCCCACAGACCGTGACGCCAAGCAATCTCAAACTTTCCCCAGCCTCGAGGGCCCGGCCATTCATCATCAGCTGTGGAACAGATGATCCGGTTTTCTTTCTGAATGTTGTATACTGGGTCTTCGTTGCGTTGAAGTCGACAAGATTGGCCTTTCCCCACTGCAGGACTTTATCTAGATCCTGGTTCAGAGAGTCAATCTGTCTACATCTCAGCTGGTGCGACGTTGATGCACCAATCGGCCGATCACTCGAAAAGGAGGAAACAAGCGTACTATTATCCGCAAAACTGAACACTTTGTTATCCGTTGTCTCCAATAAATCATTTATGTGAAGCAAGAACAAGGTTGGAGCCAAAATAGAACCCTGGGGCACCCCCGAATTAACAGGATACAAATCCGAATACTCGCCGTCCACAACAACCCGGATCGATCGATTCTCGAGGAAGCTCCTCGTCCAGTCGCAAAGCTGTTGGGAAAGTCCATATGGACGAAGTTTGCTCAGCAATGCCCCGTGCCAGACGCGGTCAAAAGCCTTGGAGATATCTAATGCGACCGCACTTGACTCACCATGCCGTTCAATCGCAGATGTCCATATATCGGTTATAAGTGTCAAAAGGTCTCCTGTGGACCGCCTGCCACGGAATCCGTATTGACGATCATTCAGAAGACCGTTGCACTCCAAATACTTAACCAACTCTGTATTGATGACTTTTTCCATTACCTTAGATAAAATAGTCCAAGGGAGAAGAAAATGGGCTGTGTAATCTGTGCGACAAGGTTCCCATGGTTTCTCAGCACACACAATCGTTGGATTTTTTTGTTGGTTTTGTAATATATATTCCTGGTGCACCATCACCCTTCCCGGAGTCTGAACATGTGGTCCGTTTTATGGCGCAATTTGGTAGTATTTGAATTTGGTTTGTTGAAAAAGGTGTAAATGGATATTTCAGACATGCGTTTTATGATTCTCAACAATATTTGTTCGAATGTGGGACATCTGGTCCGCACATTTAGTTTGAGTTAGGGATATTGGGAATTTTGCGTGTATTCGAACCAAATGGACATGTGGTTCGTGTTTGTTTTTATTTTGTTGAATTTTAGGAATTGACATCAATGCACGACAAACGTTTGGTTAAATTTGTTTGACATTCGATTCAATGTTGATTTGGGAATGGATGGCATTGGATGGGAATTTGATTGGGGGGCTTATAAATATGTGGGCGCGAAATAGTAGGACTTCGTAGAGCACTTTGTGGTTTGTTATTTGTCCTAGCCCTTGGAATCAAGCTGAATACGAGCGGTTTTCTAACAGACAGGAAATATTGTTTGTGCCTGTGAAGTACTCAAAAGTTTACAAACAAACAACAAAACAAACAGCATTGTGGTGCAGTTTTTAAAGGCTAGAATTGGGAGTCCGTTCAGGCTGTTTGCTTTTTGGCAGGTGAACTTACAGAGGATACGTTGGACTGCAAGTGAGTAAAAGGATATTGTAGGTTGTTCTAAAATAAATGCAAGTTGCTTTAAGAGATCAGAATCAAACTTTGTACTCACGGAGAGGAAGTTTACGGAAATGTTGCCTTTCGAGGCTCGGGAAAGTGTCCGGTTGCCCATCAGTAACATGAGAAAGGAACAGGAGCCATTGATTAAAAGTGACGAAACTACAAGCTAATGTAATTGATCCATTACCAATTAAAAATGTCATATTTTCTTTATTTATGCATGAATTTCATTGAATAAAATAACTACATTTTCTTAAAAACAGTGTTAGCGGATTTCGATTTGGCCTCCATTGGTTGGTTTTTGGTTTTGGTTTTGGTGAGGGCATAAACCCCATTTATTTGGCTTAGTACAAGCTGTGGCGACTCTAACAGATACACACACAATTCACAAGCAAAATAGTGAAGTGCACCGAACGAAAAGTCGAACAAGAAAATACATCAGAGCCGTATACCATGGCGATAACAAAAATAATTCACATCAGTGGAGTATAGTCGAATTTAAAAATCAAATTCTAAACACGGCCAGTAGCCTGATGGGTAACGCTTAGGTTCAATTTTTTTCGTGATTCAAACTGTCATAGCGTTAGTTCGAATCACACGATCTTCTTCACTATTATTTCAAACGCTATAAAGCAATATAAATGAGCTTACGAACTAACTTAAAATATATGGTATAAAGAAAAAACAAACAAAAAGAAAAAGAAGAGTAAGCGAATGGAGTGTTAAGAGGCTGGAGGAGGGCGAGTGTATGTAAATGTGGCCTTTGTGAGCCACAGTGAGTGAGCGGTGTAGGAGGAGCTGATTGGGGGGTGGGGTTAGAGACCCGGGGGTGAGGTTGAATTGAGGGAAGGGATGGAACACGCAGGGGGAGGGTAAGGATGGGCTTGAATTATATGCCAATGAAGCTTTCGTATGCTACCCCCTAGTGGTTATGTGGTGTTTTGGCCCATTCCCGGCGAACTGCTTGTTTGAGATAGTCGACACTCTGTTATTTTTTAGAGCCAAGTTTGGTCTTCAAAATATTTCGGAGCTACCAAAAGATCTATAAGTTCGAAGAACTCGACAACAATTGTGCACGCGAAGTGAAGTTTGGAACGTTATTTCTGAATCATTCTTGAGTAACGCATACTTGGTGAAGATGCTGGCTCCTCCAGGAATGTTCAAAGTCCATGGCCGAAATGTTAGTCAGCCCAGGGCTTTACCATTGCCTCTAAGATAGAGTTCTAATATACATACGCATTTATTTCGCCACCGTGGTCCAAAGAAACAAAAAAGTGAGCGGAGAGGTTCACCAACTGCTGGGATAGCCCACAACATTGTGGAATGTTCAGATTTTCAGTCAGATTTTCAGTTGACTTCTCTCAAAAGTAAATAGGATCATGTTTTTTGTTTGTTTATATATTACTCAAAAATGAATAGTGGCGCTCAAAAAAAAAAAAAAATAAAAAAAAAAAAAAACAAATTCGGTAGTTCACCGCTTTCGGCCAAAGGAAGCAACTCTCTGGCTTTTTGCAATCTAACTTTTTCTTGTTTGGTGAAAGGTCATGCATTTTTTAGAACTTATATGGTTTCACTCTGCAATCACTTTTTAATATTTGTTGTATTCTTCGCGCTGACGTGTTCAGTTCAACAGCTGTTCTCCTTCCACTGTGACGTGCATTTCTTTCAATTCGCTTCCGAGCGTTCTAGACAGTTCCAGCTTTTGTTGCTGTTCTTTTTCTGGGCATCTCCAAGGTGTTTCGCAATGCTGCCTTCTTATTTCTTATTACATACTAATTCGAGCTTAATTCTAAGTACGAGGCTGAATCAAATATAAACAGTAATTTTACTTTTTTACTTAGCAACAAGTTGCGAGCTAGAAATCTTGTGCGTGGCTATAGTTTGGTTTATGAAGTGTAGGGGAATCGGCTTGGCTAGGGGTTGCGCTAATTAATAAGTCTTCTTATTTAATTACAAAAACGTTTGCACTTTATTTTCTTACGACTTTCAAAATATTCTAAATACTAGCTATATCTTAACACGTCAGTCGATGAAACCTGACTGCCCGATTCCACCGTTCGCCTGTATCCCTTTTCCAGTCATCTTTTGTTGTTTCTCCAATTTCTTATCTCACACTTCATTTGGGTCGTGGGATCGTTTTGATAATCCTGGTCGATGGTCATGTCGGGTGCAGCATTGAATCCTATCTTCAATGCTGAAGGTTTATCTGTTGCATTGTTTGGACAGATGCAGCAGTAAATCTTATCTTCAATGTTGATCAGGTTGGAGGTCATCGTTTTTATTACATTGTGATGTAGGTTTGTGATGAATCTTATTTTCTAGTTGGGAGTTCGGTGTGTTAACTCGCTCGACTTTGTAGTTAGTACAGCCATTAGCGATAAAGAGTTACATACGTCTGTTGCCCAACGGATAATTATAAAATTTTTAACAAATGAAGGCGTTAAACGCCCAAGGAAAAGTCGTACCGTTGACAACATCCGACCTGTTCGAGAGCTTATTGAAAGTGATGAATTAATCACTTCCATACCTGATAGCCACTTCTGATGAGATTTCTCCAACAGTTAAGCGGCGATCACTTTCAATTAGCTCTCGAACTATCACAGATGTTGTCATCTGTATGACTTGTCCTTGGGTGTCGATAATGACTTTGGTTTTCGATACGTCCCCACCCACTCTTAAATTCACTAGCCCAGGTATACACACGATAATCTACAAATTAATTCTTACACATAAACATACAACAGAATCTCACTGGTCGTCCTGTGCGAGAGTCGTCGATTTTACCTCCGATTGGTTCCTTTCCAAGATTGGCCCCAACACGTTTTTGAAGTTATTGCACCAGTTGCTGGCCGCCCGTAAAAAAAAAAATAACAAATAGAAAACAGGAAAAGGGCAACATATAAATAAAACAATGGCGGGTAGTTGTATGAGAAGCAAATGTTCGAGGACGACAGACGTGGTCGAATTTTGGTAGTTTCTAACTTATCAACATGTTACTTAGGGGGGCAAGGATACTCGAGGCTGGTCAGGGCGATCTTATGATAAGACACATATGAACGATAGGCTTCGTGAAATGGTTGCAAGAAATTCATGGGCAACTTTCGGAGCTAGTTTGATGGACCGTAGGCCCCTGGCTCAGGTTATAGGTTCGCCTTTCCTGGGAGAAGTAAAATAATAAATAAAAAAAGAGATGGTGTTGGATGTGATCATTTGAGTGGCGTTGTCTTTAATTTTCCGGTGCTTGTCTTTGGCAGGATAAATGTTTTGGCCTTTAGGAGAAAATACCTGACTTCGCGTGCCGACTGAAAAAATTGTCCCGAACACATGAGCTTCATAACAAGCTGTTATATGCTGTCTTCGTCGGTGGTAGCTCCTCAAAAATATTACGTTCCAGCTTTTGGAATGCTTTCGTTTTAGGTGCGAACGCGATGCGGCTTTTTATACCTTTTCCTTGCAGCTTGTCTGAGAGTCTTGACATGTAGAGAACCGTGAGAAAGGTGGAGTACCGGGAGTTCCGATCAGATTGCAAGGTCTGTAGAGTTTAATTTAGTTTAGTGAGAGCAGAACCCTCGTTTATTTCACTTAGTACAAGCGTAATAAAAGTTAAAAGTAAAAACTTACGAACCAGCTTAAAAATTAGGGATTACGAAAATTAATTTAGAAAAAGTATGAAGGTGATATGGTGGGAAGGTAGCGGTGTACGTGATGGGGTGGCGAAGACCGGGAGGTAGGAAAAAGGGGCGGGATGATTGGAATGTGTACGGGTAGTAAAAGTGTAGGTGGTGGGAGGGGCAAAGTCAGGGGGGGAAAGAGAGGAGACGACGTTTGAGTGCAATAGGAGTGAGGTAGAAATCGAAGGGAGTAGGGTAAGAGTTTGCCCACCTGTTACGTACGTCGGCCACCACCATCATTTAATAATTTACATTTAATAATAATAATAATAATTGAATTTAATACTTTGTTTCAACATAGTATGATGGTAAGGTGGTGGAAGAATTGCATGATCCTGAAGTGAGTTTCTGAACCCACCCTGATTCGGGTGTGGATCGTGCAGTTCTTCGAGTTCGAATTTGTTTTTCGAAGTGGACGTGAATGGAGAGCGAAATGAGAGAGACAGGGGGATGTTGAAATTCGGTATGTTATGGTTCCGTTGTTGACAGTTGTCGAACAGAACATTTTTTGAATACGGTGAATGTGTAAAAAGACAGTTTTTGAAAAGACAGAAAGGAAGAAAGTGCAACGTCCCGTGGATTTTTTTGATTGAAAAGTTGTAAAGGAGAAAAGTTTAAAAATTACAAGGAAGTAAAAGAAAGAAAAAATTAATAAAGTTGAGAGCGCGTCCATGAAGGACTGATTGCAAATCATTGTTTGAATTTGAGTTGGCAGGAGACACTGGCGAGCAACTGAGACTGCCGTCATAACGAAGGCTGGCTGTCCCGAACGTCGTTGGACTTGAAATATTGGAGAGTTCGGGTAAGCCCCCTTACCAGCACTTAAATAGGTTCCGGCAAACAGAGGGAGGTTGTGCGCGACAACGGCGGGCAGCCACTGGGTGCAGACAGGTGTGGATAATAGCCTAAAACAGCTCTGTCCAACAAGTAATATCCCAACGAATATAAGTATATACACGTTTCCATCTTTTGCACACCACTCGGAGTAAAACCACAAGAATTGGCGCTGCGGACAGGATCAGGTGTAGATAAAGGAAATCACCCTGATACAGAGTGGAACCACGGTATACAACACGACACCAGAGAACAGCAGTGAAGGGCGTGGAAAAGAAGTAAATTTTTTTATTGTTATCTTTTTCCTCCTCTGAATCGATTAACGTTTGTTATTTATTTATTTATTTAATTTTTTACCGTGAAGTGGAAAAATTTGTATGTTAATTATAGTAGAATTGTTTTGGTTTTAGTTTTAAGCTGTGGCTTTGATGTTTCGATTTAACTTATTTATTTATTTATTTATTGATTTATTTATTCATTTTGTGTACCAGATGTCAATGGGAGATATTTTTTGTGATTTTCAATATTAACTTTGATCGAGCTCTAAATTTTTTGCTTGGAATTGTGATTCTGCTTTTCTTCCTTTTCGGCTGCGCGTTTGGATTACGTTTGTTTTTTTTTTTTGTTGTGTTGCAAAGGTGACCAAAAAGTGGTTATTATATTTGCTTCCCCCTTTCTCTCTCTCTCTTCTCGTATGGTGTAGTGGTCATTTGTGTTGTGCGGTCTTTCGCGCGGTCTGCAGTTTTGCGGCTGCGAATAGAGTGGTAGTCCCCCTTTGGGAGTGTTTGTTGCCTGTTCTAGAGGTCGTATTCCTTGTTGTTTTTCGCGCCCCCTCGACTCGTGTGCGATCTTTAGCAGTCGGAAAATATCGAAATAGAACGTTGTTCGGAACAGATGTTTTGGGTTTGTGTCCGATATCCGGACGGCTCGTGTACGGATTGGTTCTGTCGCGTTCGAGTTGATTCTCTCGTTGGACGAGTTGTGTTTGTTGTTGTGTTTTTGTTAGAGCTCGGAGTTAGACTGTGTTTCCCGGCTTTACTGTTTGCCGTAGGGTTTGTTGAGTTTCCGATTTTGGTCTTGGGATCGTGAATCTTAGGTTTGGAAAAAGGTCCTATAAATGCAGACTAGGCAGCGTCAAAGAGATGTCCGAGAGGGCACCCCTGCCCGGGCACGACCCGAGGCATTTCCCGAGCCGCCGGTTGACGAGGTGGATCCGGAGGCGTTCCATGATTCGAGGGACGAGTTTGTGGACGACCGATCGCCAACACGGCCCCCTCCCACCGTCGGCAAACAGCCTGTCGGGAGCATGGAGGACACGCCGATGCCCTCGTATTTTAAACTGGGCCCACAACCATGTCCTGTACGGACCATGCTGGGCACAGATAGGGTTTTCGACCTTGTGTCGAAGGCGGTCCCCATGTTTTCGGGACAGGAAGGACCGGATACGGCCGAGAGACTCTCTTCGTTTCTCAAGGGCTGTAGAAGGACCTTGGATGGGCTGGCGGTGGAGGAGGAACATACCTTCCTCCGGTGGCTGCCCTCTAGGCTGAGCGGCGAGGCCTATCGGATGTTCGAGGAGAGACCACCCACGACATTCCTTGAAGCGGAACAGCGTCTTAGAGAGGCCTACGAGCCCCGGGTGTCGTATGAGGAGTTGTGTGCACAACTTTCCAAAATGCGACAACTTCCTTCCGAGGATGCCACAGGCTTTGTTTCCCGAGTGAAGCGGGCCGTGGTACGGTGCGAGGAGGCAGCTGAGCGCTTTTATGGTCGCCAGGGTAGGTCCGTCTTCGCCAGCCAGCTTGAGGGCATGGCCAAACCGGTGTTGGTGAGGGGTCTGAGGGAGGAAGGACTAAAGCACTTCCTCCTCACGTTGGGTAATGTCCCTTTTCGTAGCCTGGTGGACCACCTAACCGGATTCGAGCGAGCTCGAAGGGAAATGCTGAGGCAGGACGACCTGTTTGTGGATGCGCGGCCGACAGCGTCAGAAACATTAGAGATAGGACCGGGAAGTTGCTCGACCCTTTTGGAAAGTTCATCCTCCACTTCTAGGGATTACACCGCGGCGCCGGCGCCGGTTTTATCGAACTTAAATCCCCGGGCGGTGTCATTCGTGTTGCCGGCCGAAGAGCCTGATAGTCGTCGGCGGGGGGAGGATGGTTTCGTTCGGGAGCAGTCGTGCGGGCCTCTCAATTATAGACGGGATGCTGGTGCCTATGCTCCGGCCCCCTCTGGCGAGGGAGCGTGGTCAAATACCGTCTCTTCCTCGAGTCGGAGCGAAGGGTCGCAGGGTTTGGCTCAAGGGGCGTATGCGCCTGGAGATCGATCGGGTCGGGACAATCCGGTCCGGGATTCGGTTGGTCGATCGGCTCGCCCCCTGGAATCCCAGACAACATGCAGTTTCTGCAAAGTGAGGGGTCACGTGTACGACGAGTGCCTGAGGAGAAGGAACACTCCTTTCTGTCGCGAGTGCTGGCGGTATGGCCACGACATAGTAGACTGCCCGGATCGTCCGAGACAGACGCGCCAAGCCCAGGCTCCATACAGGGGTGGTGGTCAGCAGAGCGGAACCGCGCGGCACGGGCCGCAACATCAGCGGCCGCAGGCTCAGCGGAGAGCCCTACCAGAGCCGCAACCCCCGTCTACGGACGGTGGGCCGACGACATCAGGTCCAAGAGTATTCAGCGTCCGGTGCTGTTGCGAGTTTTGTGGCCGACAAGGTCATAGCTTGCGCGGGTGCGAATACAGGCAAAGGTGGGAACAACAACAGGGTTCCCAGGGTTCTCCCCACAAGCGGCACGCCGGAACGGCACCCGCTGCGAGTCGAGAGCAGGACACCAGTGTGGAGAGTAGGGCAAGCGCGAGTAATAGACGCAGACAGCGTCGGCGAAATCGGAAAGCCGGTAATAGTCGCGCGGAGAGTGTGGTTTACCGTGGGGTGGAAGGAGTTGATGGGCGACGATCGCCCGCGTCGGTCGATGACGAGAGACGAGCCGACTCCGTGGACTCGGAGTCATTAGAAGCGGGTGCGAGGCATGGCACCTCACCAAGGAATAAAAGAAATAGGAGGGAGCGACCTCAGCACCGTGGGCCCAGGTTGGGCCAAGGCCAGTCCAGTCCCGCTGGTTCGGAGTCTATTGAGACTTCCAAGCGGTATAGTCCTGAACGGAAGGACAAGGCACGGTGCGAATCTTGCAGCCGACGCACTTATGCGGCGACGGTGCGTCGGCGGGAGACATCTAATCAGAGGTCGGAAAACTCCCGGAGGTCGGGTCGGGAGACCGTAACCCGACCGCACTGAACACGTTAATTGGCCAATACTGTCCTCAGCTTTTGCCAGTAGAGGTCCCCATGGTCCAGCTTCCTTTGGACATTGGCCGTAGGAATACTACGCGTCTCATGGTGGACACTGGCGCTGAGGTCAGTCTCTTGAAGCGAAGGGCCCTTCACCGGGGCCAGGCGGTGGACGTTCGGCAATCCACACCATTGCAAACCATATTTGGCAACGGCAAGTCGAGTGGGTCCTGCCATGGGACTGTCAAGTTGCACCATGAGATTCCCTGCAGTTTCCATGTAGTAGACTCCATGCCGGGGTTGGAAGCAGATGGCTTGTTGGGTAATGACTTCCTGTCCAGACATTGCAACATCAACGGACCGGGTGGATGTTTGGAATTTCCCCGAACAACCATAAACCCCGAATTCTTCTCCGTTGGTTTTGTTAATGGTGGGACAAAGGGGCTGAAGCATAAGGTAACCAAACGGGGAGTTGGGACACGGGGACCTGTCAGGGTCGATACCGAGGTCCACACTTCACCGGAGACCCCACCCACACGGGGAAGGGATACGAAAAAATGCTCAGCCAGGTCACCCCAGCGAGAGGAAACATCGTGGATGGATGAACGTGAGCCGCCGAGGATCGAAGTAGCCCTGAGTAGGCCGGTGGAAGTGCCGGCACGCTCCCAAATGGAGGTGGCTATCCCCATTGACATCCGGGAAAAGGCCATTCTGGTGCCGCAAGACGCGCGAGGGAAGATTTTATTCTCGCACTGCGTTTCTAGTAGGGCAAGGAGTGCCAGGTTATTGGCACTTAATACCCAGAGTGGCCCTCAGAGGATTGAACAGCTTACGGTGAAGGTATACCCTACCAAGGACTATAACACTATCCCCTTGGTCAAGCGTAAAGATACGTCGCCGGGAACTGACTCTGACGACGAGTCAAGCAGGCCCGTGCCCGAGAACCAATCTTCGGAGGGACGATCCCTCCACTTCATTCGACACCTGTTCTCGGATGGTCAGTCGCCTGATGAACCCGATTTGAGCTCCAGGTTGGCACAATTGCACGGGGAACTTCGCTTAGGGGATACCCTGAACACACCCGAGTGCCAATCGATAACGGAGTTATGTCGGGAGTTCAACGACATATTTCATTTACAGGGCGACTACCTGACGTACACCAGTGCAATCTCGCACGAAATACCTTTGGTACGGGATCAGGCATCCATTAACCAAAGAATGTACCGATTGCCCGAAAGCAAAAGGCAGGTTATAAACGAGCAAATTCGGGAAATGTTGGATAACGACATTATTCAACCAAGCAAAAGCCCGTGGAACTCCCCCCTTCTAGTGGTTCCCAAGAAAGCGGGCCCCGACGGAGAAGCCCGATGGAGAGTTGTGGTGGACTTTCGCAAGCTAAACGAAAAAACCATCGGGGACGCGTATCCTATTCCCCGTATAGAGGACATTTTAGACCAGCTCGGTCGCTCGCGTTACTTCTCCACGCTCGATTTGGCCAGTGGCTATCACCAAGTTTTGGTAGATCTAAACGATCGGAATAAAACCGCCTTTAGCACCAACTATGGGCATTATGAGTTTCTACGTATGCCGTTCGGGTTAAAAGGAGCCCCGGCTACGTTTCAGAGACTAATGAACCATGTCCTTACTGGTCTGCAAGGGGTCGAATGCTTTGTGTATCTGGATGACATCGTCATATATGGTAAGAACCTGGCTGACCATAATGACAAACTCCGGTGGGTGTTCGACCGGTTGAGATATCACAACCTCAAACTTCAGCCGGAAAAGTGTAGATTCCTGCAAAGGGAAGTGGTCTACCTGGGACATGTTTGTTCAGAAAAAGGGGCTTCGCCAAATCCTGACACGACAGCTAGTGTCAGAGATTTCCCCATTCCAAAGACGGTACGCCACGTCCAATCATTCATAGGGTTGGCGAACTATTACCGGAAATTTGTGCCAAATTTTTCCCGGATAGTGCGCCCCTTAACGAACTTATTAAGGAAGGACGTGAAGTTCACGTGGTCGTCCAAATGTCAACAGGCATTTGAAGAGATAAAGGGGAAGTTAATTTCGCCACCACTATTGGTTTACCCCGACTTCACTAAACCCTTTAATCTAACCACGGATGCGAGTAATGAGGCACTTGGAGCGGTGTTATCCCAAGGTGAGATAGGCAAAGACCAGCCTATTGCTTATGCCAGCCGCACCCTGAATGGGGCCGAACGTAGATATAGCACTATCGAGAAGGAGTTGTTGGCCATTGTATGGGCGGCGACGAATTTTCGGTGCTATTTGTTGGGTAGACGCTTCACCGTGTACACGGACCACAAACCGTTGAAGGGAGTGTTCGGCGTGAAAGAACCCACCTCACGCCTTACCAGATTTCGTCATAAGCTATCGGAGTTTGACTACTCAATCGAGTACAAACCCGGCAAATACAACACCAATGCGGATGCGCTAAGCCGTATTCCCCATTCTGTAGACGAAACCCCTTCACCACCGCGATGCAATGTAGTGACTCGCGCCCAGGCAAAGACCCAACGGGACAGCGAGGGATCCCCGGGACGTCCAAGTGACGAGGAGTCACCTTCTGAAGAGGACGCCATTCCTTCCTGCACGGAAAAAGGAATGGAAATAACTAATCCTGAGGAGATCCAACACTTATTATGGGATTACCATGATCACCCTTTAGGTGGGCACCAAGGGGTGATCAAGACGTATAAGAAGATACGCAGGCACTACTGGTGGAAGAATATGATGCGCGATATCAAGCAATATATTAAAGTATGCAAGATTTGTCAGCGCATGAAGTCTTCCCCAAATTTACGAATGCCGATGGTAATCACCGACATTGCCACGAGGCCTTTCGAAAAGGTTTATTTAGATATCGTGGGCCCCCTGGACCGTACTCCTGAAGGCAATCTATATATACTTACGTTCCAAGATAATTTATCGAAGTATATAGATTGCTATGCCCTGCCCAACGCAGAGGCTGAGACGGTGGCTTCGGTCTTTTTCGACCAAATAGTTGCAAGGTATGGTGTACCTACACAACTGGTCACCGATCAGGGCAGCAATTTCCTGAGCAGCCTGTTTAAAAGCGTGTGCAGGCTGCTCCGCATCAAAAAACTGCAAACCTCAGCGTACCACCCACAATCGAATGGTGCCTTGGAGCGAGCCCATCGACCGCTGGTAGAATACCTACGCAGCATTGTGGGCACAAATCCCCAAACCTGGGATCAGTACCTGAGGGCGGCCACTTTCGTGTACAACACCAGCGTGCACGAGAGTACCCGATTGACGCCAATGGACTGTCTCTTTGGTTTTACTCCGGAGGTTCCCTCGAACATCAAATTACCTCCGGAACCGGTTTACAACCACGAGAGCTTCCATAAGCTATTGAAGTACAAGCTTCAGAAAACGTACGAAATAGCTAGGCGCAATCTGTTGATCTCGAAAAAGAGGTCCAAAGGGTACCATGGCCGCCAGTTACGCCCGTTCACGTTCCATGTGGGCGATAAAGTCTTGATGCGGGAAGAAAACAAAAAAGGAAAATTGGCGCCCCTATGGAGAGGTCCTTATGACGTGGTGGAGGTGAAAAGTGCGGTCAACAGCGCGGTGAGGCAAGGCAAGAGGACGGTGGTTGTGCACAACAACCGTCTGAAGCCCTACTGGCAGTAGGGGAGTCGTGAGCTCGAGGATTAGATTAAATATATAAGAGCTGACGTTTTCGCCGGCCGGGTGACATTTTGGAGTGGTTGAACGAGAGGGGATCACCCCGCCTTGGCGGGGGAGTCCTAACCGGATCGTGTGGGCGGTCGAGCTTTTGGTCGGACCATCGGATTGGGTGTCGGACCCGCCGCGGACATTTGTGTTGTCCTTGGTTTTGTGAAGTGCTTGTCGGTTGTTCCCCCTCTTATATTAATACCTACGTGTTATTTATTTATTTATTTATTTATTTATTTATTTATTTATTTTTTTGCACTAACCCTGATATATAAGTAGTATAATCATTACTAACATTAGCACTTAAGCATGATTTATTTATTTCCTACTAACAATGATATATAAGTAGTATAATCAGTACTAACATTAGCACTTAAGCATTATTTATTTTGTTCCACTAACCCTAATGTATAAGTAGTACGAAATATATAGAAAATCCTTACTAACCCTAACACCTAGGCATGTTTATTTATTTGTCTATTTATCTATTGGTTGGTTTGTTAATTGTTTGTTTGTTTGCTCTCCGCCGTCCACTCTCCGGCGTGACATTCCTCTCCTAAGAATGGCACGCAGTCTTGTGCGGGGGGGAGGTGTGTTACGTACGTCGGCCACCACCATCATTTAATAATTTACATTTAATAATAATAATAATAATTGAATTTAATACTTTGTTTCAACATAGTATGATGGTAAGGTGGTGGAAGAATTGCATGATCCTGAAGTGAGTTTCTGAACCCACCCTGATTCGGGTGTGGATCGTGCAGTTCTTCGAGTTCGAATTTGTTTTTCGAAGTGGACGTGAATGGAGAGCGAAATGAGAGAGACAGGGGGATGTTGAAATTCGGTATGTTATGGTTCCGTTGTTGACAGTTGTCGAACAGAACATTTTTTGAATACGGTGAATGTGTAAAAAGACAGTTTTTGAAAAGACAGAAAGGAAGAAAGTGCAACGTCCCGTGGATTTTTTTGATTGAAAAGTTGTAAAGGAGAAAAGTTTAAAAATTACAAGGAAGTAAAAGAAAGAAAAAATTAATAAAGTTGAGAACGCGTCCATGAAGGACTGATTGCAAATCATTGTTTGAATTTGAGTTGGCAGGAGACACTGGCGAGCAACTGAGACTGCCGTCATAACGAAGGCTGGCTGTCCCGAACGTCGTTGGACTTGAAATATTGGAGAGTTCGGGTAAGCCCCCTTACCAGCACTTAAATAGGTTCCGGCAAACAGAGGGAGGTTGTGCGCGACAACGGCGGGCAGCCACTGGGTGCAGACAGGCGTGGATAATAGCCTAAAACAGCTCTGTCCAACAAGTAATATCCCAACGAATATAAGTATATACACGTTTCCATCTTTTGCACACCACTCGGAGTAAAACCACAAGACACCTTAGCATTCGAGAAATGGGTTCATTACAGCCATAGGAAGTGTGGTGGGAGGGCAGATGGAAGTGTCGAGGGTTTCGAACTTTACGGGGGTTGGTGTTTAGTGTGATGGTGTACAGCAAGCTAGGGCAGTTGATTGTACCGGAGAAGAGATGGTGGATGAAGAGGATATTGGCAAGAGTTCTGCGCTCCTCAAGTGTATTGAGATTGATGAGATGAAGCCGGCTTGTGTATGGGGGAGGAATCCGGGGATTCTCCCAGTTCAGTCCACGCAGGCAAAACGCAGAAAACGACGTTGCATGCTCTCGATTCTGCGGATATGGGACGAGCAGTGTGGAGACCAGACCTGACTGGCGTATTCAAGAAGGGGGCGGACGAAGGCAATGTAGAGGGGCCGGGAAACGTAGGGATTAGAGAATTCCTTAGACCAGCGTTTCACAAACCCTAGGGCGGATTTGGCCTTAAGAATGATATCATCGACATGTGGGATGAAGCTGAGCTCCTTGTCAAATAAAATTCCGAGGTCACGTATTGAGGTTACGTATGAAATCTGTTGGTTTAGCAGGGAGTAGGAGCGTCGGGGTGGGGGTGGACGTTTGTGGGAGAAGGTAATGGAGTGACATTTGACAACATTGAGTTCCAGGCAGTTATTACAGCACCAAGTTAAGAAGCTGTCGAGGTCCTGTTGGAGAAGTGAGGAGTCGAGATGAGAGATGATTGTTTTGTAGAGTTTGGCGTCGTCCGCATAGAGGGAGTTGGATGAGTGTTTAACAACGGAGTCGACATCATTGATGGTATGGATAAAAAGGAGGGGGCCTAGATGACTACCTTGTGGAACCCCTGAGGTAGAGTGGTACCAATTGGAAGTGAGAACATTACAACGTAGAGAGGACTCCTTGAGGGCCGGTTGCCAGTACGATATCGTTCTACTCATGATCGTGCATCGTATATTGGTAACGACATGTTGAAGGAGAAGTCCGCTAATGAGTCTTCGGTACGACGTTCAGGACCTCCAAGTTGAATGAAAAGATTTTTGAACGCACGATCTGTCGGCACGAAGATAGTGTACGTTCGTTGTCTCGTGGTGACCACAGGTGCAGTAGGTGCAGTATAAACAATGTTACCATTTTTCAATGCGATTAGTTGATCGTTGGACCAAATGAGCGTAGGCGGAAATTTAACTTCATCGCTGTGGAAACGTTCCAAAGTATCATTTAACTCCCAAGCAGAACATTTTCATTCCTTTGCGCCGTTCGATTTGACTACTTGAATATTGAAATTTTCTTCCAATTGTTCTTCTAACTATACGTATGTGGCTTTATTTTTGGGTGGTGGTTGGATTTGGAACAGGGTTGTGGGGAGGAAGTATGTACCGGCATGGGTACTCCGTTCCCTTCCTCCGCCAACATCTGGTGATGGGAACAATATTATAGTGTTTAAGGAATTTAATAATGGACACCATTTATTTGGGACAGCTATTATTCGCGTTGAGGATACATACATCCAGTGTTAAGCCATTAGGTCGAAAATACTGGATAAATAAGTTAAAATCAAATTCAAGGAATAGCGCGGTAATGTAATGACAACACTCTACCACTGTACGGACACTCTTGACTTTTTTTTATTAGAATTGCACGAACGCTCGACTTAGCGTGTGTCTCATTTGAGGGATGAAATCTGACTAACGTCCATTCGCCACCATCAGAATGACATGGCAGCGAATAGCCTCAAAAGGGGGGGAGCAAAACGATCAACCAGAGGCAGTCAACCGTGATTGGGTCAGATGACATGGGGTGGATTTTCCATGTATAGGTATCCGCTACTGAAAGCCAGCGACGAACAAACATAAGAGGATGCGAGCGTTATTATTGTAACCCATCGTAATGATCATTAGGTGAAGGAATAGGTCTCTGCGATCTTATGTCAACAGAAACGCTATTTCCATGATCGAATATGAATATGCATTGTTTGCGTTCGCCAACATTGCATGGGTCGGCGGCTGTGTACACAATTGATTTGTGTAATGCTTGCCGGCAGCAGACCCTTCTGGTGTGAAAAACACACCGAAGATCTGCTCGCCCAAGGAGAGACCATAAATCAACATTTAGTTGATGGACATGCTGTTTTCTAGGTCCGCGGGCGGTTGGCGGCCGTTAATAAAAAATTTCGATGTACCATAAACAACCCTGAAGATATGGATGCGACGTTTATGTTTTGCAAACGAATATAGGATGCGACCGTTGCCAGTTGTTAAAAGTAAACACTTGATGGCCACATCCAATTTGTTGCTTGTTCGCGCTCCATGATCGGTGGAAACCGATAATGGAAAATTAGCTGCTGCGGAACATGCGGGAAATGTTTGCTTTCCGTCGGGCGAAACCTTGTCGACGGTGGCAAACTGGTGAGACTGGGTAGCCGCACGATTAGGGGTGACATGGGCAAACAAAACAAGCACATTGGGAAACTCTGTGTTGATTTAGTTTTCATGGCATGACGTGGGTAAGCATAAGATTATAGGGACGTGATGCACTGGGTGCAATGCATGCCTGAGGGCGAACGTTTTTGATGCCACGGCCAGGTGGTAATCTTTTGCCGTGGGCTTAATGTTTTCAGAAGAAATATACTCTTATGCATGTGACATGATTAAAGGTATTTGCAGTGGAATAAGGGGCAAGAGCGATGCGCGGTTCTTCGGGCCCTGAAAAATCCCACATCACTCCCTCCCCAGTGACGTAGTCACGAAAGAGGTGGGGAAGGTTGAGAGGAGGTTAGTTGGGTATGGGCGCGCGCCTGAATGCGAGTGCGGGGAGGTTGTGCCGGTGGAGTAGGAGTGGTGTCAGTAGATGGAGGTGGTTCTGGAGCGGAAGCTTCCAGAAAGCAGGGCTTAAGCCTTTCGACGCTGACCGTGGATCTCTAGCCTCTAATGTCGATCTCGAAGACGCGGTCACTGATGCGGCGGAAGACTTTGAATGGGCCATCATAAGGTGGGTCGAGGGGTTTTTTGACCTTATCCACCCTGACAAAGACGTGCGTGCAGCTGTGCAGTTCAGGGTGGACGAAAAGTTTTTTGGAGCCGTGCCTGGTTACAGGGGTTGCCCAAACCTTACGCAGCAGGTCACGGAGATGTCCCAATTGGCGAAGTTGGTCACAAGGTGTTTCGCCATTCAGGAGAAGTTCTCCTGGAAGAAGGAGGTTAGTACCGTAGGTAAGCTCTGCTGCCGAAGCACCCAGGTCCTCCTTAATCCTTGTCCTCAGGCCGAGGAGGACGGTGGGAAGGGCGTCAAACCATTGTGTGTTATTATGACACATGAGTGAGGCTTTTAGAGATCTATGCCAGCGCTCTATCATCCCATTTGATTGCGGGTGGTAGGCGGTGGTACGACTTCTTTGGCAGCCGAGAAGATATGTTAGCTGCCTGAAAATTGTTGCCTCAAATTGTGGACCTCGGTCCGAAGTTATGGTGGTTGGTACACCGAAGCGTGTGACCCAAGTTGAGTAAAAGGCCTTGGCGACTGATTCGGCAGTAACTACTCGGAGAGGTGTCGCCTCTGGCCATCGCGTGCAGCGATCCATCATAGTGAGGATATAAGAAAATCCTCTTGGTGGGGTAAGCGGTGCCACTATGTCTATGTGGACATGGGCGAAGCGTGCCGTGGGAAGCTTGAATTGCGCTGGCTCCAGTACATTATGTCGCGCTACTTTGCAGCGCTGGCACTGGAGACAAGCACGGGCCCAACCGGTGAGATCTTTGTTCATCCGGGGCCAAATGAATTCGCGACGGACAGCAGCGGCAGTTGCTCGGCCGCTGGGGTGGGCTGGGATGTGGTAAACCTGGAACACGCCCTTACGAAGTTTCTCGGAAATGTAAGGTCTAGCGGTTCCAGTGGAGACATCGCACCAAATTTCGCCCAAAGGGTCGCTAAGAATAATTTTCTTTAGCTCAAGTGCCGTTTCCGCAGTTAGGAGGGACTTGAGCTGTTCGTCCTCCTCTTGAGCTAGGGCAAGATCAGCGTTGTTCAAGGTGGAACGCAAGTGAATCGTATCGATTCGAGAAAGGCCGTCCGCCGTGACATTCTGTTTACCGGAGATGTGCCGGATCTCCGTAGAATATTGCCCAATGAGGTCTAATTGACGCTCTTGTCGGGGGGAGGCGTTTCCCGACTTCTTCCGGAACGCGTAGACCAATGGTTTGTGGTCTGTTAAAATAGAGAGCAAACGTCCTTCTATCATATGACGGAAGTATTTAACAGCGCTGTAGATCGCGAGTAATTGCTGTAACGTCGCTCAGTGGGGCTCAGCTTCCTTGAAAAGGTCGGCCTTCAATGTCCTGTTCAAGGACGGCTCCGATTGCGGTATCCGATGCGTCGCATTGGATGGAAAGTGCCGCTCCCTCGAGGGGGTATCGGAGTAAGGTGGCATTTGCCAATTGTTCTTTGGACAGTAGGAATGCTCGATCAGAGACTTCTGTCCAATTAATGGGGCGCTTATCATTGCGCTTAGCTCCTTTTAAGAACTCATTTAAAGGAGCTTGAATTTGGGCAGCGTTCTTCAGCGTTGGACGATAGAAGTTAAGCATGCCCAAAAATCGACGAAGCTTACTCACGTTAGTAGGCCGGGGATACTTCATGAGGGCCTCCACACGGTCTGGTAGTGAGCGAATGCCCTGGTTGTCAACGACGTAACCCAGATAGGTGATTTGCTCCTTGACGTATTGACACTTATCTGGGTTGATGACAAGACCGAATTCACGGAGGCGCTCTAGGACCTGACGTAAGTGGCGTTTATGTTCGGCGTGGTCTTTGGAGGCGATGAGAATGTCATCAAGATATGCATGGCAGCAATTTAGACCACGTAAAGCCGTGTCGATATAACGTTGGAATGTCTGTGCGGCATTCCTGAGGCCGAAAATCATCACTTTGAACTCGAAGAGCTCGAAAGGTGTAATGACTGCGGTCTTGGGGATGTCTTCAGATGCTACCGGGATTTGGTGGTATGCCCTGGTGAGATCCAGGGTAGTGAAGACATTGCACCCTCGTAACTTGTACGAAAAATCGTAGAGGTTTGCGATAGGGTATCTGTCAGGGACAGTTGCTGCGTTCAACAGCCTGTAATCGCCGCATGGGCGCCACTCACCAGAACGTTTCTTCACTAAGTGAAGTGGGCTTGCCCAGGGACTGTCCGACGGTTGGCAGATACCTAATTTAATCATGTGCTCGAATTCCAAACGCGCCGCACGTAATTTTTCGGGAGCCAGTCGGCGTGGACGCTGGCTCACCGGGGGACCACGTCTTTCTATATGATGAAACACCTTGGCTTTGTGTCGACGTTGGTTAGGTAGAGGAATTGTTGTACTAACAAATTCCTGTACCATGACTTGAAACGGGTCTGTGCACTCTGTGGCCCTTGAAGTTGCCGCTGGAGATGCCGACATGGGCAAGGGGGGTGCGGTTGAAACCACTAGTCTGTTATGGGTCGTATCGACCAACAGATTATGTGCGCCTAATAGGTCGGAACCTTTCAGGGGTTCATTCACGTCCGCAATGACGAAACGCCAAGTGATCGGACGTCGCAGACCCAGTTCTAGTGTCAGCTTTTTACGTCCGTACGTAAGTATCGGCGTATTATTTGCAGCTGACAATTTAAGTGCGGCGGGCACGCGGTTGCGCGGAGCAAACGATCGCGGGAGGCCTGAAATATCGGCGCCGGTATCGACAGTAAAAGCGATATTCAGTTTAGAATCCCGGATGGTTAGGCGACTTATCGTATGGGTGCCGGCCGATTGCGCGAGGGGGTCGGGCGGCAAAATTAGTTTATTTGGTTGGTGGAAGATTGTGTCCAACCACAAGGCGCCTTGCAATTAAATGCGCGATCACCATATCGTTGGTGATTGGCGCACCAAGGAAGCATAACGGCATTGTCAGATATATCCGGTCTATTGGTATTGCCGTTACGGGGAGGTAGAGTCGGTGCTCGCTGAGAATTGGCCCGGTGAGGGCCATTTTGAGAGGAAATGGCCCTCTGAGGGGCATTTTGAGAGATATTGGCCCTCTGAGGGGCAGTTTGGAAGGAATTTTGCCGATTAAGAGGGCGGCTCGGCATGGCTCGATTCTGGGCGCTTCGAGGATTGTTTCTCACCTCCGCGCGAAACTGGCTTATCTCGCGGAGGAGTGAGGTTTGGAGCGCCCGAAGGTCTCCAGGAGTTAATTGAGGTGGCGAACTTCTCTGATTAAATACGTTGGGCCTTGCCTCTGGATTCCTCTGTGGGAAATTGGTTGAGGAGGGCCTTCTGTGAGGTAATTGGGTTTGAGGAGGGTACTGGTCTGGAGCGAATTGAGGGGCTGTTAAAGGCAAACGAGAGTGCCGTGTAGGCTGGGCGGCGTGTTGAGAAACCGCCGCTACCTGGTACGCAGGAGGCTCAGAACACTGATCTGAGCTTTCCATAATTGCGTCCGCAATTTTGGATAAATAGCCCAAACTCTGGTTGGGTTGAGCTATAAGTGCCGAACGGGCATGTTGGGGAAGACATCTCAAAAAGTGAGGCCTTATAAGGTCGTCCCCGATCCTGGTCCCCGCTATAGAGCGTAAATGGGTCAGGAGAAGAGACAGTCTCATCCCTGAAAGGTTGGTTACGGCAGCTAAGCGTTGCTGCCGCAAACTTCCGGGCTCATCCAAAGCGTCGAGCAGAGCTTCACGGATGTTGCTATACGCGTTGCGGTCGGCCGACCTAATGATGTGGGCAACATGCGGTCGCTGAGTGCGGTCAAGCACTTTCAACAGCTCGACTGTACGAAGTTGTTCGTCGTGCATGTCAGAGGCCAGGAAGATGCGGTCCGCTACTGCAAACCAAAGGTCCGGATCTTCCTCATCAAAAGGGGGAAGCCCTATATCAGTAGGATGAGTCCTATTCCCGAGGCTGGGAGCATCGTGGAATTCTTGAGACTCTGAAGGTCTATGGGCTTGTTGTGGGGTGCCGGCACGAGATGTGGGTGACATGGACAAACAAAACAAGCACATTGGGAAACTCTGTGTTGATTTAGTTTTTATGGCATGACGTGGGTAAGCATAAAATTATAGGGACGTGATGCACTGGGTGCAATGCATGCCTGAGGGCGAAAGTTTTTGATGCCACGGCCAGGTGGTAATCTTTTGCCGTGGGCTTAATATTTTCAGGAGAAAGATACTCTTATGCAAGTGAGATGATTAAAGGTATTTGCAGTGGAATAAGGGGCAAGAGCGATGCGCGGTTCTTCGGGCCCTGAAAAATCCCACAGGGTCTCGCAGCCTCTAAGGATAAGACGGCGTTTCCTCAATTCTTTAATTGATGATGGTGTATCCGGATCACAACAGATGACTGCGGAACCGGCAATGTTTGGGACTAGTCTGCTAGCGCTCGATTCTCCTGCATATAGACCTGCTAGTCTTGACAAATGTATTGCATTTAGGCCATGTTGGATGCCTGCAAGGCTCTCTGCACCTCTTATGATATGCATGTAGTTCGTTGCCATTGGATCTCTGGTGTGGATAACGTGAACTCTTTCGTCAGTCGGTGGTACAAAGTCCATCTCTATGAACTATTATTTTACCTATTTTTGTGGTGTGTCGGCGAGAGTTACTTGAGGAGTTCGTCCCTACCAATCCTCCGAGCTGACTTGGATCTTGTTTTCGTTTGCAACCCTGGCAGAATTTTGGACTTGTCTTGTGCTGATTATCACCTGATCCGTTCTGGTTGTAGTTGTAGTTGTGATCGTTGGATGTTCGCGGTAGTGTTGTTTTAAAGCATCGTTAAACTGGGTGTACTCTGAGGGCCAAACCTACGCCGGTGAGGTGGTATTGATATGTTGGTTTCGATACACATTCAAGGGACCGTCCGTGGAGTCTGCTGTTGCAATTGTTGACTTTGTCCTAAGATTTTTGGTGATACTTTTGAACGAATTGTTCATGTTTCTGGATTGACTTCTGCTTGTACCTTCTGGTCAGAACTGAGAATAATGGGCTGCGTATGGCGGAGTGGAGGATTTTTTTTTTTTTTTTTAATAAATAATTAAAATTTGGCTCCAAAATTCGTAATTATCCTTATATATTACTATGAAAACAACAGTGTTTTAAGCAAGTATTATCCTAACACGTCACTGTTTTGCTGACATTTTGTTACTTAGTGATAATTCCGTTTCAGATTTGAAGACACCTGGCTTGACCCTGACAAATAAGAGAGATTACGTCACCTCTCATCTGCAGTAAAGTCCTCGCATGTATTTTGTATTGTTTTGTTTTGGTTTTTAGCGAATATTACGCACAACTCATTGTAATATACTGACCATTTCGTTCAAGGTAACTTTTACACACATTAATTCCGTAGGTCTTGCTCCTTTCCTCAAATAACCATAAATCAAAGGATTTTGCATTTGGCTTGAATGCCATGATATATTGTCTTTTTTATACAATTTAAAACGAGACAACGAAAGATTATAAAGGTTACACAAGCGGAGTATAAATGGTATCGCGGTGAGTCTAATGAACTTATTAAAAGATATGCATGCCCCTGGAGTGGGATGGGCCATATATCTCACTCGGATTTTACGGATTTTAAAGAATAATGGTATTTCGTTCCAACCCGCAATAAATAGACGGGTGTGAATGTTGTGATTTGGACGCATTTTATAGGTTCTTTTTTAAACAACATCCTTAAGTACGTCGTATATTTTGACTAATTTGCAAACCTTTTACTGCGAACGTTGTGTCTATAATAAACAGTTGAGTGGGTTTTTGGCACCTGCATGAATATATTCAAGTGCTTACTGTGTGAATGAGCTTGATCTCTCACAGTGAAAGAAATGTTCAAGTGGATAAAAAACTAAAGCAGTAAATAAACATGTCCCTGGATGGAGTCGTTAAAATTTAAATGAAAATACCTGCCCATTCTCTTTTAACGGGCAGACACGGCCACCGATTGAATGTCTCTTTCTCTATTATGAATCAAACTTTTGGAACAAAGATGTTTGAAACGAAGGCGGAGAGCAATTTTGCGTAAATACGGTTCATTTGAACAAATAATTAGATTGATATAGCTTGTAGGATTCGCTAGTGGCCGAGATGCGATAAAATTCGTCAATTATTGTTTGTTTACATTTTAATCTTGTTGTTCTCGAAAACGCATTTTGGATTAACCCATTCGAGGAATTGATTGTGGTATAGATTGATATAGTATGGCTTCATCAGAAAAGACGGTCGAATATGTTGTATCGATTAGAGTTGTTTGTTCATTCACCCAGCCCTGTGAGTAGGGCGTTAGAATATACTCACAGCTATGCCTGCTTGTCGTAAGAGGCGACTAAAGGCCGAGCGGTAGCCGGGGTCCCAACGCCCCGTGCGCCCGTTGAAATACCACCCCATCAAGCTATAGGTACCGTGAAATGGTCGGGAGAAATCCCTGGCGATCTTTCAGAGCTTGGCTGATGGACCGGATGAAGGTTGGTTTAGGTGGTAGTAGATTCCAAAGTGAGATACCACCAGATCACGCTGTACTTACCGCGATACCGTAGGGAGATATTTTCGACTATGTTTCGGCTCTATGGCTGATGGCCCTGACTGGCACGGAAATAAGTCTGATGGTGCCTTCTGAGATAAAGAATTCCGGAGGTAAACTAGTTCCACCTCCGGTATCCGGGGGGGGCTATATCGGGGGGAACGTCGTGCAAATATTCTGACAAACAACCGAACTTTAAGAAATTCGTCATCGCGTAATCAGGCTTGTTCTTGAAGCTCTGTCGACGTTCGACTGATAACGGCATTTTGTAACATCAGGGGCATCGGTTTCACCAATACGAATGTAAGCGCCGTGCATCAATATTTACAAACAGCGAAACCTGATATCCTTGCCCTAACCGGGACTCAGACCGATCGAAAAACTGATTCGACATTCTTCGTAGCCCAGTATACGACATCTATTCGATATTCCGTTTTAAGGGTGGAGTCTGCGTCTTCACAGGGTTGGAAAGTCGTCTTGAAGAATTCTGTCAAACTTCTTTGTTGTATCTACAGCTCTCCGAACGACGATCCACCTGCGAAATTTTTCGAACATCTTTCACGTACTGTCAATTGGATACTGATAAACCACCCGGTTTCTGAAATTGTCGTCGTTGGCAATTTTAATGTACACAATTTCGGCTGGTTGGTGCATTCTAATGGAACCGACGACGCTGGGAGGCTGGGAGATTGGCGGAGATGTGTTGCTGTTAGCCGCGGTTTGACTCAACCTGTGGAAGAACCTACGCGAGTGCCGGATATCAGAGGCGATTATGCTCAACCACTTGCATTTCAAGCAAAGAACCGGCATGAGCAGCTTCGCCATGTATGGAGGTATGAGGCTGCAAACTGGGATGATTTGCGAGATTTCTTCGCACCCTCTCCATGTTCGGAAGTGTGCTTTGGAGACTCCGATGTTAATGCATGCACGGAGGCTGTCACAGAGATTATTCTTCTCGGGATGGAGATACAGATTCCACATTCATCATCATCATCGGTACTACAACCGGAAACCGGTCTTGGCCTTAGTCCTGAGACTTGTTATATTTTCCATAATGATTTGTTTTTTCCGGGCAAGGTCATTAGTCTTGCTCCAAAAGCTTGTGGCGGCTCTTAATACATTCCCAAAGAACCGCCCATCCTCTTAAATTAACCACTTTCCAACCCACTATACCTACCTCCAATTTTGGGGCAGCGTAAGCTACCCTTCATTCTCTTTCACCTGAAAGTTAAATCTTATCAACCATGCACTCCAAACAAATTATTTCATTCATTCATGCACCGTGCCAGACAATCGGCTCGGGTAGTCAGCAATTATAAAAGATAAATACACGCTGGCCAGCGTAATTGTTGACATAGCTGTAGCCGGTATTCTTGCTACGGTTCATAAGTGAATATCGCGCCTATACCCTTAGGTCCGCAACACTTGCGACAATTCCCATTCGTCGGTTATCAACCGATCCTAGAATTTGGGCATGGAAAAGATCATTATTTAGGTAACCTTACCAATGCCATGCATATGATGACCCGCCTGAAAACCTAAATTAAACATACAGTATCCCACTGTGTGCGTTTTACTTACCCGCATATTATTCTAAACCTATAGCCATCCAGCCTGACCCTTTGCCGTCGTCGACGAGGTTCCTGTTGACTTATGTCAACAAAATAATTTGCCTCCTTGTGCACCGGAGCCATATGATTAGATTGGATATTGCCTACACCGGTGTTTCCAAGGAATCTTAAGCAAATACCATGACGACCCCTTTTGTATCATAGGCACATCATATACATCATCTGTGCATCATCGTCATCATATACCCCATTGATCTGTGAAATAGCGTTTTTGTTTACTTTGAAACAAAAATCTATTTCGATCTCTGCGATTCATCACCAACGATGTACTTCTGTTTGATCGGGTGTCCACCGATCATCGTCCTCATCGCAGGGCATTGTACTTTTCCTATATGCCCGCATATATAACCCTCCCCTATCGATGCAATTCGTGGCCATCGAACAGATGGATGTGAGTTGCATCATAATCTGAGTCAGAAGTCAATCTTTATAGAGGACAGTCGCGCCCTTTCAAGTATAATTTTTATCGCTTGCTCCGTCTCAATAATCAGTCAGTTTTTTTTTTATCGTCTATCGAAGCACTCACTTCTTAGAGGAGTTGTGCACAGTTTTAAAAATCGAGTCATTCTATCGGTGGAGTTGGTGTATTTTGAGTCCGCTGGACATCCGGCTAATTACTTTTATTGATGTTTTCGTGTGCACCCTAAGTGTCAATCGTCAATGTACTGTGTGCGTTTATTTATATTAAGTAGCCATATGAATTAAATCACTCTTGTGATTAAGAAAACAAATCTCATTATGCATGTAAATAAAATGTCGGAGTGTACCACAGTGTGAAACATGAACAATAAAAGTCAACGTAAAACATCAAGATATCCCGGCGAGTCTTTATTTTCCTGGTCCTTATCGGTCGTTGTAACAATTTCCAGATAACATCGGTGGAGTTTTTATCAACCCGTATCCTTCGGATATCACCATAAAAACAACCCACATTGGTGACCGCGACTAAGCGAACACGCGCTTTCGCTCAACTTATAGATTCGCGAGTCGTGAACATTTGCGCTACACAGTAATTGTGTTTAGAGACAGTGACCAAGTGCCAATCAAAGAAGACGTCGAAAGTGTTTAAGGAGCGCCACCTCACATGTAGTCACCTGCCACCATCGCTGAAAAGACACCGCCCCAGTTTTATCACCATCAACACCAGAAGCAACAGCCCAACATTTCATCATCTGCACCAACAACGGGTATCCTTTTTCTTACCTTTTTTATATTTTCTAGTGCTTAGTCCTAAAAATTGTGAAATTTTAAATACCAAATTCATAGTATGCACAAAAAGCAAAGAATTTCCGCAACTCAAAGCTAAGTTAAGACAAGTTTTATATTTTCGTTGCCTTTTCACATTTGAATGATTGTAAATTAGTACCGATTCCCAATGAGTCGTATATTTTGACCTCCTTGTTTTTCCGTGTTTTGTTTTAATCATTTTATCATACTATATACAATACAATAGAAGTTAACGAGGGCACATACGGTGATTATTAGTAAATTTTTAATTCAATAAGTTTATTTAGAATTAATTAAACTGCAGAAGAAAAGAAAACATAAACTTGGTGTACTGTTATAATTCCTTCCCTCATGTCAAACGATTTTATATTTGCTCTAGTTTTTGTGTAGTTGTACGTGTACAAAATAATGTTAATAGCCAGCCACAATATTGATATAAAAACGTAAGAAGTTTTTTGTTTGTGAATAGTTATATAAAATAAAAAACGGAAGGAGCAACAATTACTTTTTGTACCGTGGCGTGGTTGAAAGTAGACGTCAAAGCACGTATTTTACATAGATCTTCTTTATAATAAATTTCCAAAGGAACGTCTGCTATTATTATTTGTTTTCTCTCTTGTGCAAGCTCCTTCTGAGCCTAAAATAGTAAAACCGATAAGCTCCATCTGAGCAAGTGTTAAGAACAAGTTTCTCTAACTTACACCATTTGCTGTTAATATATATTATTTCATATTTTACATTTACGAAAACATATAAAGACAGAGAAACAGAAAAGCTCCGTGTGTCCATCGAAACCAACTAAGTTTCGGTTTGTGAATTGCTTCCTTTCAACAGCAATCTTTTTATTATTTACATTGTTATAAATCTTGGGGGATATTTTGCATTTTTACATTAGATATAATACAAATTAAGTACAATCCGTTACAATAAGAATCATAACACTTGTAAACCCCTTCAGGGTACTAAGTACAAACTATTGTATCGGCAATACATGCCCCTTTTTAATGTAATTTCTGCGACAACTTCTAACTTCTCTTTTTATGTTTAAAAAAAGCCTAAAATTAAGAGAACACAAATACGTAAGTCAAAAATTCACACACATACACTGGTGATTGCAATATTTATAACTTTTCCTCACTGTGTTTTTTTTTTTTTTTTCCTTTTGAATCTTTCCTTTTTTTATTTTTTTTATTTTTTTCTTTATTTTATTTGAAAGTAAAACGGAGTTAGTACTTAATACACACAAACACCTATAGATACCTGGCACGCCCGCGAGATTTGAACTTCGTTTTTGGAAGAATCGTAATTACGGTTCAATAATTTAAAATAGAGTTTAATTGTTTCAGGATTAAGCTATTTAACAATAGAGTTCTATCTGTTTCATTCGCGACCTATCGACCGCCGTTTAACTCCATTCCACTGCACTTGACTACTCTCGACTCCACTCGAACATCTTCGCCTGCTTTTGACCTCAGTGGCCTCTCTTCAACTCCTCGCGTCCTCTTGCGACCTATTTCTACGTTCTCCACAACAATCTCGACCCGTCTGTACAACTTTATACCGGTTCGCTCTCAACCATACACGATGACCTGTACTCAAAACACCCCACCCCAAGGCGATCAAGAACAACTCGAGTCCCTCGAGTTTTACGACGCCTCCAGCGCCGATTTCCCTGATACACAAGTCGCTACCGACCCCGAAGCGACAGCACAACCCGCTCCCCTGGCATTTCACGATGCCCCCAGTGTCGTTAACCGACCCAACCCTGCCAATATTAACCTGTTCCCTTTTGACGAGGAGGACCCTGAACTTTGGTTTGCTGAGACTCACCTCGACGCTCTGGACGAGCCCGGAAGTTCGCGGCAACAACGCTTGGCGGCCGAAACGAACCTTTCGGGTATGAGACCGTCCCTTTTCCTGACCCATTTACGCTCTATAGCGGGGACCAGGTTCTCGGACGACCTAATACGGCCTCACTTTTTAAGATGTCTCCCCCTCCATGCCCATTCGGCACTCGTAGCCCAACCCAATCAGAGCTTGGGCTATTTAGCTAAAATTGCGGACGCAATTATGGAAAGCTCAGACCAGCAGTCTGAGCCTCCAGCGTATCAAGTAGCGGCGGTTTCTCAACACGTCGCTCAGCCTACACGGCATCTTTTTCCGCCACTAACAGCCCCAACGACGGCTCCGGTGCGTCAACCTTCTCCGTCACCACATCCCAGAAGGCCTGCCTCAACCAATGTCACACAGCGGACCCAAGAGGGCAGGCCCAACGAATTCCGCCCGAGAAGTCTTCCTGCTCAGGTCACCATTTCTGACCTTCGTGCGATACAGACCTCAGTCCTCCGCGAACTAAATCAAATTCGCGCGGAGGCGAGAAGCAACCAACGAGGCGCTCAGAATCGCGCCGTATCTAATCGTCCATTGGATCGGCAACAACCTTCCCAAAATGCCCCCCAGAGGGCCAACTTTCGCCGAGCATTACCTCGGCCTTCACAAAATGACAACATTCAGAGGCAAAATACGCCCAACAACGCCGCCTCTCTTCCTTTGTGCGCCAATCACCAACGATACGGTGATCGCACATTTAATTGCAAGGCGCCCTGTGGTTGGACGCAACCAGCCACCAATCAGGGACGACCTTTTGAAATAATTTTGCCGACCGATACCCTCGCGCAATCGGCCGGCACCCCTGCTATAAATCGCCTAACCATCCGGGATTCTAAACTGAATATCGCTTTTACTGTCGATACCGGCGCCGATATTTCAGTCCTCCCGCGATCGTTTGCTCCGCGTAACCGCGTGCCCGCCGCGCTTAAATTGTCAGCTGCGAATAATACGCCGATACTTACGTACGGACGTAAAAAGCTGACACTACAACTGGGTCTTCGACGTCCGATCACTTGGCGTTTCGTCATTGCGGACGTGAATGAACCCCTGATAGGTTCCGACCTATTAGGCGCACATAATCTGTTGGTCGATTCGACCCATAACAGACTAGTGGCTCCAACCGCACACCCCTTGCCCATGTCGGCATCTCCAGCGGCAACTTCAAGGGCCACAGAGTGCACAGACCCGATTCAAGCCATGGTACAGGAATTTGTTAGTACGACAATTCCTCTACCTAACCAGCGTCGACATAAGGCCACGGTGTTTCATCATATAGAAACACGTGGCCCCCCGGTGAGCCAGCGCCCACGTCGACTGGCTCCCGAAAAATTACGTGCGGCACGCGCGGAGTTCGAGCACATGATTGAATTAGGTATCTGCCAACCGTCGGACAGTCCCTGGACAAGCCCACTTCACTTAGTGAAGAAACGTTCTGGTGAGTGGCGCCCATGTGGCGATTACAGGCTGTTGAACGCAGCAACTGTCCCGGACAGATACCCTATCGCACACCTCTACGATTTTTCGTACAAGTTACGAGGGTGCAATGTCTTTACTACCCTGGATCTCACCAGGGCATACCACCAAATTCCGGTGGCACCTGAAGACATCCCCAAGACCGCAGTCATTACACCTTTCGGACTCTTCGAGTTCAAAGTGATGACTTTCGGCCTCAGGAATGCCGCACAGACATTCCAACGTTATATCGACACGGCTTTACGTGGTCTAAATTGCTGCCATGCATATCTTGATGACATTCTCATCGCCTCCAAAGACCACGCCGAACATAAACGCCACTTACGTCAGGTCCTAGAGCGCCTCCATGAATTCGGTCCTGTCATCAACCCAGATAAGTGTCAATACGCCAAGGAGCAAATCACCTATCTGGGTTACGTCGTTGACAACCAGGGCATTCGCCCACTTCCAGACCGTGTGGAGGCCCTCATGAAGTATCCTCGTCCTACTAACGTGAGTGAGCTTCGTCGATTTCTGGGCATGCTTAACTTCTATCGTCCTACGCTGAAGAACGCTGCCCAAATTCAAGCTCCCTTAAATGAATTTTTGAAAGGAGCTAAGCGCAATGATAAGCGCCCCATTAATTGGACAGAAGTCTCTGACCGAGCATTCCAACTGTCCAAAGAACAATTGGCAAATGCCACTTTGCTCCGATACCCTCTCGAGGGAGCGGCACTATCCATCCAATGCGATGCATCGGATACCGCAATCGGAGCTGTCCTTGAACAGGACATCGAAGGCCGACCGGAACCACTCGGTTTCTTTTCAAGGAAACTGAGTCCCACAGAGCGACGTTACAGCGCCTATGATCGCGAATTACTTGCGATCTACAACGCTGTCAAATACTTCCGTCATATGATAGAAGGTCGCTCACTCTCCATCCTAACAGACCACAAGCCGCTAGTCTACGCGTTCCGGAAGAAGTCGGGAAACGCCTCCCGCCGACAAGAGCGGCAATTAGACCTCATAGGGCAATATACTACGGAGATCAAGCACATCTCCGGTAAACAGAACGTTACGGCGGACGCCCTTTCTCGAATCGATACGATTCACTTGCGTACCGCCTTAAACAATGCTGACCTTGCCCTAGCTCAAGAGGAGGACGAACAGCTCAAGTCCCTCCTAACTGCCGATACGGCACTTGAGTTTAAGAAAATCACTCTTCGCGACCCCTTGGGCGAAATCTGGTGTGATGTTTCAACTGGAACCGCTAGACCTTACATTCCCGAAAAACTGCGTAAGGGCGTGTTCCAGGTTTACCACAACCCAGCCCACCCCAGCGGCCGAGCGACAGCCGCTGCTGTCCGTCGCAAATTCATTTGGCCCCGGATGAACAAAGATCTCACCGGTTGGGCCCGTGCTTGTCTCCAGTGCCAGCGCTGCAAAGTAGCGCGACATAATGTACTGGAGCCAGCGCAGTTCAAGCTTCCCACGGCACGCTTCGCCCATGTCCACATAGACATAGTGGGACCGCTTACTCCATCAAGAGGATTTTCTTATATCCTCACTATGATGGATCGCTACACGCGATGGCCAGAGGCGACACCTCTCCGGGCAGTTACTGCCGAATCAGTCGCCAAGGCTTTTTACTCAACTTGGGTCACACGCTTCGGTGTACCAAGCACCTTAACTTCGGACCGAGGTCCACAATTCGAGGCGACAATATTTAAGCAGCTAACAAATCTCCTTGGCTGCCAAAGAAGTCGTACCACCGCCTACCACCCCCAATCCAATGGGATGATAGAGCGCTGGCATAGATCCCTCAAGGCCTCACTCATGTGTCATAACGACACCCAATGGTTCGACGCCCTGCCCACTGTCCTCCTCGGCCCGAGGACAAGTATTAAGGAGGACCTGGGAGCTTCGGCAGCAGAGCTCACCTACGGTACTAACCTTCTTCTTCCAGGAGAACTCTTCCTGGACGGCGAAACACCGCGTGACCAACTTCGCGAATTGGGGCATCTCCGTGACCTGCTACGTAAAGTTAGAGCAACACCGGTAGCCAGGCACGGCTCCAAAAAACTTTTCGTCCACCCTGAACTGCACAGCTGCACGCACGTCTTTGTCAGGGTGGATAAGGTCAAAAAACCCCTCGACCCCCCTTATGATGGCCCATTCAAAGTCTTCCGCCGCATCAACGACCGCATCTTCGAGATCGATATCAGAGGCAAGCGATCCACGGTCAGCGTGGAAAGACTTAAGCCCTGCTTTCTGGAAGCTTCAGCTCCAGAACAGCCTCCTAACCAAGACACAACTGCCGCCCGACCTGCACAACCTCCTCGCACCCGCGCCCAAGCGCGCGCCCACAGACAACTACCCCCCTCCCAATCGTCCTTACCTGTTTCGTGACTACGTCACTGGGGAGGGAGTGATGTGGCGGCTCTTAATACATTCCCAAAGAACCGCCCATCCTCTTAAATTAACCACTTTCCAACCCACTATACCTACCTCCAATTTTGGGGCAGCGTAAGCTACCCTTCATTCTCTTTCACCTGAAAGTTAAATCTTATCAACCATGCACTCCAAACAAATTATTTCATTCATTCATGCACCGTGCCAGACAATCGGCTCGGGTAGTCAGCAATTATAAAAGATAAATACACGCTGGCCAGCGTAATTGTTGACATAGCTGTAGCCGGTATTCTTGCTACGGTTCATAAGTGAATATCGCGCCTATACCCTTAGGTCCGCAACACTTGCGACAATTCCCATTCGTCGGTTATCAACCGATCCTAGAATTTGGGCATGGAAAAGATCATTATTTAGGTAACCTTACCAATGCCATGCATATGATGACCCGCCTGAAAACCTAAATTAAACATACAGTATCCCACTGTGTGCGTTTTACTTACCCGCATATTATTCTAAACCTATAGCCATCCAGCCTGACCCTTTGCCGTCGTCGACGAGGTTCCTGTTGACTTATGTCAACAAAATAATTTGCCTCCTTGTGCACCGGAGCCATATGATTAGATTGGATATTGCCTACACCGGTGTTTCCAAGGAATCTTAAGCAAATACCATGACGACCCCTTTTGTATCATAGGCACATCATATACATCATCTGTGCATCATCGTCATCATATACCCCATTGATCTGTGAAATAGCGTTTTTGTTTACTTTGAAACAAAAATCTATTTCGATCTCTGCGATTCATCACCAACGATGTACTTCTGTTTGATCAGGTGTCCACCGATCATCGTCCTCATCGCAGGGCATTGTACTTTTCCTATATGCCCGCATATATAACCCTCCCCTATCGATGCAATTCGTGGCCATCGAACAGATGGATGTGAGTTGCATCATAATCTGAGTCAGAAGTCAATCTTTATAGAGGACAGTCGCGCCCTTTCAAGTATAATTTTTATCGCTTGCTCCGTCTCAATAATCAGTCAGTTTTTTTTTTATCGTCTATCGAAGCACTCACTTCTTAGAGGAGTTGTGCACAGTTTTAAAAATCGAGTCGTTCTATCGGTGGAGTTGGTGTATTTTGAGTCCGCTGGACATCCGGCTAATTACTTTTATTGATGTTTTCGTGTGCACCCTAAGTGTCAATCGTCAATGTACTGTGTGCGTTTATTTATATTAAGTAGCCATATGAATTAAATCACTCTTGTGATTAAGAAAACAAATCTCATTATGCATGTAAATAAAATGTCGGAGTGTACCACAGTGTGAAACATGAACAATAAAAGTCAACGTAAAACATCAAGATATCCCGGCGAGTCTTTATTTTCCTGGTCCTTATCGGTCGTTGTAACAATTTCCAGATAACATCGGTGGAGTTTTTATCAACCCGTATCCTTCGGATATCACCATAAAAACAACCCACAAGATCCCCGACGGGGAATCGAACCCCGGTCTCCCGCGGTATTCCACATTGGCTTGATAATAAATACGGCAAGAATACCACCGAAAAATATAGAGCTTTTAAGCAATGGTGCTCCAATCCCATCGATGTTAACTAAATGAATTTCGTTAGAATCAGAAACGCGTGCAACCAGGTGACTAATCCCCCGAAGAAACCATAGGACTACAGTCTGACCAATAAACTCCTTGAGTGCCCAACTGGTTCGCGTCCTTTCTGGTCAATGGCAAGAGCTGTCAGCAGCAACTTCGCTTCCTCCTCTTTCCCCCGTTGGACAGACAGCGGGAGGTAAGTCGCAAATTCAAAGATCAAGCTCTCTTTTCCCCCGTTAGTGACGGATACCGGGACGTTATTCACAAATTCAAAACATAAAGCTAATATGTTCGCGAATGCAAACCTCTATGCTGGTTTTTTTTGGAGCAACCTGTATTCGCGCCGGTGCGGTCTTCGATGTGGGATATGAGGTTCTGCTCTCGTACTATTCAAGGGATTCTACACGGACTGGACTGTAGGAAAGCCACCAGTCCAGATGGAATACCAACAATAGTCGTTAAGAACCGTGCTCCAGAACTATCACGGGTTTTTGCCAGACTTTTCCGCTTATCTTATGCACAGACGACATTTCATACCTTCTGAAAAAGCCCTGGA
This sequence comes from Microdon myrmicae, assembly GCA_963931805.1. Lineage (NCBI taxonomy): Eukaryota > Metazoa > Arthropoda > Insecta > Diptera > Syrphidae > Microdon > Microdon myrmicae. Next base: position 33,562,263 of record OZ007501.1, on the reverse strand, counting down.
GTTCAGCCAATCGCAATGAAGGCGAAAAACTGTCTCCCACAAAATTACCGGCCGATATCATTGTCTAAGGTGAAAGAAAAGATCATCATTGCCGAGCTAATTAAATATTTGGCGCACAACGGACTTCTGAATGATCGCCCACACGCATTCGGTGGCAGGCGGTCCACGGGAGACCTTTTGATCCTTACAATCGAGATATCGACTTCTGCGATTGAGGGGCATGGTGAGTCAATGGCGGTGGCATTAGATACCTCCAAGGCTTTCGACGGCGTTTGGCACGGGGTATTGCTGAGCAACCTGTAGCGATTCTAACAGATACACACGATTCACAAGCGAAATAGTGAAGAACACGAACGAAAAATCGAATAAGAAAAATACATCAGAACCGTATAATTTAGGTAAAATTTTTTTCGTGATTCGAGCTGTCATAGCGTCAGTTCGAAGCACACGATCTTCTTCACTATTATTTCAAACGCTATAAACCTTCGTTGGTATGGACTTTCCTAGCAAATTTACGACTGGCCGAAGAGCTTTTTCGAAAATCGATCGATACGGGTTGTTATGGACGGCAAGGTTTCACATTTGTATCCTGTTAATACCGGGGTGCCTCAAGGTTCTATTTTGGTTCAAACCCTGTTTTTGCTTCACATAAATGAATTGTTGCAACCAACGGGTAACAGGGTGTTCAGTTTTGCAGATGATATTATGATTGTTTCTTCTTTTTCGAGTGATCGGCCGATTAGTGCATCAACGTCACATCAACTAAGTATGGCCAGATCGGCTGCCTAAAACGCCATCTGGATGAGGTCCTACAGTGAGGAAAAACCAATCTCGCCGACTTCAATGCGACGAGCACACAATGTACAACATTCACAAACAAAATTGGATAATAGGTTTAACAGCTGATGATGAATAGTCAGGCCGTTGTAGCTGGGGAAAGCATAAAATTGCTCGGCTCCACCGTCTGTGGGAATGTCGCATAAACATGTGCCACACATCGCCAGGTCCGCCTCTTGAAAACTGAGTTATTTTTTAGAGCCAAGGAATATTTTAGTCCGACCCAACTTTTTCTCCTGTATAAATCCCAAACTAGACCATCGCTTGGATATTAATATACCACATATTTCAATTCTTCCAGGTTTTGCTTTGGGGAAGAAGGATGGATGATATAAATATTAGATCGTATAAGTATTTTTCTTCGACTAAGGGGTGTAAATAGTTTTCATTATCCGCTTTCCCGTGACTTCTTCTATGATCTCCATCATAATATCTACCACATGTTCTTTTTCAGCTCGATTGGTTTTAGATCCTTTTAATGTATATTTCATCTTGGGAGGCAGAAGAGACACACATGGGGAACAGATGAAAAAGGCGTGAGCTCTAACGCAGGCTAGAAATGTCTTGATAGCTACACATGTGCAATCTCGATACATATATAGCCATGCCTGTTTCTTAATTTCGTTTTTTTCCATGTCAACATCATCATCGGCACTACAACCGAGATCCGGTCTTGGCCTTATTTAGCAAGTCTGTCCATCGGTATCCGGTCTTTATCCGAGACTTATTAAATTGTCCATAATAATTTGTTTTTCCGGGAAAGGTTATTAGCCTTGCGCCAACCTTTCTCAGGATGTCACTGCATGTATTGCTTCACTACTTGGAGGGTGCCAAAGTAGCTATCCAGGGGTGTCACGTGGAGACTGCATGTCAACTTGGATTGAACATGGACAAGGAACGTCCTGGCCTTCACCAGGTTGAAAGCAAAAACTTTGTCCTGTATGTTCATTCCCATTCTCTCTTTTTTTCCATGTAGTTGAGGACTAATCTCAAGGAAATAACGTTGGGTCCCGTGAAGGTTTACAATCTTATGAATATCAAAAGATTTCACACATTATTGTTCCGCCTGATACATTCGCGATTTTTCTCGAGTTTCGTAGCAGTTTTGTGGGGACTAGAAGTATTGTACCAAACGCGGACACTCGGTTCACTCCTATCCCCATCCGACTGTCACTAAGGTTCCAAGAACTATTCCGCCAAACACTGAAAGGAAACTGATCATTAAACGCGGAAGGATAACGATAACATCCCGGAAAGTGCAGCACAGGAGAGTAAAACACAAGCGAAACTCCACAACAGGAAAAGGAAACACTCTTATTTAGTTTATTATTATGGGTTTTCTTATAGGTAAACAGAAGTCGCGGTGAGTTTCTCGATTACAGACGGTTTAAAATTTTAGATACTGGTCACAGGTAAGCTACAACAACGATTCCTTTATCATGTAGTGTATTCAACTGCTTACACCTAAGAGAGCTTATAAAGCCTTATCGTTGCGGGCGTAAAACATTACACTTATTAGAGTGATCAAGGAAAGTGTCACATTTAACAACATTCTAACTCCAGGCACTGTTCCTAATTTTACTTTTACTCGCGGCTATGAGGTGTACTGAACGCGTGTCCGCAGCGGTGCGGACAGCGGGAGCGGCATTACCATTGTGGTCAGCGGATGGAATAAGACTCAACTATATTCAATCATTTGGGGTGAGTTTGTGGTGTGGTAGTAGATATCCTCTCCACTAAGGATATCGTTTTTACCTATGTGGGGTTTTAAGTCGTGTGTCAGCCACGACACGGATTCACTTAATAACCCACCGTTCTTTTTCAAAATAAAACACAAGTTATTGAAACAGTAAATGTATTTTTGAATTTATGAAACTCTACACTTGAAATAGTCTGACAATACACAAAATGTCGCTGTCTCTAATTACACACCGTTAAGTTGGTCCAATTTATTAACAACTGTAGCTTAGTGGTGATGATAATTGTACTTTATTCGGTGACTAATAAATTAAATGACACTTTAACAATTAATCACGCTTGGTGAAACACGGTACGGCAAAAACACGCACACGAAAAGAAATGACGTAGTAACGAAGTAACTCTTAGATGAACTCTCGGTGACTCTCCGTGAGCACCCTTCGAATAATACAATCTGACACCTCGATGCTGGGCGACATTGACCCAGCCTCGGGGATTTCGATGGGTTTAGACGCACACCAACGCAGGAGAGACAATCCTTCCGTCACGCTGTGACCAATGAAAACCGATCCGCGTCCCATTGGAAGGTTCTTGAAAGATTTCGTTACGATCGGAAATGAATGTCTTCCTCTTAGAAGGAAGGACAAACGAAACGCGCGTTGAAGAAAGAATAGAAAGAAAACCTGCAGCTGTTCAAGCAATGAACATGCATTGACCGAAAACGTTTCTATCATAAACGATAGAGGGTATATTGTATATACCGTAATGGTATCTAACAGGGCAAACGCTAAGATGCGCATTTGTTTGGATTGGCTAATGCAAACACATTAGGATCGCATCCAATTCATTGCTGGTTTATCGCCTATGCAACTGATCTGAGATAATTGGTTGCAGCTGTATTAGCTAGCGATTTGCATGTCTCGATCGTGGGATCAGCGGTTGCTTGAGAAAAGCTAACACAGTGAGATTGCTGTGAAAATGATTGGCATGAATACCGATGAGGGGACCGTGGAAGATTTCCCAATGGTTGGCAATGGTCCTGGGTGCCGATCAGGGGAAACAAATATGTTTTTAGGAATACAGCGATGTGGTTGATGCTGTGGCAAGGTGGCGATCTTGCCATGGGATGCTTTACAGGTATTTAAGATTATTGAAGGGTAGCTTAATGCTGCCTGGTTGCAGGTAAGTACCATGGCCTTGTAAAGGTAGAGGAAGGTTAGGTGGGGTTAAAGTAATGGGTGGTTCTTCGGCGCCTTGAAGAAACCCCACACCCATCACTAGTGAAACGTAAAGTCACTATTGGTGGTATAGGAAACCAGATCTTGTAATGAAGATCATGGCGGTGTGTATGAGATCGTTCAGATCTGTGTTGTTTACACGTGCTCGATGTCAATGGGTAAACGAAGCAGACAGGCGGTAAAGACAAAAGGGAGAAATGACCAAATGCGCCGTTGGTAATGCGGGTCAATGTTTACGCAATGCGTCGTCGCTACTATCGACGTTGGGAAAAAAAGTGCTAATGGGATTGGTGGCCGAACGAATCCCTTGCATGCCTTTGTATATTAGTTGTGGCAGGGAAAGGAATTGAAGATTGTTTGTTAGTGGGAAAACAAACGATGAGTTGAATCCTATGCATGTTAACATGCGTAGAAATATGGTTTATGGCATCTGTAAAAACAAGCTGTGCGACATAGGATTTTAACACAGGCAAAGGGTGCCGACTGGATTGGGATTCGTGATGCCATATGCATTTTAAAGAATTATTTCTAGGCATTTTAGATAATGCGTTGTATGCATTAAATGTCCTTGTAAAAGGAAATGTCTTCAGGTGCCAATGAAAATTCATTGGCGGGAAACAATGGGAGTTGGGTTGTAATAATGGGGGTTCTGACTGATAATGTTAAGAAAGAAATCTTACGGAGAATTGTATGCGAAGAGATGCATGAAAAGGTAAGTTTTTCTTTTCCACGGGCTTTTTAGACCACAGATTTGATCTCTTTAATGCGTGGAGCATTTAAGATGCTAATGCGATTGCATTGACGAAATTAGAAGATTGGGTGAAAGTTATGGGGATTTTTCAGGAAAGCGAACCGTGGGGTTTGGCGGAACCGCCACAGTTTGTGCCCCATTTAAAATCTATCATATCTTTCGGAAAAAAACCGAAGCTTGACACGTGGATATTATTATCATTCAGTTTGGGTCAATTTGTATATAAGTTGTGTTATTGGGTATGCCGTTGTGGGGAGGAAGTCGTGGCACCAGCATGGGTGGAAGTTCTACTTCCTCATGCATCATAATTAATAATTCCACCGAACACTAAACTATTACGAGGAAGCTGTGGAGACACCAACGAAAGCAAAACACACGGCTATTGAATACGATTTTTATTGTTCGGCTATTAAGTTCGTTTACAGCTTGTTCTTATTACAAATTTATAAAACATTCACGGACACGTACAACAATAAGAAAAAAACACTTAGCCAGAAAAACAAAAGAAACTCGACTCGCGTAAGGGAGTTTAAGATGGACTCCAGGGTGTGAACATCCCCCGTACGTACGTCACGCGGGATGATCGCGACTTCGTGCGCTCGACTCGACGGTTGTAATTAGACTCCGCGATAATTATCTCGTGCAGAGATCACTCGCTAATCCTAATCATGGTGGTATGTGTGCATGGTCCTTTCATGGATGAAAAACGAACCTAAAACAAGGAAAGGGAATAAAGAGCATTCATGGGATACGATTTCGGTAAAGCAAACAAAACCGAAATCGTCGGATGCATGTGCGTCGCAGGTAAACGAAGAGACAACGATGCGATATGGAAATGTACTAATTGGTTTTAGGTAGGTTACTGGGAAATGGTGTTTATGGCATCGCTAGTAAGGGTTCGTATTGGACCCTATTTGCATTTATTTATGCTGTAGGATGTAATTGATGCCAAGGGACGCGGAATGCGTATTTGCTTTGGTTTGCACACTGTGCGAGTCAAAGCATTTTATTGCTGGGAGAAAAGGGTCGCCCGCCAATGTGTATGAAAAGATATTTGTTGTACACATGACGCGGCTGGGAAAATAGACGGCGCAATATATATGATCCCTGCCATGACGGTTACATCGAATGCAATCCGAATCATTTTGTTTACAGGAATTGGTTTAGAATACCAGATAAGCAAAGAAAGAAATCTTACGGAAAATTGTATGCGAAGAGATGCATGAAAAGGTAAGTTTTCTTTACAGGCATTTTAAGATTATAGATTTGATCTATATAATGCGTGAAGCATTTACAGGTACTAATCCTGTTGCATTAGCGAACTTAATGAAGTTGGGTAGTAGCTATGGGGGTTTTTTCAGGTAAGTGGACCGTAGGGTTTGGCGGAACCGCTGTGGGGCTTTTCAGGGCCCGAAGAGCCATACATCATTCGATCCCCACTATTCCAGGCGAAGCGACTTACCTCTAAGTCGAACTTCAGCAAGGTTGCGTAACCTTGCTACGGCATTTACCGCCAGCCAAATCGCTGGAATTAATACAGTTACCCAATCGGATAACTGTCATGAATATCTGTTAGGCAGCTTACCTTTTCAGTGGGGGTTTTCCTTCCAAACCCCTTTTTCTCCATCACCATCCCTGAAAACATTAAGTCCACGGCAAAGCTTATCACTTAGCCGTGGCATCGAAAATTCATCCTCGGGCAGGCATTAATATCTGAAAACATTAAGTCCACGGCAAAGATTATCACATAGCCGTGGCATTGGAAATCTCATCCTCGGGCATGCATTGCACCCAGGGCATTTCGTTTCCATAGCCTTATGCCATGGAAACAAATTCAACAAGGAGTTCATTGATTACTCGTTGTTTTTGTTTGTCCATGGCAGCCCTAGCATGCGGCTATTAGGTCCCATCGGTTTGCCACCGCCGACAAGGTTTCGGCTGATGCAAACCAAACATTTCCCTAATTACCAGCAATAGCTGGTTTCCTATTATCGGTCTCCACCGATCAAGGACCGCAAACAAGCAACGAATTAGATGCAGCCAGCAAGTGTTTACTTTTAACATCTGGCAATGGCTGCACCCTATATTCGTTGCAATATCTAAACATTGCATTTGCACCACAGATTGTTATGGTATATACAATTCCCTATTAACGGCCGCCAACCGTCGGCGGACCTGAGGAAATTCACACCCATCAACCTAAATGTTGATTTATGGCCTCTCCTAGGATGACCAGATCTGCGGCTCGTGTTGTTTTTACCCCAGACGTTCCTTGTTGCGGCAAGTATAGCACAATCAATTGTGTACACAGCCGCAGGCCATGCTTTGTTGGTATTCGTTGGAGATGCTGTTGCGACGTTCGCAACCACCACCACCACCGTACGATTGTAGGCTACGCATACACAGACATACGAAATGTATGCCGTATTCCCCGGTCCAATCACGATTAACTATCTCGAGTTAATCGTGCAGCTCCTCCCCTTTTGCGGTTTGCTTGGCGGTGTCCCTTTTCTTTCGTCGGCAGTGAATGACGAGTCAGATTTCGTTCCACGTAGAGAACACTTGCGTCGAGTCACCAGCAATTATCGTGCGGTCGAGTGTGTTAAATAGTCAAGTGCCTTTCAAATTCAGTCTTAACTAAATAAATTAATTTAGCAACTGCTTGAACCCCTACAATAAATGTCACCGGAGACTATCATTTATGTTCTAATTAAAAACAATAAAAGCATTATCGTGTGATTAAATTTGTGAAGTTTTCGTCCTTGTAAAAAACTTATGTTTCTCACTACCAATAGAAAAGGAATGTTTAAATAAAATCCATTCGTGTTTATATATAAAAATAAAAAAAAAAGGAACAATAAATAAAGTCAAATTTAAAAACAAACTACATCGGAGTATTCGTCTTTGCTGTGCTGTGTCCGCTCCATAATTTGGGATCAACTGACGCATTGTTTTTTTTCGGAGTGTCAAATAGACAACTCTTTCGTTGGGGAATGAGGTAAAACAGTGCCCGTGCTCGGTGCAATACCCCAACCCCATACCGCCACACCGTATGTAATAGATAAAATAAGTGTGGTTACGACATAATGTATCTTACTCAAGTTTTCAACAACTGAATACCTTAATAATTGTTTCGTCCAATTTCTAACGTTTTTATAAAAATCTGAGCTTAACGCCCAATTTACTAGCTTGTCATTTTCAGCTCACTACGTCCATTCAGCCATCAACTCACTTGATATGTTCTCAACAACAGTACTCAATTAAAATGTACCTTATTGAAATGCAGTCCAATAGCAACGTCAATATCATCAGGAAATATGTAATATTCTTCTCTGCAATCTGCTACTGGCCCAGATGTATAGATCAGATAAAACACCAATAAATAAATTAGACCACTTCGTTCAAAGATTTAATACACCAGGGAGTATAACAGCAGACTAAAATAAAAAATGTAAAAACCAGACGGTAAAATAACGCAAGAGCAAACGTTCTAAATTGAAATTTCCGGTCGCATTAATGACAAATCAATATCCTTAAAATATTCTCGTTATCAGTGAGTCTGTGTGAATTTCCCAATAATATTGGCTGAGCAATCGAATTAATTGTTCGCTCTATTTATTTTTGAACTTTCATCGAGTCCTGTGGTCCTTGGCCAGACGGTGTTTAATCTGATTGACGTTTAAAAAAAAAAGCGAAAAGTGCTTTTAAACATTTCACAGTTCTGACGTGCAATTATAACATAATTGAAAATTCCTTTCGTTGTGAAGAGAATTTTACGCAAATACCAAACACAGGAACCGTAAAGACTCGAAGCCTTAAACATCAATCACCCAAATGAATTATTTGCATTTCTGCAACCACAGCGATGCGCCATTGTACTTTTCGATTCCGCATCGATACGTTCATTGTCCTTCACATCACCATTAACGAATATCTTATCATTGGAATTGTATTCGACTCCTCGCGTGTATAATACACACTTTCTAGGATTTATTGTTAAATCCAGCTCTTGGTTAAATTTCGATTTACTGCACGCAAAACTGCCACGTACATTGAAGTTGATGTATTATATGTCTTTTATATTGTTGTATTTATTTATTTATTTGTCGTTGTTGTTGTTGTTTTTCTTGCCTTTTCCCGGGATTCGTTCCACCGTCGCTACTATTTTGCAGCAGAGAATAATTTCTCTAGATGACCACAAACATTCGGCTTTACTCTTCATTTTGCCTTCTTTGTGACATTTATTTATTTTCCGGTTTTACGCTTTTCGCTTGCCTCAAAATATGCGTGAGTAAAAGTGTTCCCCATGGGGAATGACGATATGCGGCTCTATCTTTGAGGTCACCGACAATCACTGCGTCGAAGATAAAAATCAGCATAAATTTCACAGGGAATTCACGTGAAAAGATATTTTCATACGTTGTTGTATCTGCATGAATAAGGATGTGACTGGATGAAAGGAGAGTGGACGTTTATTTTTTGGTTTTTCCCAAATTCATTGATGAGCGAATTACATTCAATCGAGCAAGAAATGAAAAAATTCTGCTGCGCTATGGGGTCCAGGGAATACAAGTTGGAATATAGTTCATCCTGCTCCTAGAACTAACCGATTTCGAACGGTGGAAGAAAAATCTCAACTAAATTTATCGATTTGGTAGATGATAAATGCCACATTTCCAATTCTCTGAGTTTGAGGATGTGTGTTCGTTTAGAACATTGTCAGTGTGCAGATTGTATTTTGATTCTGAATACATGTCTTTTGGGATTATTTATAAAAGAAGGGGTCGGATCCTAGTTCATGCCAACAGTGAAGTTTTTTTTTTTTATTCTCTTCAGAAAGGGCGTGTATATAGCGTCTAATACTAAATATAATAACTGTTGCAGTTTTTTTTGAATAGTTGCAGGTTGTAACGTTCCGGAAACACTCGCATGGCGGGGGAATTCCACAGCATTCCCGGTCTGTAACGGAACGAGTTTGATGCGGAGATGTTCGCCCCGTTGGGAGATGTACCGCAAATTGGTGGGATCCATTGGATTGACGTGTGGAGCGGAAATAAACCGAATTACGCGGAACAATAGCACGAATCTTCAGAAACAGACGCCGTGTTAATATCCATACAGCAGACAAAGGTCCGCTAGGCGCCTTCGATGCGATAGTTTGGCGGATTTTTATATATTGATGCAGGTGTTCCGCCGAACACTGCCTGGGAATAAAAGTCACTTTTTTTTTTATCGGGTGATATGCCTTTATTTATTGTTAAATTACAAGAAAGGATTCGCGGCGACAAACTCTTGGTATTTTTTATTTTTTTTTATTGACACTTTTACTCACGCCGATACACTCGCGCGTTTTTTCGAAAGTTGCAGGTACCTACGGTGATCTTTTCGCGATGGAAAAACCGAATTGCGGCTGACCCCAGGGGAGATTACCAGTATTGTCCAATACTTGGCCTCGTGGCGTTTTAGTAATTTGCCGCGTTGGTTAATGAAATTTTATGCATTTCCAACGAATTCGTTTCAAAAAAATGTGATTTTTTGTCGCCGTATAGGCACATGGAGTTTGGTGAAACATGCAACCCACGTGTAAGAGAGCACGTGCGGTTGAGGACGAAAGTATGCATGGGCGAACTAAGGTATTTACTTTAAAGTGTTTTGTGGGGTTCGTAGAACCGCCACAATAGCGATTGCAGTCCCGACATCAACGCCGTATCCCCGATCAGGAGGATAGCCCATCTCTGTATGTTCTCTAGTAGATCATGGTATGCTTAGGAGCGGAGCTCCAAACATGGTACGAGAGTTGCCTTTTATATTTCGGGATTAGAGATAAAAACAAATATTGATCATCGAAAATCACTTTATTGTTTTTCAAAATATTCCCCATGAAGATCTATACACTTTTGCATGCGTTTGAACCAATTGTCGAAGCACTTTTGCCACTCTGATTGAGGTATCTCCAACACATGCATTCTGAATGCAGCAACCGCTTCTTCAGGTGTCGAAAAACGTTGACCTCTCAGTTTGTTTTTTACGTACGGGAATAAAAAGAAGTCATTCGGTGCCAAGTCAGGACTATACGGCGGATGACCCATCAAATCGATGTTTTGGGTGCTCAAAAATGCAGTTGTCGCAGCCGATGTGTGAGAGCTCGCATTGTCGTAGTGAAGAGCGATCCGTCTTCGGCGGTTGGTTTTCCTGATTTCTTGGAAGACAACTGGCAAACAAATGGTTGTGTACCACTCAGAATTGACTGTTCTGCGTTGTTCTAGTGGTACGGTTGCGACATGTCCAGTTTTTCCGAAAAAACAGGCGACCATTTGCTTGGAAGTGCTTCGTGCGCGAACAACTTTTGTTGGATTTGGCTCATCTTGAAACACCCAGACAGTCGACTGCTGTTTACTTTCGGGCTCATACGCGTAAATCCACGATTCATCACCTGTCACGATGTCATAGACGTGTTTCGAAGCACCGCGACCGTATTTTTTGAGCATTTCTTTCGACCAATTGACACGAGCCTTTTTTTGGGCGATTGACAAATTGTGTGGGATCCAACGCGAACAATTTTTTTGACAGTCAAATGTTTATGCAATATTGAATGTATGCTGGTCCCACTAACGCCTAAGGTTGTCTCAATCTCACGATAGGTCACATGACGGTCTTCCAATATCAGTTCGCGCACAGCATCAATGGTTTTCGGAACAACAACCGATTTTGGACGACCTTCACGAAATTCATCTTGGAGTGAACTACGACCACGATTGAATTCACCATACTATCGATAAACACTGGTCCTTGATGGAGCTTCATCGCCAAAAATTGAATTAAGTTCATCCATGCACTGTTGCTGAGTTAATCCACGCCGAAAGTTGTAAAAAATAATCGCACGAAAATGTTGACAATTTAATTCCATTTTTGGGCCGAGATGAATCTTTTAAGTTACTGTAAATAACACAAATAGCGCTCGTATGTCAAAACGTTCTGAGTGAGTATAACCTTAAAAAATGTCCAACTTTACGACAGAGCTGTCAATTGCCGGATTGCAACACTAGGGTTGCCAAATCCCGAAACATAAGAGGCAACCCTCGTAGCAATATCAGAGGGAGGGTCTAATTTGGTATTTATGCAGGAGAAAAAGTTGGGTCTGAGTAGAATATTCCTTGGCTTTAAAAAGATCACGCAGTTTTCTAAAGGCGGTCCTGGCGATGCTCGACACGTATTTATGCCACATTCCCACAGACCAGGATTTGGTCGACAAATGTATGTTTTCTCCAGATTCAGGCCATTCATCATCAGCTGTGGAACCGATGATCCATTTTTGTTTGTGAATGTTGTATATTGTGTGCTCGTTGCATTGAAGTCGGCGAGATTTGTGTTTCTTCACTGTAGGACTATTTCCAGATCCAGATTTAGACAGTCGATCTGGGTATGCTTTGCTGATGCGACTAATCGGCCGATCACTCGAAAAAGAGGAAACAACCATACTGTCACCCGTAAAACTGAACACCCAATTATCCGTTGGTTGCAACAATTAATTTGTGTGAAGCAAAAACCAGGCTAGATACTGTAGCGGTTCCGCCAAACCCTACGGTCTACTTACCTGAAAAACCCCCATAACTACCACTCTACTCCCTTAAGTTTGCTAATGCAACAGTATTAGTACCTGTAAATGCTGCACGCATTTAAGAGATCAAATCTATGATCTTTAAGTTCCTGTAAGAAAACTTACCTTCATGCATTCTCTTCGCATACCACTGCTCCTTAAGATTTCTTACATTAGCTTACCAGGAATTTCCAATCAATTTCGGCATCTACGTCGCCAGTCAAATTTCCTTAGATGCATTCCTGTAAACAAAATAATTCGGATTGCATTCAATGTAACCGTCATGACAGGGACCATAAATATTGCGCCGTCTATTTTCTCGGGCGCGTCATGTACCTTTTCATACACATTGCCTGGCAACCTTTTTTGTTTGTCTTATCAATAAACAACCCAAGCAGCTGCATATAATTAGCGCAATAGACGCTGAAACCAAATTCTCCAGCATTTCCTAATGCAAATATGAACCCGGTTTCTACTGCAGCCAGAGATGCCATAAACATCCAATTTGCTTTTAGCACCTTTTTTCTCCCAACGTCGATAATAGCGACGAGGCATCGCGTAAACAATGACCCGCATTACCAACGGCGCATTTGGTCATTTTCTTCCTTTTGTCTTTGCCGCCTGCCTGTTTCGTTATTCCACTGCACGTGTGAATAGCATCGATCTGAACGATCATCACACATACTACCATGACCCTTATCACAAGATCTGGTTTCCTATACCACCAAGAGAGACTTTACGTGTCTCTGGTGTTAGGTAAAAACGATATCCTGAAACCGGCGCCGGCACGGTGTGGTTTCTAGGAGTCTTGTCGAAGTGCTTAATCCATATTAAAATTAATTAAAACTAAGTCCGCACCGCGCGTGCTTTAATTACCGATAAAATAAAAGTTATAAATTACAGACCACAAGCCGCAAGTGTTTTCATTTGGTTTTACCTCTGGTGGACGCTATGCTGAGACGATGTACTTGTTATGTTTCTTTTGATGGACAGTGCATTTGATTTTCTTTCCCGCGGAAACTCAGTGACATTTTGCTGCATCGTACTTTTCGTTTCTGTGCGTCTATTGTTGTCAGTGTGTTTGGTGATTGTGAGTGTTATTTTGGGCGGACTTCCTAACAATCGTGAAATTGTATCGGTGGAACAACTATGATGGAGGAAGAAGGGAATCTCGTGCCCTTGTTAGGTACATACTTCTTCCCCACAATACAAAATAAAACATTGGGGCACTCCAGAATTAACATCATATGGATCCGAAGACTCGCAGTTCACAACCAGCCAGATCGATCGATTCTCGAGAAAGCTCTTCGATCAGTCGTAAAGCTGCTGGGAAAGTTCGTTTGAACGAAGTTTCCTCAGCAATGCCCATGCCAGACCCGGTCAAAAGCCTTGGAGGTATCCAATGCGACTTGACTCACTATGCCTCTCAATCGCAGATGCCCATATATCGGTTATAACGGCCAAAAGGTCTGCCGTGCACTACCTGGCACGGAATCCGTCTTGGCATACATTCCGTTACATTCCAAACATTTAATTAGCTCGGTATTGATTTTCCATCACTTTGGATATCATAGACACTAATGCTATCAGCTGGTAATTTTGTGGGAGACACTTCTTCCTCCTTCTTTGGGATTGGGTGAACTCGAGTGACTATCCAGCAGGTAGGAAATATCCTCTTTGTATAAGATAGTGTGGGGTGCGAAGCAGTGTGCATCGGCGGAAGGCGCTGATTCTCTTCGCATTATTCACTTGATGAAAGTTCTGCAGTAAATAGTACACCGAGGGGAAGCGTCACACAGGAGAAATAAAAACACATCACCAAGCCACGCGGAAAAATTAAACACAGATTCCTTTGGTTTAGTTTTATATTTATTTAATTGAAAAACACTATTGTTGGATAACTTGTTTGAATTAATAGATTATTGTTCCGTTTCATTTCCTTTTGTTTACTAAAATTTTCCGGTAGCACTGCGTGAAAGGTACATTAGGAAGTCAATAAAAACACAATCTTCGAAGACTGCCGCAAATAATATTCGACATGGATGTTGCAAACACTTCAACACGACCCCGAGGTATATTACGCATCTCCGCAGCCGGCGGAGAGCGGAACACCGCGTGACAATGCTGGTCAGCGGATGAAATTTGACTCCGCGATATTAAGTCGCTGTCAAAAGAATATTTGGATGCACCTCCTTTAATTATAGTGATAACCGGATCTCATTAGAGGAGATCGTCATGGCACACGTGTATGGGTGTACGTCGGTTCTTTTCAAGGATCAAAACCATTAGACGAACGTGAAACACAAACAAGAGGTATAGCGTTTGCAACGATAGTGAAGAGCGAGTGATTCGAACCGACGCTATCACGGTTAGAATCACTAAAAGAACCAAAGCTCTTAGCCATCAGGCCACTGCCGCTTATGTGAGTTTGATTTCTAAACTCAAATACATTCGACTAATGTGGTAATGGTATATTATTGCTATGGTTTACGGCTTTAATGGGTGTGCTTTTGGTGGTGTTGTTCTTTACTAGTCGTGTGTGTATCTGCTAGAAACGCCACAGAGGCATAATGCGCATCCAAGAGATGTGTGTAAACAAATCGAATCTCGTCGGATGCTAATGGGTTTGCTTACGCATCGTTCGGTAATAAGGGTCAGCTAAATAAATAGCAGCCGCTCATTATATGAAAAAAAAATGTTTTTCGGATACCACAAACGATATGAATTGTTTATGGTATCACAGGAAACCTATGTAGGGACAGCGTTCTTCTGTTTGCACATGGTGCGAATTCGAGAATTTTATTGCTGGGAGAAAAAGGTCGCCGGCCAAGGTGTACGTAAAGAAATTTATCGTACACATGGCGAAGTTGGAAAATAGACGGCGCAATATTTATGGTCCCTGTCATGATCAGTCGGCAATCCAGACAATCTTCGCTCGACTAGTTTGCTTCCGAACATCATCAAGGTATTCGAGAAAATTATAAATAAAGCATTGCCTAACTGGTGTGAGGAAAATGGTATTATTACGCACATCCAGTTTGGTGTTCAATCGCAACATGACACAGTTCATGCTGCGGCAAAACTTGTTTCCGAAATACAGCGGAACAACGCCAAGCGACAATGCACATGGGCCTGTTTGGTTGACTTTCAATAGGCTTATGGTTAGAAGGGCTGGTATATAAGTTATTAAAGCTAGGTATGTCTGAATATTTATTATACATCATCTACGATATGATAATGGGTAAACAATTTGTGGTGAAATGTGTAGATATAATCTTTAACAAGACTTTCTACGTGAAAAACGGCTCACAACAGGGAGCAGTGAATTCTCCCATTTTATTTAACCTTTAAACTAGTGATCTAGTGGGTTCTCTCAACCATGCAATTGCGTATGCCGACGACATTGTGGTGTATAGATCTGGAGAAAAGATTGATGTTGTGGGGGTGAGGAGTATTGTGCCGGGCACGGGCACTCCGTTCACTCCTATCCCCATCCGACTGTCGCTAATTGTTCCTACGCGCACTACATGATTCTGCCGAAGCAAAGGAAACACCAAACACCAACACAGGACACGTAAAAATAGATAATACACTGACCAGCGCTGCAAAATGTTCGCCAAGAGAAAAACGCCGCACTCAGGAGAAAGTAATTGAAACACGCTATTTTTTTGTTGTTTTATTTTTTTATTTTTAAAAGGAAAAGAACACTATTATGGTGATAACTAGTTGGAATCCACGGATTATTGTTCCGTTTCATTTACTTATTGCGTACTAGCATTTTACGGTGGCACTGTGTGAAATATAAGAACTAATTCGAACACGAACACAACTCGAAATATATATGCGCGTCTCCCCAGTGACGGCGGAGAGCGGGAGTGTCGCGTGTGACCAGCGTGGTCAACGGATGAAATTCGACTCACCGATATCCTCTCCAATAAGGATATCGTTTTCACCTACCACCAGAGAAACGTAAAGTCTCTCTTGGTGGTATGTGTGTGATCGTTCAGATCTGGGTGGTTTACACGGCGGTAGAGACAAAATGATCGAAAATATCGTCGTCTGTGGAGTGTATCGCGTCTAAATAAATAGACGACGATACAGCGAAGAAATGCTGGGACGAGGGTATCATAAAAGTCTTTGATGGATGATACCCTTGTGTAAATATACGAATAACCATTCGAAAGAGGTGCTAATGTATTTCAGTACTTTATACAATGAGAATTGAATATCGTATCTTAGGTCGGTGGCCAAATCGAATCCCTTGCTTACATTTGTATGTGCCGGGTAATTAGTTGCGGCAGGGAAAGAAATACAAGATTTTTTGTCTATTGAACAACGAATCGCTGGTCGGCTTGCTGCAGCTGTAAAAACAAGCCGTCCGTCGTTGCATTTCAATTGATAACAATGGGTGCCGAATGTTGTGTATTTATGGTGCATATGCGAATTGAGGAACTATTTTTAGGAATTTTATCTAGCACATTGAAAGCATCAAATGTCCTTGTAAAAGGAAATGTTTCAGGTATGGGAAATTGAAATCTGCCTGGGATTCTTGAATAGGTAGAAAGAAATTCTTACAGGAAATTATAAGCGAAGCGATGCATGAAGGTAAGTTTTCTTTCACAGGGACTTTTTGGATTATAGATTTGATCTATATAATGTGTGAAGCATTTAAGATGCTAATGCGATTGCATTAGCGAAAGCTTATGCAGACTGGGTTGTATGGATGGGGTTTTTTAGGAAGGTGAACCGTGGGATTTGGCGAAACCGCCACAATGTCATCAACAGACTTCTTCAAAATGATTTCAACAAAATCAAACGTTTTTCCGACGATTGGAAATTAAAAATAAATTTCCAAAAAACAGAGACCATTTTTTTCAAAACGACCCTGTCCAGTGCATCAAGGGATACAAAACGGAATTGGAAAAAATGTCCTATTGCAATGACACGGAGTCTCTTCCATTGTAGTCTGCTGGACCCAAGGTAAAAATCATTTCATACTCGGCATTATCCGACCAATATTAGTGTATGGCTGCCCGGTATGGTACAACATATCTCCATTTTACATGGAGAAGTTTCGGGTGTTCGAGTGGCAGACTCTTCGTTCCTGCCTCGGAATGTATAGAACCCCAGGTTCGCAGTATAAAAAATACTATCCCAATAAAGTCCGGTATGACAAACCAGGACTAAACAGAATAGAAAACTTCATTATCAAGATTATTCGTGGTCACACAACTAGGGCAAAGGGCAGTGAAAATAATCTCATTTCGGGAGCATTTTATCCCAATGATATGTATATGGAGAGTACTCTCCAGAATGGGTTCGTTCTCCCAGAGCATTCCATTTCTTGGACAAAAATAGACTTATCCAAGACAAACGGGGAGTCTCTATTATTTACCGTGCTTTCCGTGGTACCAGGGATAAACGAATTGTCCACGATAACGATATCTCTAATTTTCCACATCGCCTGCGTTTTAGTATGGTGATCGGTGAAAGCGATAAATGAATAAAAGGTCGATCCCATCCCAACTGGTGGTGGATCAGTGATGAAGAAAGGACTATACGTCCCCAGACATAGTATGCCTCTCACGCGCACCGCATTCCTTACCTCTATCCCCAATTCCCAATTATTATTATTTTTTTAAATTATTGTTTTTAATTTAATTTTTATTTTTTTATTTTTTTTATTTGTATTCCTTGTTTATGTTTGTGCATTTTGTGTCGTTTTTTTTTATTTTGCTTGTATGTAATTAAAAAAAAATAGTAATAAAAAAAATATATAAATAATACATGATATACAAAAATTTGAATAAATTTTAAAAAGAAAACATATCAATTCTTGTGACATGTTATAAAAACATTAGTTATTGTACATAAGACAAATGATAATGTATAATTTAGAGTACTTGCGAAGATCCAGTAAGTTAATGTAAGAATGATATTTGTAAAATACCATAGAAGTTAACATTTAGTCTTAAGTAAAATATGTAATTGAATTGTTAAATAAATGTGGATATAAAACAAAAAAAAAAGCACATCTCCGACCACAGAAAGAACGTAAATAAATCTCGCAAATCGTCCCCGTTACCAGTCCCATACCTCCATATATGGCGAAACTGTTTAGGTTGGCCTGACCTCTATTTATGGTCAGTGGGTTATTTTTTTTAAAAATGTTTTTCTAGAGTTTTTTTATTTTAATTTGTTGTTTGTGTGATCACACACGTGATCGAACCACTGGATATGACCACCATTTTCTGAGCTATTGGATTGTACTTTGGCGGTTCTTTCGAACGCCACTTTTTACCTTCCGATCAATTATTCGAGAACTTCCAACCAAGATTACAAAAACCCTATAGAACAAGTATTGGGCAGTTCCAGTTGAGCGCCATGACTTACCTGGCATGTAGGCATACCAAATCTTCCACCTAAAAATCTTTCATCACCTGTAATTACCTGCAGACATTCCTACCCTTACGAGCTTCCCCCACAAGATGCGTTCAGCACATCTTCGAAAACTCCTAGGAAGAGAAATCGTATTCATGTATTTACGGCACCACCGCGGGGCGCCATCAATATTACCTAAAAGCATGATTTCATCAAGCGCATCATCTTCCTAAGAAAGAAATACTGTCGCATCACTAAGCAACCGATACAACTTGAAATATATTTGGGCGCGCATATCTCCTGTCCAATCCCGCCGCCCACGTGCAGGAGCTACTTCTTCTTTCTTTTGTCGCCCCAAATATCTCGGTCGCTTGGCCGAGCGCCAGGCAATTTGGAAAAAACACGTCAGGCGGCACAAGAAATACAAAGCAAGGGGCAACACCAATGAATTGCCAACTAAGGATATGCGATCATCGAAAATGCTGTACGCATTAGCCGATCGTATAAGCATTCAACGTCCCTCAATACAGCGAGTACACAGCTGCAACCCTTTTAAATATCACTCCCTGTGTTTGATCTTTACTTATCTGCATGCATGTTGGTTGGTCATGAAACCCCAACAAGTATCATGCTTAGCGACCGGCTGCCGAGGGAACCAGAGTTCTCATTGGCACAAACATGCATCTGAGAGTTCGACCCTCCGTTCGGTTCTAGTAATGGGCATGACCAACGTAAGCGCTGTGCACGGCTACGTTAATATAAACACCTGCTTGTTCTATGGCTCGCCTCAGCAGCAAGCGTATCTTTCGTCGTGGATATGGGGTATCGATGTTTCTACGGTTCGCATGCTGAGGGATGCTTAACATGGGTAACCGGGGTGAACAAGGATGTGAGTGCGCATCCGAAATGTTTATTCTGTTTATTTTATTTTATTTTATTTTATTTTTACGGATGGTGGTTTTTGTTGGTCTCATCATAGATTCCGTGGAGGCAACTCGCGGCCTCCACGTAAAACTTCGAGTCGAGTAGAGCCTGTGTCCAACAACCGTCGGTGGACGAGCGTCCTTTCGAAATCAATCCGCACTTCTGAACTCTTTGGTTGCGTCAAATCAGTTTAATTCATTTTAAATCAGTTTAAATCAAATAGAACATTTAAATCATAAAAAGCTGTGTGGGGGTTTAAGTTGTATGCCAAGACACGGGTACTGTTTCACTTAGTCCCCGACGTGAAGTTCCACGGCAAGAATTGTTCACCAGAGAAGAATGAAGAATAAAAACGCACAGATCAGCTTGGTTGTTCGTGATCATTTTATTTTTTTATTGTTTATATCGTTACCTTTGGAGGTAAATATGACGAGGAGGCAGGACAATGGAGGAAACTCCACAACCACGAATTGGAAGAGCTATATCGCAAACCTAAAATAGTGAGAGTAATCAAGTCGCGAAGATTAAGATGGGCCGGACACGTGGCGCGAATGGGGAACGATAGGACCGTGCATAGAATTCTTGACGGTAGACCAATGGGAAAGAGACCTGTAGGAAGGCCGCGACGGAGATGGGAGGACAATGTTAGGTTTGACCTTGAGGAGATAGGATCGAATGGTCAAGCGTGGAAGGAGAATGCCCAGGATAGGGAACGATGGCGAAGCCGAGTCGGTGAGGTCATGAACTTCCGGGTTCCTACAGGCCAATAAATAATAATAAAATAATAATTATTTATATCGGCACATACCGACAGCACACATTTGATGTTAAATGGTTTCGATTTACAGAATTTGTTCTTTAAGCACAGTTGGTTCTACTCTTAATATAGATGGGCACATAACTTTTAATAGTGTTTTCGAAACGCGTACAAAATTACAGATGAGACTCAGTTGGTAAAGAAATTCAACGCCCGCATTCACTTTACTCCGTCCCCGATTGTACTCCGCGGGAGATGAGATTTGGCTCTCTTATTTTTAAATTCAAGATCTGAACAGCACAATGGTTGAGACTCGACTCGTCCGGGGATAAAAGGAAGAGGCTCGCGCCGCGTAGGTTGTCGAAACTGGACTCGGGGTAATGGAAGAGCGATGTGGTTGCTGGACAAAGACTAACTGGTGAATTCAAAAATTCATTGCGTTGTGGCCGCGGGTTTATAGTTAAAGTGAGCTTGCTGCCACTTACTAAGAATTTTGGAAGAGTTGCTATGCCTGCATAAGAGTTTAGTTCCAGCGAATCCTTGCGGTATAAGCTAAGTTGGATTCGTTGGTTGTATATACCGGGAAATTGCAATTGCTTGGGTGGAAGCAAGGGATATCGTTTAGATAGAATTTTAACCGAAGTCGTTTCGGGGAAATGTATGCGGCTTGGTATAGTTGTTAATGTTCCGTTGTGGATTTGAATATCCGGCTTGTTACGGCATATGAATTTCGGGAAAATTAAGATTGCGTGGTCGCAAAGAGGGAATGAGAATTCGGTAAAGGATTGACCGAAGCAATTTTGGGGAAATGAATGCGGGGATGATTAGAATATATTCTGTTGAATTATATTCTGTTGAAGGTTTTGGAATGTAGTTATTGCGGAGTTAGGAATGTATGGAAATGCGGATTGTTTTTGCATATTTGCATATATTTGGTTCTCCGTGTGATGTAGAGAACCCCCACAGCTGTGCCACCAAGATATTAAAGTTTTTCGTTTTACCATTTTAAATCTTTGTGTACAAAACATAGTGCATAATCTATCAGCATTATCGAACGCGTTTGAACAGTGGAGTCACCTTTGTTTGTAAAGCAAGAAGAAGCAATGTTTTTTTGGTTTAGTTGTATTTTGTGTTTGATAATTTATATTAATAAAGAAAGAATTAAAAAAAAAACCTTATTGTGTACAGTCAGATGTTATATATAAATAAGAACAGCATGAAGAACCATTTGTATACCAGTTTTGTGTTTTATAAATAAGGAAATAAATAAAATGAAGACGAACCGTCGGTGTTTTGTTATTGACTATTGGGAAAACTCACAGAGACAATAGATAGTTCACCCACATTGGTAACCCTGTTGAGGAACACGCGCCCGAAACAGCAGATACAATCCCGGAAACGGCCAAGAAGAGCAATTAATATTACAAATAGTGACATAAAACAGCTTTGGTGACAGGAACAGTAAAGCTAATTTTTGATATAGGAAAGGAGTCAACTCGTGCAGTACGCTTGCACACCATACTTCGTCCCCACAGTACCAGGTGAAATGTCTGATTTTATAGTAAAAATTTAAAAGCCAATATTATTTTTTCGTAAATTTGTTTTCAATCAAAATAGGATCCGTTGGCATCTATGACATTGTTCCAACGTGATAAAAGGTCAAATATTCCTTTTTTCAGAAGTGCTGACTTTTTGGGGCAATGAAATCTTCAAAGGCTTTTATGACCTCTGCTCGGTCTCGGCAGACTTGTGGCGGTTACGTCTCCAGCGCCGTGCTTCCTCTTTATGGAAGGCAGAGCGTGTAGGTTTTAATACGAGGGTTGCCTCTTATGTTTCGGGATTTGGCAACCCTAGTGTTGCAATCCGGCAATTGACAGCTCTGTCGTAAAGTTGGACATTTTTGAGGTTATACGCACTCAGAACGTTTTGACAAACGAGCGCTATTTGTGTTGTTTACAGTAACTTAAAAGATTCATCTCGGCCCAAAAATGGAATTAAATCGTCAACATTTTCGTGCGATTATTTTTTACAACTTTCGGCGTGGATTAACTCAGCAACAGTGCATGGATGAACTTAATTCAATTTTTGGCGATGAAGCTCCATCAAGGACCAGTGTTTATCGATGGTATGGTGAATTCAATCGTGGTCGTAGTTCACTCCAAGATGAATTTCGTTAAGGTCGTCCAAAATCAGTTGTTGTTCCGAAAACCATTGATGCTGTGCGCGAACTGATATTGGAAGATCGTCATGTGGCCTATCGTGAGATTGAGGCAACCTTAGGCGTTAGTAGGACCAGCATACATTCAGTATTGCATAAACATTTGACTGTCAAAAAAATTTGTTCGCGTTGGATCCTACACAATTTGTCAATCGCCCAAAAAAAGGCTCGTGTGAATTGGTCGAAAGAAATGCTCAAAAAATACGGTCGCGGTGCTTCGAAACACGCCTATGACATCGTGACAGGTGATGAATCGTGGATTTACGCGTATGAGCCCGAAAGTAATCAGCAGTCGACTGTCTGGGTGTTTCAAGATGAGCCAAATCCAACAAAAGTTGTTCGCGCACGAAGCACTTCCAAGCAAACGGTCGCCTGTTTTTTCGGAAAAACTGGACATGTCGCAACCGTACCACTAGAACAACGCAGAACAGTCAATTCTGAGTGGTACACAACCATTTGTTTGCCAGTTGTCTTCCAAGAAATCAGGAAAACCAACCGCCGAAGACGGATCACTCTTCACCACGACAATGCGAGCTCTCACACATCGGCTGCGACAACTGCATTTTTGAGCACCCAAAACATCGATTTGATGGGTCATCCGCCGTATAGTCCTGACTTGGCACCGAATGACTTCTTTTTATTCCCGTACGTAAAAAACAAACCGAGAGGTCAACGTTTTTCGACACCTGAAGAAGCGGTTGCTGCATTCAGAATGCATGTGTTGGAGATACCTCAATCAGAGTGGCAAAAGTGCTTCGACAATTGGTTCAAACGCATGCAAAAGTGTATAGATCTTCATGGGGAATATTTTGAAAAACAATAAAGTGATTTTCGATGATCAATATTTGTTTTTGTTCTCTAATCCCGAAATATAAAAGGCAACCCTCGTATATGCGTCTGAACTCTGTTCTTTCCTCAAAACTCAAACTCATTGGCTTCGAACTCGAACTTATAACTTTATTTAAAAACGCAAAACTTAAACTTATTACTTCGATTTAAAACTCCTCTTTCAATACTCAATTAAAACTCTTCTTTCAATATTCAATTAAAACTAACTAACTCACTCTAAACTCAAACTCAACTCAAAGTCAACTGACTCTCAACTAACTCTCAACTAACTCAACTGACTTTTACAATTCAATTTTCCCTCATCTTATAGAACATTGTGTTCTAATTTACTGTAACTTATAATATGAACAAAATTAATTTTATCAAAGTATTCCTTTTACTCTCTGTGACTTTTAAATTTTGAATAAACTTTGAACGAAAATCAAAGAGCCATGTTTCAAATGAAAAAAGGTGCATGTTATGAAAAGGGGCATGTTATTAAATGTGCTGTAACAGGCTTAATATAGAATATTGTGTATGTTTATTTATGATATGTATTAAATGAGAATGTTAGATATGTAAGAGTAAAGTTTTAAGGATGTGTTAGATAAGTAATGAGATTCAGTGTTAAAGCTAATAAGGGTAGTATTCTGGAATACTACAAATGCCACTGCTCATCTTCCCATTAACCAGGTAAAAAGTACCTACCTAGAGCATTCATAACGATATAAAACAAGTATTGTGGCAGTTCCATTGAACGCCACTACTTACCGTACAACCTATGATGAGGAAATAGTTTCCTTAAACACATAAAAAACAGGTACTTACCTTCCATAGTTGTACCAATATCTTCAGAAATGCTTTAGAACTATAATTGCGCTGACGCAAAATCCATCAGCCACAAATAAGCGTTTTTCCACAAGGGCATGGTTGCATCAAACGCAACATGTGCCTTAAAATCAATTTTGTTGCACCATCAAGCAACCAACATTAACCAAAACCATATCACCGAGATATACACTTACGCGTCAGCTGCACACGTGCATGAAATATTTCATCTTTTCCTTTCCCACATCGGTCGATCATCCGGCCGATAAATACATCAAGGCATACGGCTGACCGCCCAAGGAATTCGATTTCTCCTAAATGGAAAATTTCCATCGAGAATTCGACTACGTGGAGATGCCACCAAGATGTGCACGATCAGCATAAATGCTTTACGCAGTCGCTGATCGTGTAAGCAACAAAATCTCTATGTCGAAATAATGGCACCAGCTGCAACTATGCTAGCTAATGTTCCCTTAGGAAATTATTACATGCACAGCATGAGAGTGCGATGTAACCTCATCTGTGTGTATGCACATCCTTTCAATGATCATCTTTTAAGATCATCCCTTATATGGTCATCGGGGCGATGAATGAAAATGTCGGTGTTCTGTCGCTTCGATCTGTATATTCAATCGCGGTCTGGATTCCGTGGAGGCAAGTCGGCAAGTCCACATTAAACAAATAAATAATCGAGTCGAGTTTTAGCCGCCACAGCTTACTATCGCGTCATTGAGTTAAGGATTTGTGAAAGCGTTTGTTCCATACTCTAATTCAAATTAATGATAAGAAGTGTTGCAGAACAATAATTAACCGTTTATGTTAACTTGTGTATATAGTCTATACTCTAATTGAATTTAATGATAAGAAGTGTTGCAGAACAATAATTAACCGTTTATGTTAACTTGTGTATAAAGTCTATACTAGAATTCAAATCAACTTCAAGAAGTATAATTTAACCTCCCATGTTTGGCTCAAGTGTTTATTGCGTATCTGAATTCAATATTATACCCAGAAGTGTAGCAGATCAATGGATGACCATTGTGTTTCATTTCCTTTTTTTATTGTTAACGACGAGTGGCGGAGTTTTACTAATAATTGTACGGTGAACTTGTATGAGAGGGAATTTTCGTGAACCTGTCCCATTGACATGACGAAAGACAAGGAAATCACTACAGCCTTTCTGCCGGCAAAATGAATCCAGATTGGGGAAAAGATGGCAGTCCGTTGGGGAAATGTCAGGAGAGTACGGTGGGGTCGGAAGAATTTCAAATTCCAACTCTTTCACCGTTACTTGTGGATTCGTCCTTTAGATGGTCACCAAATTGTCACAATAACCTTTTTTGAGTGCAGATTGGGCTTGGGGGTGTGTTTCTGCTTTTTCATCTGCATCCAACCACTGTCCAGGTCTTTTTCGGTTATTATACAGAACCCACTCTTCATCACATGTGACTATCCGGTGCAAAAACGCTTCAGTTTGGTTTCTTAATCTAAGCGATGCGCAGATTTCCAGACGCCGTAGTTTCTGGGACTCGTTCAGTTTATGGGCTACCCATTTATCGAGTTTCTTTACATTTCCTATGAGAGAAAGGTGTCGACTTATGGTCATTAGGGATAATCGCATGCTTTGTGCAATCTCCCGCATCGATTTCGTTGGGTGCGTATCCACCGTTGTTCTTAAAACATAACATCGTCGTCAACAAACTCTCTGAATCAACTAGCTAGTTGGCTAGATCAACATCACATTGAATATAAAGTTGACCTGCTAGCTACAGAATATCCTTCTTTCCCCAGAGGGGGCTCGTTCCTCGATATTATGCTTATTGACACACGCCTTAAACATACACATACTAACAGACAAAATATAAACTGCCTACGCACAATTGAGTATGACAGCGACCATTGTGCATTATCAATAGTGATAAAAACACCAAGCGAAGTTGTGGAACTCGGTGAATGTATGATACCGCAACCCTATAACTATTGGGGTATGCGATGGACGCGTTTCACGAGAACCTTAACAAGAGAAATTCGCTTAAAAGACATTAACCCTCCCACCAACAGAAACATACCCAACGATGACATCGACAAATACATACAAAAAATGGACGAAACCATAAAACAAACTATGGACAAAACAATACCAAAAACCACACCTACGGACAACATGAACATGTACCGAAACGCCACAATCAAAGCACTCCACAGAAAAAAAAGTAGACTTCTGTCGCAACTAAAACTAAGATACAGACGATTTATTGATAGGCACGACCAGGAGATAATATCACTGAAGTCCAGATTAAAAAATCTCCAACAGCTGATAAAAGCCAACTATAGGCTATCAGCAAATTTGTATTGGAACAACAAAGTTCGGGCAGTAAAATCCAACAACCCTAGTATGTTTCCGCAAATTAATAAAATATTTAGACGGAGTAATGAAAACGAGATTCAGTGTCTCCAAATACCACGAACTGACGAAAACCAACGAATGCTGACAAATATAGGCATAGACACAAACAACGCCATCCTAAATGACGAAGTTTTTGTGTTTGAAGATCCCTTGGAAAAAGTGAATGTTGTAGGGGCCGTCTTTCAAGAACTGTACAAGGCAAATGAAGTAATTCGTCGCAACCATGGCTTGGAAAATAGAGTTTTACTGAATTATGGTCATCTTCGAAATGATATTTCACAGTGGCGATCAGAAAACCATGGTTTTAACGAATTCAGTAATGAAAATACGGCAAACCCCGAGATTACTGTCGAAAGCGCCAACAGTCTTTTGATCACTAGTGAAGACATCCATGGCGTCTTTGCATCATTAAGAAACAAAAAATCAGTTGGAATCGATGGAGTACCCAATATCGTACTAAAACATCTTCCTCCAATCACAATGAACATATATGCAGTATTGTTTAACAACGCTCTGAACAACGCACACTATACAGTACGTTGGAAAACGGCCATCATCCAACCGTTACCAAAAAAAGGGAAAGATAGAACAAACCCAAAAAATCTGCGATCGATCAGTTTGTTACCGAGTATCAGTAAAGTATTCGAAAAGGTTCTAAACAAGGCTCTACTTAAATGGGTTGAGGACAATAATATTATTCCAAATAACCAGTTTGGTTTTAAAGCTGGTCATGAAACCACACATGCCGTAGCTAAACTGGTTTCAGACATTCAGTGGAATAAAAATCTGAAACAGTGTACAGGTGCCTGTTTGATTGACTTGGAGAGGGCCTTCGACACCGTTTGGCTAGAAGGGTTATACTACAAGCTAATGAGACTAGGCATTCATAAACCACTACTGTATATACTATACGACATGTTGAATGAAAGGAAATTCATCGTCAAAAGTGGCAATGTGACCTCCAACATTACTTACAATATAGAAAACGGTCTGCAACAGGGAGCGGTGTTATCTCCGATCCTTTTTAATATTTACACTAGCGACCTGGTAAGGTCTCTTCATCGGGCTATTGCGTATGCAGACGATCTGATAATATATAGGACACCACCAAAAATTGAAATCATTAACGGATTATTACAAGGGGATTTCAATGATGTTCAGCGATACTGCAACAACTGGAAACTCAAAATCAATATCCAGAAGTGTGAAACCATCCTCTTTAGAACACGACTGGCTCAAGCTACCAGAGACACCAGGATAAACTGGCGAAAGCTAGCTATTATGGGACCACACCAACAAACACTGGAAACCAAAACCGTAGTCAAATACTTAGGCATCTGGCTGGATCAGTATCTATATTTTAACAAACATGTGGAAGCTGCCCTAGCCAGGGCAAAGAAAGCTTACGCTATGACAAGAAGACTGTTTCATAGTAGTCAACTTGACAGCAGAGTTAAAGTTATATGCTACATGGCTCTCATCAGACCGATGATCATATATGGATGCCCAGTGTGGTTTAATGTGGGACCTAGCTTAATGGAAAAGATTCGGATTTTTGAGAGGCAATGCCTCAGGACGTGCCTTAAGTTACATCGGACTCCTGAATCCGATCACAGAAAATATTATCCCAATGAAGCGTGGCCAATATAAACAGAGTGGATAACTTTATGATCAAGCTGATCCGAGGGCATATTGCGAGATCAATGAGCTCACAGAACGATTTGATTTTTGGTGCATATTACCCAAACAATATGTATTATGAGGTGGTACGCCGCAATGGCTTTATTCCACCAGAAGCATTCCTTAGTCTTGACATGAACTGCCTCATACAAAATGAATCCGCTATACCGTTGATTTATCACGTGCGTCGGTCGGGTATAGATAAACGAATATGTTTTAATCGAGAGGTTGCGCACACTAATGAAGAGAGCATGCAGTTCAGTGCGGCAGTAGCACAGAGAGACCAAAAAGACGCGAATAAGCAACACCAGAGATTTTGGTGGCTGAGTGGCAATTAAAACCCTGTTTCCTTATAAAACTAAAGAAATAATAATAATAATAATTAAAAAAAAAAAAAAAAAAAAAAAAAAAAAACCCGACAAACAACGGAAAGCTTACATAGATTTAGCATTTCGAAAATTTAGTTTTGATGTTAGGTTTAGAATAGAGTTAAGTTAAAAAAAAAAAAAAAAAAAAAAAAAAATCGATAGATAGTTTAGTATTTAAGTTAGATATAAGGTAAAAACAATAACGAGAACAAAGTTTTTTCTTTTCTTCATTTTCTTTGTATCCAATTAAGTCCCCTAAAAATTCATGTAAACAAAATAACCATAATGTCGAAAGACAAATTTTCGTGCTTTAAGCGTATGCATGTAACTTAGAGAGTCCGCAAGGGACTAGTAAGTTAAGAAATAAGATAACATAAGCTAGAGTTTAATCATTTTTGTCTAGCAAGTAAGTAAATTATAATAATAGGAAGAAATAAAAAATGATATCTATAAAAAAAAAAAAAAAAACTCTAAACTTGGTACTCTCGAAAAATCAAATTCAATACTTCCATCTATTTCATATTTTCCACTTTTCACAAATCCTATTTGAGGCATCCTTCCAGGCATTCGTCGTTTGCCGTCTTCTCACCATTCCCTATCCCCTTTGGAAGGCCCATTACATACTATGTTATTTACAATCTGCAAAATCTGAATTCTCTCACATTCCACGATTATTGTGTAAGCCAGCGGTCACTCGAAAACCGATAATACACTCACTTAACGCCTGTATAATCAAAGATTTGCGACCTTACCTCCGTCTTCCGTCTTCTTATTCATGTGGTTTCCTTCAATTGCCCTTCCACCCATGATTGCCGACTCGCAGTTTTCTCTGTTGATAGTGTCGTGGGTGGTGTTGGTGGTTTTTGAATCGTCTGAACTTAATTCCATCCATTTGCCCGCGAAAAAGGATTTAATTCGGTGTATGATTCTGTATAGACCCCTTCATGATTTCTGTGTATTCATTTTTGGCAGTCGATTTGTTGATTGTTCTAACATATAATTCCTTTGCTTTTGATTGCTTAGGTTGGTAAATAATTCAGCACACTTCAACTCTTGTTCTTCAATACACACATTTTTGCGGCTTGAAACAAGGACGAATATTATAATCGGGTTTTTGTTCTTTTAAAGGATGTTGTGTAATCAGAAAGTTGGGCCCCTCTGTTATCATAAAATACATGGCGACGATAATGAGGATAATGACAACCAAGTCGTCTGGTTTTTTGTTTTAGATGGGCACACAACTTTATCTTTTATCCTACACAACCGGATTAAAATAAGGGAAATCCTTCAGCGATGTAGGGTGAGTCAAGTTTTTGCGTTAATGAGAGCAAACTGGGTCATTATGGAAATTTATGTTTTTTTTTTTTTGTTCGTTTTTTTACAAGAGTATTTGAAATTCTTGACATCGATGTTAGTCTCCGTGGAAGAGATTTAAGTATGGACATTTCATGGATTTTCATTTCTGCTTTACTTTTCTTTGTAATACCGAAGTTTTAACAAAAGGAGTGAATCTAGGATTTTAAGTTCCAGTATCCTCTCACAAAGCTGACAATACTAAGGGCGAGGTAACTATTCATCCCACTGGGGCACTCTTTTATTGAATAGTAGATTGAGTTCAGTCGTACTTATCTAATAAAAATAGAATGCAGGAATTTACTTCAGCAGTTCTTAGTAGTTTAGAGACAATAAACTGCATCGTAGAATCTTATTTGTAGATTCTTCTCTTCGCAATATTTATCCTAATATAATATGTTATATAGGTGTGCATGTAGATACTCGGCTCTGAAGATGTTAATATTAAAACATACTTGCACTCATCCAATTCGCTCGCTATTTTGGGTATACGTAGCTTACTTATTGCTGTTTTTATGATTAAGTTTAAGTCATTTACATGTTGTCATTCCGTGTGAATCTGTAGAATTAGAAATGACTCTGACTAAATATCTTGTATAAATTACTCACGTGTCGGGGAGTTATCCTCAAGAAGAGGAAGATCTGTCTAAAGAACCATCCATTGGACCATTCGTTGGATTTCCAGTGACCGTGTGAATTTGGTGAATTTCTGGCTGTCCAAGAATGTTGGGGCTCTTACTCCCAATAATGGTAATGTTCGTAATTCAGCATCCAGTTGATTGATGTGTCTAGTCAAGTTAGCCATGGCGGTCATATTGTATCCTAGACCTTGTTATGCCGCAACAGTTATCCTCTGACATTGTAATCCTTGTAAAACGAATGCATCTGATAACAGTAACAAGATAATGGCTGCTGAACACGCAATTAACCTCGAACTCGAGCTCATTTAGATTAATATATTTGCACACCGAAATTAACTTCCAAATCCAGATCTATTTACTTTTATCTAATTTCGAGATACGCAGATTAGTAAATAATAATTTTAAAAATCTCATTGTCTAATTCGGAAACTGCACTAACATTGTAACATTTTCTAAAACTGTGTATCTTACTGTATTAGAACCGAACAGTATTGGAACACAAACACGAACTGTATTTTTCGGATGCGAAGAGCAAACAGAATAAACTTGCATCTGCGATAGAATCAGGCGTGAAGAGCTCACCGATCGTTAGTCTTTTGATGCGAAGAGTACTGTGGGGGGTTTCTCTATTCTACATGAGAAACAACCCACAATTCCAACCAACATTTCCACCTAATTTCGACCGCTTTCAGTGCGTCATACTTACCAATTTCCATTATATGTATTCCCCTGTAAAACATTTCAAACGGATGTATAGCTAAACTCATCATCCTTTGCAGATAATGCATAATTGAGTTTAGCTACATAAATGTCATACGGCAACTCCATTCTTGCTAATCATGAGTTTCCCATCGGAAATCTCATAATGTCGGTTAGCAACAAGTCTAAAAGAACGACGCTGTTGCAACATAGGAAAATAGCTGGGGTAATTTCAGCGTCTTAGAGTCTGGTTCTCACGCGAATTATTTCCCAATCATCAGCGGCGTCCTATCTATCGACTTTCCCTCAGATCACCCATTCGCTTGGGATCAATGATCTTTCCTTGCAGGGGAGTAACATCTGATAGGGTTCCCTCACATTCGTATTTCTTTCCATGGTTCAATGCGCTTTAACTACACCATAGCCGTACCACTGTGTCAGTAGGTCGTGTCAGTAGCTGCATCTGATACCAACACACACACCCAAAGCTACCGCGAGATCACAGCATATCATGTTTTCTGTTCTCTCATTCTTCGTGTCCGTCAATTACCCTATTAACAAAAGTTACTCATACTTTGACGGGCGTGAGGTTGAGAGAGCAGAGGCGTAGTCTCTTTTGGTTGTCCTGTGTGTAGAAAGAAATATGAATTTCAACCCTAATTCACACCAGTCGCTTGTCGTTTATCGTCACGGGTAGTCACGCTGCTTCGCGAAATAAAGATTAAACCTTCTCCGCATAAGTCGCTATCCACCCGCCATCGTGTGCGCACGCTACGTCTCGTGTTCAAAACATTCACTTGCACAAACGAAAATATTTCTTTGAAGAAAAGTCGAAAACCAGTATTACGAACATTACTAATTTATAAACAGTTTTAAGTTAAAGAAAAAAAAGAAATAAAAACAACATCAAGAACATAACAACAACAGTGCAGTTTATTTTATACTCTTTATGGATTATTGGATCTTCCTTCTCTTGAACAATTTTCGGCAGAATAAAATCGTTGGGGATATAGTGAATCTGTGCCATACATTGGCAATCTACTATCAACCCCCACAGTACTACTTACGATCTAATAAGGTACTGGACTGGGTACATCCGATGTGTCCAGTGGAAACAGCGACGGACATCAAAGAAACTGCACCCGAATCGAGCAACCCGAATTCACGATTGGCATGAGTTTGGCTTTCTCACTATATCGTGCGAAAAATCCACTACGATTACCATCAGCTATTCAAACAGATGGGGGGATGGGAGCGAACATACAGGGCAAAGTCACTCATTGGTTTCAACCCGGCGAAGGGTAGGACGATCCTTGTTCAATCCAAATGGACATGCAGTCTCCACGTGACACCCCTGGATAGCTACTTTGGCACCAGCCAAATAGTGAACCAAGGCATGCAGCGACATCCTGAGAAAAGTTGGCGCAAGGCTAATAACCATGCCCGTAAAAACGAATTATTATGGCAAATTTAACAAGCCTCGGATATGGAACGGATACACGACGACGACGACCACGGAAAGGAGGATGGCTAACGATTTAACAATTTTCTCATGGAACATCCGCTCATTATACAGAGCTCAAGCTGCACAGCAGCTAGCCGATGCCCTGTCCGTATATAAGGCTGACATAACAGCATTACAAGATGTAAGATGGACGGGGAGTGGTGTTATTCAAAGAAAATACTATGACATTTATTACAGCTGTCACGCAAAACACCATGTGCTCGGGGTAGGCTTTCTAGTCAGCCAAATACTGAAGCCTCCCATAGTCGGCTTTAATGCGATAAACGAAAGGCTATGCACTCTTCGCATGCGAGGCAAGTTTAAGAATATAAGCCCCATAAACGTTCACGGACCTACAGAGGAGTCCCCTGACGACAAATAGGAAGAATACTACGAGAACGTCGAATGGGCCCTCAATGCCTGCCCAAGATACGATGTGAAAATCGTTCTTGGTGATTTGAATGCAAAAATAGGTCGGGAGCCGGTTTTCAGGCACTACGCAGGTTCCCATACTTTGCATTAGAACACTAATGACAATGGACTGCGAGTCATCGAATTGGCAGCATCGAAAAACTTGGTCGCGGCGAGTACTAGGTTACCACGTAAAGATATCCACAAAGCCACCTGGGTATCACCTGATGGAGCCACTCGCAACCAAATTGATCACGTGCTGATAGATCGCCGCCACTCTTCGAGCCTGATGACGGTACGAACGTACCGAGGTGCCAACGTACCGAGGTGCCAACGTCGACTCGGATCACTATCTTGTTGGTACAGTTTTCCGAGCGCGGATTGCCTTACGGAGACGTATTGCATTCGCGGATCAGGTTCGAATCAACACGGCTGCCTTACGCAATGAGAATACCAGCAACACCTTTGGTCATGCGTTAAGACTCGCCCTCGAAGAGCTCGACGGAGGGAGAGTAAGTCCTGGGGCCAGAATGCCGGGCGTAGAAGAGAAATGGACACGCCTTAAGAATACTGTCATTAGTACTGCCAACTCCATCTTAGGTAGTAGTCCTAGAGATCGGAACGACTGGTTTGATGATGAGTGCAAACTAGCGACTGAACGTAAGAATGCTGCATACCGGGCAATGCAGCAGTCTCATAGGACGCGGGTACGCGAGGAGAAATACAAAGAGCTCAGAAGATCTGAAAAAAGACTTCACAGACAAAAGAAAAGTGCCTGGGAAAAAAACCTTGTCTGTGAAATAGAGAAAAGTAGAGAGCGAGGTCCGCACCAGGCGCGGAAGTTCTACCAAATAATCCGCAGTATGACGCGGTACACACCACGCTGCACTTACTGCAAGGATAAAGAGGGTAATCTGATCACCGATCCTGAAGGCATTCTGGAGCGATGGGAAGTGCACTTCAATGAATTGCTAAATGGTCAGCTCACAGAAGAATTGGAGGCTCCACCAATGCAAGACCAAGACCAAATGCTGCCGCCACCAAGCATTGAGGAAACATTAAACGCCATTAGACAGCTAAAATCAAATAAAGCCCCTGGAGCTAATGGTATACCAGCTGAGCTGATCAAACAAGGAGGGACAGCGTTACATCACGCAATTCACGAGATCGTGGTGCACGTATGGGAGCAAGAGGAGATGCCGGAAGATTGGCGTCGTGGTATAATTTGCCCCATACATAAGAAAGGAGATATCACACTGTGCAGCAATTATATGGGTATAATATTGCTGAGTACGCCTATAAGATACTCTCGACTATCCTACAAGACCGGATATCCCCATACGCTAAAGCCATCATTGGTCAATATCAGTGTGGCTTCATCCCAGGCAAATCAGCAATTGATCAGATATTCACCCCTAAGCAGGCAATGGAAAAATGTCTGGAATTTAAGATTCCACTATATCATCTGTTTATAGACTTCAAGACCGCCTACGACAGCATAGCCACGGTAGAACTATATATGCCATGAGAGAGTTCGGCATTCCAAACAAATTTATACGACTTTGTAGGTTGACCATGACCAACGTAACTAGTCAAGTAAAAGTAGCGGGATTGCTGTCCAAACCGATAAACATCTATAATGGACTCCGACAAGGGGACGGTCTGGCCTGCCTCCTCTTCAACCTGGCGTTGGAGAAAGCAATCCGTGACTTTGGCGTCACAACTAGAGGGACTATTATCACCAAGTCCTGCCAGATACTTCCCTACGCAAATGACATCGACATCATCGGCAGAACCGAATCGGCGGTACAGGACTCCTTCACCCAGCTCGAGCAGGGGCACAAAAACTGGGACTGTCCATTAATGAGGGGATAACTAAGTACATGGTGGCATGGTGGGATTCTCTTTCAACCCCCTTGGAAGGTCATAAGCGTCCGATAACGAGATGCCACTTGGTTGATTTAATAGTATGCCAAGCACATCTTGATCACCAATGTTGTGGAAATTTTTTACGGACCACTTAATACGGGAAGAATTCTGGATTCCTGCTGTAAAATCGCGAGTAAAGAAATATATCCGGAGTTGCCCCATATGCATTCGATGGAATCGATCTCCCCGATTATGGGAGATCTATCCACGAAACGAATCACCCCAGCACAAGCACTTACCAAAATCGGTGTCGATTTGTGCGGTCCTTCCCGCACTAAAGCCAGCGCAACAAGGTTCGATAAATTCATAAAAGATTGAGTGGCGGTCTTTGTCTGTTTGGTTACCAAAGGTATTCGCTTAGAAATTTGCTCGGATCTAAGTACGGAAATGCTCCTTGCAGCCTCACACGCTGCGCGAGCAGACGGTAGTGGCTACCCCTGGTCTTCTCGGAGAATGGTACACATTTTATTGGAGCTAAAAAGAAGATCAACCAAGAATGGGGTCACCAATAACTTTAAGGAAAGACTAGCCATTCAGGAGACTATTTGGAAGTGCAATCCGCCCTACAGCCCTAACTTCGGGGATCTACGGGGGTCGCCGTTAAGTCAATGAAATATCTACTGTAGATAATGTCTAATATAACTAGCCTAACCTAAGAAGAATTCAACCCCTTATTATGTCGCATCGGAGGTATCTTGAATAGCTGACCATTACACCCAGAATCATCAGAAACAGAAGACGCACCCGTTCCTACACCATTCCATTTCATCACGCAACGGAGCTTCAAGAACTCCGTAACCAATGCAAGTCCATCAACTGCCGTCTGCAATCACAAAACGCTGGTTACAGGTGGACCAAATTCAATAACAGTTCTGGGCATGTTTCCACCAAGAGTACCTCCACCAACTGCAGAAGAGGAATAAATGCATGTAACAAATTGGCGCAGCCAATATCTCTCCTCAATTATATTACATAAAAAACCTTATAATAGAAAAATATAACATTTGCGGTTTAATACAAAAGAGTGGCAACTGTTGGTTTCATTCTGTCCCTTAATTGCGAGACCAATCATATTTGACAATTGATCCCCTTCGACAAAAAACCAGGTTATAACAACAACCTACATAATATGAGAGTTTTGGCGGTTCCGCCAAACCCCACTGTTACTTAACTGACCTTATAAGTTTCGCTGATCCAATCGCATTAGCACCGTAAATGCTTTACGCATCTAGGTTATCTAAGGTATAACCTAAAAGTCTCTGTAAAAGAATTCTTACATTTCATGCATCTCTTCGCATACAAATTCCCTACAAGAATGCCATTATACAGGAGCAATAAACCAAAACCTATTCGGTACCATCGGTTGCCAGGCAAATTGCAACCTTCCCACACCTGCACCGCAATCTCCCCGCAGCAAAAACATTTCCTTCCCAAAGATAATTAATGCTTTCAATGCATTACCTGGAAATGCCTGCAAGGAATTTTTCCTGCAAGGGCATTCATACATGAATCAATGCATCTCTGCATTAGCGACCAAGAACCGAATTTCCAATTAGTGTAGATATGCACACTAGAGTTCGATCCTGGCGTCGCCGTAGATGCCATGCATAATTGACACAGATGGTATACACAACCGTCATTGTGTAACCATCTAAACTACTTTCCAAAGACTTGCAATTATTGATTCAGCTGCAAGTACTTCTCGGAAATACTTCTTTTTTGAATGTTCAAACAATCACCAACGGCGCGCTTAGCCGCCGGATTGGATTCAATAGCATAAACATATGCAGACAAAAGAATCCGATTCTCCCAGTAGGCAGAGATACGATATACGATCTCCATTGTATAAAGTATCGTAATCCCTTTTAGCATCTAATGA
This sequence comes from Microdon myrmicae, assembly GCA_963931805.1. NCBI lineage: Eukaryota > Metazoa > Arthropoda > Insecta > Diptera > Syrphidae > Microdon > Microdon myrmicae. Next base: position 33,525,335 of record OZ007501.1, on the reverse strand, counting down.
GTGGCTGCTATTTACTCAGCTGACCCTCATTACCGGACGATGCATTAGGTCGCTTCTTTCTTTGTCTGTATCCCTTGTCTAGGTTTCGTTTCGCTTTTGACCTGCAAGCGTTATGCAAACAATCTGATCTCAACGATCGACTTCACGCACACCACTGCAGGACCTCACCAGTGAGATCCTCTTTCCTCGTTTTCACCACGAGTGGAACACTTTCTCTCTCGGGGAAACTCATCCCATTAGCGAGGCGGTTCTGCACGAGCCGTTTATCGCTGAGTCGTTTTACACCCGTCGACCGAGCAGGTCGCTACTGCTCCCACTCCCCGGCGCGCACGGGGACGCGAATATACCCCGGAGTCGTTGTCGTAGTGTTGAGTACGTTGGCCAAAAACTATCACAGCCCCCGAAGCTGATATTCCCATCGTGGTTCAGTTCATACCAAGTAACTTTGACGTATTGTTAAGATGTAAAGTAATTGTTCTTTCCCTCCCTAGCTGGGAATTTTCCCCCAAGGACCTCTCTAATTGTAAAATGGAATTACCAATCGCGCAAACGTGTAATAAAAAAACATTAATAATAGCAAACTCAGTCAGTGTGTTTAAATTTCCGCAGTTCCTGGGTGTATTTCATTTACTTTCCTTTCGGGTGTATGCGGAGTTTTACTCCTTGTGTTGAGAATCATCGGCGAACAATTACTCGGAGGAACATTTATGATGGAGGAGGAAGGTGAACCGAGTGCCCATGGCTGGCACAATATACTTCCTCCCCACAGAGTCATCTGCAATCTCGTCGCCCAAATAAGAACTTGGTCTGTCTGCACGTGTGTGGTTGCCTCCATTAAATCCGACATTTATTGTTAGTAGTTGAAAACAACTCAAAATGAGTAGATGCTTAATAATGTTAAAACAGTGAACTTGGAAACATGTAAAAGTCTATCCGTATTTTTATCGTCAACATTGATTCAGCGATGATTTTTATACATTCTGTCAAATGTCTATCTGGGATTTCTCATTAAAAATTCCCGCGCAAGCCTAGTGTGAAATTCTTTTTTGCTACAAAGTTGGCACTACTCTGGAACAACATGACGGCAAGTTTGAGCGCTATCTGTCAATTAGTTTGTTTACAGATGCTGATTTTGTTGGTTCAACTCAACTACGTTTGTCTGTTTTTATAATGGATAATTTGGTTGAGGAAAGAGTTTACATTCAATTTTTTGTTAATTTTTTGTTCCAACGAGTTTTCTTGTGCTGAATCGTTGAAAATGTTGGTTACCTATGTCGACTCAGTTCTATCGAAAGCAAAAGCGTATGAGTGTGTGGGGGTTCTTAAAGCTCACCTGAAGAACTCCCCCATATTCGAAACCCATTTTTGCATCTCAAGCACCAGCATACCTGAAACATTTCCTTTCTCAAGGACATTTAATGCATCGACGCATTATCTGAAAATCCCCAAGAAGAATTCTCACAGCATTCACGCATTTAATGCGTTATTCAAATTTCCTGTAAAGAATTCTTCACATCATAAATCCCAAACCACTGGGCACCCTTGTCATCGCTAAAATGCTATGTCGGACAGCTTGTTTATACAGCTGCAATAAACCGGCTCGCGATTCGTTTGTCCAATCGACAAACAATTACCGCATCCCAAGCATTATCATCGTAACCGAATCCTCTAGTATTTCCTAGTACAAACAAGAACTCGGTTCCTATAGCAGTCAGAGATGATATAAACATTAAAAACCCATTAGCACCTCTTCCTAACGGCGATACATCTATTAACGCATCTGCACCACTCATCCACGACTGTAATGATGCCCTTATTTGCTTTTAGCACCATTTCTCCGATGAATTGCCGTCTATGATAGCCACCAGCACAGCGTAAACAATGATCTATACGATCCCTTGGTTTTTTCCCCCCGTTTCAGGTTTCAAAAGTCTACACTCCTGCCTCTTACTTCTTTTCAGGGCTTTCTTCAGTTGCCTTCTGGCTTTCCTAAATCGGTTATGCAGCATTTCATAGTCGATCCATCCTTGCTTACAGTAGGATTTTCGACACATTTTATGGCATACACTTCGAAGCTTTCTTTTTCCTTTGCCGAAAAGGAGCCTGGAGGTGGTAACGACCATTTCTCCGATGAATTGCCGTCTATGATAGCCACCAGCACAGCGTAAACAATGATCTATACGATCCCTTTGTTTTTTCCCCTCGTTTCAGGTTTCATTTATCCTTTGCTGAAATGCATCGATAAACACTGTGATCTGAACGATCACCCATACATGCATACACCATGATCTTCATTACGAGATCTGATTTTCTATTCCACAAAGAGAGACTTCAGGTTTCTCTTGTGGTAAGTAAACATATCCTTATCCGAGAGGATATTCACCACCACCGAATCGAGGGTGAATCAAGAGACAGATTCCAACCCCCGATTGAGTCGTTTAAGATCATCCGACCGAGCAGATCGCGTTCCGTCTCTCGCTACCCGTAACGCTGCGGGTATGCACACGCGCTATTGTCAGAGTCGTGATCGGGTTGCTTCCAGTAATAAAACTCTTAATCTCTTGTCTGTGTAAAATGTTGTGAATTAAAGAAAACATGAGACGAGCAATCGACTAACTTAATCGAAACCAATGGTCGGTGCTATATGCTCAACAGAAAATAAAAAGCATCCAGTCGCGAAATGTGTGTGTAAAGGAGCTTCTCTGCTCTGTGCCATTCGCGTCATTTATAATATAATAAAAAACTAATCAAGAATAAAGCAAAACTTCATAATAGTCTACAATCCAAAGTGCAAATGTACCTTTTATCGTTTGTTTTGTTTTACCAACCGGTTTAAATATATAAACACATCAATAACATTAAAACAATGAGTTTTATTTACTTTCGTCCTGGTGGACGGTTTGTGTCGAAGTTTTGATTCCTTTTGGAACAGGAACTTTCTAATAGTGATGATGGAGGAAGAAGGGAATCAGCGCCGTACGCCGGCGCACCATACTGGTTCCCCACAGGTGTTACAAGGCATCCAAAAGTGGTCGTCAAGTCGTTAATGATTTGCCTTGTGTGAGTGCTCTAAAACCGGCAGTGACCGAGGAAAACATCGTTAAAGTGAACGAATTAATGCTAATAATCGTCTTCGCAGATTGAGAGAGCTAGCACAAGAGCTAAACGTTTTACACGAATCAGTTAATAAGATTTTGGCCGATATTTAGGAGATGAGACACCTCTCAGCAAGGCTTCTCCTAAAAGAACTGACATTTTTGCAAAACTGCATCAAAAGGCTTATTTAAATTATGTTCTAACATACTGGTCCCCTGCGGACACTCTAAGCTAAACTTGGGATGACTATTGTGTCAAAAAACCTTCCACCCCCTAACACTTACCCCTTTGGCGCCATCCTTCACCATTACCCGAGTTACACGCAGAACCATCGACTTAACGGATGAAGTGCTCTGCAAGCTCTACCATTACCCCGATACATTTTGCAACTCTCAGAACATATCCTCAAATCAACATTGAATCCAATGTCAAACAACAGAAAAAAAAACGTTCAATTGTCATAGATTGAATTCAATTCCTAAGTCCAACACGAGATAAACGAACCACATGTTCATTCTAGGATCATAAATGCGCATCCGCAACACCTTTTGGTTATTGTTCCTTTTTTTGTCCCTTTGGTGATCCCAATCCGGAAAAGATAAAGAAAACTAAATGAATGGCTTGTGACGGATGAATAGTGAAAACAAAGGATGTATCCTTAGATCTGCACGATCGAAGAAGGAAGGTTTCGTTCGACCAGACGATCGCAAAAAAAATGGGAGTTAGTACCGAGGGTTCAACGGCGAAGCATGGGTTGACTGAGGCTGAAGTATTTATAATAATTCACTAGTGTGGTGTTTAAGATCGTGGTGCAAGCTCGTGAGGGTAGCAATTTTGAAGGGAGTGGATGTGAAATAGTCTCAAAATGAAATTAAGGCCTCGAAGAAGTCTGAGTAGTGGTCGAATGCTTCGCGATTATTTTCATTATCTTAACCTTTTCACCAAATGGTGTATCAAGTAAAGACAAATAAACAACGTAGAAAAAGTGTGAATGATCGATCGTATTAAAACGCAATAAAAATCGATTATGAAATATAAAACGAAGTCAATGTAATGTAAAAATTGCATAAAACTTACATATAAACGAAGATGAAATACGATTATCGGATATGTGCGCTGTTGTAAAACGCAACATGACACGCCGTCGACCAACCCTCAAATTGTCGTCGGCAAAATACATTTTCAAGTCGAATGAGGCGGAGGCCAAAAGTACTAAGGAAAGGTTGCCAATACTAACATTAAAAAACGAAGAAACTAACAAAACATACGAAATTTTAATAGACTCGGGGGCAACCCAGAATTATTGTTCTAAGTCAATAGATTTAAGTTGCTCAATACCCATAGCTCAGACATACTCCAAAACAATCCATGGAAACAGTGTCATTAACAAACAACGAAACATTCACATATTAGGGAAAAGGTTAAAATTCTTTGAACTTCCAGAACTAAACGAATTCGACTTAATAATAGTAATAGAAGGACTACGCGAACTGAACGCCCACTTAGACTTTTCAAAAATGACCCTAACAACCCATACAACACAAAATAAAACAGAACAAAAAATAAATTACACGACAGAGGACCAAACATTTATGAACGAAATAGACAAATTAATGAATAGAAACAAAAGAATTGACAAAACCTACCATACACTACTAATATAATTCATCATCATCATCATCAGCACTACAACCGGGAACCGGTCTTGGCCTTATTTAGCAAGTCCTGGGGCTTGTTAAATTTTCCATAATGATTTATTTTGTCTGGGCAAGGTCATTTGTCTTGTGCCAGGGGCTCCCCGACGGGGAATCGAACCCCGGTCTCCCGGATGACAGGCGGGTATACTAATATAATTGCAACAATTAAAACTAAAACCGACGAGCCTGTGTGGTCAAAACAATACCCATACAGGATTGCAGACCAGGACTTCGTAAACCAAGAAATAGAAGGACTGTTAAAACGATTCATAATTAGACCTTCACATTCGCCATATTGCTCACCAATATGGATAGTACCAAAAAAAGGCCTAAACGCAGATGGAACACCCAAGAAACGTCTCGTAAATGACTATAGGAAATTAAACGAAACCACAATAAACGATAGATACCCATACAATTCAGAACTTAGGCGAAGCGAAGATATTCTCGACGATAGATTTAGAATCCGGCTTCCACCAAATTTTAATTGACGAAAAAGACAAAGAAAAGACGGTATTCGCGGTCAACGGAGCTTTGTACGAATACAATAGATTAGCCTTCGGACTTAAAAACGCTCCAGCAATTTTTCAACGCTGCGTTGACGATATCCTAAGACCCTTTATCACAAAGTTTTGTTACGTACACATTGACGACATAATGGTTTTTTCCAAATCCAAAGAAGAACACATGAGTCACCTAAGACAAATATTCGATGCCCTATATAAGGCAAACCTAACAATTTCAGGAGAAAAATCCCATTTCTTCAAAAACTACGTCAAATTTCTAGGCTACGTGATAAGCCATAAAACAATACGAACAGATCCTGACAAAATCGAAACCATTCGAAAATACCCACAGCCTACGAATTTGAAAGAGTTACGAGCTTTCCTCGGTTTGGCTGGATTCTACCGTAAGTTCGTCAAAAACTACGCCACAGTTGCGAAACCCCTAACGAATTTGCTTAAGGCTGATCAAATTGTTTCCCAAAAACAGAGTTCGAATTATAAAATAAAACTAAACGACGAAGAAAAACAAAGTTTCTCGTATCTCAAAAGACACCTCGAAGAATGTCTTGAACTATCCCGACCCGACTATTCGAAACCATTCGAACTAACGACTGACGCCTCAAATTTTGCAATAGGAGCAGTCCTATCACAGGGAAAAACACCCATTACATTCGTATCCAAAATTCTAAGTGAAACAAAAAGAAACTACGCCACCAACGAAAAGGAATTGTACGCCATCGTTTTTGCTTTAAAAAAACTTAGATTATACATACAAGGTATATCAGATTTAACAATATATACCGATCATCAATCCCTAACCTATGCAATATCAGATAAGAATACAAACACAAAGATCACACGATGGAAAAACTTCATAGAGGAATTTGGTGCCAAGGTACTTTACAAACCAGGCAAAGAGAACGTAGTAGCCGACGCCCTAAGTCACCAACAAATAAATAACTCTAGTACATCTTCCATACACTCAGAAGATAGTTCACCTGTTTATAAAATAAAATCAATACCAAAACCAGTCAATCAATTCAAAAGAAAAATTTACCTAGAATTTGCCAAGGCAAACGAATTAGACAGTAAAACTATATTCGAAGGATACAAAAGTTTCCATCTAAAGCTAAAAGACTTATCAGAAGTAGTAACAAGATTAAAAACAATCATAGACCCAAATCATACACTGCGATGAGATAACACTTTTCGAAATTAGACAAATAATGGAGGAAAATTTCGAGAACATAAAAATAGTACATGCACCTAATTCAGTAAAAGATATAACGAACGAAGATGAACAAATGAGAATAACCCAAGAAACACACAAACGTGCACACAGGAACCACAAAAACAACAATAAAGACATAGCTGAGAACTGCTTTTGGCCAACATACAAACAACTATGTAAAAAAATAGCCCAAAACTGCGAAACCTGCTTCACGTGTAAGTACGACAGACATCCGGTAAAGTAAATAATAAAGAACACACCAGTACCGACAGACGTAGGAAAGAACTTACAGTTAGATACATTTTACGTAGAAAAAAAAAATACATAACAGTCATAGACACATATAGCAAATATCTATATATACGGAATATTCTATCGACGAAATACTATCGCAAATATTTCCATTTACAGAAACTCTCATGTCAGATAACGCACCAGCACTGAAAGGAGCAAAAGTAAAATTTTTGCTAAACCAAAGGAAAGTAACGCATATTTTTACACCAGCACAACACTCGATAACAAACGCAAATATGTAACGAGCCCACTCCACAGTCTTAGAGATTAGCAGAAGTCTAGCATTCGATCGTAGCAGTACAATCTCAGACGTTATATTCGACGCGGTTAGACAATATAATAGAACAATATGCTCAGGGACGGGACAAAAACCCATAGAAATATTTTTTTAAATAACAGAAACAGACATTACACAAAATTTAGAGAACGCACAAAAGAAACAAAATTAAAAACGTAGAGACAAATAATTCAAACCAGGCGAAATAATATACGTGAAAAAAAATCGACGCGGTAAAAAAACAACACGATATATAAAACACATAGTGGCTGAAGACAAAGGAACAGCAGTGACAAGTAACATTCATTTCATTTGTAAACATTTTTTTATTTTCTTTCTATATTCTTAGTTTCTAATTAAAGGCTGGACAAAAAATGCTTAAATTCTAGCTTAAATATCTTATATAATAACTTACTGGTCCTTCGCAGACGCTCTAAGCTAAACATTACTTAATATTTGTATAATTTGCCTTTCGGCGACAAAACTTTGTGGCAATACTTATAATTATTTGAAAGACAAAGAAAAATTTGAAAAACTTTGTCAATTTTTTTTGTTTTTTTTTTTCTTAAAATTAAACTTACTTAACTTACCTACTCTTTTTTTTTTTTATGTAAAAGCACTTAACCTAACTTAACTTAAATCTTATACTACCCTAATTCTAGAAAAGCTAAGTCTATGTAAGCTAGCTGATGATAGTGTGATTCTATACCGACTTTGGTATCCAGGTCTTTATATGCCATTCAACCACCAGAACTGTTGACGCTGTCTAATACTATCGACCCGGTATCTGTGGGAGATAGCCCTACTGAAGCGCAGGAGCTCTTCTTCGGTGCGCGTCACTTCCCGGTCGTAGCACAAACGCCCGTCTACAGATAATCTACTTACATGATAGTTCAGCGGAATTCCGGATCTATCCTGTATAAGCCCTTTCATATCCAAGTCAAGGAACGCCTCTGGTGGAACAAAGCCGTTGCGACGCACGCTCTCATAGTACAAGGTGTTTGGATAATAGGCCCCGAAAATTAGGTCATTGGACGAGCTTATTGCTCTCGCAATATGTCATCTGATTAATTTAATCATAAAATTATCCACCCTATTTATGTACGCCTCATTATATAAAGTCTCATTTGAGTAATACTTTTTATAGTCCGATTCCGGTGTCTGATATAATCTGAGACAACTTCTGAGATACTTTCTTTCGAACACCCGAATCTTTTCCATCAAATTTGGACCTATGTTGAACCATACTGGGCAACCATATATGAGCATTGGCCTGATTAGCGTCATGTAGCATATGACTTTTACCTTGCTGTCAAGTTGGCTACTGTGAAATAGCCTCCTTGTCATAGCAAAAGTTTTCCTCGCTTTGAGCAAAGCAGCCTCTATATGTCTGTTGAAATACAGATATTGGTCTAGCCAGATGCCAAGGTATTTAACTAAACTCTTGGTTTCCAGTTTATCTCCATGCGGTCCCACGATAACTAGCTTTCGCCAGTTTTTCCTTGTGTCGTACGTGGCTTTATATAATGGAGTTCTAAATAGGATGGCTTCACATTTCTGGAAGTTGATCTTAAGTTTCCAGTCATTGCAATAGCGCTGCACTTTGTTGAAGTCTCGCTGTATTAACCTATTTATGATCGCAACTTTCAGAGCTGTTATGTAAATTATGAGATCGTCTGCGTACGAAATAGCCTGCGGAAGTGCTTCTAATCAGTCGCTAATGTAAATATTAAAAAGAATCGGAGAGAGTACCGCGCCCTGTTGCAAGCCATTCTTGATATTATACGTTTTATTAGAGGTCACATTTCCACTTTTGACCACGAACCTCCTGTCCTTTAACATATCGTAAAGTACATATAGTAAAGGCTTATGTATGCCATGTCTGACCAGTTTGTAATACAACCCTTCGATCCAAACGGTATCAAAGGCTTTCTCCAAGTCGATCAGACAGGCCCCTGTGCATTGGTTCCTACATTTATTCCATTGTATGTCGGAGACCAGTTTAGCTGCGGCATGTGTGCTGTCATGACCCGCCTTAAAGCCAAACTGGTTATTTGAAATAATGCTGTTGTCGTCTACCCATTTTACTAGAGCTTTGTTAATGGTTTTTTCAAATACTTTACTGATGGTTGGGAGTAAACTTATCGAACGCATGTTCATTGGGTTTGTACAGTCTTTGCCGTTTTTTGCGATGGGCTGAATGATTGCCGTTTTCCAACGCGCGGGATAATATGCATTATTCAACGCGTTGTTAAACAGGACCGTGTATATATCTATTGCCATTGGGGACAGGTTCTTGAGTACGATGTTAGGTACTCCATCTATTCCCACTGACTTTTTGCTTCTTAATGAGTCGAAGATACTCTGGATTCCTTCCCTTGTTATTAGAAGGCTATTAGCCACTACACCATTGGCATTAATGTCAATTGACAGATTATCTTCACTGAATTCGGTAAAACCCGATTCTCCGATTGCCAAAGTGAAATTTCATTCCGGAGGTGCAGGTGATTGAGTAGAACTCTGTCCTCCAGGTCGTGATTTCGGTGAATGCTTTCATTCACCTTGTACATTTCCTGAAAGACAGCTCCCAAAGCGCTCACCTTTTCCAAAGGATCTTCGATCACGAAGAGCTCACTATTGAGGATAGCGTTCTCTGCATCCATGCCAATGTTGGTTAGCATCTGCTTGTTTACCTCAGTACGTGCAATTTGGAGACACTGAATCTCGTTTTGATTATTTCTCCTGAATATTTTATTTATTTGTGGGAACATATTCGGGTTATTAGTTTTTATAGCTCGAATTCTGTTGTTCCAATACAAATTTGTTGCTAATCTACAATTAGCTTTAAGTAATTGTTGGAGGTTTTTTAATCGGGATTTCAGTGATATTATCTCCTGGTCTTGTCTGTCAGTAAACTGTCTGTGTAATTGTTTTAATTTCGATAGCAGTCTGCTCTTTTGCCTGTGGAGTGCGTTTATTGTTGCGTTTCTGTACATGTTAGTGTGATCTGTAACTGTTGTTTCAGTGACAAGTAACAATGGAACAATTATTCACAAAGACCGTAAACGGCTTAACATTAATCCAGATAGCTGTAACAATGACTAACCTAACCATAATACCATTACAAAACAAGAAGTTTGTATCAACAAGAATACAAGTCGCCTACGTTTACAAAGACACAGCCATACTCATTCACCCGTTTAACCTAACAAGGATATTACACCCACTCACAAACAACAAACAAAAAACCTATTAAACACCCTAGCAGCAGCCAAGGTAGGAACATGCTTTACAGGATCCTTAGACATGGACGAACTAAAAGATGTCGTGACAAAAGATCGAATACAAATACCTGTAATTAATATCCTGATTTAGGAATATGAAAGATACACAAATTTGGCACTAAACACATTCCATGGGCTACGGAAATTTTGTCAAACACAGTAGTATGTAACATAGAAATATTTGGCATACAAAATTATAATAATAAATTAATACACCATATTTGTAAAAAAAATTAAAGCCAACGAATGTACAATAAATATATTAAGCGGGAAGTCAGCTAAATGTAATGAAATCTATAAAAAAAAAATAAATAAATAAAGAACTAATTAAATTGCCACACGACAAAATTGTAATATCAGGTAAACACAACGTTTATTAGGAAATATATACCGGAATATACCTAATCAAGTTTTATACGAAGTAGAAATAGAAAATATTCAATAGGTTAACTTAGATGAACAAATAAATGAATTTGTAGTACATATTAACGACATACATATAAAAATAAGTAAAATATTAGATTCTAAGTCATTCCTAATCCCATTTGAGGAAACCATAGCTCTAAGCATAATCATCACTATAAGCATTATAATACTATGTATAATTTTCATATGCCTTGATTGATTGATTGAATAACGCATTTATTGTACAATAATTTAACAAATGTTGACTTAGGACTAAAATGCAAAATACTATTTTACAATCTTTTCTTATTCTTAAAATAATTTACTGGCTCTACACGAGCACTCTAAATTACACGATACAATTTTGTGTAATGCCTTTCGGCGTACAATAATATTTTTATATTTTTATATTTTTATATATTTTCTATTACCCGAATATTTTAGAAGACGAAGTTCTCTCTGTATTTTTTTTTTTTTTTTTTTTTTTTTTTTAAATAATATAAGGTAAAAAAGTTTACAAAAAAAATTAATAACAAAAAAACAAAAAATGTTAACATAAAGAAATTTTGAAACGAAAAGGAATCTAAATGAAAAATGGAAATGAAAAGGAAGAATAAATGAAAAGGGAAGTGAGGAATGATTGGGGGGGGGGGGGGGGGGGGGGGGGGGTGGAGTTAACACAATCCCAACCCATCTCATATTTTAGACCAATTAACAACACCCGATATGTATACGCTACATGTCGTTATAATGTAATTATATTTTCCTTAATTACCTATTAACATATACACAGGTAGATATTTTGTGACTACCTGAGGTAGATTCTGTTGTCTTTAGAAATAATAGATTGTAAGTAAAAACAAGAAATGTATATAAATAACAGATGTAGACAAAAATCTTCATTCGTCTCAGGCAGACTGGTAAATGATTCAAACGAGATCATATACCATATATTTATATTTAGGGTTAAGTTTAGATTAAGTAAAGTAAAAATAAGAAATTCCTGGTTTTCTGACCTTTTCCAGGAAGACAAAACCCTACTAAATGTATAAACACACATCTAGCCTGTAACTCTTAAAACATTGTTTGGAAAATGTATTATAATAATAATTACATGTAAGCAATTGTCACGAATTTAATTTTAAGTCACTGTATTACTTAAATGTACAAATTTTAATTATGGTTAATAAATACAGTTTAAAAAAAAAAAAAAAAAAAAAAATCTTCATCTAAACCTATCCAACCGGAGAGTGCGGATCGAACGATGTTCTGCTTGAAATTCGTTTTATTTTTTGTGAATGAACAATAAAAAAAGGAGACAGATTCCGAAAAGAAAAATTTTTAATTATTTTTTGGAATTAATAACTCACAAAAATAACTCGCGCTATTGTTGTTGAAAAAGCACGATAATAGTCCGTGTGCAGTGAGTGAATGTGGAAAACATCTTAACTACAACCTCGATATTGATCCTGTCGATAATCCTCATCAGGAGAAGTTGATGCAGCGAGGGAGCAACGCTAAAGATCAGTTGTGTGGCTTTTAATATTCTTTTCTTAATCATCATCATCATCATCATTGGCACTACAACCGGGAACCGGTCTTGGCCTTATTTAGCAAGTCCTGAGGCTTGTTAAATTTTCCATAATGATTTATTTTTTCTGGGCAAGGTCATTAGTCTTGCGCCAGGGGCTCCCCGACGGGGAAACGAACCCCGGTCTCCTGGGTGACAGGCGGGTATACTAACCACTATACAATCGAGGAGCCCTCTTTCCTTAATAATCATAATATAAATTAAAATAATATAATGAGAAAATGCAAGTGACGATTATTGATTCGACGATTGTCCCGGTTTGTAATCAGTACGCAGACGTAACTCCTTACCAGATAGAATAATCAGCGTATCATATAATGTGTTTATTTTTGGACTTATGACAATTGGCACACAAGACATGCATTTTTTCCAACAAAATGTAAGCAATACTGTGGAATTATGCTACTATGTGGAGATTCGCTGGTGGCAGGTTTCAAGAGCCAAATGCAAACTAACCAACCCGGATGCAAGTTTTTATATTTCCATAGACAAGGTTTTTCCCCAAACACGATTTCAAGGATATTTTATTCTAAAGGTAAATATTTCTCTGGCTCGTTCGTCTGTACTAAACCTGGGAAGGATTTAAAATGGTTTTCAATTTTCTTTAATAGCAAAAAAAATCTGCTCACCGTCACCTAAATGCAGGGATCCATCTGTATTTAAGATCAAATCGTTTTATCCTTACTTAAGTTGACTTTTTTGTTTGGCTGTTCACAAAATGCGAACACTATGCATTGGCTGCGATTTGGGCAACGATGTCAACCAGGTATCGCTTGGCATCGTAGCATTTGAATCCCTCACAGTGAATTTCATCGACCGAAATGACTACGCTGGAGCAGGTAGAAAAGTCATTTTTGATACACTTGGAATTGCAGACACTGTGATTCAGTGGGAGCTGTTGGAGAAGACAATAGAAAGGAGTTTGCTTCGCAAACAAAACTTTGACGAAGGGACACATTGTTATTTGCATAAGTTGCATTATTCAGAATTTTATTTCCTGTTGTTGGACTATGGAAAAGTTTAGATACAGAAGTTGTTCTTCATTTGAATTTGTTTTTACTCACCTTGGTATAAAGTCCCATTTTGGTGTAACGTAAGTCAATTGCACTTAAAGAAATTTGTTTTTTTTAAAGTCCAATAATTTGCTTCTTTTTTTTAGAAGTAAGTCTTTACTTTATTTTATTTGATTACAGGGGAAGATGTAATAACATTTAGGGGAAGCAGAACTAGAAGCATACGCGGAAGTGGGAAAGAGAAAATAAGAACGGGAAGAAACAAAAGTGAAGAAATGTAAAATAGTAGGAATGTGAACGAGCGAGGAATGATCAATTTATTTGACTAAATGGCGGTACTGTATAAAATGAAACTAAGCCTGACCCCACTTGCATTCTCCGCAACCAGCTTCTCTAGCAAATACACTTTTGAAAGAATATCAACTCTTCTAGCCTTGTGAAGGTTTCTGTGCAATATGGTGTTGTGTCCTGTAGGGGTTTTTGTTCAGGGAGGTGCGTCGCCTTATCCTGAAAAGGACGTATGATCTCTTTAATATACCGCCCCTGAGAAAACCACCCGGCAAAGGGGTCGTCGCCGTGCTTCCTCTGATCCAGAGGGAAGAGCAACGTCCTTAATTTGGCCTCCGTTCTTGTCTCCGCTGGTTTCCGGGGGGGGGGGGGGGGGGGGGGGGGGTTGATACTCCAAATCTGTAATTGTATCTTTTCTTGTGGAGGCACCACAGCTTTACTCACCATTTGTTACCTGTGTGAAAACAGCCTAAACTCAAAAACGATCCAAGTATCTGCTTTTACATCGTTTATTATTAAAAAATACTCTTTGTATATTTGTCGTCTTGTTCTCCTGGGGTACTTCCTCCAGGGATAGTTGCTCTTAAGATACTGCGGCCTTTCTGTAGTATGTCCTATCGGGACAAATAATGATGTTTAACTAACTTAAAATGATGGTCCGGAGATCATTTTATTATTCCTTTATAAAGGAAAAGAAACCGAGATTTGTATCTCAAAAATGCGCAATTTCGTACAAAAATCCCGATTTTAGTATCCTGAGTGAGATGCTCACTGTTTACTTAAGATAAGAATTCAGTTTCTTGAATTCTTATGAAATTATTGTTCAGATGTGGATATGTAAAGGGATTCGGTTGTCTGTTTGTTTCATTTAATGGAATTTTTCCAAATAGAGATAACGATCTCTGGATTTTGAGTTTTGATGATGCCGTGGGGCAAATGTAGAACAACAAACGAATATTAGATTCATTTATTGTGAATTTGATTTTAATTTGGGATTTTGGTTATAATTATGCCGTGGGGGCAAATGTTAGGCGATAAACGAATGTTTGATTCGTTTATTGCGAATTTTGGTTTATGTTTGAGTAAATTCGGGTTTTGATAGGATTTCGGGTTTTGGAGTATTATAGCTGGGATTTGGATGTAGGAATGGGGGAAAAAGGTGGTGGGGCTTTTTGGAGCACTACAATGGGCTTCTTTTGCAAGAAAACACTTACAGCTCACAAAGTACTACTATCGCGGTGGCTTCTCCTGAAAAAAAAAATTAATAAATTGTAGCAAAATTACACTCTGTACATTCGGCTTGGTTGAATATAAAGGCGGACGAAGGAAGTGAATTCTTAACTTGCACGAACACGAGTAATCAAACTGAAGTTATGTCTCCCAATTATGCAAAACTACCACCCTTAGTTCACGACTTGGTCTCTATATATCGTACCAATTTTCAACATTCCCGTCGTCACCTTTTAGTTTCAGTAGACAATAAAAGCTTCGATCGCTACTTTTAGATAGACTGTGTTGTACATGTACGCCAGGTGTCGGATTTGGTCCCAGTGGCATAAAAAGAGCATCATGAAGGTATTTCAATGCATGTTTGGCGTTGTTTCTTCGAAAAAAGCTGAGTTTTTTATCATCTTCAATCATTTTACACCTATTTCGTGACCACGTCACTGGGGGGAGTGATTTGGGTGCTCTTTCAAGCTTACCTGAAGAACCACCCATATTCACAACCCAACTCCCCATTCCCAACCTGCAACATAACCGCTCCAAAACCATCATTTTCCCCCGCAGTCAAGCAGCATCAGGTTTCCTTGGAAACATTTCGGTTCACACCCAATGTGAACCATTTAGAATCTTATTTATTCTCCTCGTCGGCAATCTCTGTCCCACATGTACACAGTAATTTTCCTGTTTACTCATGTCCAGCCATTCTTTTGCCCAACGACAAAAGCCATGGCAAGTAGCTTGCTTACACAGCTGCAAGACTAATTACATGATTCGTTTGTCCAACCGACAAACAATCATCGCAATAGACCCGTCCCATGATCTGTTTGTCTAACTGACAAACAATCACCATTCTCGAGCTTGCCGCCGAAAATCGAATTCTTCTGCATACACAACATGTAAACAGAAGAATCCGATTCGGTCCGCCGGCAGAGATCCTACAAACAAATTTCTTACCAAGCATCGCAATCCCTTTTAGTCCCTAATGAGTTGCAAAGTGTTTGCTCACCTGCGCCTTCATTGCCATGATGCCCTTGTTCGATTTTTTCCTTTGTGCCTAATCCCCGATGCAATTTCGCTTATCCTTCGTTCCAGTGCAGGGATAAACAACGTGATCTGTACGATCAACCACCAGAACCTTTCCAGCGAGATCTCCCCCTGGTCTACCATTGGTCACTGGATGAAAGGAAAATTCCATTTCCTTCTTATCACACCAGAGGAAACTCACCCCATTGGCGAGTGGCTGCACGATCTAGTAAAACTACCCACAGGTCGATAAGAAGGGAGGGATGATTTGTCACCCTTTTTGGGAACTGGCTGAATTTCGCATAAGCGCAATTATGTGATTGGATAGATTTATGGATGTCTTTTAGGAAAGCTAACCGTGGGGTTTGGCGGAACAGTCACAGGTGTGCTGCTTATGCTCAAGTTGAGGCGGAACCGACAGCAAAATGCGCAGCAAGCAGATTCACTTTCTCTATTACAGTCGTGACTGTTCTGTCATCGATTATTAGCGAAGGAATTGATGACGGGACCGAGTTTTGGATGTTCTCAACAAAATGCCCAGAAGTTTCTACTACCTGTGGGAGCGTGTAGTACGTTTTGTCTCACGCTCTGGTCATGCAAACTTTACGCGTTAAATATACGCATTGCAGTCATTACTAGCTCTCTTAAATCTTTTCCAGTTTTCTTCATCATTGTTTGCTTTATACAACCACAAGCTCAACTCCTTAACCTTAAGGGCTTCTCTGCACCCGGAATCGACCCACATATTTCTCTTGGGTTTGAGACTCTTTACTTTGTGTGGAATAAAGGTTCGAATGCCAAGCAGAATCGTGTCTGTCATTGTGTCCGCTATAGAGTCAACATCGTTACTAAGGAAAATAACGACCAATTTAACCTCCCAAAAAATTCGTTCAGACTCTCGCAGTAGGCTTTCTCGTAGAACTAAAATGTTCTTTTGGGATTTTTCTCGTTAACGTTGCTATTGGTTAGAAGAAACTTATCCGACAGGACACAGTGGTCTGAAAAAAGAAACTTCAGTTCTGTATTGGTAGGTGAGAAATAGGTTCAGTGTGTTGGCGGAATGACCACCTATATCTGGTATCAGTGTTGGCTCATTAACAAGTTGAGTTAAATTATTTGACTCAGCAAAGACCTGAACATACTGACTTCCAGGTGTTGTGCGTCCGGAGTGGCAAAGCCACTGAGAGTTGTGCACATTGAAATCATCCGCAATAACGATTTCAGTGAGCGGATATATGGTCAAGATTCTATCGAAGGAATCAGATAGAGAATCAAATTCGTTAAAGGATGCTTTTCTATCCAAGTTTGGGCCTGTATAAAGAAAGCAGTAATGTATGATATGCCTACGAACGTGAAGTTTTAGTCGGGGAAATTTCTGGGAATTCTGGATTGGAGCAGAGCCTGTGGGGGGTGAAGTTTGGGTGTCGACGTACGGCACGGGTTCCTATCACCCACCAACGAGCCCTTCACAACAATTGGCCTCCGAAATCCGTGCGCCAAGAAAGAGCGATAAATAAGAGACACTGGGGAAGTTCTGTTATATAAAGCTCCCTTTATTTGATCAAGTTTTACACTGGGTTTTTGCTATTTGTCGTTTCACTGTCAATCTCTTAACATATACAAATCAATTTCTGTTTTCTTTGTGTCTATTGTATTTTCCTAATTGGGAGCTGCAAACAGTACTAAACATATCAAATAGTTCGCGGTTACTTGTTTTGTTTGTTATTTCTTTTTCGTTTTTAAACCGTCAGTCGTGCATCGTCTTCGTTTATTTTATTTACCTTCTACTTTTTACTTAGTTTTTAGGCACTTGAGTCTCGAACAAAGCACGTCACTTCGTCACAACATTAACAATCCTTCTGTTTTGCTGACACGATACTGACTCTATGTTAGAAAACGGTGCATTCTCGCGCACAAAGTTCGTTATGATAATGAACATCGCCTGTAGACCCAGGTAAAGAGGAACTAGACTCTCGACTCATCGCGCGGCGTGACCGTCGGCAGTGGTGGCTGGACTTCGGCTTATGTAACGGGGGAGCGATGTGCGCTCGGCAGTGGTTGTTACTCGACTGACTGAAAATGGGCAACAATCCATTCATCGTGTCGTGGCGGTGGGGTCATAGCTAAATAAACTCACTGCCGTTTCCTAGGAATTTGAAAGGGGTTGCTATGCGTGCATAGGGAATTTTGTTCCAGCGAATTACTGCCGTACAGGCTGAGCTAGATTCCTCGGTTGCTATGTGTACTGAGAAATCGGTTTTGGGAACACGACCAAGTATGGGCATGCGTTGTCGGTTAGACAAGGGAATATGGGTCTTGGTCGTTGCGATGGTTGTTTCGCGGAAATGCAACGCATCGTGCTGGTGGCTTACCAGTAAGGAGAATTGGTATTGGGTAGGGTGGGAGCCGAAATGATTTTCGGGAAACTAAATGTTGCTTGGTTACAAACGAAGAAATAGTTTAAGCAGGAAGTGAGCCGGAATGATTTTCGGGGGAAATTAGAACTGCTTGGTTGCAAGCAAGAAATATAATTAAAGTGGGAAGTTAATCGAAGTAGTTTTGGGAAAAATGTATGCGGCTTGATGCAGTTGAGATAGATGACTAATATTCCGTTGCAAATTTGAAAATGCGTTTTATTACAGCTTGGGAAATGGATTCGTGGTAAGTTTGGGGATGTATGCGATTGCAGATTCGGGGACGGCTGCTGTTGCATATTGGGACGTGTGGTGTGCTATTGTAGATTTGGGTTATGGTGACGCGCTGTTAGTAGGCGAAGTTAGGTAGGAATTGTGGGTTGGTTCTCCTTGTGATATAGAGAACCCCCGCAAGCCCATATTGCGGCAGAAGCTGATATGCAATATCACTTCGTATGTGGCTAGACTACGATGTGGAAAGAACAAAGACACTATGTTATAACCGGGTATAGTAAAATCAGAAATATCTACAACAGTTAATACTTGAGTCTCAATAAGTGCAGGGTTGCTGGTTTCTGGTTACAAACGTGGGAAGACACTGAGGAGAAATTGCAACTTAGGCCGCGAATGTTGAATTCCATTGAAATGGCCTGACACAGAAAACCAATATTACCTGATAAAAGGATGCAAGTTGGGCCAGGCGATAGATAAGCGAAAGCAACCACTACAGATGTTATGATACTTCACATCCCCTTCATAGCGAATATTACGCCACTCAAAACACCGAAAACTCTCGTGTGGCTTTTCATCACCTGTGTTGAGGCACCATCGTTATGTCTGCGGGGGGGGGGGGGGGGGGGGGTAATATAAACGGGAATATAAGGCTTACCTACTGGGGTGGACGTCTTCGGGATCCCCTTGTAATCTTCTGGACAAAGGGGGCCGTTTGCCGCTTCGCACACTGGGTGGGGCCGTCTTCTGGTTAGCTTTCTTTTGTCCAATCAGGCGAGGGTGTATCGCCCCGCAAGTGGAGAGAAACTCGTTGCTCTTTGCTTTGGATTAGGTCCGATTTTATTTGTTTACTTTTAACGTTGACAAAGGTACAAGATGTGAATCTGTTTTTGGTCGTCCGACCGGCGTTCTCTTTGCTTTTGATTGATTATTAATTTTATATTTTAATTTGCCAGCGGTTCGGCCTCTGGAGATCTACTAATCTCGAAATTGAAAAATACTGCCCTTTTATAGTTTTCTTAGTTGAGAATTGTCAAATATTTTATTGTCAAAATTCCCAGAAGCACATACATGACTTTGTGCGCTTCAATTGGAGTTGCGTTCTGGGAATTTGTTAGAGGTTTGGTTGGATAGATTCTGGGAAGGGGAATCATGAAATGCGTTTTGAATTAAGCATTTCATGATGTCAGGGTTTTGGGAATTGAGTCAATGTGCGACGAATTAACTTTTGGTTTAATTCGTTGTTCATGTGACTCAATATGGAATTTAAATGTAAGGTAATAGGAAATTGAGGATTTGGATTATGATTATGATAATATTGGGGATTTGGATGGGAGTAGTGATTTAGGATCGCTACACCTGCCACCAATCCAAAAATTCGGAAATGGGTCGATTTTGTTGCTATTCACCGGTGGAAATTTGGGCTATGGGGTTGTTCGCGTTAACTCATGTGGTACGCATACATCGAACTTCGTTTTGTATCCAGGTTTGACGGTTTCCATGATTTTATCGACATTTTTGACAATTGGCCTTCCAGAGTTGGTGCATTTTTGTTATCAAAATTACCGGAAGGGAATTCACGAAATCAAAATTGCGCGTGATTTCCTGTTACAGTACCAGTACCATAACCACTATTCACATTTTCAGCCGCCTGGCTTGCGTTTTCGCCTTTATCGACGCAAAGCTGTAAAATATGGTTTTTTCTCTTGCTGATGTCCATATTTGATGTGCGCTCAAACACAACCGACAAAACTGTCTGAAACGTCTTTTAAGTATGAAATCTTATCTTTCTAACCCGTAGCCCGATCGCACTTATTAAAAGCGAGACACAGATTTCTAAAGTCATCTATTGGAAAAATAATGAAGGCCTTTTTGTAAGACAAATATTTTAATTTCCTCACAGGACATGTTACACATTTTGGAGGCTCTGACCATGTTTTTGTTAGATGTCCTTTCACACACCTTTCTGTTTTTGGCTTGTCAGATGACCGAATTCAAAGCATCGTATTGGGTTTAGCTGATGCCTCAATCTGCATAATCTATTTCATTTTGACTCTGTCTGCTGCCAAGAGCACTTAGCTATTTTAAAGGACAGAATACCAGTTTGTGCATTGGTTTGAGTGTTCCTTACCATTTTCACGTTATTCGTTTCTTATTGTGTTTGTTGTAATAGTTCATTTACGTTAATGGATCATTTCTTTGTTTGATGAAATTATATTACGAAAAGGCATTGTTTGGAACTGGCAGCCAATCCTGCACCAATCCTAAACTTTTGATTTCTGTTTTGTCTCATAAAATTTCAGATACTCGTAAATACGTGCTGGAATTATGGCATTCACGGAAAAGATGACCATACGTACTTACTTTTTAAAATGATCTTTGAATGCTACAACATATGCTCGACTCTTCTGGTATAAGTTGAACAAAAATAATTATCGAAATAAGTACCCTGCACACCTTTACGTTAAAATAATTAATTACAGAAAGAAAATTATACTCCCACCTGCGAAGATAATTATTTTCTGGCCGTCATTTATGTTTGAAATAACATTTTTAGTGTTGTTCGCAAGTAACAAATGTGCGACTTCCGCCACCACTTTCTCTTATGAATTCGATCAGGGTTTTCTCTTCCCATGGATGAACATGGAATACGAACTAATTATCCAAAGTAACTCATTTTAGTGATAACCGATACGGTACAACAAAGGACTACTACTGAGAGTAGAGGCTGATTCGTTTTCCGGGATGTGAAGCCATTGATTCAATAGTGGGCCTGAGCCCCTCCGCATGAATATCAATTCGTCCTTGAAAACGGAGGAATTTAATAAAGCCAACGTTCGTTCCGTATGCTCATTATCAGTTCCGGCTTAAGGGGAGTATGTTCACGACTGTTTGTGGTATTGGATGACTGCTTGTAAAACGCCAGACGTAGGAACCTTTTACAGTGATTAAATTAAATCGAAGAGGGGGTTCTGGGAAGACGACTGATGAAATGGATTGGATAATATTTGGCGGCGTTACATTTGTATTTACCTGAGAGGCGGGGACAAATAGAAGGTGTTTTATAACGTGCTACTTATTTGAGTTTAATTTAATGAACGAAGGTATGCCACGGAAACCAGAAAATAGTTGATATACAATTCATCTGATATAGCTTACGTCCCAGCGGTAACTGTAGGCAAATCTCTGTTATGGCTTTACATATTTTACATCATATGTGGTTTGTATATACTAAGGCTGTACAGATTGCAGATTGTATTCACTTTCTGAGAAGTCGTTTGTCTGATTCAGCGTGGGATAAGTTACAACAATCCGCAACCCACAGCACCTAGTATCGCAAACAACTCAAAGCATAAAGGCGGCGTATTTGACTCGAAGATAATATGGGTAAATCCTTTTAGGTTTACATAAAATATTCTATTTCTGAGGCGGTAATTTGATTTTCAAGTAGGTAATATGGGAGAACTCTTTAGTCCTTAACTCGAAAATAATTGGGGGAATGATCGATGTATGTCTGGGGACTCAGTTTGTTCCCCATTTCACCTATAATTTTGTTACATAGTGCATAAGATGGTGAATGTTTTATTGGATGTTTGTGGCATACGTACGCACTGGTATAATTTCTAATCAATTAAAGGGGATGAAAGGGGAAACATAAGAGAACCATGACAAAAATATGTCGGAAGAGTTAAAGGTACGAGGAAATGTAAGGAATACAGATATTCCGATCATATTATCTTCATAAAACATCACAGGAAGAGAGAGACTGGGTAACAATGTTGACTGCATATTTTAGAGAGGAATTTTTTTGTTTTCAGATTCTTTGAAGATGTACTATAGCTATAAGCACTTCACATATGTTATTATGAACTCGGCAAATGACTCATTGATTTTCTATTTCTCACGAGGTTTTTGCTTTTTTTGTGGCGATGTAGATGTTTGAATTCCGTCGCCGGATTGTACGTCGTATTGTCTAGACTGGCCAAGATGTTATCGTTGGTTGTGACTTTATTCATGTCTATACACTCAATTGCTGTCTGAAGTCGCCTCCCGATTTCTTCTTTCTTAATCGTTATTCCATTTTCATGTGTCATCGCACCCAATTTCCTTGTTGCTTCCAGGTTTGGGTTCATAATCACTCTCCCTAGGCAGGCGTTTTCAAGTATGAAATCAAAATAGTGCGGGAAATCGATGTATTTCAATAGTTTTCTTGTCGACATTATTTCTGGCTTACGGTTGCTGCCTTGGCAGTTTCTTCTGCTTCGTAAATTTTTTGTAGACTGCTGTTCTTTGATTACTGGCTATTCGCTGACTTTCTGACGCTGCTAATTTTGAAGGTAGTTTATACTATTTTTTAACTTTGTAGTTCGATTTAAGTCTTCTGATTATATTGAGGGTGTTTCCTTCTGAAACTATTCATCAGCACCTTTTATCTATACAATTTTGAATTCATAAGTGGTCAAATGTTCGAATTTATACTCACCACTCTTTTATATTCAGAATGTCTCAAAAGTCCTATTTAATTGGTTTTGTTTCCAGTATAAATCCAAACCCTGCAAGAGATGTGCGGAATATACGAGGGTAGCCTTTTATATTTCGGGATTAGAGAACAAAAACAAATATTGATCATCGAAAATCACTTTATTGTTTTTCAAAATATTCCCCATGAAGATCTATACACTTTTGCATGCGTTTGAACCAATTGTCGAAGCACTTTTGCCACTCTGATTGAGGTATCTCCAACACATGTATTCTGAATGCAGCAACCGCTTCTTCAGGTGTCGAAAAACGTTGACCTCTCAGTTTGGTTTTTTGCGTACGGGAATAAAAAGAAGTCATTCGGTGCCAAGTCAGGACTATACGGCGGATGACCCATCAAATCGAAGTTTTGGGTGCTCAAAAATGCAGTTGTCGCAGCCGATGTGTGAGAGCTCGCATTGTCGTGGTGAAGAGTGATCCGTCTTCGGCGGTTGGTTTTCCTGATTTCTTGGAAGACAACTGACAAACAAATGGTTGTGTACCACTCAGAATTGACTGTTCTGCGTTGTTCTAGTG
This sequence comes from Microdon myrmicae, assembly GCA_963931805.1. Lineage (NCBI taxonomy): Eukaryota > Metazoa > Arthropoda > Insecta > Diptera > Syrphidae > Microdon > Microdon myrmicae. The sequence continues at coordinate 33,501,706 of OZ007501.1, read as the reverse complement.
GTACGGTTGCGACTTGTCCAGTTTTTCCGAAAAAACAGGCGACCATTTGCTTGGAAGTGCTTCGTGCGCGAACAACTTTTGTTGGATTTGGCTCATCTTGAAACACCCAGACAGTCGACTGCTGTTTACTTTCGGGCTCATACGCGTAAATCCACGATTCATCACCTGTCACGATTTCATAGACGTGTTTCGAAGCACCGCGACCGTATTTTTTGAGCATTTCTTTCGACCAATTGACACGAGCCTTTTTTTGGGCGATTGACAAATTGTGTGGGATCCAACGCGAACAAATTTTTTTGACAGTCAAATGTTTATGCAATATTGAATGTATGCTGGTCCCACTAACGCCTAAGGTTGTCTCAATCTCACGATAGGTCACATGACGATCTTCCAATATCAGTTCGCGCACAGCATCAATGGTTTTCGGAACAACAACTGGTTTTGGAAGACCTTCACGAAATTCATCTTGGAGTGAACTACGACCACGATTGAATTCACCATACCATCGATAAACACTGGTCCTTGATGGAACTTCATCGCCAAAAATTGAATTAAGTTCATCCATGCACTGTTGCTGAGTTAATTCACGCCGAAAGTTGTAAAAAATAATCGCACGAAAATGCTGACGATTTAATTGCATTTTTGGGCCGAGATGAATCTTTTAAGTTACTGTAAACAACACAAATAGCGCTCGTGTGTCAAAACGTTCTGAGTGCGTATAACCTCAAAAATGTCCAACTTTACGACAGAGCTGTCAATTGCCGGATTGCAACACTAGGGTTGCCAAATCCCGAAACATAAGAGGCCTGTTGGTCCTTGTGCTTCCCCGTTCTACTGACCAAGCGTTGGAATCTCCAGCAATTATAAGAAAGCTCCTATCGCTAGATTCTTGTGTTACCCTGTCCAAAAGGTATTTGAATTCTTCTATTTCCCACATTGGCCGAACGTAACAACAGTAAAAATAAATTCCGTTGATCTTAGCATAGGCGAATCCCCCCTGCCGCTGGACACTTCGGTATTCCAGTTGTCCAGCGGGCTGCCGTTCGGCTGATCTTTTCTTCCCATGTAATTGTACCCGTGCCAGCTATCATCATCATCATCGGCACTAAAACCGGGAGCCGGTCTTGGCCTTATTTAGCAAGTCCTGAGGCTTGTTAAATTTTCCATAATGATTTATTTTTTCTGGGCAAGGTCATTAGTCTTGCGCCAGAGGCCCCCCGACGGGGAATCGAACCCCGGTCTCCCGGGTGACAGGCGGGTATACTAACCACTATACTATCGAGGAGCTATCGTGCCAGCTATCCTATACTGCTTATTGATGAGTTCCCCGTCTGCACAATATTCTTTAAGCATTTGGGAAAAGAGATCTTGTGCGGCTCCTAAATTAATTTGAATGTACTTAAACCTGTCAATTTTTATTGAGGAGATTGGACATCGAGTTTTTAAATCCATTTGTAACTCCCTGCTGAGTGACGACTACCACTTTCGCACCCTGATTCGCAGAAGATGTAATAGGGTTGTGTATTACAGCTCATCGCTTTGTGGCCTTTTCCACCGCATTTCAAATAGTTTTCCGAATGATCTTCTTCGGATACGCAGGATTTCGCCACTTGACCGTATTGCCAACATCTGAAGCATCGTGCGGGTGTGATGTGTTCTCGTAATTTGCATCTCACCCATCCAACCTGTAGCCAGCAACATGCTGGACTCTTCTCTTGACAACCGATCATGGCAGCCTGCGTGTCATTTGGTTTCCTTCTTATATTCTTTACCGCTTCTTTTGGAATCGCGTGCAGTGCAGGGAAGTCTATAGCGATATGCGTCAGGATTTCCTCTACAGAGGTAACCTCATCTAAATCACGACGCTCGACCGTGATTTCCGGTGACACTGTTTTCACACTAGCGTCTTTCTTTAATACTGGTTGTAGTTTTGCTTTCAGTGTCTCGGTGGTCGCCTCTGATCGGCGTTTCGTTTCTAGCAGCAATTTCCCCTTTGCTGTCATTCGAATTTTATTCACACTGTGGGGAAGAAAGCATTGTGCCAGGCATGGGCACTCGGTTCACTTCCTTCCACCAGCTTAACGAAGACAAAGTTCCGCGGGAAAGAGTTCACCAGACACGACGACAGGATAAAAGGGGACCGCGGATACCAGGATAGCGTCTATATGACGAGTTCACAGTTGATTAATGAATTCGAATTGTTTTTACTTATAGCTGTCCGACATAGCATTTTACGATGACAAGGGTGCCGAATGGTTTTGGATTTATGATGCCGTTTGATGTGAAGAATTCTTTACAGGAAATTGAATAACGCATTAAATGCGTGAATGCTGTGAGAATTCTCTTTAGGGATTTTCAGATAATGCGTTGGATGCATTAAATGTCCTTGAGAAAGGAAATGTTTCAGGTATGCTGGTGATTGGGATGCAAATATGGGTTGCGAATATGGGGGGTTCTACGGGTGAGCTTTAAGAACCCCCACAACATTATTTCCCAGTTCACTTAGCTCGGGCTTGGCCTCATGACTTCGATATATGCGCATATGTTTTTACCACGGTTTTGAATATTATTATAGCGTCCGGAAGTGGTCACTTTTTTTTCACAATGTTGGCCCTCCCGGCATCGCCCTTTGGAGCATCTTCACCCTCCAATCCCAAATCCGTCTTCCTCCTCCTCTTGTTTTGATTCTTGTAGGGGTTTTTATTTTCAGGATGCGTCTCCTAGTCCTTGAAAGGACTTTTGATCTCTTTAGTATATTGTTCCTGAGAAAAATCGACCTACAAACGGGCCGTCATCGTGCTTCCTTTGATCCAGAGGGAAGAGCAACGTCCTGTCGTCGTTAGTAATTACTCTGGCTTTACCAAGCCCTTGTCTCCCCTGGGATTTTCCTGAATATTTAGAGGTTTTGGGAAAGAAATAAAAGATCAATTTTTCTTAGGGTATAATTTTATTGTTCAGCTCGAATCGGTTGGATCCTGTACAGTTTTTATTTGTCCTGGATGCTGGGAGCGGGATACTGGATGCTGAGAGCGGGATACTTGCTCGAATGATTCAATGAATTGTGTGCTACTCCAGTGAGCACGGGTGTTAAAGTGAAGTCCTACTCAAGTGAGCACGGGTGTTGAACTGAAGTCCATTTATTCTTTTACCATTCCTTTATAAAGGAACACAAATCGAAAATTGTATCCCGAAAATACACATTTTCGTACAAGAATCTCGATTTTTGTATCCTGAGTGAGATGCTCAATGTTTACTTAAGATAAGAATTCAATTTCTTGAATTCTTACGAAACTATTGCGCAGATGAGAGAATGTATCTGCTTTTGGTTTTCTGCTTGTTTTTCTCAATGGAAAATTTCCAGATAGAGATAATGATCTCTGGATTTTGGTTTTCGTTGATGCCATGGGGCGAATGTAGAACAATAAACAAATATTGGATTCGTTTATTGTGAATTTTAATTTTAATTTTGATATTGGATTTAATTATGCCGTGGGGGCAAATGTTAGGCAGTAAACGAATGTTTGATTCGTTTATTGCGAATTTTGAATCATGTTTGGGTTTTTTCGGGTTTTGATAACATTTTGGGTTAAAGGTAGGGTAAAATAGCTAGGATTTGGATGTAGCAATGGGGGAAAAGGTGGTAGGGCTTTTTAGAGCACTACACTCTGGCCAATTGTAAACTAATAGTATTTGGGTGGCTGATCACTGATCTGCCCCGGGGGCCTGCTTATGTCGATGGATGAGTTTTGTTTTGGATGGATTTGCAAGTCTCCACCCCTTGTTTCAGCCGGCGCAGATGGCTTCTTTAAACGATTTTGTACTTCCTTATCATAGAGGCAACCAATGATCTCAACCAACTCTCGCACGGCATTATTAATATGCCTTTGTTTTTTTTTTCATAATTTTAATCGTCGTCGATCTGCTTCCCCAAGAACCATCATGACTTTCATTTGAGTTTTGATCCACGATCGACTTTATATCACCACTGCTAGTTGCCGCCATCATCATCATCATCGGCACTACGACTGGGAACCGGTCTTGGCCTTATTTAACAAGTCCTGAGGCTTGTTAAATTTTCCATAATGATTTGTTTTTTCCGGGCAAGGTCATTAGTCTTGCGCCATAAATTATTCAAAAAAAAAAAACGTTCATTTGCACAACTAAAATGCAGTAGATGAGTACAGCTGTCCGTCTGCCAATTCGGCGAGCCCTGTTAAAAACTCTCTGTTACTGTCGGGAGAGTACAGCTACTGTCTACTTCTATGGGACTGGTCTCTGAAAATCCAAAATCCAATTTATGAAGACAAAACTTACCATGTATTGAAACAATCAACCCTTGTATCTATAATAGATCATTCGCAAAAGCTCAAGTCTACCATTTTGGCATTGGTCATCGAAATGTTCTCCTTATAGAGAGACACGCCGTTTTTATATAACGATTTAGTCAACACTTTAAAATACGCTTCGGTTTTGGCGTTCACGTCGTTGTTGTAACTATATCTCCAACTCGTGAGCATTTTTTTTAGGTTTTGGAACAAGTAATAATCGCTATGCTCAAAACTGAGGGGTGCGGTGGATGACGAAGCAAATTGATGGACATTTGCTGGACAACCCAATGGTCTCTGGTGCCATACCATTTACGTGTCTAATCGATCAGAAGGAGCCTTTCAGTCAAATTCACTTTTAAATTCATATTGTTGGTTAAGCGGACATAGAGATCCATGTTCATAAATCCACAGATGGCATTTCTCCAGATACAACTGGCCGTCAAAAATTATGAGACGAACGTCGCACGCCCCTTATGACATCTTTTGAAATGTGTAACCTACATAGTTTAAGAGAGATTTGAGTCAGACATTTTAAAATCTAACGTTGGCATCCCGTAGGGAGGAGTTTTGACACCTATTCTTTTAACTGCCCATGTAAACGATGTTTAATATATTTTATAGTTTCTAATTGTGTGTTCATCAACCGATCTCGTACTAAGCTATTGCTAATTCCTCTAACAGCCAAGTAAATTGACTGTAAAAAAGTGAAAATTTCTAAATACAGCTTGTCTTATGAAAGCTCTGGTCTACTTTGTCAGCTTGTACATCCATGTCAAAAAGATACACTGTCGAGCTACAAATGTTTTTATGGTTACTTTTAGTAACTCTTACTTTGGATGAATTTTTATTTATAAAGTCTTCATATAACAAGACGCCAAGTTTCGTGGAAATGGAAGCCATGAAATTCAATACCGTCGAAACATATCGAAGAAATGAATTCAAGCAGCTTTCACGAAGTACGAGTGATAAAACATATTCACCCCGGATCGCTTGTTGGGTCGCATAGGGAATACCCTCCGTCGATACAGACAATTGTAGAGAGGTTGTCCATTTGATTACAGTCCCGAATACCCGAGTTATGGGTTACCGGTTCATTTCACCGACTGACAAATATAGACCGTCTGAGTCGATTCAATCAAGAGCCAAGTTGTAAAATAACCAAAAACAATTTCGGGAAATTATAAGACCCATTTGGAGTAATTGAAGCGGTCTGATCCGTGTTCTATCCTTTTCGCCATAAATCGAAGGTTCACTCCGTCAATTCAAAAACATTTCGTCCTTGTCCCGATAATCGGATGGTAACGAAACATGTGTGTATGCCTCTGGAAATACTAGTTGGAAATCTATTTCAATTTAAAGGAAATTACTTGCTCACCAACAACTTTCCTTTTACATTTTCTAAAAGCATATCTTCGGCAGAGCGGAAATTGACTGCTGCCAAATTTGTATATGGCGGATGTAATAATGGCACCTTGTGGCAAATGCTCAACCGAGCTTTCATAGACGGCCCGATGTAACTATTCAGTGCCACACGTATGTCAATTTGTTGCCGTATTTTCGATCTCCTGGCTTGGTCGGAAATTCCATAGGGACACCCTGATTCCTGATTTCCAATGCCTCCGAATATATGAGTATGTATACAAAAAAAAAATTAAACTGCTATCTAAGCCAAAGAAAATCGGAGACTCGATGATGTGGGACGATACGCAAGGGGACAAATAAATGATGTTCGTTCTTCGTTGGTTTGGCAGTTGGGTTGGTTGGGAATTTCGGGCGTGAATGTCATCGAAACACAGTTGCACGGGAAAGACCATTCTCGCCATCATCAAAGGTAATAGTATTCACAGGCCTCACCGGATTTTACTGGCAATGGAGGTCTGCGGATAATGGCGGTAACTGGTTGCAATATTGTGATGTTATTATTCTTCATTGGAGAACGTTTTCTCGTCGGGTGAATGTTATGCAAACGGCAAAATTGTATGGTGCCGAATTGGTCTTTCGACGGCGGTACAGCGGTGCGGGTTTTATAGTGGTTGGTCTGGTGTTGTGATTGTAGCTTGTTTTATGACAAAGTGAATTGGTTATGAGTGTAACGGTTGCGACACAACAGCGTCCGAAATTACACAACATATCCTCCTGAACAGGGGTGGTTCAATAATTGTTTCGGCACGTATTCCGAAAAAGGTAATTTACCTGGAACTAACTGAAAAGGCTTCGACACATCTGCTTGTAATGGGGTAGTGTCATTCGCCATTAAATTCATTTGATAACCATCTGGTGGAAGATTCATATTGGTCCATGATTACATCGGTTTAGTTTCTTGATTTTAATCAAATCATAAAACCGATTAGAAATATTGTAGAATGCCCCTGTCACGGTACGTGAAACTCGAATAAAACTTAGATTCTGTGCTCGTCAAGAAATCTAGGCAACAAATCTAAAGTATGCTATCGTTATTAGGATGTTCAATGAAGATGGAGGGATTGTGTTCAAATCAACTTTGTTATTGAAACACTCCGGGTTGATATGACACAATTTTGACAGTGCATTTAGGGTAATGGGTTCAGACGTAAATATACTGATAGAACCCAAGAGTGCCTCGTTAAACTTGCTTTAAGCTACTAAATGGGGCTGTAACCCCCCTAAACCACTAAGATACTAGCTACTATATCCTTCCGAAGAAGCCATCCAAGATAGAGATGACCGATTTTCGTAAACTGTCGGCGTGCCATAAGTCCATAATAATAAATCGACTGCTCCTCGACGATATATTCGTGAAACCGATTTAATGAAATCGTTACAGTTAGACGTTGGATGTTGTAAGACAATTCTGAGATTACTAGGATTAAGGTTATGACAGAAGCCTTTAAATAGTGCCGGACAGTCAATTCTACCATTCAGTAGTTATATAATGGAACGTTTTTTGGTCTGTGTCAATATGTCAAACAAAAGTCTATTTTCATATCAAAGGAATATCATTCCAAGGGAACGCACGATGACTATAAATTGGATAGATAGGGCACGCCGAATATGGAAATTGTGGTATGGTAATTATAACTGAACTGCAACTGCATACTCAAGGTTTATCCAAACAATTGTGATTCTAAGATCATTCTGGTTTTTTTGAAACCAAGGATTCTATTTGCTTTATATCTGATCGCCAGTTGGGAACCGCAACTCCCCTGTTGCCGATGGTTCGCCAACTGGGAAACAGCAAAAAGGAGGTTATTTCTGCGTCTCGAGCAGAACAGCAAAATATTGGCGTTGTTGCCCAGCGAATGACTGCCGCGACGGGCAGTATTTAAACACATTTTGAATATACATTAATTTACTTTTATTTCCGATTTAAATTTTACTTATGGAACGATGTAATGTACGTTAACAAGTAAAAAACGATTAGAGTTATATCAAACGTAAAAAACAGTGTAGCACAAAACTGTCTGATCTAGATGTTATATAAACAACAGGTGCTGAAAGCACCGTATACAAATCAAAATTTTGCTTTTACATCAAATAAAACTGTGTACGAAAACAGTAACACCAGCACCGCGTGAAAACAGTACCATGGAAAACGTCACATGAATAGACCATTTTGCTTTTGTCTATTCAGCAATAGGTGGCGCTCCGTGTGGTATGTTTTTTCCGACTGGTACAAGATATAATATATATGTTGCGGAACTGCAACATCTTCCCGGGCCGTGGCGATGGACCCAGTAGTCCTCCTTAGTTGGCGTCACCACCTGGTGTCAGCGCCATGGGAAGTGGCGGTTGGTATTTGGTTGAGCTCTGAGCCGTTAATGCTCGTATTGCTCATACACCGGTACGGTAAAACAGTAGGGTGGCAACATTAATTATATTGTTTGAATCTGACTATTAATTGAGTTCGTTATGAAATATGATTGGTTATGGAACAGTAATACTTGATGTTATCAGTGTGTGTGTGTGTGTGTATGTGTGTATGTGTGTGACAGAAGGTCCAGTTGGCCATTGATCGCTAATGTTGTAGCTTGTGATAAGGCCGTCGTTGTTTATTGTTTGTAGTCTCCGACATGTTGTGGAGGGGTTGCCTGAGAGGCAATATTTGCCGCATCAGCTGCGGCAACGATTTGAATAAGCACTTACGTTATTCATAGTTTGTTGTTTGAATATTGGTTGGATCGTGGATTCGCAAGTAAAGTATAAATATTTTGGACGTAGTCCTATGTGGGATCGTGGGTCCATGAATGGTAATTGAGCGATGTGGTCGTCAATACGTTGAATTGTTTGTTTTGCCCTTGGTTGGAAAGGTGCCCCCAAAGCATTTCGTCCAGGCGGCGAAAGCGAAGAACCCCAGACACTTAACAGCGAAGTGCCTGGGTGGCGAGAGCGGCAAATCCTGGATGCGTAAACGATGCGCCCAGGTTTCGAGAAGCGGTGCCCCAGGAACAGATGTAAATGAGGTGGTAAATCGCAATTCCCGGTATTCTTGGACTTATTCATCTGCAAGTTCGATGTTTGAGATGATACTTGCAGCTATAGGACCGGGTGTGCCTTTGTTGACAAAATTTTCCTTGGTATTGACCGCTTGCTTTATTGTGAGAGCTTCAGCTCTGTCGTTGAACCTGATTTTAACACACTTGGATTCAAAGGATTTGTCCTCTTGACTATTGCCCGATGGGCTATCGTCTTCTTCTTGGGATTCTTTCTGTACGCGGGGCGTATCTCAGTGGTAGCGTAGGTCGTACAACGTGTCTGCAAGTTCATTAAAAGAGGATCTGAATGATGTCCTCAACCGAAATACTGAGACCGATAGACAACTTCTTCATTTACCCGCGGTGACTTCTGCAGAATTAAGATAAATGAACAACCTTGGATCTTGAAAGTGGACTGTAATTTGTACTTGCTAAATAATCGTAATTTGTGGACTGTAATTTGTATTTGGAAGAATTACTAGCTTTTCGTTTATTGATGATGACTTGTTCGACTTGTATGTTAAAGTTAAAATATAAATTGGATCGTAAATCCATCTATATCATCGACGACTTCTTGGACGTAGTCCTCTTTTGGATCGTGAATCCCTCTATGTCATCGATGAACCTTTGAACGTAGTCATACGCGTTCCACTCGAATGAAACCCAAAAGATGTTGTTTTATTTATATTGGAAGTTTATAATGTTGGTAAAAATAGGAAATATCTATTAATTCATTCTATTTACCGTCGATTGCAATAGAAAAGTTATTAAAATAAAGCAGAAATTCGTTTATTTTCACAAGAGTGATGAACCACCTAATCAGTACGGGCTCGGATATGTCCAGTCCGATTGAACTCAAGAAATATATATATGGTAAGCATATTCCACTTGACCACGGTGTCTTCGTTTTTCAGAAGCACATCTGCCAGAGTTCCAATCTTATGAAATGCTCCATCACTTTGTTTATTATCAACGCTTGGTAATGTAATACTTGCATCCGATTCCCATTGTTGTTGTCAGGTTCTAATTGAATAGCTTTCGTATCGGCGTCTATGGCTTCATCGTACTTTCCTGTATTTATTCGGCCATATGCTTTGCTGTAATTTGGATTGTAGAATAATGCAGAGTTGCAGTCTTTAATCGCATGATCATTTTCTGTTACACGGATATAAACTGCAGCTCGATTAAAGTAGAATATTGGGTTTTCCGGATCGAAACTAATTGCCCGGTTGTCTTGGACTACTGCTTTTTGATATTTGCATTCCTTCACCAGGCGTTTGCCTTCTTATTAATCTGTTCGGCTATTTCAAGTGATTGCGGATTGCGTTCGATAAACATCGACTGGAACATTTCGAATAGATCTAAATTTTGATGTATAACAACATCCAGACTTTCGACGACGTCAGTGCCCAGGGATTGGCCCTCACTCGGTTGTTTTACATAGTCAATGAGGGATTTAATGAACTGCTTGTGGACTTGATCAGAAATTTTCGAAATATATCAACCGTAAACACTGAATTGCCGTTATTGGTTTCAAATCAATGTCGACACTGAATTCAATTATAAACTCGAAGAGTCCTGAACAAATATGCCTTCTCTATTTTATCACTCCAATATTGTTGCTTCTTTAATGTTAATTAAACGGACTGACCATTGCTACCCAGCGGTAGAATGTCCAGGATAGTTATATTCTTCGATGTAATTGCAGAAAGTTGAACACCTTTATGCACACACCACACGACACTTTTATTTAAGATCACTTGGATCTCTTAAGTTAAATGACATTAAATTATAAAATCAATTGCCACCTACCTGGTTTACTGGAGCGCTGCTCACGTTGATCACCAATTGTTGATAATTTCCTCGTTGAGGATGTGATCCGATGGACGTCATCCAGTTGGTGGCGCTTGGATTATTGCGCCGACTTCTTGCTCGGATGTTATACATCCGGCTCGAAGGACCATTTGTGCATTGTAGCACAAAACTGTCTGATCTAGATGTTATATAAACAACAGGTGCTGAAAGCACCGTATACAAATCAAAATTTTGCTTTTACATCAAAACAAACTGTGTACGAAAACAGTAAAACCAGCACCGCGTGAAAACAGTACCATGGGAAACGTCACATGAATAGACCCTTTTGCTTTTGTCTATTCAGCAATAGGTGGCGCTCCGTGTGGTATGTTTTTTCCGACTGGTATAAGATATAATATATATGGTGCGGAACTGCAACAATATCTAATAGAGTATTCTGAAATGAGTCTGCGTGCGATATATAAGTTATTCAATTGGAGTTGCAAATCGGGAGGTCAATAGCTTCCTCGTGGAGTGCGCTATTGATGAGTATGCAAGTGTAACCTCCGTTGTTGGTTTCGTCCTCAGTGAGGGTTCGATCTCTTCCAATTATTAAATAGTTTGGGAATACGAGACGATGACATAGATGTATGGGGAAAGAAGTATGTACCAAACACGGGCACTCGATTCACTTCTTACCCCATCATGCACTGGTACTAAATTCTGACGAACTCTGCCCACCAATAGTATTCGAGGAACTCCGCTGTGTCACCGGTATATCCACGTACGATCACCAGAGGAACAACAATAGTAAAAATGAAAGAAACACTGACTATTGTTATTTAAGAATTATTTTTATTGTTTACTTGGTTTATTGTTTTTGTTTAACGACATCGTTTATAATTTATGCTTGTATACTAATTCTGGAACTTAATCAATGATTGTAAATGCACTGAACTTTAGAACACACAACTTGTATCGGTTTATTGTGGATGTTTAACGACATCGTTTATACGCGTCCCCGTGCGCACCGGGGAGCGGAAGCGCCACGACCAGCACGGTCGGCGGAACTAATAGCACCCCCTGAGGTTGTCATTCGAACTATGATCCAACCCCCCAGTTCGATGGTGAGATCGAATCGAGAGAAAGAAAATTTCTCTTAAGGGTGTGGCCACCGAGGAAATGTGATATTTCCTTACTGGGTGTGACCAATTGACGGCGATCTCTTGGTGCAGTGGTGTGTATGTGTGATCGTACACATCACCGTGCTTATCGATGCATTTCCGCAAGGATAAACAAAACCTACAACGAGGGAAAAAGAAGGCATCGGTCTGTAATTAGGGTCAGCTAAATAAATAAGCTGGAACTCATTAAATGAGAAATGCATTTGGGATACCACAAATGATATGGATTGTTTATCGTATCGCCAGAATGGCTGCCGAAGAACAGCGTTCGTTTGTTTGCTCATGGTGCAAGTTAGGGAAATTGGTTTTAGCGTCGATTGCCCTAATTGAATGCAGCTGCGTTGGGTTGTTTATTGTTGGAAGAAAAGGTCGCCAGCCAATGTGTATGAAAAGGGATTTGTTGTACACATGATGAGGCTGGGAATAGGCGACGCAATGATCATTATCCCTGGTTGTGATGGTGACATGATATGTGAACCGAATTGTTTTCTTTCACGGATATGATGTTTATTCCATAAAGAATTCTTTGTTGGGAAAATATTGCCGATGGGTAAATGCATGGGAAAATGCCCTTGTTGATGCAATTCTTTTTACGTATTTTAGGTAATGCTTGTATGCATTAATGTCCTTGGAAAAGGAAATGTTTTCAGGTGCCACTGCGATTGCATTAGTGGGAGACAATGGGAGTTGGGTTGTAATAAGGGGGGGGGGGGGGGGGGTTCCTCGGGTCAGCTTAAAAGAACCCCCACAGATGTAATCTAATTTGGGTTACAAGAACCACACCTGTCCGGTTATCTTTATGAAGTCAAGGAGTATCAAACGCTTCGACGCGAAATAAGGCAGTTGACATGTATAAAGATAACTTTAATTTTGGTATCGATTTTGAAGCGTATGTTTAACATATGCCGAGAAAAAGAGTACATCTCTCTCAGCCTCCGTGGTCAGTCGTCGAATTTGCATCATCAGGCAGGAGAGACTAAGCAGTTTGTCAAGCATTGGGGATTGCCCTTTAGCGGGCTTTGGTACTACCGGTCAGGTTTGTGGCATTGTGGTGACCCGTACAATAGATTGTTTAGGGACTTGGATATGTTTTTGGGGGATAAGTGTTAGGATACTCTCATATTCTTCATCTGCGTCCGTTTAAGCTTATCCGCGAAAGCGAAACCATGCTGAATGAAACTCTGTGCAACCTGTTTACATGGCTTAGCTCGAAACTCTTTGGATCTCTTTATATTTGGAACAGCTTCTGTAACCGGCTGGCTGTCTTTTGTTGTCCCAGTTGCAGCAAATTGGCAGAGTTTTTCATCCTGCACACTCGTTGGGGGATCATACTTCACTGGCGGCAGTTCGCACTTGCCAATATCGAGGGATTTTCCACATCAGACGCAACGGCTGTTCAAGTTGCAGTTTCGCGAGACGTGTCCGAAACGTTGGCAGTATTTGCATTGAGGTATTTCACAATTATGAAATACCTCAAAGACACTTAATGGTGCAAGATTGGGGCGACTTTGTCCTGCTTATGAAGTATATATCAGTTCCTGGGTCAAAATTAAGCTCTCAAATATTCACCTTTCTGTATTTTTCCGGTCCGATTTCACAAATCCTTGTGGAGGGATTTTTTGACATAGATAATTGTGACGTCGGGGAAGGTTGGCTTAAGTGCAATGACGACGTCGTTCTTCTGCCAACAGGCTACCACTCTTTTCGAAAGAATCGTTCTTGATTTTTTTACGTCACTCGCCGTGCTTCCTCAATAGCGAGGGAAGAGCGAATCGGTGAAGGGTTAGATATGTATTAAAGATGTTTTTCTTTTTGTTAGTATTGATATCTTTTTATTTATTTAATTGATTACTTATAATTAATTAACTCTTATTGATTCTTAAGCAAGAGGCCCGCTGTTCCAATGCAAGTCTGCGCCCCTTTGCTTTGATTACTTAACTCTAACTCTGACCTATTCTCTTTTTAACCACTCATTTTATACACAAATTATTGGGGAAGAATCGCAAACGATGGATGCATCGTTTGCAATTCTTCTCTACTCAGTATGACCTCAAATGCAAGTCATTTACCCTGTCGCAGTTTCACTCATTCGGTTTCGACCCATATTGAGTGCAATTTCCCGGTACGAGTCATTTGCCTTGCTTAATTCATATTGACACCTAATCGGTCCACTTAAAATGCAGTGGTCTTGGTTCAAGTATTCGTTTCGCTTAATTGATATCGCCACTTAATCGACCCACTTCAAGTGCAGTGACCTTGATTCAAGTGTTCGTTTCGTCACATCGAATCACTGGCAGCGATTCGTTATTGTTCATATGTCTTTCGCAGGCATAAGCATTTCAATGGGAATTCTGAGTGCGTTACGCCTGACCTATGGCAATTGTCATTATCCGTTGTATTTTGTACCCATGCCAGGTGTGACGCTTGCTGTTGAAAATGAATGATGATATGCGATACGATGCAAAAAATGTACTCGTAATTGGATAGCGTGTAGCTTGAAGTATGACTGTGCGTCACAGGTGGGTAATTAAAGACGAAACGAGGGCATTGCGTGCAGTATGAATATTATGTTAAATGGTGGTTATGTAGTGGAATACAACAATTTTTCTTCGAGCGGATTGAATGTATACTAATTCGCCTCCTTGGTCTTGCGGATATCTTTAACCTTACAGAAGGTGTCTCTATCGTACCGTACGGATTTGTTCTGTGGTGGAGTCGGGGTTTTTGCTTTAAAATAGAAAACCGTTAAGTGGTTCATATTCTCGACGAACTCCTTCAGATTGAGCTCTTGTCCAAGGATCCGAGGTTGTTGCTTCTTTTTTAAAGCAGGTCATTCGGCCGCGATCACTGTTTATGCGTCTTCTGGATTTAAATTAGTCTTTTATTTTGAGGTTGTGGATGGTGCCGCCTTCAATGCGGCAGATTTTTCAGAGAAATTACTTTTCCTGAGGTGGGGCGTACCGACGGGTTGGGCACAGTTTCATAGACCGAAGCAGGGGATAATTTGACGTTCGGCTAGTGAGAACACTTTTACTGGAGGGAGCCCCCTCACAGTTCACTATTGCTCGTGGTCTTTTGGGCTTTTCAGCGAGGACAGAGCTAGGCGTGGATAGAAAGCAATCCGCGGTAGGGATACAGGAGAAACCTTTCTCAGCAGAGACCTGAAAGTCGCTGTCTAGGTTTGTTAGTTCAGACTCAACAACTGTCCTTGCATCAAAAGTTTCCGAGTTCCCATTAGAGGGGAATGCGGTTGATGCAGCTTTTAATGCTACATTCTCTCTCTCGAGAAGAGTAATTCCAGTTATTGGGATGGCGAGTTCGCTCCCCAAACGAAGAGCCATCCCTTCGTGTAACTATATTTTCAATTTGCCGGTCTGTAGTAATTCGTCTGGAAATTTCCTTGGTATCACAATTGGCAAGTATTCCTTAATCCTTTTTTCCAGTAGTGGTTCGTCAGTCGCTGTGCTGTAGCTCGCTTTACCGATGAAGTCGTGATCCTCGAATTAGCCAGGAACCATCTCTGACCTCCGAGCGCAATTTTTAGATTAGAGGACAAAGAGAAGTCGCTTGGGGCTAGATCTGGTGGGTAAGGCGGATGGGCAAGCGGTTCAAACCGTATTTTGTGGAATTTTGCCATGGTAAGCGCTGAGGCGTGAGACGGCGCGTTGTCTTGGTGACATCGGCTTATCTTTTTCTGCAAATATGGCCGTTTTTCCGCAATTTCTCCCGTCAGTTGGTCAAGTAATGATGCGTAGTGTGCTCCTGTAATGGATTTCCTTTTTGAAGATAATCGAATAAGACAATTTCAGACTATCCCAAAAAAACAGTCGCCATCATTTTTCCAACCGAAAAAACAGTTTTTGCTTTTTTGGTGCTATTTCCCCCTTTGCAGTCCACTGTTTTGCCTGTATTTTTGTTTTGGGCGTATAATGGTGTATCCAAGTTTCATCGACAGTAATTAATCGGCGCCAAAACTCGGGTTTATTGCATCTAAACTACGCCAACAGAGCGTTGGAAATAATAATTCGAACACGTTTTGGTCTTGTGACCATCGTGGCGCACGCGGCGCCCAATGCGCCGTCAGCTTTCTCATGCCTAAATCTTGATTTAATATGTGACAAACACGTTCTTTGGACATTTTCATAGCCTATGCTATCTCTCTCACTTTAATTCGGTACTTTAGCGATGTTATCGTCAGTTTTTCTCAGTATCGTTTGATTTATACAACCGGAAGCTCAACTCTTTAGCCTTGTTGGCTTCTCTGCACCTAGAATCGAACCACATATTTCTCTTGGGTTTGATACTGTGTGGAATAAAGGTTCGCATACCAAGTAGAATCGTGTCTGTCAATGTGTCCGCCATAGAGTCAACATCGTTATTCAGGAAAAATTACGACCAATTTAACCTCCCAAAAAAGTAGTTCAGACCTTCGCAGTTGGCTTTCTCATAGAACCACACTGTTCGTTTGGGAGTTTTTTCGTTAGCGTTGCTGTTGGTTAGAGGAAATTTAGCTGATACGACACAGTGGTCTGAATTGCCTAAGGGCGAAGAAACTTCAATTGTGTATTTGTTCGGGTGGGAGGTAAGAAGCAGGTCAAGTGTTTTGGCGAAATGACCATATATGTTTGGTATCCGTGTTGGCTCATTGACAGTTTGGGTTAAACTAGTCTGCCAAGAACCGTCGATAATTCTGGTGCACTGTTTTTAAGGACTATTGTTCGTATTTCCTCCGGGCCAGTTCCCTTTCAACAATCTACTCCAAGTAGATAAATAGTACGCGTCGGAGCCTCGCATCCCGCATCGAAGACTGTGTCGGCGCGATTCGACACAAAGTTTCCAAATTTTTCTTTGTCATTCAAATAACCATAAGTACTGCCACAAACAAAGTTCTGTCGCCGAAAGGCAAATTATACAGTTGTTATATAATGTTTAGCTTAAAGCGTCTGCGCAGGACCAGTAAGTTATAATATAAGATAATTAAGCTAGAATTTAAGCATATTTTGTCTAGCATGTAATTTAGAAACTAAGAAGATAAGAAGAAAATAAAAAAAATGTTGTAAAAATAATAATAAATAGCTGTGCCGGCGCGATCACGGGTGGCTCCAAAAGACCGGCATCGGGGTTTGAATTTGCGGAAAATAAATTCGCGAACACAATAGCGTTATCTTTTGAATTTGTGACTAACGTCCCGCTGCTCGTCACCAACGGAGGAAAGGAGGGTAGAAGCAAAGCTACTGCTGACAGCCCTTGGCATTGACCAGAAGGGACGCGAACTAGTTGGGCACTCGAGGAGTTTATTTATCACTCTGTCGTTGTAGGGTTTTTTTGCGTTATCAATCTGTAGTGCTCTGAAAAGCCCTATTATCTTCTTCCCCCACATTCCTCCACCCTAAGCTTATATCAAAAAATCCATTACCCCAATCCAACAAGATTCGCGATAAACGAATCTAATGTTCATCCATCGCCATTGCACCCAATTCCTCATGAATTTAAAAACCCATTCTCCTGACAAAAGAAAATTCCTGATAAACGAATCAAATAAGTCGTTTATCATCCTTACATTCAATTCCCCATAGTTATCAGGCAATCAATTACCATACGTAAACAAAACCTAAATCCCAGTGCATGTCTTCACATGGACTGCATATCCCAGATTTCTGCGAATTCGTTAACCGAATTCTTATCGCCAATACAAACACTAAGCACCGCACTCAAAGTATCGTTTTCGAGATTTTGACTTGATTTCGACCTTTTCGGGATACAAAGTCTCGATTTGTTTTCATATAAAAGGGGATGCATAGTGATTTCGAAAAGGCAGTACAGTACCAGTAGCAAGGGAGTACAGGCGGAGTACAGTGCGAGGGCAGTAGCATTACAATAGGAGGAATTAGTACAAAAATGAACAGTAAATTTGAACTAAACGTGTCTTTTGAAAGTTGTTACTCTGAAGCAGTCGCCGAGAATTTTTGCTGACATTACGGCAAATTGGTAAGTAGAGGTGTGGCACACCCACAAAAACGTTCTTCCAGATTTCCTCGGTTACTGAGCATCACTTGCTCCCACGGAAGCCAGCGGATGTCACTGGTTGTTGCACGGGAAATTTTGCGGCGGTACTTCCACAACGATCGATCGCTACTCTTCCCTCAGGTTTGAGGAAGCACGCCGGCGACCGCAACGAACCTTCTCAGGAGCGGTCTTAATAGATGCCTCGTCTTTTGAAGGATATGAAGACGCGATCCCTGAGAGCAGAGCTATTAACATACAACAAATCGCCTGGTTGCACGTGTTTCTGATTCTAAAAAAATTGTTCCGTTAACCTCGGCGGGATTGAAGCACCATTGCTTAAAATCTCTATGTTTTTCGGCTGTAATCGGCTCGCATTTTTTATCAAACCAAGGCTTATCAGATGAATTTGTGGGTATTTTCGTTATATGGTCCTTAGTGGTAAGGTGCCTTAGGGACACAAGTTCACCTCTACACCCTGTCGCTGCTTTCAGTTCAATTAAGTAAAACTCCGAATTGATCTTTTTTTTATTTATTATTCAATAAGGAAACAAACTAAAGCTTGCATAACGTAGATCCGATGTCGGTTGACAAAACTTATAATTAAAATAACAAAATCACTTAGCACTTTGATGAATTACAGTCTTTGAAGCTAATGTAGACACTGTTTAGAATATTTAATTTTAATACGGATACAATACACAACAGAAACTAAAACACAACAGTTCAAATTATTTAATTTAATACGAAAACTATACACAACTGTTTGAATTAAAGACATTGGAGAACTCAAGAACGATTCGTTGTTGGTTTTAACTTGGTTACTTTTAATAGGAAGGAGAACCCTTTTATCCACCGTCCACTTGCTGATACTTGACTCGACTCTTGGTTGTTTAACGTGGAGGCATGACTTACCTCCACGGAATCCGTATCGCGATTAATTAAATTTTTGAAAATAAAATTTCATCTTCTGCTGTCGACCTATTAGGGGATGATTTACCTTGCATTAGTCCAGCAAAAAAGGGGTGAAACACACACACGATGATCGTCTCTGTAGCTCATGGCGTGTGTGTGTGTGTCCACAATCGTGCGGACCGTGGATCGACCAAATCCACAAGGGGAACATTCGCTGGCAGGGTTGCAGCTGGTGCCAGTATCTCGACATGGAGATTTAGGTGTTTACACGATCAGCAACTGCGTAAAGCATTTCTGCTAATCGTGCACATCTTAGCGGCGTCTCCACGTAGTCGAATTCTCGATGGTAATTTTCCATTTAGGAGACTCGACTTCCTTGGGCGGTCAGCCGTATGCCTTAATGTATATGTCGGTCGGGTGATCGGCCGATGTAGGCATGTATGAAAAGGAAAAGATGAAACATCTCCTGCACGTGTGCGGCTGACGCGTAAGGGTATATCTTGGTGATATGGTTCGGGCTATGTTGGTTGCTTGATGGTGCAACCAAATTGCTCTTACTTGTAGAAAATACTTACTATTGCTGATGGAATTCGATCAGAGACATGTGTACTGGATTGGTTCGGTTCATGTTGGTTGCTTGGTGTATGCCGCATGTTATACTTTCATACTAGGAAATCCAATGATGCAACATACACCAGACGAATTACTTTCTAGCACATGATGCCCGTGAGGAAAATGTCTCTTGTGGTTCGTGCTATTGAATTAGCGAAAATGTGGTTTAGGAGACACTTTATGTAGGTGACAAAAAGGTGAGTACATGCTTAATTGCTAGGCAAGCAATCTGTACTTGTTTTATCGGTTTTCGGGCGCTCTAGGCGGAAGTTTTTACATGGTTAATGGGAAGATGAGTAGTGACGTTCAAGAGAACCGCCACAAATTTCGTTTGATGGAATGTGGAATGTAGATCTCCATCCCGAGAAGAATAATCTCCGTGACAGCCTCCGTGCATGCATTAACATCGGAGTCTCCAAAGCACACCTCCGACCACGGAAACGATGAGAAGAAATCTCGCAAATCGTCGCAGTTAGCAGCCCTATACCATCATACATGAAAAAGCTGCTTAGGGCGGTTATTTGCTTGAAATGCAAGTTGTTGCGTTGCCAATATCAAGCAGTGATCTGAGTTTTCAGTGGCGCAGCAACCTAAGCGGTATAAATGCTCGGCTCGGATATCAAAAACAGATCCAGTGTATTCGCATAATCACCTCGGGCATCCGGCACTCGCGCAGTTTCCCGCACAAGTTGAGCCAAATTGCGGCTAACAACGAACATCTCTTCCAGCTTCCTAGCCTAGTCGGTTCTGTTAGAAGGTACTAAACAGCCAGAATTGCGTACATTAAAAACGCCAAGGATGATCGTTTTAGAAGCCGGGTGCCTAATCTGTATCCAGTCGACGGTACGTGAAAGATGTTCGAAAAATGTCGCCGGTCGATCGTCATTGGGGGAGCGGTAAAGACAAAAAGAAAAATAAATAAATAACAGAACTCCTTAACACGACCTTCAAGTCCAAGTTAATGGGTTTTCACGACCGCATCTTTTGGCAAGCCAGTTCAGAGCGCGTGAAGACGTAGGCTCGACCCTAACACTCTGCGTAGATTTGTGGGTCTTTTACTAGTACGTCTGTAGCGATTCTAACAGATACACACACAATTCACAAGCAAAAATATTGAAGAACACCGAACGAAAAATCGAATAAGGAAAATACATCAGAACCGTATACCAAGCGATAAATTAAAATAATTCACACCAGTGGAATATAGTCGAGTTTGGAAATCAAATTCTAAACACGGTCGGTAGCCTGGTGTGTAACGCTTAGGTAAAATTTTTTTCGTGATTCGAGCTGTCATAGCGTCAGTTCGAATCACACGATCTTCTTCACTATTATTTAAAAAAAAAACGCTATACGTCTACAAGGACGCAGGTTCAGTAAAATACCACCGTTGATTTCTCCACAAAAACTGCCCCGATGCACGCTGATCTCCACACTAAGGTTCACAAAAACTGTGCACAACCGAAGACAAAAAATGAAACTCATGAATTGATGTTTGAGTCGTTATTCAATAAAAAAAACACAAATGTTATCCGATGCTCTACACTTGGTCGCAGTGTAAAAAAACAAGTCTGCATCATATGTACACTGGTAGTTCTTAGTGCGACAAATTTTACACGGGACACTTAAGTTCGCTATACTGTTCATATTTCAAAATACACAAGGATGCAGTTTACGGAAAGGCAGAAAGCCTTGTACAGATAGTTCTCACTTGCAGTGGTCATCCATAGAGTTAATAAATAAAGGACACTTGATGAACCAAATAAATCGGCGCACGTTAACGACAGAAACCCACACTCGTAATATTTTCATTTTTACAGATGTTTGATTCTTCGGCAATATTTAAACACCACCCGCAGTTGCATTGATGTCCGTTGAGGACGATAGATAGATTTTGACTCGACTTCGCGAACTCGTGTACGTCGTTGCTGGTGGTAAAAATCTGACTCCTCGGTGTTCGTCGAGATCAACTTACACCAGTGGTCATCTAGATCGTTTCTTCAGTATAAGCATTTCCGTACAGGTCAATCCCCATTTGTTCGAAAAATCGACGACGAACGATACTGCAAACAAAGGGACTGGTATTAGATGCGTTTTGTTTGATTTAGCCGTATGGCTCCGGTGCACAAGGAGGAACATTATTTTGTTGACAAAGTCAGCAGAAACCTCGTCGATGTCGGCAAAGAGTCAGGCTGGGTGGCTATATGTTTGGATTAATGTGCGGGTAAGTAAAACAAACACAGTGAGATACTGTGTGTTTAATTTAGTTTTCAGGCGGGTCATCATGGGCATGGCATGGGTAAGATTGCCTAAACAATGATCATATCCATGCCCAAATTCCATGATCGGTTGATAGCCGATAACGGGGAATTGTCGCAACTATCGCGGACCTAAGGGTATAGGCGCGATATACAATTGTGAACTGTGGAAAGAATATCGGTTACAGCTGTGTCAACAGATACGCTAGCCAGCGTGTATTTGTCGATTATAATTGCTGACAAGCTGAGCCGATAGGGGGGTATTGAATGGTTCGAATATCATGAGCCAGAACAATTCCCTAATATGCATGCTAGGTTGCTTTTAGGTGGGAGATGCTGCAGGGGAGCTTACGCTGCCCGAAATTGCAGGTAAGTACCATGGCTTTGTATGGGAAGAGGAAGGTTGGGTGGGGTTAAAGCGATGGGTGGGTCTTCGGCGCCTTGAAGAAACCCCACAGACTCCACCCGTAAAATGGTGAATGGCATTTACATTCGTATGGGTGAAATCGATGCCCCTGATGTTACAGAATGCCGATATCAATCGAACGTCGATAGAGACTAGAAAATGAACCCAATTACGCGATGACGAATTTCTTAAAGTTCGGTTATTTATGATATTACCATGATGTTCCGCCGACATATGGTAGCCCCCCCTCCGCCGAGATCCGAATGGGAAACTAGTTTACTTCCGCAATTCTTTATCTGAGAAGTTACCACATGACTTATTTCCGTGTCAATCCGGGCCATAAGCCATATATCCGAAACATAGTTGGAGATTTCTGCCGGCGATATCGCGGAATGTATAGCGTGACGGGATGGTATCTCACCTTGGGATCGACTACCACCTAAACCAACCTTTCCTCGAACCGGTCCATAAACCAAGCTCCGAAAGATGTCCAGGGATTTCTTCCGACCATTTTACGGAGCCTATAGCTTGATGGGGTGGTATTTCACCGGGCGACAGGGCGTTGGGCCCCCACCTACTGTATGTATATATATATATATATATATATATATATATATATATATATATATATATATATATATATATATATATATATATATATATATATATATATATATATATATATATATATATATATATATATATATATATATATATATATATATATATATATATATATATATATATATATATATATATATATATATATATATATATATATATATATATATATATATATATATATATATATATATATATATATATATATATATATATATATATATATATATATATATATATATATATATATATATATATATATATATATATATATATATATATATATATATATATATATATATATATATATATATATATATATATTTATATAGGGGAGAGCATTTTGTAGGTTATACTTTTTATACTCATATTCAAAATTACCTTTATGTGTTTGTTTTTGCTTTTTATCGAGTCAATTATTCGTGTTTGTGTTTTCAATCCCCTAATAGCACCATCAATGACAATCATATTAACCACACCTTATTTTTCATTTCATATTTATTACCTAACAGGCAGTTGAAGCACCTTAAGTTTAGTACACTACGGTCGAAATTTTTTTTTTCACAACACCTTACAAGTTCCTCATAAATCTTTTACATTTGCCTGCGGCATACGACCCAATTTATAAAACGTCCTTTCAATCGTGCCCCCACGGACGTCAACATCTGATTACAAATGTTCGTCGACCCGTGAAACAAATCAATTTCAAATCAGTACCTATGATACCAGGACCCTCCGCCAAGTCTTCCGGATCGATTTTGTCATAATTTTTCAATTTCTTTGCTCCCATCGAGTGTCCTGCCAACAAGACCATAGTCAATTTAGCTAACGAATAAGTACTTTGAGTATTCATTTCATCACATTTACGGACGACAAAACGTCATAAAACCCACGTTGTTACCTTTGTACGTACAGTTCACTTACGACTTTGAGCAGTTAGGTTGAGGGTCCTTGGTGTGCCTAATCTTTGAGCAATTTTATGTGAAATAAATTGTATTTATACACTACGGTGATAAATATTGCAACACAAATACTTACGATGGTCCCCGCAGGATTTATCCGGGATCGATCAAATGGCAGTGCTTCAGAAGTTAGAGCGTAGACTTGAAGACAGAACCCAAGTCAAAAATGACTCTTTGCCGCCCATTTATCAGCGAACAGAGCAAAACACTCCTCGGAGACCAATCCAAGATTGAATTGATTCCTATTTCGGGCACACAATTGAACGCGCCATTGCGAAAGTGTTCAATGGAAGCCGTCTAACGATGTAGAAAACGAGCAAGTTTCGCCATCTTGTTGTTTATACGTATCTGGAGAGGTAAACAGTGAGCCGGATGTCCCATATGAAAGCAGCAGGCTTGTGGCTATTTATTGTTATGCGATGTGGTTATTTGGATGTTGGCACATATTTGAGGCATAAATCAACGCAAGTTGAGGGTCGATGAAGTTTATCACCGGGACAGAAGATATAAACCACATAAAGCGAATTTAGCAATCAAATAACTCTAAGGTTTAGGTTATAAAGTTACAAGAGGAACGTATTATATTACGGGTGTAATTTCCACGTTTCGGTTTGGTAAAAGAAGTAATATGAGTAAACATAAACACGGCCCGCGAGGGTAAGTATGGAACAGGTGTTCGAATGTTAGGGATGTTGGATTGAATTACAATGCTTGCAACACAATTTGGAAGGAGGCAAATCTCGTTTTTTGTTTATCACGTATTAAAAATTCAGGGTTTCCAGGTGGGCGGTACCATACATCTTATGTTTATTGAAAATGAGATAAATGGATGGTGATCAATGACTACCATCTAAAGTATGTATGTTTGTGAGGCGGAAATGATGTGCGTTATACAGCAGTTCAAATTATTTAGTTATTAACATTTAAGTGACCGGTGGTTGCCTTAATGTGTACTGTTAATCACTTTGGAAAGAGTAAACATTTTTTTTTACGCGCATAAAATTGGATTTTGGAGTACCCTTAAATGTCAGAGCACAGTGCGAGCGGAAGGAGAGGAAGTGGATAATAAAATGCGGTATCGATGTACATTGGCCTTAAATGCCTGGACAGTACAACGGCGGGGAAACACATGATCAGGTAGAGTATTCCACATTCGTGTGGTTCGGTTAAAAAATGACTCTCTATGTTTATTTGTGCGCCTGAATTTTACTTTCAACGTGAATTGACATGCTTGATACGTTGCGTCTGTGTTGTAACGACGCACAGCTGGGTCCCCAATAAGTTTCACTGCTCATTTTTGCTTTGAGCAAGTGAAGTGCAGTTTTGGATGAGCCTGACCAAATATGGGAATTGAACTCCATTTTGGGACGAATATACCTCTTGTAAATAGTGGCCAGGTTGGATGGAGTGAAGTTTTTTTTCCATCTCTTAAGGAACCCCATACATTTGGCTGCGCTTTTCGCAGCTTCAAATATGTGGTCATTCCAGTTAAGAGTCGCATTAATTCGAGTGCCGAGGATTGATAGTTCCTTGCCTTCGTCGATGCAAGTGCCGTTCATAGACAGTATATTTACTTTGGGGTTCGCCTTTGACGGCAGGAGGCAGCACTGAGTTTTTAAGGCATTGAATTCTACTCGGTTAGATAATTCCCACTGATATATCTTGTTGAGGTCTGAATTCAATGTATTAAGCATAAGTTGCTGCTTGGTATTAACGTTCGAAGAGTTTGGTGAGGAGTCATTTTCATTTTCATTTTTAAAACATTTTTTTATTTTTGTTTTTATATTCTTAATTTCTAGACAAAAAAATGCTTAAATTCTAGCTTAATTATCTTATATAATAACTTACTGGTCCTTCGCAGACGCTCTAAGCTAAACATTACTTAACATTTGTATAATTTGCCTTTCGGCGACAGAACTTTGTGGCAGTACTGATAATTAGTAGAAATACAAAGAAAAATTTGAAAAACTTTGTCAATTTTTTTTTTTTTTTTTTTCTTAAAATTTAACTTACTTAACTTACCTTTTTTTTTTTTTTTTTTTTTTTTTTTTTTTTTTTTTTTTTTTGTTATGTAAAAGCAGTTTGGTGAGGAGTGTTCGTATGAGTATGAGAAACTCAATGTGTTATCATCAGCAAATGAGTGGATTGGGTTGTGGGTAATGGACAAGAAATCCTTTATAAAGATTAGGAAGAGAGTGGGTGAGAGTACCGAACCCTGGGGAACACATGCATTAATTTGATGGGAAGCGGATTTGGCACCATCAAGAACCACTAGAACTGAACACTTGAACGGCTAGAAAGATAGTCTCTTATCCATTGGATCAGGGAATTGTCCACTCCATATGAATCCAATTTTGACAAAGGGCTGGATGCCAAACTCTGTCGAAGGATTTTGAAATATCCAATGCGACTACCCTGCTCTCACATGTAGTGAGCGGAATGACTCTACTTTTCGGAAAGGTACGCCATCAAATCTCCTGTGGAGCTGTTGCTACGAAAACCATATTGGCGGTAATTTGATTTCTGATATTCGAAAGTTGACGGATGATCAGCAGCCCCATTACCTTGGAGAGAATAGCAGTTAGTGCTATAGGTCGAGAAGAAGAGGGGGGTAATTTGTCGCCCTTTTTGGGAATTGGCTGAATGTTCGCTGACTTCCATCTATTTGGGAAACGGCCAGTAGAATAAGACATGCGCAAGAGTTTTCGCAGTGGTTTAGCGAGTGAAGAGGAACTGTAGGGAGGAAGTAGTGTACCTAACACGGACACTCCGTTCACTTCCTCCTCCATCATAAATTGTTCCACCGACGAGCACTAAACAATTCAGCCGAAGCAAAGGAACGAAATGCCGCCACGTTTGTCCACAACCGGGAGTAAGGAAAAACACTGTCCACCAGACAGAAATTAAAGCACACGGATGGCACCGAAGCGAAAGTGAATGAAACGCACTGTTAAATGGTCGACTACAAAAGGTTTCTTTTATTCACAATTAATCTTACTACACTTAATTACTTTACTGGACACAAATGCTAATTAGATTGACAACGAAAGTGATGCACCAAAAGACAATATAGTGCGATGCACACTACTTGTCTGACATTAAACTTTTAATCGATAATCGCGCGCTTACTTGACTCGCTTTGGTATTTACGCGTCTCCGTGTGCGCCGGAGAGCGGAAGACGCACCGACCGAATCGGTGGTTGCAATACGACTCAACGATATTCAATCGTTTGGGGTGAGTTTGTGGTTAGTTTCTGCTAGTGCGTCAACACGGACGCTGGTTCAGCAGAAACCCCACCAATATTACGCTGGAAATTAGAGCACAACCGCGAACACAATAGCTCAAAGAAAACACACTGAAGTATAATGTTTTTTATTTCGTGGTAAAAATCCTGTACAATTAAATCAATATCCGGAATTCTTGTTACACGCATGGTGACAATCCGGGTTTATTATTATAACGGGATCAGAGTTAGTGGGCTACAGAAAAAACACTTTTAATTGATTATGTTGCGACTCGATACGCGTTCGACTCGCACTCGACTTTTTGTTTCACACCGTACCGGCGCCGGCACGGTGGATGGCGGAGCGATCGTCTCGATCGCTGGATGAAATTCGACTCAGCGATATCTTGCTTATTCAGAGCTCACTCGCTCATCGTGATCATGGTGGTATGTGTGCCTAGAACAAAGAAAGACAAAAAGTGCATTCCTAGGATACGATTTCAGTAAAGCAAATAAAACCGAAATCGTCGGATGCCAATGGAATCTTTGTTGGAACATGTGCGGCTAAACAAAGAGACGACGATCAGATGTGAAAATGTGCTAATTGGTTGGGAGACGAAACAAATCCCTTGGTTGCATTTGTATATGCTGGGTCATTTCTTTTGTGGCGACGAACAAAATGGAAGATTGTTTGTCTATTGATGGTAAATCGCCGGTCGGCTTGCTGCAGCTGTAAAAACAAGCCGCCCGACGTTGTATTTCAATAGATAACAATGGGTGCCGAATGTTGTGTATTTATGGTGCATATGCACATTAAGGGACTATTTTTAGGAATTTCAGATAATGCTTGAAAGCATTACATGTCCTTGGAAAAGGAAATGTTTTCTTGTACAAATGGCGGGAACAATGGGAGTAATGGAATTCCTAAAAAGGTCATGGAGAATTCTTACAGAAAATTGTATGCGAACGGATGCATGAAGGTAAGTTTTCTTAACAGGGAATTTAAGATCATGGGTTTGATCTCTTACATGCGTGCAGCGTTTTTGTGTGCCGAATGCGATTGCATTGGCGAAATTATATGGGAAGATGGGTGTTATGGGGGTTTTTTAAGGAAAGCGTACCGTGGGGTTTGGCGCAACTGCCACAAGTTTTTGGTGGTGTGGCGAAAAGGAAATGAAATTTCCTTTGACCAGTGACCAATGGAAGGGGATCTCTGGGACGCGGTGGTGTATGTGTGTGTTTGTACCCACCATCGTGTTTATCGTTGCGTTTAGCAAAGGATAAACGAAACCTGAAACGAGAAAGAAAAAAAAGTGAGAAGCGACCTAGGCATCTTTCGGTAATGAGGGTCAGCTGTCTAAATAGCAGCCACTCATTAGATGCTAAAAGGGATCGTATAGCGTCTCTCTGCCGACTGGGAGAATCGGATTCTTTTGTTTGCATATGTTTATGCTATTGAATCCAATTCGACGGCAAAACGTAACGTCGGTGATTGTGTGAAGATTCACACAAAGAAGTATTTCTGAGAGAAGTGCTTGCTTCTGAATCAATAGTTGCAAGTCTTCGGAAAGTAATTTAGATGGGTACACAATGACGGTTGTGTATACCATCTGTGTCAATTATGCATGGCATCTATGGCGATGGCAGGATCGAACTATAGTGTGAATATCAACACTAATTGGAAATTCGGTTTTTGGGTCGCTAATGCAGAGATGCATTGATATTGTGTGAATGCCCTTGAAGGAAAAATTCTTTTTAGGAATTTTAAGTAATGCTTGTATGCATTAATTGTCCTTGGAAAAGGAAATATTTTTAGGTGCCTATGCGATTGCATTGGCGGAGGACAATGTGAGTTGGGTTGCGGATATGGGCGGTTTTTTAGGTAAGTGGGCCGTGGGGTTTGGCAAAACCGCCACAGAACATCTCTTCAAGAGAATTGGGGGAATCCCATGAGGACTAGCGGATTTGTTTGCGTTTAGCTCGTTGGGTGCTCGGGCAACAGTATGCGTTCTGAAGTGAATCTGGCTCATAGTGTGCTGCTTATGCTCAAGTTGATGCGGAACTGATGTGGTATTAGGCAGCGTTGAGTTGGCTGCAAAATGTACAGCAAGTAGATTCGCTTTCTCTATTGCAGTGTGACTGTTCTGTCATCGACTATTAGTGAAGAAATGGATGAGGAGACCGAATTTTGGATGTTCTTCACAAATGCTCAGAAGTTTCTACTATCTGTGGGAGAGTATATTATTTTTGTCTCACTCTCTGATCATGCATGAACTTTACGCGTTGAATATAGGCATTGCAATCATTTCTAGCTCTCTTAAATCTTTTCCGGTTTTCCTCAGTATTGTTTGATTTATACAACCGGAAGCTCAACTCTTTGGCCTTAAAGGCTTCTCTGCACCCGGAATCGAACCACATATTTCTCTTGGGTTTGATACTGTGTGGAATAAAGGTTCGCATGCCAAATGGAATCGTGTCTGTCAATGTGTCCGCCATAGAGTCAATGTCGTTATTGAGGAAAACTAACGAACAATTTAACTTCCTAAAAAAGTCGTTCAGACCTTCCCAGTTGGCTTTCTCATAGAACCATACTGTTCTTTTGGGAGTTTTTTCGTTAGCGTTGCTGTTGGTTAGAGGAAATTTCTGTTGACATGACACAATGGTCTGAAGTGCCCAAAGGCGAAGAAACTTCAATTGTATATTTGTTCGGGTGGGAGGAGAGAAACAGTTCCAGTGTGTTGGCGGAATAACCATCTATCTCTGGTACCCGTGTTGGTTTATTGACGAGTTGAGTTACATTGTTTGAGTCAGCAAGGAGCTGTACATACTGACCCACGGGTGTTGTGTGTCCGGACTGGCAAATCCACTGAGGGTTATGCACATTGAAATCGCCCGCAATAACGATTTCAGTGTGGGGATACAGAGTCAAGATCCTATATATATGGCTGTATTTAAGACTATTTGCATGACAAGGAAAAACTAAAGAAAAACTTTGTGTCTTTTTTTTAACTTTAAATTTAACTTCCTTTTTTTTAATTAAAAGAGCTTAACTTAAATCAGTGTGTAATTTCTTTTCGGAAGTGCAGCTGATATTCTCCGCTTGGTAGAAACCTTGATATGGTGTGGAGGCTTAAACTACAATCAATCACTCTGGCTATGCTGATGGAAGCATATGCTTCCAGTAGGGCCAGCCATGTCTGAGAAACTAGCGAGAATTGACACACAAAATCTCCCATCCCTAATCCAGGGTGTTACGCATCACCCTGCACATTGGAGTTTTTGCAGCCAGTGGTATACCGGCTGTATTATAACGGCGCCTCTCGCAGACCGACTCGAATCAGAGCAGTAAGCAGATCTTACCATATCAAAGAGGGGCTCTGATATGGCGTACTATTTGAAACCCCAAGACTCGTGGGAACAAAAATGAATAATCAATATACAAAAAACAATTTCACGAAAAACCCGGTAGACGTAGGTGTGATAAGCCGGCACTACCACAAGGGAACAAACCAAAAATAAAACACCGACTCGGCAAAAAGAAGACGTAGGGACAAACCGAAAAAGCGGTATTTTCGCGTCGGAACGTGGAATGTTCGAAGGTTATATAAACCAGGCGCGCTACAGACGGTCGTGGAAAGCGGGAAACAATATAAAATGGACATTGTCGCGCTTCAGAAAGTCAGACTCCCACATCAAGTAATCGAAACCAAGGGGTTACACTGGCGCGTGGAGGTACCGATACACATAACCTCGGAACCGGCTTCATCATAACTAAGAAGATTACGCTCTATGTAAAAGATGTAAAATTGATTAATGACCGAAGGTTGGTGCTCAAAATACAGGGCCCATGGTCCAATTACGTATTTATAAACGTACACGCCCCAACAGAATCTACGGCCGCGGAAAGGAAGGACACGTTCTACGAGACCATATAGGAGTTATTTTCGATGTTAAAATCCTCCTCGGGGACCTCAAAGCGAAAATTGGGAAGGAATATATCTTCCAACCAACTATAGGTAAAGAAAGACCACACGACATTTCAAATGGTAATGGAATTCGAATTACACGCTCACAGCGTCAAAAGATCTGTTAGTGAAAAGCACGATGTTCAAACACAAGCAAATCTATAAAGCCACATGGATATCACCCGACGGCGTAACGCGTAACCAAATAGACCACTTCCTCATAGACAAACGGCACCACTCGAATATCCTTGACGTAAGATCATATAGAGGAGCAGATTGCGACTCCGATCATCTTCTAGTGATGGCCAAAATTAGAAGTCGGCTCCCAGCAAACCCACATGGGCAGTCACGGGAGACGAGCAAAAAGTTCGAGATTGATAAACTAAAAGACCTATGCAAATGGCTGAATATCAAGACGAACTAACGAATAGATTTAGCATTCTAGAGAATGAAGGTGGTAGTGGGGAAGAGGAAGCCAATAATCTGGGCACTAAATGGGCATCGATCAGAGACACAATCAAACAAACAGCCCAATAGGTATTAGGATTTAAGAAAACAACTAAGTCCAGACCTTGGTTTGACGATGAGTACAGGGCGAAGATCGAAGAACGTAAACGACTCAGAGTGATCCACTTAGAGAGATATGATGAAGTCAACACAGAAAGATACGTGTCAGTTCGGAAAGAGACAATGAAACTTTTCAAACGCATAAAACGTGAATGAGAGAAGACTCGGATAAAAAAAATCCTAGAAAATTCCAGAGCAAAGAACATCAGAGGTATCTCCGCCGGCATAAATTCAATTAGAAATGGCTACCGAGGGAGACCCAAAATAATTCGAGACACAAACGGTTGTCTGGTCGCAGTAACAAACAATATCGTGACAAGATGGAAGCAGTACTTCAGTTCAGTTGGGAATCCCGAAAAAAATATCCCGCCCTCATTCAAATCTGCATGAATGAAAACAAAGGGCGAGTTATAATAGAAACCACCTCTCAGAACCATTTGAAATCCGCGGCGGACTGAAACAGGGGGATGGCCTCTCACCATGTCTTTTTAACCTTCTGCTCGAGTATGTTGTGGGGAAGAGGTATGTGTGCCGAGTACGACACGAGGTTCACTTCTTACCTCCAGCATAAATTCACTTTCTCTGACTGCCAGGTCACCAATTGTGGGGTTTTTAATGTTAATATTAAAGGAAACAAATAAAACCCACTGGTTTGTGGAACATAAACTTTATTTCAACTTCCTTTCTTTTTGGGAACATAAACTTACTGTCGATATAAACCCATGTTACGCTACTATAGCTTATTTACACAAGACATACATTATAAAGTCAACTGTAGTAGAATTTATTTTACACGACACGTAAACTATTTAAATTAAGTAGTTATAACTTATTCTATACAAAACGTAAACCATCCGAGTCAACTGTATTAAAAATTTATTTAACACAAAACGTAAACTATTCGAGTCAACTGTGGTTATAATTAACTTAACACAACTAAAAGGATCTTAGTTTCACCGGGGAAAACTTCGAGTGGATTTCCGCTGTTAAGACACGACCGCTCTCTCGACCAAAGTTAATATGCGACTCCTTATTGGATGTTTAAGGTGGAGGCACGACTTGCCTCCACGGAATCCGTATCGCGATTCATTCATCTTGGAAGATAATTTCATCTTTGGCGTGTCAACACAAGGGGATGATTGTCCTTGCATCGGCCCCAGCACAAGGGCGCGAAACACACACGCGATGATCGCTTCTGCTGCTCATCATGTGTGTCCACAAGTATGCGGGCCGTGGATTAAACGAATCCTAAATGGGGAACATTAGCCGGCATGATTGCAGCTGGTGCAAATATCTCGACATAGGGATTAACGTGTTTACACGATCAGCGACTGCGTAAATCATTTATGCTGATCGTGTACATGTTGGTGGCATCTCCACGTAGTCGAATTCTCGATGGTAATTTTCCATTTTGAGAACTCGACTTCCTTGGGCAGTCGGCCGTATGCCATCATGTATTTGCCGGTCGAATGACCGATCGATGTAGGTATGTATGCAAAAGGAAAATTTAAAACATTTCCTGCATGTGTGCGGCTGGCGCGTAAGGGTATATCTCATGGATATTGTTCGGACAATGTTGGTTGCTAGATGGTGCAACCAAATTGCTCTTACGTGTGGAAGATACCTGTTATATGACGGAAATCGATCCGAGACATGTTCAATGGATTCGTTCGGTTCATGTTGGTTGCATGGTGATGCAACCAAATTGCCCATAAGGAACATGCCTGTTTGGTGCTGATGGATTTTGCATCTGCGAATATTGTGATTTTACAGCGTTTCAAGTCTTTATGGTACAACTATATAAAGGTAACTGTAGCGTCGGTGTTATTTTGGCCGTTAAGAGGCGTCTCTTTTCTGCCTCGTCTCGATAGGGTGTCCGCCCGACACTGGTTCACCGAGACGTCCCCACTACTTGCTCGGTCGTCGAGCTTCGATGTTCGATGTAAAACAACAGCTGTTTCCTTATGTCTATTTATTTACTCTGGTAAAACTTAACCTAGGTTAACATAGGTCTTTAATACTTATGTAAAGCTTAATTTTAGTGGTACAGTATTTATTATGACACAAAACTTAGCTCAAGTTAAACTGTACTTTATTATTACAATAAACTTAGTTTAAGTTAAACTGTACCTTTTTTATTACGAAAAAAACTTAGTTTAGGTTAAACGGTACTTTATTATTACAAAAACTTAGTTTAAATTAAACTGTACTTTATTATTACAAAAAACTTAGTTTAAGTTAAACTGTACCTTTTTTATTACAAAAAAAACTTAGTTTAGGTTAAGCGGTACTTTATTATTACAAAGACTTAGTTTAGGTTAAACGGTACTTTATTATTACAAAGACTTAGTTTAAGTTAAACTGTACTTTTTTTATTACAAAGAACTTAGTTTAGGTTAAACGGTACTTTATTATTACAAAGACTTAGTTTAAGTTAAACTGTACTTTTTTTATTACAAAGAACTTAGTTTAGGTTAAACGGTACTTTATTATTACAAAAACTTAGTTTAGGTTAAACGGTACTTTATTATTACAAAAAACTTAGTTTAAGTTAAACTGTACTTTTTTATTACAAAGAACTTAGTTTAGGTTAAACGGTACTTTATTATTACAAAAACTTAGTTTAAGTTAAACTGTACTTTTTTATTACAAAGAACTTAGTTTAGGTTAAACGGTACTTTATTATTACAAAAAACTTAGTTTAAGTTAAACTGTACATTTTATTACACATGGTAATTCCAATTCTTAAATGAAAATCATATTTTATGTTTTTACTACACTTACTTGACGTCGACACAGGTATTTAAGGTGGAAGGTTGGTGTAACCGTTGTAGTTTTAATTTAAACAATTTGAACCGTAAACGTCCACAGGATAAAGAACTATAGCACTGTGTTAAGCACTAGCGTTGTCTTTGAGATTGAAGTAAGTATGTTTCACTTGCGCCGTCATAAAGTTTACTTCGTATTCTTTGAAACAGAACTAAAGCACTACGGTTAGCACCAGTTTTATTTCTTGTTATTGAAGTAAGTATGTTTTACTTGCGCAATCATAAAGTTTACTTCGTATTCTTTGAAACAGAAAAACAGATCTCGTATTATTTGTAACCGAAAGACAGAATTTGTACACAGCGCTAACAGTCTGATCGCCACCACGGAATCTGAACTACCAGTCACTTAGTTCATCGAAGCGACAGAATACCACGTACTCCATCATCGCTTCGATGCCCATATTTGGTCATCTTAACTTTCCGAGTTAGGTTGCCACCACAGAAGGGTTGTAACACACATCATGCTCCCTTATGATGTTCATGTCGTGTCGCCCAGCATGCGAACCATGGTCATCGTGTATACATGAAAATAACACATTCGCAGCTGGGGACGAGTTGTTTTGAACCGATCATCGTATTTGCACGATCAGCGCCTACATTGTAGTATGATTGCCGATCGTGCGTATGTTGGCTGTTAGATGCGAGTTTCCCTGTGTGTGGCTCGAGTTAGCGGCCGATGTAAGCATTTCGTGTATGAATCAAGAGAAATATAAACATCTCTTGTTGCCTTGTCGCCGCATCCTATGACCAATTCCTTGGTAGGAAATAATGCAATGTTGGTTGCTAGATGTGCGACCAATTTGCACTTCCTATGGCTATGCTTGGGTTAGGTAATGTTTTAAACAGCGCAGTTACATATTGCAGCTGGTAGTTGGTCGTATGGGCAGGTAGGTCATACCTTTCAGGTTTTAAAGTGCCCATGTTATACTCTTATATATGTTAAGCGTTTCTATTTTGGGGAATGCCTGTTATTGCTGATACACTTTTCGTATCAGCAGACATTGCGGTTATTCGAAATGATAATGCAGGTAAGTACACAATTTATTGGCGCCGAAGGCTTATAAAAGAGGGTTTACCTGGTGATAGGTAGGCAGGTGAGTAGTGGCGTTCGCACGAGCCGCCACATAACTACTTGCTTTCCAGGTTTCTGTATGCCCTAGGGGGACGTTAGATGTTGTACCTGAAAAAACCGAGCGGTGGCGTTATTGGAACCGCCACAATGTCATCAAAAAGGTACAAGACGACAACATGGCCGGATCCTCCCTGAATGGGCTGACACAAGTGCTCGCATATGCGGATGACATCGCTGTTCTGGGAGATAATCTATAAACTGTAGATAAAAACAGTGAAATAATCATGCAAGCGGCAGAAGAGGTGGGCCTCGAATTAAATGAAGACAAAACAAATACATGATTACGGTGGGAGTAGGTGGACCTCAGGGAACACATATAAATGTCAGAGGCAAAGGTATTTGAAAAAGTTAAAGAATTTAAATATCTGGGAACAATACTGACAGCCAGTAAGGAAATGTTGAAGGAAATTAACAAAAGACTACACTCCGACAACGCCAGTTGGCACACAGTCAGTAAGCTGCTGAAATCCAAACTGCTATTGTGGGGAGGAAGTATGTACCGACATGGGTACTCCGTTCCCTTCCTCCTCCATCATTCATTCCACTGCCCAACAATGTTCCGCCTAACCGAATTGTCCAGGATTAAGTGTGAAATGCATCAAGACACGCAGATGCCGGTCGCGAGAAATAAAACACCGACACACAGGTATGTTATTGTTAACGTTCAGAAGCACTGTCTATTCAATTTAGTTCGTTCGTTCCTTTTAAACATAATAATAGTCGCAGCTTCACCGAAATCACGACACACGTTGGTTTTAATTATTTCCCGAACAACTATTATTACACGACACTGACTCCAAGGTATATTCCGGTATGTACGCGTCCACCGGAGCGCAGGAGTTAGCATGACCATGGCGGCCAGCGGATGAAATTGGACTCATTTTCAACGTCCTTCGGCTTCACGCCACCTCACACCCGACTTCTTTCCACCCTTTTCGACTCCGCTCAGGTTTATTCAATCCCGACGCCTTTTCAACATATAGGCGCACATGCCCGCCAAGCGCAGTCTTCATGCGACTTTGCACGCTTCTATGCGACCCTGTCCGCCTACCCTCGTCTATATACCATTTCTGCAAACCGGCTCCTTATGTAACAACAGCTACTACGCGTAGCATATAATCTATAGGACGTCCGGTGTTGTCTCGAGCGAAACATCTCAACCTTTTCTGTCTCTTTTCTGAAGGTTGGCGCTCACGCTCGCCAACCACAGCCATCACGCAACCCCATGCAACCCTTCTCGACTCTGCTTGACCTCTAACACCTTTTTCTGTCTCTGTCCAAATATTGGCGGCCATGCACGCCAAAGACAGTTATCACGCGACACCGTTCATCAATGCTCGACCTTTCCACCCGATTTCAGCAAGCCAGCTCCCTCCGTTACCACAGCTACTACGCGTAGCAGCACCCAGCAGGACACCTGGTTTTGCCTCTTTATTTAAACTTCAGGACCTTCGTCCTTAGATCTTTTAACGTCTCCCAAATGTCTCAGCAACACCGGTCCACAAATCAAACCGATACCACCGGACTGAGACAATAATAACCTGGTTCCCCAATCTTTAGCCACCATGGCTCCCCTTTAGTGGCAACTAAAGGCTATACACGCCGCCTCAAATACCTAGGTGCATAATACTTCGGAGCGCACTTCTAATGACCCTAGGGCGCCCTGGGGTTGGACACAATCAACCACCCAACAGGAGCCCCGTAACCAAAATCCCCTATTTTTTTAACAAGCGCGACGGCCGGCACCTCACAGCAAGTTTCCATTCGGTCGAGGTCGCAGCTACCGCTACATTGGCACCAATGTACCGGTCCTCCCTCGATAGGTAAAACGTGCAATTGAGGGCCCGTCCTCCTCTACCAGTCCCAGTGGCAAACAAGTCGCCATACAAACGTATGGAGAAAAGACACCGGCTCTGGACTTGGTCCCTTTCCATCCCGCACACGGCAACCCGTCACTGCGGATGGGAATTACCCTGGGATAAGTTCCCCTCCATCTCGCACACGCTATTTCGTCACTGCGGATGTGAGCGGATTTCCGATGGGTTCCGACCTATACGGGCGATAAGCCTGTTAGCCCAAGTCACCCATAACAGGTCTTGTGACCACGCCGCACACCTTTGCCCTTGATGGCATCAAGCGGTAACAACTGTGTCCACCTTATCAACAAAGGCCCATACTATACCTGGAACTAGTCACTATGACAGTTCCCCCGATTTAATTACAGCGCCTACCGAAGTGCGCAGGGCCACCTTGTTCGTCAAGTGTTCAGCCCTCCGTCCAGCATAGCACCATTCATTCGAGCATCCCTTCAGCCCTGCCTCCTTTATTTCATGACTACGTCACTGTGGGGGGGAGTACTGTAGCGACGCCGACAAACCCTACGGTTTACTTACCTGAAAAAACCCCCATAACTACAACCCAACTCCCTTTAGTTTGCTAATGTACCAGTATTAGTACCTAAAAATGCTGCACGCATTTAAGAGATCAAATCTATGATCTTTAAGTCCCTGTAAAGAAAACTTACCTTCATGCATTCTCTTCGCATACCATTGCTCCTTAAGATTTCTTTATTAACTTACCAGGAATTTCCAATCAATTTCGGCATCTACGTCGCCAGTCAAATTCCATCCTTCGACCCGAGCGGGTCGCGGCTCCATCGCTACCCTGGTGCCCACAGGGAAGCGATAATAAAAAAATAATCGGTTGTGTTGCAGTGCGTGGTGCCTTTAAAGTAAATCGGGAGTTAGATAGTTTCATTAAAATTAAATAATAGAAAAACAATAAAAACAATCACCACCAACAATCCCTTGTGTTTTGCTCTCCTGTGCTGCAGTTTCTTTTCGGTGTTTGACGGAACAGTTTTCGGAACAATTAGTGACAATTGGATGGAGGAGGAAGTGAACCGTGTGCCCGTGTTCGGCATAATACTTCCTCCCCACACTATCACATAATATAAAGCTACAGGTCAATAGGACCAAAATCATGCTGATTGTCCTATACGGACGCGAAACATGGGCTCTCACAAAACGGGAAGAAAACAAATTACCCGTATTCGAGAATAAAGTTTTAAGGGGTATCTTTGGAGGTAAATATGACAAGGAGGCAGAACAGTGGAGGAAACTCCACAACCATGACGGTTTTTAATGATTCCATATTCTTGCATGCACCTGAAGTTAGTAGCGAAGAGGTGTAGGGAAGAAATATGGTTAGCCAGCGTACGGCGCTGATACACCTCTATCCCCATCGTCACTAAAAGATTTCGCGAAAGAAAACACCAACAAGGAACGACGGTCACGTACCGAACACCGCAGCAAAATGTTCGCCAAGAGAAAACGTCACACACAGGAGAAATTAAAACACACTGATATTGTTTATTATTATTTTTTTTTTATTGTTGAACTAAGGTTCACTTTCGGTTTTATACTCTTATACAAACTGAAGCAGGTGTAGCTTGCGTTTAATGTACATTAAGTGTCCAAACAAAACAAAAAAAAAAAAAACCCAATAGAACTGCAGTCGCGTCCGATTACAGCACCGGATTCGAAGCACACACGATAAGGGTAAACAAATAAGCAGCACACACTTCGACTTTCACTTTGACTAGCGAATCTTGAATCCGGGCATGAGCTCACCCCCGAGTGCATGCTACGGGGGTTGAAAGAAAACTCCGATGATGAAGTGCGTTCGCACTGGTGGGTGAATTACGATTTGGCGTTGCTCTGCTCGATGCAACGGGGGTGAGTTTCCTCGAGAGAGAAAGTGTTTCTCTCGTGGTGAAAACAAGGAAGGAGGATTTGGTAATGTATGTGTATGCGTGAGTGAAGATCACATTGGTTTTTTTCATACACAAGGCCATGGGAACGAATCTGAAAACAAGGAAAGGAATGATGTGCATCAATGAGATGTGAGTTCGGCTAAGTAAGCAAGGCGATTCTCATTGGGTGCTAATTGGGTTTCTGTTTGTTCATGGCGCTAGTCATGAGAAGCAGATCCAGAATATGTAGGACAAAGAGATCGTATAGATCATTGTCTAGGAATGCAGCTGTATTGATAGATCGCAATGCTGGTGGACATGGTGCTAATTGGTTTTAGTGTATTCACAGGGAATTGGTGCCCATAGCATCGCTGCCAAGGGTAAGTATACCATAGCTATTTGCATTTGCCTATGCTGTAGGATTTAATTTATGGTCTAAGACGCGAGATGCGTATATTTGCTTTTGTCCTTGAGTTTAGGTCGGCAGCCAATGTGTATGTAAGGAATTTATTATACACATGAATGAGGCTGGGGATAGGCGACGCAATGTTTATGATCCCTGTATGATGGTTACATTGTATGTAAACCAAATTGTGTTGTTTTCAGGAATTCGACTAGGGAAAATGCGTGTGAAAGATTGAGATTTGCCTGGCAACGGAACGTGCCGAATTGGGCTTGGGATTAATGAAGTTTGGAACAGAATTCTTAAAGACAATTTTGAATTCGAATAAATGAATGGAAGGTAAGAATTCTCTTCCAGGAGCTTTTAGCTAAATACGTTTGAAAAACTTAATGCGTAAAGCATTTACAGGTGCTAATGCGATTGCATTAACAGAAATTAATGAAAGGTGGGTTGTAGTTATGGGGGTTCTTCGGGTAAATAGACAGTGGGGTTTGGCGGAACCGTCACAGAGACAATGACATGTCTTATTGGGAATTGATTGTATACTTTCTGCCTATTTAGTAATTGCCCAATGTTGTAGGTGGAATTGAAAAATGTTCGCTGCGTGGAGGCGCTCCGCTCGTCTATATCTGAGATGACCTGACGACATAATTGCAACGTTTTCGAAGAAGTACGGTCGTTGTCAGGGCAAATATCGCACGATAAATCTTGGTGGATAAATGAGTTTCTCAATTACGTCTCTTTGATTTCCATCCAATGGGATGCGACAGTTCTGTTTTTTGATGAATCCGTTGGGGTGGAAGTAAGCCTCATCGTTTAAGATGATTTTGCGCGAAAAGTTACCATCACATGCATGCCTTAAAAGTTTTGGCAGCACTGCAAATAGTAGGCAGATTTGTATTCCTGTATCAATTAGACCTGGTATGTGTATGCGCACGTGTTCAAATCCTTTATCAAAATCTTTAGCAATATGGCCGGCGTAAGTC
This sequence comes from Microdon myrmicae, assembly GCA_963931805.1. Lineage (NCBI taxonomy): Eukaryota > Metazoa > Arthropoda > Insecta > Diptera > Syrphidae > Microdon > Microdon myrmicae. The sequence goes on along the minus strand of OZ007501.1, from coordinate 33,461,316 downwards.
TCAATTTCTGGGCACAATGACGAATGTTCGGCCTATCGCTCTCATATGCCATATTCACGATACTGTGTGCTCGACGATGGATTGTTTTCGCCACTACGTTTACCACAAACCAACCGTTTTCGACTTTCTCCACGATCTTCCAAATTGTGAGGATGTTAAGGCGATTATTTTGAATGTGCTTTTCGTAGAACGTTCACAGTATATACATAGTTCAATTTGACGGTGGATACATTTCAGGAATGTATAAAAAAGGGACAACTTTTGATGTTTCAACGTCGTTTCCAAATGACATTGTATATCTCAGATGACAATACGTTTTATTTTTATTGATTGTTGATCTTAAATTATTATTTTACCCACGCCACCGGCTTAAATTTGGACATCCTCCGCACAGACGGAACGACAATTTGGAAGTAAACTCCTCGGAACATGTAACAATTCTACTGTGCTAACAAAGCCCCTAATATGCATATACATCCCCTTTCAAAGATTAGTTAGTGCATCTCCTACTTGATGTCTAGCGGCTTAACATTACTATGGTTTTCGTACTAACATAATTTCCGTCGTTAATTTACAGAAATTCTGTAAATCATAATGATCGACCCGTAATCCCTAAAGACGGCCGCCATAACCGATAGCTCTGTTTATCGCAATTACAATTCAATTATAATCGTACTGCTTAGCCGACGGTCGAGGTAATTAATCAAATCTTATTTAACACATCAGCCTGCTAATTAATGAAAATTGTAAATCAGAATCGTTAAAAGGCTATTTCAGCATTGGGTGCATAACCAAATATCTCCCAAAAAAGAATCGCCTGCGACAACATTGCTGTTGAAGCCGACAAATTATTTGCTGCAGGATACTTTAGATTTCCCCCTGCGCAGAATGGCGCAGTTAGGCGCAAATTAATTGTATATTTATTGCCCCTTGAACACAGAACTAATTATATGAATAATTTATAAGTCGAATTCACGTGCTAGTGTGCGAATCTCTCTTTCGCTGCAGTCCGTTGCACCGCGGTCACTGGATCAAATATTAAACGAGTGTGACTCCGAAATGTGCCTGTAGTTAGTTTTGCTTCACCCAAGGCCGGCAATCGCGTCCGCTACCATTCCAATTTAGGATGTTGTTTCAGGTTAATGAAACGACAACTCCGGATTTGTTTTATGAAAACCCAAGTTTAGTGTGGCGTATTAAGATTCTATTGTTTGACTGAATAATTAATTGTCAGAGTATGTGCCGATGGTGTTGTAAACGATGTTCTCTACCCAACACCATTTCACCAGGATATGAAGTTCAGACAAGTCAATGATGTGTACGGTGTTGCTTTTAATAGGACAATAAAGTTATTTTGACAGTAGTTTGACTTTGATTGCATTTGGATGCGTCACACAATATCGATCAGGTCTTCAGTATTTTTTGAGTCGCATCATGTAGTTTTTGAAATACAGAGGACATGTTTTTTTTTTTTTTTACACGGAATGCAGACATGGTCATGAATACCAGGACATTATTTGGAGTTCATTGTTCTTATTTCGGATAACAGAATATGTTGAGTTCCGGTGCGTTTACCGGGCACGAGTCGATACGACAGAACGAGCGAAAAACGAACTATTCAAAATAATTATCAATTCACGAAAGGTTTGTTCACAACAATTACCTCTACGAGGGAAATAATGCCATGAAAAAGGTGATGGAAAGCACAATGGACATATCTGGAATACCTGATTACGAATACCAGCCAGGAGATTCCATCGGAATTGTAGTGTCAAATAGTGATGACGATGTCGAGCTGATGTTGAAGTCGGATGAATTATTGGCATCCGCAGACGACATATGTGAAATAAGATTCAATCCTGGAATACCGAAGCAGAAGATTCCTTCCCACATTCCAGCTCGTGCATCAGCACGGGCGATTCTTCGAGATTGCTGCGATTTGCGAAATGTTCCCAAAAAGACTGCACTTCGTTCATTGGCACAGTACTCATAAAATACAGATGAACGTAATTTCATAATATCGGTGGCCTCGATACAAGACGCACAACTATTTATATATAATTAACTATTTGTTCGCAAAACACACTTTTAGTTGGATCTCCTTGTGAGAAATGTGCAGTTCACAGGGATAGATTAATCGACTATCGAAATAAATGTCGTTTGGGGGTTTACGTAGCGGTGTACATTTGCCTGTGTACAAAGGCGGTTCATTTAGAACTACTCGGTGGATTAGCCACCGATGATTTTATCGCGATCCTAAAGCGCTTGTTTAGCGATCGGGAAAATCAGTCGGAATCCATTCTGATAGTGGAACCAACTTTATCGTATTTAATTTTCGTGGTGGTCAAAGGATTGATTGGCGCTTCATACCGCCAATAGCTCCTCATTTTGTAGGAATCTGGGAAGCTGCCGCTAAGTCACTTAAGCATCATTTAACTCGGACAATAGGTGATGCATTGCTTATGTATGAGCATTTATTGAAGTATTTTAACGAAATGGGAGCAATATTTAATTCCCGTCCCATATCACCCATGTCCTCGGATCCCGATAATCTTAAAACTTTGATTCCTGCCCATTTCCTAGTTGGTAGCCCTTTAACATCTTTCCTACAAGTCGACTTCACAGGTACGCCAGTTAATCGCATATCCGCCTGGCATCACGCTCAGTAATTGAAGCATCATCTTTGGAAGCGTAGGCACAAGGAATGCCTACAACAGCTGATTCGATTCTGTCGCTCTCGATGCCCAGAGGTTCGGCTGAAGGAAGGAGCACTGGTGCTCGTTTTTGTAATTGGTCCTGCTTACCTGTCCAAAAGGAAACTTTATCCTCATTTCCTCATTTTTAAACATTTTTTTATTTTCTTTCTATATTCTTAGTTTCTAAATTAAAGGCTAGACAAAAAATGCTTAAATTCTAGCTTAAATATCTTATATAATAACTTACTGGTCCTTCGCAGACCCTCTAAGCTAAACATTACTTAATATTTGTATAATTCGCCTTTCGGCGACAAAACTTTGTGGCAATACTTATAATTATTTGAAAGACAAAGAAAAATTTTAAAAACTTTGTCAATTTTTTTTTTTTTTTTTTTTCTTAAAATTTAACTTACTTACTTACTTACCAATATTTTTTTTTATTTTTTTTTTTATTTTTTTTATTTTATGTAAAATCACTTAGCTTAACTTAACTTAAATCTTATACTACCCTAATTCTAGAAAAGCTAAGTCTATGTAAGCTAGCTGATGATAGTGTGATGCTATACCGACTTTGGTATCCAGGTCTTTATATGCCATTCAACCACCAGAACTGTTGACGCTGTCTAATACTATCGTCCCGGTCTCTGTGGGAGATAGCCCTACTGAAGCGCAGGAGCTCTTCTTCGGTGCGCGTTACTTCCCGGTCGTAGCACAATCGTCCGTCTACGGATGATCTACTTACATGATAGATCAGCGGAATTCCGGATCTATCCTGTATAAGCCCTTTCATGTCCAAATCAAGGAACGCCTCTGGTGGAACAAAACCGTTGCGACGCACGTTCTCATAGTACAGGGTATTTGGATAATAGGCCCCGAAAATTAGGTCATTGGACGAGCTTATTGCTCTCGCAATATGTCCTCTGATTAATTTAATCATAAAATTATCCACCCTATTTATGTACGCTTCATTATATAAAGTCTCATTTGAGTAATACTTTTTATAGTCCGATTCCGGTGTCCGATATAATCTGAGACAACTTCTGAGACACTTTCTTTCGAACACCCGAATCTTTTCTATCAAATTTGGACCTATGTTGAACCATACTGGGCAACCATATATGAGCATTGGCCTGATTAGCGTCATGTAGCATATGACTTTTACCCTGCTGTCAAGTTGGCTACTATGAAATAGCCTCCTTGTCATAGCAAAAGTTTTCCTCGCTTTGAGCAAAGCAGCCTCTACATGTCTGTTGAAATATAGATATTGGTCTAGCCAGATGCCCAGGTATTTAACTAAACTCTTGGTTTCCAGTTTATCTCCATGCGGTCCCACGATAACTAGCTTTCGCCAGTTTTTCCTTGTGTCGTACGTGGCTTTATATAATGGAGTTCTAAATAGGATGGCTTCACATTTCTGGAAGTTGATCTTAAGTTTCCAGTCATCGCAATAGCGCTGCACTTTGTTGAAGTCTCGCTGTATTAACCTATTTATGATCGCAGCTTTCGGAGCTGTTCTGTAAATTATGAGATCGTCTGCGTACGCAATAGCCTGCGGAAGTGCATCTAATAAGTCGCTAATGTAAATGTTAAAAAGAATCGGAGAGAGTACCGCGCCCTGTTGCAAGCCATTCTTGATATTATACGTCATATTAGAGGTCACATTACCACTTTTGACCACGAACCTCCTGTCCTTTGACATATCGTAAAGTACATATAGTAAAGGCTTATGTATGCCATATCTGACCAGTTTGTAATACAACCCTTCGATCCAGACGGTATCAAAGGCTTTTTCCAGGTCGATCAGACAGGCACCTGTGCATTGGTTCCTACATTTATTCCATTGTAGACCAGTTTAGCTGCGGCATGTGTGGTTTCATGACCCGCCCTAAAGCCAAACTGGTTGTTTGGAATAATGCTATTGTCGTCTACCCATTTTAGCAGAGCTTTGCTAATGATTTTTTCAAATACTTTACTGATGCTTGGGAGTAAACTTATCGAACGCATGTTCATTGGGTTTGTACAGTCTTTGCCCTTTTTTGGGATGGGCTGAATGATAGCCGTTTTCCAACGCGCGGGATAATATGCATTATTCAACGCGTTGTTAAACAGGACCGTGTATATATCTATTGCCTTTGGGGGCAGGTTCTTGAGTACGATGTTAGGTACTCCATCTATTCCCACTGACTTTTTGCTTCTTAATGAGTCGAAGATACTCTGGATTCCTTCCCTTGTGATTAAAAGGCTATTAGCCCCACCATTGGCATTAATGTCGATTGACAGATTATCGTCACTGAATTCCGTAAAACCCGATTCTCCGATTGCCAATGTGAAATTTCATTCCGGAGGTGCAGGTGATTCAGTCGAATTCTGTCCTCCAGGTCATTGTTTCGGCGAATGCTTTCATTCACCTTGTACATTTCCTGAAAGACAGCTCCCACAGCGTTCGCCCTCTCCAAAGGATCTTCGATCACGAAGAGCTCACTATTGAGGATAGCGTTCTCTGTATCTATGCCAATGTTGGTTAGCAGCTGCTTGTTTACCTCGGTACGTGGAATTTGGAGACACTGAATCTCGTTTTGATTATTTCTCCTGAATATTTTATTTATTTGTGGGAACATATTCGGGTTATTAGTTTTTATAGCTCGAATTCTGTTGTTCCAATACAAATTTGTTGCTAATCTATAATTAGCTTTAAGTAATTGTTGGAGGTTTTTTAATTGAGATTTCAGTGATATTATCTCCTGGTCTTGTCTGTCTGTAAACTGTCTGTGTAATTGTTTTAATTTCGATAGCAGTCTGCTCTTTTTCTTGTGGAGTGCGTTTATTGTTGCGTTTCTGTACATGTTAATGTGATCTGTAACTGTTGTTTTGGGAATTGTTTTGTCCATTGTTTGTTTTACGGCTTCGTCCATTTGTTGAATGTATTTGTCGATTTCGTCATTAGTCAGGTTTCTGTTTACTGGCAGATTAAAGTCATTCGAACGAAGTTCTCTTGTTAATGATCTGGTGAACCGCGGCCATCGCATTGCCCGTAAGCAGGGGGTCCGCTACACCCTATGCACTTATAGAATATGGGGAAATGAAAGCACACGGCTCCGCTCTGCATAAACGTCGTTTAGGCGCTCCTTTTATTTCTCTTGTATAAATGACATTTGAGTGTTCCTTTTATTTTGTACATGAATATTATTTGAGTGTTCTTTTGTTTCTTTTGTATAATGTTATTTGAGCGTTGCTTCTATTTTGTATATGAATGTTATTCGAGTGTTCTTTTTGTTTCTTTTGTATAATGTTATTTGAGCGTTCCCTTACTCCGCTACTTGTTTCCTTTAAGGAGACCGACTTTTGCATTATGAGAGGGAGTCTCGGTACATTAATAACACCACGCGAATACAAACTAAAGGGTTAAGCACTACACCGATGTAAGGGGGGCGGTCTCCCATGTCTAGTATTAATCGTTCTTTGGATGGGCTGGTGCGCGATGAGGGATTGGTTTTTCCCCTAGACGTCTGTTGCGATACATGTTCCTTTACTGCCGACACGGTCGATCCGCGTTTCATTCACGTTTGAGGAAAACCGAAAGAGTTCAATGAAAAGTGAATCGGCGAACAACAACGTACGGGAGAACGTCGTTTTCCTAAAGAGCACGGGTTTCCAAGGACGGGGTGCTCAACGGCGATGTGCGGACGCCCGAATCCGACGCGTTATTTAGAAATATTCTTCCGACCGTGACAGGGCAACGACCTCGACTTGACTCCTCGGTGAGTTAGTATTCCCTTGATGTGTATGGCTCGGCGGATGGATAGCGACTACTTGGTGTGCGCGCGTTGGTAGGTGAACGACGACTGACTTATGAATGAGAAGGATTCATTCAATGCGTCGTCGCGGTGCGTCATAGCGAAATTAGGCTCGCTGCCAATTACGAAAAATTTTGGAGGAGTTGTTATGCTCGCATAAGAACTCAGTTCCAGCGAATTCCGGCCGTACAGGCTGGGTTGAATTCGTTGGTTGGGTGTACCGGGAAATTGGCTTTGGGGACGCGAGCAAGCATGGGCATGCATTTTCGGGGGAAATTGGAATTGCTTGGGTGCAAGCAAGGAATATTATTTGGGTGAAACGTTAACCGAAGTAATTTCGGGGAAATGTGCGCGGCTTGGTTAGCTGTTAATGTTCCGTTGAGGATTTGGATATGCGTTTTGTTATGGCATATGAATTTCGGGGAAATTAAAATTGCTTGGTCACAAAGAGAAAATATGAATTAAGTGGAGAATTGACCGAAGCAATTTTGGGAAAATGAATGCGCGGATGGTTAGAATATATTCGGTTGAATTATATTCTGTTGGAGGTTTGGAAAATGTTTTATGGCAGATTGGGAGATGTATGCTATTGGTGAGATGTATACTATTGCGGATTGGGTTTTTGCCTGTTTGCAGGTTAGGGTTGTGGGTTGGTGTGATGTAGAGAACCCCCACAGTTCTACTCTGGCTATGCTGTCGTAGGTGGCCTAAAACTATATAAACAGATGATATAATGGAATCTTAATTTCCAGACATTTTTCCATCGCCTGCCTAAGGGTGAAATCTGATCAATCGCTGATTTGCCTGGGATGAAGCCACACTGATATTGACCAATGATGGCTTTAGCGTATGGGGCTATCCGATCTTGTAGGATAGTGGAGAGTATCTTATAGGCGGTACTCAGCAATGTTATACCCCTATAGTTGCTGCGCAGTGTGATATTTCCTTTCTTATGTATGGGGCAAATTATACCGCGACGTCAATCTTCCGGCATCTCCTCTTGCTCCCATACGTGCACCATGATCTCATGAATTGTGTGATGTAACGCTGTCCCTCCTTGTTTGATCAGCTCAGATGATATGCCATCAGCTCCAGGGGCTTTATTTGATTTGAGCTCTCTAATGGCTTTTAATGTTTCCTCAATGCTTGGTGGCGGCAGCATTTGGTCTTGATCTTGCATTGGTAGAGCCTCCAATTCTTCTGTGAGGTGACCATTTAGCAATTCATTGAAGTGCACTTCCCATCGCTCCAGAATGCCTTCAGGATCGGTGATCAGATTACCCCCTTTATCCTTGCAGTAAGTGCAGCGTGATGTGTACCGCGTCATACTGCGGATTATTTGGTAGAACTTCCGCGCCTGGTGCGGACCTCGCTCTCTACTTTTCTCTATTTCACAGACAACGGTTTTTTTCCCCGGCACTTTTCTTTTGCCTATGAAGCCTTTTTTCAGGTCTTCTGAGCTCTTTGTATTTCTCTTCGCGCACCCGCGTCCTATGAGACTGCTGCATTGCCCGGTATGCAGCATTCTTACGTTCAGTCGCTAGCTTTCACTCATCATCAAACCAGTCGTTCCGATCACTAGGACTACTGCCTAAGATGGAGTTGCTAGTACTAATGACAGTATTCTTATGGCGTGTCCGTTCGTCTTCTACGCCCGGCATTCTGGCTTCAGGACTTACTCTCCCACCGTCGAGCTCTTCAAGGGCGAGTCAACGCATGACCAAAGGTGTTACTGGTATTCTCATTGCGTAAGGCAGCCGTGTTGTTTCGAACCTGATCCGCGGTTGCAATACGTCTCCCTAAGGCAATCCGCGCTCGGAAAACTGTACCAACAAGATAGTGATCCGAGTCGACGTTGTCACCTCGGTACGTTCGTACCGTCATCAGGTTTGAGGAGTGGCGGCGATCTATCAACACGTGGCCAATTTGGTTGCGAGTGGCTCCATCAGGTGATACCCAGGTGACTTTGTGGATTTCTTTACGCGGAAACCTGGTACTCGTAACGACAAAGCTTTTGGATGCTGCCAATTCGATGACTCGTAGTCCATTGTCATTAGTGTTTTCATGCAAACTATGGGAACCGGTGTAGTGCCTGAAAACCGGCTCCCGACCTATTTTTGCATTCAAATCACCAAGAACGATTTTCGCATCGTATCTTGGGCAGGCATTGATGGCCCGTTCGACGTTCTCGTAGTATTCTTCTTTTTCGTCGTCATGGGACTCCTCTGTAGGTCCGTGAACGTTTATGAGGCTTATGTTCGTAAACTTGCCTCGCACGCGAAGAATGCCTAGCCTTTCATTTATTGCATTAAAGCTGATGATAGCAGGCTTCAGTTTTTGGCTGACTAGAAAGCCTACCCCGAGCACATGGCGTTTTGCGTGACAGCTGTAATAAATTTCATTTGAATAACACCGCTCCCCATCCATCTTATTTCTTGTAATGCTGTTATGTCAGCCTTATATCCGGACAGGGCATCGGCTAGGTGCTGTGCAGCTTGAGCTCTGTATAGTGAGCGTACGTTCCATGTAAAAATTCTTAAATCATTTAGCCGTTTTCGTTTCCGTGGTCGTCGTCGTGTATCCGGTCCATATCCGAGGCTTGTTAAATTTGCCATAATAATTCATTTTTACGGGCCTGGTTATTAGCCTTGCGCCAACCTTACTCAGGATGTCGCTGCATGCATTGGTTCACGACTTGGCGGGTGTCAAAGTAGCTATGCAGGGGTGTCACGTGGAGACTGCATGTCAACTTGGATTGAACAGGGACAGGAATCGTCCTGGCCTTCGCCGAGTTGAAAGCAATCAGAGACTTTGCCCTGTATGTTCGCACCCATCCCCCATTGTTTCAATATGCAAGGCGAATGCTCTCGTTAAGACCACCGCATTGTATACCGTTTTCTTTAGTTAAATTTTCATTGTCTTACCTATCTAACGCAAAACTTCTTCATGATGATTCTACTTAGAGATTCGAGAATTATTCTCCTTTTCTTATTAACATTCATCAGTGACTAACAACGTTCTATGTCTTGCTGCCACCTTTTCCATTGCATTATTAAGCTTTCAAATTTTAAAGGACATTCTGTTCTCGGCCATTCGAGCAAACATTCACTTCTTAAAATTAGTTTCACAACAGACCTTGAGTGTTTGGAAAGTTTCAAAACAACTAGATGTGCTCTTGAATCAACCAACCCAGCCAACAAGAGAGATTTCAAAACAGTTACCCAAAAAATTGGAGAAAACAATATTAACAATTAGTTAAGTGTTCAGCTTAACGACGCACTTTACAATTCGCTGTTTTATAAAACTTTTCGTTTCGGCTTCATTTTTAAGCTCGACACTAAGTCCTTGGATTAGAGAGAAAAACGCAGTACCAGAAAATGATTCTTTTACTTTTCGCGGTTAAATTATAATGGCGGAAATTATGTTCCGCTACATAAGAAGACTCGTCCAAGCGTTGAATTTCCTTTTACGGAGATCTTCTGGGCATTGCCATCCCTTGGACATCATCGTTGCATGTGCAACTAACTTTCACGGTATTATGTTCAAATTCATATTTATCCGTTTCATGAAAAAGTTTGTAACTACCGGTCGCAGATAATTATTTTTATTCCCACAGCAAGTTTACCCGTTGGCAGAGCTTCAATGGTCGGTGGTATCGCAGCTGTTGTTAATTTCTGTTAGTATTATGGCAGAGGCTCACCTATTGTTGGAAGATATCTTTAGTGAAATGAAGGAGAACAAGTCCATTAGGATGTGAGTATCTCGTTTGCGAAGAGAAAATTGTGGCGCGGGCAAATGCAGATACAAAACATCCTTTACATCTTAATAGTCCTGCTGACTATACAATATCGTGTTTCATACCTGATCCACTATGCAAATACTCTTAAGTGCACGGCACTTAAATAGGTTAATTCTGTGCATGTACCCCCACACAAGGGTTGGTGGTATATTAGTGCCAAGATCAGATTTCATTTAACCTTAATCCTGCATGCTCTGAAGCCGACGAGGATATTGTAACGGATACGATTCCGGTAATGCTCTCAGTCTACACTAAACGATGAGGGTGACAAGAAAAATTGCTTCTGAGGACCAAAACTGACAGCAGCATTTTTACTTCTTCAGTTCTTTTGTTTTCGAAGAATTTTGTTTTCAGTTTTCTGTTTTTTCCTTTTTCATTTTTAAAACTAAAAGGACGAGAAGAAGCATACACACACTCGATTACAGCGTACGTTTGCCGAGTAACGGTTTAAGTGGTGATCCTTTTGAGAACAAGATGGCGAAAGCAGAGTATAAATCTTTAAGGAGCGCATTCCTTGAAAGCTCGTTTTTGAGGCGGGATGAAAATGTCGACAACCCAATAATAAGTGAAAGAGGGCGAGAAGTGGAATAAAACTATTCAAATATCCCATTACATTTTCTGTTGGAATGGGATAACGAACACGGCGATGGTGGTGATGATGATGATGATACTGGTGTCGGCTTTAGCCGGGTAAGGGTGTTACTTCCCACTTCAGTGGTGAACTCTAAAGCTAAATCACGAAGGTGCAAGTAAAAGGGAGCTCTTCAGTACTGACGCAGTGTAATGGATATGTTCTTCTGGTAATACTCTCGGCTTAAGCATTTCGCTAACTTATATGCAGCGCATACACAAGTGCGCTCTATTCATTTGGTGTATCTTTTTCTTGGCACTCGTTGAGTTACGAGAAAGTATGTTGAAAAGATTTGTTTTCGAATGTATCCGCTAGTGGTATGACTAATGACTGGGTTGAGAGTTGTTGGGTCACATAAGTCGAGATATGTATACACATGTAAGTGCATATATTTTTTCCTTTTTATCATTTTCGTTGGTAGAAAAAATATACTAGAGGCGAACGGCCGTAATTTGGGACAGAAATCTTGGTAGAAGTATCCATTTCGCAACTAAGTAGTCGGACTCCTTTGTACTAGTGAAAACCGGAAGAAGAGTAGGGATTATGCAGAGTAAATAACGAGTTGTCAAATTATCATATGAACTTCTTTAGACGTTACACATTCTGCAAGTTAAAAATAAAAGCGGTCGAGGGCATCACACATCATCTGTTCTCTCGCTGCTGCTTCTTAAATATTTATCTCTGTCGGTTGGTTGGTCTATTGAGGAATGTAGGATGATTTCCAATTCTGTGATGGTAGTAAGTTCATAATTATTCAGTGTCAACTGGCTTATTAAAAAAAAAATGTTCGGGTGTTTTAGTTAACTTACCTTCTTATTCAGCGTCACAAATTTCTCCAGGATACGTTGCTGCTAGTATTATTGTTAGGTTTTATAAGTAGGTTTAGTTCAGGGAGCGAGTGTCCTTATCCTGAAAAGGAGAAGGGATCTGTATAGACCGCTCCTGAAAACCGTCCTACAAAGGGGTGGCCGCCGTGCTTCCTCAGATCCTGAGGGAAGAACAACGTCCTTGGTGTGGCCTCAGTCCTCGTCTCCGCTGGTTTCCGTGGGGGGCTGGTGATACTCCTAATCTACAAGAGTGTCTTTTGTAGAGATAGCACGGCTTTAGTTACCAGGTGTTGGATAAAATTAAAAGTTCGTTTTGTTTTCTTTGATACGTGTTTATTTCTTTACTCAAGTTAGTCAAAGATTTTCCTGAGGTACTTCCTTCAGGCGCAGTGTACATTCATTTACTGCGGCTTGCTCCTGGGGTACTTCCTTCCAGGACAAATAATAAGATTAAACTGCGGCTCGGAGATCACTTTACTATTCCTTTATAAAGGAAAACAAATCGAGATTTGTATCCCGAAAATACACATTTTCATACAACAATCTCGATTTTTGGGTATCCTGAGTGAGATGCTCAGTGCTTACTTTAGATAAGAATTCAATTTCTTGAAGTCTTACGAGACTATTTCGCAGATGTGGGAATGTATCTGGATTTTGGTTTTCTATTTGTTTTTCTTAATGGGAATTTTCAGATAGAGACAACGATCTCTGAATTTTGAGTTTTGATGACGCCGTGGGGCAAATGTTAAGCGATAAACGAATGTTTGATTCGTTTATTGCCAATTTTGGATCATGCTTGGGTTAATTTGGGTTTTGATAGGATTTTTGGGTTTAGTGTATTATTGGTGGGATTTGGATGTAGGAATGGGGGAAAAAGGTGGTAGGGCTTTTTGGAGCACTACATTATCAATTTCAGGGCTAAGACATACGGTTCACACCCTTTTGTTTTTCATACTTTTATCTACGTACCTTAATCTCACAAGCAAATGCATGGTATTTTATTTATTTATTTATTTAGTGAAGACGGAACTCTCATATATTTAGCTATATATTTACAAGCGTAAAAAAAAACCAAATACATATCTTAAAACTAAAATATTAAACGTATAATTAAAAAAAATTAAAAAATAAGAAAATAAAAATGTTAAGTAATAAAAAAATGGATATGGTGGGTAGATGGCGGGGTGAGTGGTGGGGTGGTGGTGGATAGGGTGGTAGGATAAAATGGTAGGGTGTTGGAATGTGTACGGGTTCTACGGGTGTAAACGGTGGGTGGGGCAAAGTCAGGAGTGGGAAGAGCGGAGACCGAGTTTAAGTGCAGTAGAGGTGTGGGGGTTCTCTATATTACGCGGAGAACCAACCCATAATTACAACCTAATTTCGTCCGCTGACCGCGCACCACCTCAACCCAAATCCCTTCCGTCGGCCTATTTCACCTGCAAAAGGTAAATACCAAAGGACGCATAACCTGAATTCATTCTTCTATGCAGATAATGCATAACTGAATTCAGCCCTTTTATGCGATATGACATCAATATTCATAGATCACATGAGATTTCTACCGGAAATCAATAATCTCATGTATGGTTAGCAACAGCAAAGTCTGGTCAAGCGACGCAGTTGCTATATAGTGAAACCGCTTGGGTAATATCAGATTCTTTTAGTTTTGTTCCCACGCTGATATTATCCCAAGCCAACGCGGCGTCCTTCGACCTCCCCCAGACACGGCTATTCGCTGGGGATCAATGTACTTAGTAGTCAGGTAAATAGCACGAAAAATATGCTTTTCATTCCACCCCACTTCCCCTTCTCGGAGTGCATTGCACTCTGAGATCAATCCAATATCAAACTGGGTCATGCGGTCACCATTGGTTTTGTTTTCGTTGCATGCGAAGGCAAACCATCCCTGGGATCATCACGCTCTCCGTTTCAGTTCTCACATTCTCTCTAAGTACATTGACTGTTGAATAAATTCGCAAGAGTTTATTCACGTCGATGGGTGGGGAAATGAGAGAATGCGGATGATTGTGCGATGGAGATTGGTTGATCGTGTGGATATAACCAGGCAGTCGAATTTCAACCCTTAGAGAGTGCGCACGCAAAGAGTCGTTTTTCATTCGGTGCAGTGCGCATACCCCGATCCAATAAAGTCTCTACGCGAGTACTAAAGATCCTCCTTACTAGTGAAATCCATTTTTCCATTCTTTCCTCTGTTCACCGTGCGTCCAATTGAACCTAATAATTAATCAATAAACCGTGTCGCGAATATACCCAAATTAACAATGTAAAGCGCCCTTATTAAAGTAAATCAAAGGAGTTGCATCGCTCAATGCGAGACGTCTTGAAACATGTACTATAGCTTATCACTAAGAAACTGTTAATACAAAACCAAAGAAAAATTATGTGGACATATTGAGTGCAATTTAACAAAATATAAATATAAGTTAACAAATGTTAACAATAAAAAGCAGTGATCACCTGCCACCTCCAAGCGTTTTATCCAAATAGTAGGGGGTATAAGTGAACCAGTCCCCGTGCTGGCACAATTACTTTTACCCCACAGAGGTGTGGTAGAAATCGAAGGAGGTAGGGTAAGACCTCGGCAATCACGAAAGGGTTCATTAGAGCCTTAAGAAGTGTGGTGGGTGGGCAAATAGAAGAGACGAGGGTTTCGGGTGTTACGGGGGTTAATGTGGTGTGCGATGGCGGAGAGCAAGCTTGGGTAGTTGATTGTGCCTGAGAGTAGACGGTGAATAAAAAGGACATCGGCATGAATTCTGTGTTCCTCAAGTGTGTTGAAGTTAATCAGGTGGAACCGACTTGTGTATGGAGGGGTGGGGGGGGGGGGGGGGGGCGCTCCGGGGATTCTCCCAGTTCGGTCCGCGGAGGGCAAAATGCAGAAAACCACGCTGCACGGTTTCGATTCTGCGAATATGGGACGAGTAGTGTGCAGACCAAAGATGACTGGCGTATTCAAGAAGGGGGCAGACGAAGGCTATGGCTAGCGAACGGGAAACGTAAGAATTAGGGAATTCTTTAGACCAGCGTTTCACACACCCAAGAGCAGAGTTGGTGGTTAAGAATAGTGTCATAAATATGCGGAACGAAGCTAAGCCCCCTGTCATATAAACTCCCGAGGTCACGTATCGAAGGCACAGATGATATATGCTGGTTTAGCAGGAAGTAGAAATATGTAGGGGAAGTGGGACGCTTGCGGTAGAAGGTGATGTTGAGTTCGAGGCAGTTATTACGGCACCAAGTTGAGAAGCTGTCGACATCCTTTTGGATAAGTGAGGAGTCGAGAGGAGAGATGATCGTTTTGTAGAGTTTAGTGTCGTCCGCATAGAGGGAGATGGATAAATATTTGATAATGGAGTCCACGTAATTGATGGTCAACGCCATTGATGGCCAACGTCATTGATGGTAAATGTCATTGATGGTAAGGATAAATAGGAGGGGACCTAGATGACTGCCCTGGGGAACCCCTGGCGTGGGAAGAAAAGGATTGAAAAGGGAGAATCTGAATTTGATCGATCTTTCAGATAAGAAGATAACCACTTAATCAATAGGGGTTCGAAACCCAGGGAGAACAGCTTAAAAAATATGAGATTATGGGAGATTTTGTCAATGGCCTTGCTGAAATCTGTGGTGATTACATCGACTTCGTTGCCATTCTCTGAGGCACGAAGAGTATGGGATGAGAACTCGGCCAGATTGGTTGTGGTCGACCTACCCGAAAGGAAACCATGCTAGCTGGGTGAGATGATGGATTTACAACGGAAAGATAACGCGTTGTAAAGAATTCCTTCGAACAGTTTAGGGATATGGGAGTGGTTGGCGATGGGGCGGTAGTTGCTTATATCGTTTTTAGGTCCCATTTTAAGTATGGGGATGACATAAGAGGATTTCCAAATACTAGGGAAGATACCTTGTGTAAGGGATAGATAGAAGATTTTTGATAGCGGGAAAAAAGAGAAGGACAGTCGGGAGTCCATCAGGTCTAGGGCTGAACTCGTCTTTGAGTAAGTATAATTTCTCCTTAACTACGTGACGCTGAATAATTTGAGGGGTGAAGGGGCCAAAGGAGAAGTATGTGAAGTAAGACGGGATAGGGTCGAAGGAGATGTCCGTGAAGGATTTATTGAAGAACGAAGCGAATAGATTGGCAATACTTAGCGGGTCGGTTGATGTAATCGTGTCATAGGAAAAGGAGTTAGGATAGGCGCTGGATTTACCTTTGTAATTTATAAAGAAGAAAAAAGATTTGGGGTCATTGCTCAAGTTGGATTGTGTTTTTGTGATGTGGTTGGAGTAGAGGGAGTTGTAGAGCACGGTAAATTTATAAAAGGAAACGAGATAGTTGGAGTCGTTTTGGAAGGAACACGTTTTTAGGAAAATGTTCCACAAGTTATTTCTCTTGTTCCGAAGTGTGCGGAGTGTGCGGTTGTACCATGGGGGCGATGAAAGCGATGACCTGTGACGAGAATAGGGGACATATAGAGCAATAGCATAGTAGATCTCCTTATAGAGAGTGGCAGTACCTTTTTCTATCCCCAGATGGTCAAAGCGAAACGCGGTTTTGCTCAGATGCTCATTTAGGAGGAGGAAGTTAGCTTCGTGGAAGTTGTAGGAAAAGCTGTCATCAGGTAGAGAAGGCTAGGTTTGTTGTAGCCTTTCACTCGTGGAGCGTGTCTCCTTGTCCTGAAAGAGACGAGTGCTCTCAAGACCGCTCCTGAGAAAGCTCGTTGCAGTCCCCACTGTGCTTCTCAAACCTGAGGAAAGAGCAACGACCGATTGTCGAATAAGGGTCTGGGAATCGGCCGGATTCAATTAAAAACTCAATAACAATGTATAATAAGTTTGGCTTTTATTTATTAGATTTAGTTTATGTTTACTTTTAGTTTGGTTTTTCCGACAGCACGTTGAATTTCTTATACTGATTCATACATCTCGAACCACCCTCTTCCAGGTAAACTTTGATGACGAAAAGTAATTTTATTTACGAGCGTTAAGGGTTGCTAAGAAAATTTGAATGAAATATTTTAAAGTGAACCAGTCACAGAAACAATAGACTGTTTATAAGGCTAGCGACGTAATGTTAAATCATGTAGGACAACATTCTGGTATACAAACCCACGTATTCACTATATAGGGCAGTTCATCCGTAATCTCTAACGCTCCAAACGAAATTAGGTATCTGGTAGAAATTGTTTAAATAAAGAACTAAAAATTTGAGTTCTAGCTAATTTAGCAATCAAGTCATGTTTTGGTTAGAAAAGGGAGTTTGAACTGAGACAGCCCTCAGATTCATCCTTACCAATGCGCCGTGTTGGCGTTGTGAAGCTGGCACGAAAGAAATTCTATTTGATTGTGGCGACGGTTTCTGGTGATGCAAGCCCTACTGTTTTGACGTCGCCTTGATAATAAAACTAGTGGTCATTTGTGCCACTGCTCTAACCCTCCTCTCAGTCGGTGTATGTTTGTGAAACACGTCATTTAGTAAATATCGTATAGATACTAACACAGATAAAGTACGATGTGCTGTGTTTCTTTTAGAAAGACTGTCTCGGGGCACGAGTGAATCGAAGTCACGTTTAAAAAAAACTATACTGCGGGTATTTTGACGTTTCTTGGAGTGAAAAAAAGATGATTCCGAACAAAGGGAGTATAGTAATATACTCTCTACTCTCTATGATATAACTAAAACTAAAGCCGTGTAAGCCGAGTCCTATCAAGGAAAGAGTCAACGTATCAAACTAAGCTGCATCAGAAAAGATTAAAATATGTACTAATTTCGAAAAGATAATAAATTTAATTCAAAAAATGTTGAACTTATCTTAAATCAGTAGGAAGATTTATTCTAACACTTAACGATATAGACTCTAGTATCAAGCACCCCTTTATTTCTCTTTATGCCGATGATACTAAACTTTCTAAGATGATCGGGTGTCCTTTTGACTCCTCCCTTCTTCAAACTGACCTCGATATTTTCTCGGTTTGGTCCATAAAAATTGGCTCAAGCTAAATATCCTCAAATGTGACTCGATCACCTTCTCACGGAAGCGCCCCCTTTTCCTACCGCGGTCATATTACCTACCTACCTAATCGATAACACCCGCAAAATCGATTTGCGACCTGGGCATCTTATGTGACAAGAATGACAAGGAGCTTGATTTTCTTTCACATACTGATGTCATGATCTTCGAATCCAATCCTGCTCTTGGTCTTGTGAAACGCTGCTCGAAGGACTTCTCTAATCCCTGCATTACCCGTTCGCCTTAGATAACCTTCGGGCGCCCTCTTGTAGTTAGGTCTGGCCGCCTTATCATATGTCCCACATTCACAGGATCGAAAGCGTTCAACACCGTTTCTTACGTTTAGCCCTCCAAGGATTGAATTGGGAGAAGCCTCTGATCCTATCTCCATACACAAGTCGTATCCATCTAATTAACCTCAAAACCCTTGAACAGCGTAGAAATCATGCAGACATTTTCTATATCCGCCGATGCGATCAATTGCCTAAACCTGCTCTTTTTCATCCCATTCCACATTAATCCTGTAACTTGCGGAATGCTCGCTTCTTCTACTTGCCTACCCACCACACCTCTTCCGGTTCTAATATACCCATTTCACGAAAGTTACGGAAGGCCAACTCCTACCCCATCTCCTTTGACATCACACGACCCCGGACTGATGAAAAGTTTTTCTAACTACCTAAACTTCATATTCCCTAACTATCAGGAAACCGTACATTAAAAGTGCGTGTGTGTTTGTGTGTTTTTTTTTTGATGCGTCAACGCATGTGGAATCTTCATAGATACTAGCAGCCCGTGCTACTAGCATGCACGATTCGTGTACCTGGAACGACGGTTCCAAGTCGCACGCCTGCGTACTAAACCGCACCCTCGCTCCCGTCAACCACTCTCCCCGCGGGACTGCCGTTAGGTATTACTTCGCGGGGCTGGTTAGCTTTGTGTTTTTTTAAGCTGCTCTCTCCATGTCGGCTATTTGTGCTTGTCTTACTTTCTCGATTCTTCTAAGTTCGAGTTGCACTTTGGTCACATAAGTGCTTATCTCCATCCAGTTATCCTCGGAGCATAGCATCTGCTCTATGAGGTCTTGCGGGCCTGGGAGATTGGGTCTTCCTTCGTTGAAGCGTCTGCAGTGGAACACCACATGCTCCGTATGTTCCTCTTGGTTTGGACACGCTGGACACAACGGTGAGCTGCTGTGTCCAAAACTATGCAGATATTTGCGATATCCACCATGGCCGGTCAGGAACTGGGTAAGATGGTAGTTGCAGGCACCGTGGTCTCTCTTCATCCAGGTGGCGATAGATGGGATTAATTTGTACGTCCCACCTGCCTTTCGTGGTGTTGTCCCACCGAGTTTGCCATATGGTTAATGAGGTTGCTTTCTCTTCCTCCTTGATCTCCTTGACTGCTGTTGGTTCCAGTTGCCTTGACATTCTCTTGTTGTAGATTCTTAACATCTCGTCCGCAAGGATATCAATTGGAACCATTTCGGCTACGACAAAAGCAGCTTCGTCCGAGATGGTTCAAAAACCGCTGATGGTTCTTAAGGCACAGAGTCTATAGACTGACGTCAGCTTTCTCCTCGCTTCCTTCGTCGTCAGTATACTGGCCCAAACAGGGGCGACGTATACGAGTAGTAGGACCGAGGTCACTACTCTAGACATCAAGATTCTTCGTGGATATCCAGGTCCTCCGATGTTTGGTAGTATTCGAGCAAGTGCTGCTTGCAGCATTGACGCTTTTTTGCTAGAATACTTGACGTGCTCTTTGAATTGTAGCCTGTTGTCGATCAGAACTCCTGGATATCTCCTAGATATCTCCTGCCTCTGTTTTGTGGTCTGCTAGCTCGAGACCAACGGATACCAGCCATTCTTTGACTTTCACCACTGCCTCGTTAGTAGCTGCCTCTATCTCATGAATATGTTTTGCCACTGTCACAAGGGCAATGTCGTCCGCAAAACCTATCAACTGGACCTGAGACGTTGTGGTATTTTACACCATCGTCTGTTGCATACCACAGCTTCCTGTTAGTGAGGTAGCTGGAAATTATTCTCTGGAGGTAGTGTGGGGTGCCCATTCTGTGAAGCGCTCTATTTATGACTGACCATTTTGCCGAGTTAAAGGCATTCTTTATGTCCAGTGTTACAACTGCACAGTATTCCTTTGTGCCCCAGAGCCATCTCTCTCCACTTATTGCTTCCGTCGCAATGTCAACTACACTCTTTATGGCATCGACGGTGGAGCGCGATTTTCTAAACCCGTATTGTTGGTTCGATAAGGCTGCTTTTTCTTCTGCTACAGTTAGCAGTCTTTCGTATATCACTCTTTCCAATATCTTTCCCATAGTGTCTAGAAGGCATATTGGGCAATATGATGAGGGTTCTCCAGGTGGGTTTTTACTTTTTGGTAGGAGCACCAAGTGTTGCAGTTTCCAAGTTTCTGGAAAGACACCTTCCTCTAGACACGTTTGCATGGTGGTTATAAACATGCCCGGTCGACTTTCAGCTGCCGCTTTCACCGCCTTGTTTGTAATTCCGTCAGGACCCCGCGCTTTGCCGTCCTGTATCCTCCTGCATGCTGACTGTAGCTCGTCCGCCGTGATTCTCGGGATGTCCTCCACCACTGTCTCGCTTATTATGTCGTAATGTGGGGATGTGCCTTGTGGGAATAGTTGGTTTACTATTGACCTCAGCATTTTTGGACATCATATCTGCGGGGACCTGGAACCATTCAGCTTACTCAGTACCATCTTGTATGCCGTACCCCATGAATTTATATCGGCTCCTTCGCATAGGCTTTTGAAGGACCTCGTTTTGCTGTCCTTGATCGTTTTTTGTAGATTGCGCCGTGCTGACCGTGTGTGCGTGTGTGTGTGTGTGTGTGTGTGTGTATGTGTGTGTCCTCACAGAGGAAGTAACTGTAAAGTGCGGACGTTGTATATACGCACAAGTGAACTAGTGTGTATTCCACTACTCATGTGTTACAGTGAATTCAGTGGTGATTATATATAATAAAGAAATATAATAAGTACTTGTGCGGATGTGTAAGCTTGCACAAATGTGCACTTTCGGGAAATCACTCCCGAAACAATTAAAAACTTAAAAATAATAAAGACAAAATAATAATAGAAAAATGGCGGAAACAAATATGTGTTATGGGAAAACTAGTTCAGCGAAACGTACGAGTATAACCGACAATTCATCAGGAAAGGAAAGTAATGCGTGTGAAGTTGACATCACAGAGAATAATGATGTCACTACTCAGGAGTAGGAAACAAATGCGGAGAATTGGCCACACAAAAGGAAAATAAAACAGAAAACATTGACACATATATCACCTCTATGAAAAAACGAAAAATAACAAACAAATGAAGTAAGTTGTAAGTTGGCCAATGTTAATTTTAAAATTAAAAGAATTGGTTTAGAAAAATATAGCGTAGCATGTGACAGTGTTAAAGACTATAATGAATTCAAAACAGTTTTAGAAAGAGCAGAAAACGAGTACCTTACGTACACACCTAAATCGAAGAAAACAATCTCCA
Source organism: Microdon myrmicae (assembly GCA_963931805.1). NCBI lineage: Eukaryota > Metazoa > Arthropoda > Insecta > Diptera > Syrphidae > Microdon > Microdon myrmicae. The sequence goes on along the minus strand of OZ007501.1, from coordinate 33,439,993 downwards.
TGTTACTCAAAGGAGTAGATCGGGAATTTTCACCCGAGGAAATCCTTGAGGAACTTAAGTCTGCCGAAATTGGCAGTTTAAAATTCATTTCTGTAAAGTCATTCTCCACCTCATTTTCATGAAAAAGCAATCGCATGCTGCCTTTTTTTATAATTTTGCTAAGCCCTAATAGCAAAATTGATGGCCGGAGACAGATAAAACATCTCAACTAGCAAATGGTGAGTTGGAAAAAAATCCATAAAGCTAAAACGGTGTTACAATGCATGCGTTGTCAACGATGCAGTTTATGGTATATGCGTCAAGTGTCTAAACATTCATAACACTGGGGAATGTTCACTTGGAAATGAAAAATTATAAGATAAACGCAAACTAGCCTGTGTACTATGCAAAAATTCAGCTCATACTACTAATTTTAGAGGATGCAACAAAGCCCTTAAGGGTAAAATGGATAACCTAAAGCTTGAGATCGAAGATCAAAAACGAATTAAAACTCGTTTTTACAACTATTTCGTTGCGCTCAGCATGCCATATGCTCAAATAACCTCCGGCTTAAATAATCCAATCAACTTAGCACCAAAGCATCAACATGCGATGAAAGCACAGAAGTAGAATCAGATATAAAAATGATTCTCCTCAACACGCGCTCGTACTTCCAAAAAATAATTATAGAACAAACAGCCCGAATAGATTTTCTTCATTCATCGCTGTTTGCAAATAAAAACCCGTAATCATTAAATTCTTCTTAGCTGAGTCAATCCTAAAAATTATTGCTGTGAATGTTAATTCACTTATTAGAGTTAAGACAACTTATGGAAATTATTGGAATCCGCAAACCCCGATATCCTTCCGGCTAACGAAACAAAGCATAAAGCAGAAGCATAAACAGGGCTACAAAAACTACAATATGATAAGAAGAGATAGACCTCAGACCACAAAAGGAGGCGCTGTTGCACTCTTAATTAAAACTAGTCTTCACCATAGGATCCTGTACAGCAAAGATGTGCACAACTTTCAATTGCTGAAAGTTTTCAGAGTAGACATTCCTCTTCAATGTTAGAGACATTTATATGTGGTGCCACTATATGCTCCACAAGCTCATCAGGGCGCACAATTCATCAACGAATTGAATACGTTTTTCCATTGTCTTAGGCTGCAATCGGAGAGCAACTGTTTTCTTTTAGCAGGCGATATCAGTGCTAAACATGCTACTCGGGGCAACTTAACCCCCAACACGAGAGGTTGTCCTCTGTTCGAATGGTGGCAAGTAAACACTATCGAACACAAGTTAGAAATTTACGCCACTAGCGCCCTTTTTTCCCAAGAGAAGCCTCCTTCTTGGATCTTCTACTAATAGACAGTCATATTGAACTCTTAAATACAAATACTAGTATTCGAAACTGTCATCGGACTATCGAATACGATAGTGACCACATTCCACGTGAACAAACTCTGCTCTACAATGTTCTCAACTTTGTTCCTTCAATTTTCATAGAGCACATTGGTCACGTTTTGAACGCGTCATCAAAACAGAACTCCACTCAACTCAGATGATTCCACCTATCAATAGATATTTAAAAAATCAAGAGATACATCATTATCTCCTTACCATGGATGGCATTGTCAAAAAGTCTATGGAGCTCTCTGTTCCCAAAATATATCGGTCTCAAAATTACACAAGCAAATACAGAAACGCAGGTATATATGTTATGCTCTGTATAGACAAAAAAGTTCTCTCCTATCTACACTGAAACTCCTCTATCGGCAGTTCACCGACCGACAAAACCCGGAAATAAGGACACTCAAATCCTTGATCCGTCACCTTCAACAGCTGATTCGTGAAAACTACAGAACAGTTATAAACTCAAAATGGGAAAACAAATTTCGAGCCGTAAACCCTAACTGCTCGAATATGTTCCTTCAGATAAATAAAATATTCCGAAAGAACAATCATAATGACACTCTCTGTTTAAAAACCGTACGAACTCCAGCGAATTGTCAAATACTTCTAAACCCAGGTACTACCGCTGACAAAATTATATCTGAGGGTGAATTCTTATTAATGGAAGATCCCCAAGAAAAAGCGAATGCTATGGGTACCGAAGACGTGCACAGAATGAACGAATCCCCTCACCCCAATCATGATCTATAACACAGATCACTGCAAAACCACATTTCACTTCGCAACACGATAAATAGTTGACGCTCCGAAAATCCAAGTTTTACTATCTTTAGTGACATTAATAACGCACATTATCCCATTGCAATTCCAGGCAACAATTTGTTGTGTGGCGGAGGACGAACTTCCAACTAGTTTTAAGTCACTTAAAAATAAGAAATCTTCTGGAGTTGATGAAATTTTAAACACAGTACTCAAACATTTACCGTCGAAATCCATAAATATTTATACGACACTATTCGTAAGACTAATGACCTTGCCCGGAAAATACAAGTTATTATGGAAAATTTAACAAGCCTCAGGACTTGCTAAATAAGGCCAAGACCGGTTCCCGGTTGTAGTGCCGATAATGATGATGATTCAATAACGCGCTAGTTAACGTATGAATCACCCGACCACTATGCATCCTTATGTTCACCTTGAAATAAGAACTTCATCTAACAACAACTAGCGTCTGCATTTTTACAATCTTCTAGGAATGTGTTTCCCATTCATTCCTTAAAATATTTAACATTAAAATTGTGTCCAGACATCATTTACCTAGATCCAAAAAAACCCAACATAAAATGGTAAGAAGCAAAACATATGTATCGATACGTTGAGTCATTAAAAACACATTAGGAGATTCCTAGGTTAAGATAGAATTTAAGTATAAATAGCATAGAAAAAGTGTAGAGAGTGTTCATAGTGACCTGTAATTTTACAAATAAAATAAAGAGGCATAGCTTCCCAAAAATATATTTTTTTTTCTTACAAAATATATCAACAATAACTCGCTCAACAATACATATTATCCAACGCACTGGAAAACAGGAGTAAACCGTCTCATTTCAAAACGGAGAAAAGATAGTGGCAACCCATCTAATCTTCGACCTATTGCTTTACTCGCGAACATCAACAAGGTGTATGAAAAACTAATAAAAAATAAATCATTGGTAAATCGGTCAGAGGATAACAAAATTATCCCGGATAATCAATTTGATTTTCGAACTCAAATGGAAAAAAGCAAAACGGCAGTGCACAGGGGCATGTTTGGTTGATTTTGAAAAGGCCATCGACACCGTTTGGTTAGAATGTTTTATTTATAAGCTAACCAGCTGGGGCATACCTGTAAACATACCATATATTGTACATGACATTGTTATGGGAAAACAATTTGTCGTAAAATGCAGCACAGATTTTCCAATAAGACTTTCTTCATAAGAAACGGCCTACAACAAGGCGCAATCAATTCTCCAATCCTATTTAACATTTACACTTGTGATCGAGTGGATTCCCTTACTCGTGCTCTTGCGTATGCTGATGATATAGTTATATACATAACTGGTTAGCAAAACTGAGATCATTAACAAACTTTTACAAGATGATCTCAACAGAATCAAATATTACTGTAATAAGTGGAAGTTACAAATTAACTTCCAAAAAACTGAAATTGTCCTATTCAGGACACCGGTAAGCGCCGCGTCGGCCGACATAAAAAAAACTGGAAAAAGTTTGCCACTACTGGACCAAACGACCTGCCTTTGGTGGTGAGAGACGTAGTAAGATATCTAGGCATTTGGCTCGACCAGTTTCTGAATTTTAGATAAACACATAGTATTGGCTCTCTCTAGGGCTAAAACTTCTTATGCTATGGCGAGCCGATTATTCCGCAATAGCCTTCTTGACTCGAAAGTCAAAATTATATTATACACGTCACTCATGCGACCTATAATGGTGTACGATAGCCCGGTATGGTTTAACATACCTCCGTACTAAATCGGAAAACTTCGTGTATTTGAAAGGCAATGCCTGCGTTCCTGTCTCCAAATCTATATAACGCCAGAATAACAGTATAGAAAGTATTATCCTAATAAAGACCTGCATAAATAGGATAGATAACTTCATAATTAAAGGTATACGCTTCCACATTGCAAGAGCAACGACCAGAATGAAGAATAATCTCCAAGGCGGATTCATTCCCCCCGAACCATTTGTTCTATTAGACATTATGCTTTTGTATTGTTTCTAACTTTGATTTATTTGTCTTTTAACGCATTTATTACAATTCGAAACACAACCGGCACACGCATACGCTTATTTACAATTCAAATCCAACTACTCGACTCGCCAATTCGTGAGACTATTTATCGAGTCAATTTACCCCCACTTTATCGTCCACCAATTCGTTAAGTTTGGGGTTGAGGTACGCAATTTTCATCACTGCGCAAAAAAATTGTTTAGCTAACGGAGGAAAAGTGGTAAATTGCTGGACTAGAGGAAGTGTTGGTAGTTTTGTAATTCCTATTGGGGAAAGTTTTTTTTTTTTGTACTTAGAATACGACGGAAAGTTTTGACCACAAAATATCAGTGTTGGAATAGGATTTGGTGTAAAAAAGGATGATGTGATTTTAAAATGTGACTATTGCATGTAGGAAAATATTGTTTGCAGGAATGTGATGTGTGTTTCTTTGGATAAGGACACGAATTTGCGATACTTTTTAATGATTTAAAAGGGGAAGTGATAATTACGCTTGTTAATTAAGTAGCACCACCACGTGAATCGCTTACGTTTTAGGACAGCAATTGGCGTACGAGATAAATTAAATAGACATTATTCTCACCCTTCTTGGTAGTGGCTTAATGCAGAAGATAGGATCACACGTCCCCATTAGATCTAATAGCATACACATTTTGCTTTCTCCTTTTTACTCCTTTTACTTAAGTTAATTATTTTAATTTTATTTTTAATAATATAGGTAAAAAAAAGATATAAAAATAATTTTATATAAAAATATAAACTATAACTAATTAAGAACGATACTAGCAATTTTGTTTACAATAATTTTTTATCAAAATTCTTTGCTATGAACAGTTTGTAAAATATTTTTTTATATATGTATTTTAGTATTCTAATTAAAATATAAATAATATTTACAAAAAAATAACAAAAAAACATAAAATTAAATTCAAAAGGTTTTGTAAAACAAAATTAACTGGCGATCTAATTAAGAACGATTGATTTTTAGTCCAAATTTGATGTCTTAGCTTAGTATTTTCTAGGAAAACCCTTGTTTTTAATCACTACCTTACACCACCTGGCCACAACACAATATATATATATATTGTCATCCATGGCGAAGTTGGTGCATTCTAACAGAATCAATATATATATATATATATATATATATATATATATATATATATATATATATATATATATATATATATATATATATATATATATATATATATATATATATATATATATATATATATAGTTGAGTCAAATTGCGGCTAACAGCGAACATTTCCGCCAGCCTCCCAGCCTCGTCGATTCTGTTAGAATGCACCAACTTCGCCATGGATGACAATTTCAAAAGCCAGGTGGTTGATCCGTATCCAGTCGATGGTAAATGAAAGATATTCGAAAAATGTCGCTGATCAATCACCCTTCGGGGAGCGGTAAAGACAACAAGAAAATTTAACAGAATTCCTCAACACGACCCTCAACCTCATGTTGTCCATGTTATTGGGTTCCAACGCCTCCATCATCTGGCAAGCTAGATCGAACCCCATGAAGACGCAGACTCAACCCTTAAAACGGGATCTCTAATGTAAGTCGTATCCTAAGCAACGAACAACGAGCCTGATTACGCGATGACGAATTTCTTAAAGTTCGATTATTTATCAGAATATTTGCACCGTGTTCCCCCCGATATAGTGCCGCCGGAGATCCGAATGGGAAACTAGTTTACCTCCGGAATTCTTTATCTCAGAAGGTACTGTGGCGGGGAAGTATGTACCAGCATGGGTACTTGGTTCACTTCCTCCGCCAACATCCACTTACAGTCGCCCATTCATCATCATCGGCACTACAACCGGGAACCGTCCTTGGCCTTATTTAGCAAGTCCTGAGGCTTGTTAAATTTTCCATAATGATTTGTTTTTTCCGGGCAAGGTCATTAGTCTTGCGCCAGAGGCTCCCCGACGGGGAAACGAACCCCGGTCTCCCGTGGAACAGGCGGGTATACTAACGAGTATACTATCGAGGTAACAGTCGCCCATTGCGCCGCCGTAAACTGTCCGCAGGAAATTGTCACCAAAGAATGAAGCAAAACGCACCGATGGTAGTCTCCGGAATAAAACGCAGTGATTCGGTTAATGTTAATTCTTTATTCGTCACGAGGTTTCTTTCACTTAGATTTATCCTTTAACATTAATCTGATTTTTCCGAATTTAATTTAAACACCAGCACGACGGACTTGTTTAATTACTCCCTTCATTATTACGCACTGGACTCCAGTTATTATCGCTCCCGTCCGCGGAACGGAAGCGGAAATCCGCACGACTATTGTCGTCGGCCAATGGAAAAGGACTCAACCATATTCAATCGTTGTTAAAAGAAATTCAACAGTGCAATTGGTTCTCTTAAATTAAGGGTGCATTTCCTGTTCCGAGAGAGACGTAAAGTCTCTCTTTGGAGTAACAAAACCGATCTCATAGAGGAGATCTTCACGATACACAAGTGTGTGTGTACATCGGTTATTTTATCGACCAAAGCAATGGGAAAGGATCTAAACAAAGAAAAGGGCATAGAGTGTATCATGGGATGCCAATTCGGTAAAGCAAACAAACCGAATCTCCTTGGATAATAATTGGTTTTCTGTTTGCTCTTGCCGCCGCTGATGAAAAGCAGATCCCGAAATATTAGAAGACAAGGGGATCGGGTAGATCATTGTCTATGGTATGCATTGCAGCTGTTGCGATAGCCGCACTGCCGATGCACATGGTGCTAATAGGTTTAAGACGCGAGATGTGTATTTGCTTTGGTTTGCACATTATGCGACTCAGGGAATTTTATTGCTGGGAGGAAAAGGTCGCCAGCCAATGTATACATAAAGAAATTTATCGTACACATGAATAAAACTGGGAATAGGCGACGCAATGATAATTATCCCTGGCTGGAATGGTTACATGATATGTGAACCGATGTTTTTCTTTTCAGAATAATTTATGATAAGGAAAGTAAGAACTCTTACAGGGAATTTGTAAGCGAAGGAATGCTTGAAAAGGTAAGAATTCTTTTGCAGAAGCTTTATGATTATAGCTTTGCTCCAATTAATGCGTGTAGCATTTTCAGTGCTTAATGCGATTGCATTAGCAAAAACGTATGCTTCTAGGGATGAGGTAATGGGGTTTTTAGGTAATTGTACCGTGGGGTTTGGCGGGACCGCCACAGTACCATCATGACTTACCTCCGTGTCAGTCCGTGCCATCAGCCCTGCATCCAAAACATAGTGGAAACTTTCTTCCGACGATTAACCGGAATGTACGGCGTGACGGGGTGGTATCTTACCTTCAGGCCGACTATCACCTAAACCGACCTTTTATCGAACCAGTGCATCAGCCAAGCTCCGAAATGTGCCCAGAGATTTCTCCCGACCATTTAACGGAGCCTATAGCTTGATGGGGTGGTATTTCAACGGGCGGCAGGGCGTTGAGGCTCCACTTACCACTCGCCCCTTAGTTCCCTCTTACGAGAAGGCGGCCTAGCTGTGAATACGAGGGTTTCCTTTTATATTTCGGGATTAGAGAACAAAAACAAATATTGATCATCGAAAATCACTTTATTGTTTTTCAAAATATTCCCCATGAAGATCTATACACTTTTGCATGCGTTTGAACCAATTGTCGAAGCACTTTTGCCACTCTGATTGAGGTATCTCCAACACATGCATTCTGAATGCAGCAACCGCTTCTTCAGGTGTCGAAAAACGTTGACCTCTCAGTTTGTTTTTTACGTACGGGAATAAAAAGAAGTCACTCGGTGCCAAGTCAGGACTATACGGCGGATGACCCATCAAATCGATGTTTTGGGTGCTCAAAAATGCAGTTGTCGCAGCCGATGTGTGAGAGCTCGCATTGTCGTGGTGAAGAGTGATCCGTCTTCGGCGGTTGGTTTTCCTGATTTCTTGGAAGACAACTGGCAAACAAATGGTTGTGTACCACTCAGAATTGACTGTTCTGCGTTGTTCTAGTGGTACGGTTGCGACATGTCCAGTTTTTCCGAAAAAACAGGCGACCATTTGCTTGGAAGTGCTTCGTGCGCGAACGACTTTTGTTGGATTTGGCTCATCTTGAAACACCCAGACAATCGACTGCTGTTTACTTTCGGGCTCATACGCGTAAATCCACGATTCATCACCTGTCACGATGTCATAGACGTGTTTCGCGACCGTATTTTTTGAGCATTTCTTTCGACCAATTGACACGAGCTTTTTTTGGGCGATTGACAAATTGTGTGGGATCCAACGCGAACAAATTTTTTTGACAGTCAAATGTTTATGCAATATTGAATGTATGCTGGTCCCACTAACGCCTAAGGTTGTCTCAATCTCACGATAGGTCACATGACGGTCTTCCAATATCAGTCCGCGCACAGCATCAATGGTTTTCGGAACAACAACTGATTTTGGACGACCTTCACGAAATTCATCTTGGAATGAACTACGACCACGATTGAATTCACCATACCATCGATAAACACTGGTCCTTGATGGAGCTTCATCGCCAAAAATTGAATTAAGTTCATCCATGCACTGTTGCTGAGTTAATCCACGCCGAAAGTTGTAAAAAATAATCGCACGAAAATGTTGACGATTTAATTCCATTTTCGGGCCGAGATGAATCTTTTAAGTTACTGTAAACAACACAAATAGCGCTCGTATGTCAAAACGTTCTGAGTGCGTATATCCTCAAAAATGTCCAACTTTGCGACAGAGCTGTCAATTGCCGAATTGCAACACTAGGGTTGCCAAATCCCGAAACATAAGAGGCAAACCTCGTATATTCTAATGTCCTACTCACAGCGCTAAACACATATTTTAACTACCATTAGTGTCATTTCACTTGTTATCATTCTTATATACGGATTCAAGTTCCACATTTTATTTAGGTTCCTTAAACTTATAACTCCATTAATTCAAGTTAACCTGCCACACGTCGCGAGCCCAGCTACGTGTTGCACGCTTTAGCAATTTAATCCCATCAATATGTTCTGCAGGCACAAAACTATCACTAAAAATCGAATATAATTATATATATATAATTAATAGCCACTGAAATAATAAATTATCTACGGTCGATACACCTTCAACTACCTCATTCTAATCACACCCCAATAGGTTTGCATTATACCCGTCATAATATTTCTGATGTAAGCATTCACGTTTCCTGACGTTCAAGTTTTAAAATAATGAATACCATTCAAAGCTAACGACATTCAAGTAACATCAATCATCTGTCAGGACAAAGCCATGGGCTCGCCGGAGCCTCTGTTAAAAAAAGATGTAATTACTGGTCATTCGGTTTAAATGCACGCCACCTTGGTTCACCCCTACAATTCACAGATTGCTGAAAGAAGATTAATTGGTTTCAAGTCGGCATAAAGGGCTGGCCATTTCCAACCGCATCATGGGGAGGATTTTGGTTTCGAATTGAAATGATTTGTTGAAATTCCTTTAGGATCGATGAACTTATTACGTACTAGTAACTTTTACATCTTAAACCTAATCACAAAGCAAGGGTGTAGCAAATAGTTTGAGGTATCATTGGGGATATTAGAGCAAGGACAAATGACATGGTATAAGACCTAAACAATGGAGCGGAGCTTCGATTTCCTTTTCGAAAAAAAATGGTTTCAAATTAGTGGGAAGGTTAACCACACTTCAGCTGATTTCATTGGGATACTAGATTGAACTTCAATTGCGAGTACACCAAATTTCAAAGTTAAAAGAAGTAGGATACTGAGAACTGGGGGTCTTTAAAAAACACCAAAATAAAACCAATCAATTGAACCACAAAAAAAAAAGGATAATAGGTATCTTATCAGCTGCCAAAGAATATTTTTGCCATAACAAAAATCTTGTACCAAAATTATACAAAAAAATAATTCGAAGAGGATTCGTTTAATTCAAACACAATTAGTTTAAACGAAGCGCTTAGCCTTACAATTTAAGAGAGAAATGGGGCGATTGAGGTAACTTATTTCAGCGTAAAAAGGCGTAATCCTGAGGGACGATATAAAACCGGGTTCTACGATGAATCAATCGTGGCCAATTATCTTCAACCTATTATACAACTGCTTTATAGGCAGTTCAGCTACTCAAACAGCTAAGAAATAAGAACAATTTAACGGCATATCTTCAAAAACTACTTCGTGAAAACTATGACACAGCTGTCAGTGAAGAATAGAACACCATAATGCATGCTATTACAGCTAGTTGAATCACACCTGATAAAGACGCGGACTCCGCTCTTAAAACGGATTCGGATGTGTAAGTTGTACCGTGGACAACGAAGATATGGCGAGTCGGTTGACAAGTCGACCTTAGTTTCGGTGAGTGCCAGAATATCAGGCTTGACGGTGTATAAATATTAGTGACGTTTACATTCATATTAGTAAAACGAATGTAACATCAGAAATACAAATCCCATTACTAGTTGAAAGGTGCAAATGTTTCGCGAGCGGACCGCATTCCATGAGTTGTTTAGAATTTGATTTGTTACCGAGCTATTTCTCCCCGGATGGGGGAATAGTTTAGTTCCGTTAAAGACTATCGTCGATATTCCATCCGGTACGGTGGGTTTCTTACAGTCCAGTCCACGGAGAATGTGTTGAATAGCTCGTGCGCGAGACTTCACATCCGGCATTAAAGACTACACCGGCTCGATCACAGGTGGTTCTAAACGACCATCATCGAGGGGAAAATAAATTCGCGAACACATTGCCTTTATCGTTTGAATTCGTGACTAATGCCCCACTGCCTGTTACTAGTGGAGGAAAAGAGAAGGAAGCCAAGTTATTCTTGATAGCCTCTTGACCAGTAGAGACGCGATCCAGTTGGGTACTCAAGTAGTTTGTTGGTCGCTTTGTCATTGTGAACCTTTGTTCCATAATTAAAACCCCCTGAATCATTGAGCTGATTCGCGTGCTTTTCTCTAAAAAACCGATTTCCTAAATCCCACATACCAGTTTCCTAAATGTAACCACTATCATTCATTATGCTGTTTAACATTGGCAGACGAGGCTGTTGTTACATAGCGAAACAGTTTCGTTCCTCCTCAAATTCCCTTGCACAATCCGATGTAAAGGTTCTCCCAAGCCAATGATACAGAAAGTGCTGGCTATTTACTTCGGAATAGTTTCAACATCCGGTGAAGAGTGTGCATGAGTATAGTTTTCAACACTCTCGATTTTCCCTTCTCAAAATGCACTTCGTAATTCTACATTCCGAGAATTACCCAACCCTATAAACGAAGGCACGCAATCTACCCTTTGGTTTTACTTCTTGTTGCAAGCGAAACCAAATCAACCCGCTAACCCAAGCTGCTCTCTTTTGAAATGTTCCCATTCTCTCTGGATTCATTGGCTGCTGAGGAAATTCGCGAGAGTTTATTCGCATTTAGTGGGTGGGGAAATGGGGAATTTAGGATGTGTGTGCGATCGGAAATGGGCGATAGGTATAAAAGGGTGCGAATAGGCAGAGAACCTGTTGTAGTCCCGTAAAACCAATTCCCGGTGTATGGTAATAAAAGGAAAACGTCGTGCGTGCCAGAAAATATAAAGTGCATTGTCTAAAACAAAAAGAGACAAATGAAATAAAAGAAAATTCGTTAGTGTTCATCAACACAAATACCGCATGTAAAAAGGAATATAATTGCTTCTATAAAGTAAAAATATTGTAAAATACTGAGTTTTAAATAAAACTTTTAAGTGAAATAAAATGCAACTGAGTGTAATTTTATATCATACAAAATTACACAGACACACAATAAACACAATAAATACTTACACACACATAATAAATACAATATACTACATTTCATTAAAACCCAAAACAAAGAGGACATTATAGTGAAAAATTCAGTATAATTAAGGTGTGCAACAAAACCAACCAAAAAAATAGACGAGAAAAATCCATAGGTTGCCACCACAACACTGGCGGGAGGAACAGTGTCTAGTAAGCGAGTAAGCAACGCGAATCACATTCGCCACGTTAGTACCCATTATCATTTAGTAATTTCATAATTTTTGTGTGCACTCGAAAATCTACACGCAACACCTTCTTCGTAGTTTCAATCGCCTGCAGTTCTGCATTTCTGATTCTGAGAAAAATGTATCGGTTGACCCCCATGAAGCGCCATTACTTAAAAGCTCTACTTTCTGTCGCTGTAATATGCTCCCATTTTTGATCAGATGAAGGCATATCAGATGAATTTCGTTTGATGGAATGTGGAATGTAGTAGTAAGTGGTGATCTGAGTTTCCCAATGGCGCAATCATTTCCACTGTATAAATGCCCGACTCGGATATCAGAAACAGATCCAAGGTGTTCAAAATCACCTCAGTCATCATCTGGCATTCCCGTAGGTTCCTCCACGAGGTGAGTCAAATTGCGACTAACAGCAAACACATCAGCTAGCCTCCCATCCTCGTGGGTTCTGTTAGAATATATCAACCAGCCGGAGATGTGTGCGTTAAATTCGGCAAGAACGGCAGTCTCAGAAGCCGAGTGGTTCATTTGTATCCAGTCGCCGGTGGGTGAAAGCCGTTCGAAACGTGTCGCTGGTCGATTTTCATTCGAAAAGCGGTAGAGAACGAAGAAATTTGACAGAACTCTTCAGCGCGATTTTCGTCCAAATGATATCCAAGTTATTGGACTCGAACGCTGTCTTCCCTTTGGGAAGGTAAATTGGTAAATGTGTATCTGTTGCGCAGCGAACTGGACAGCGATAGGTGATCCACAACTATGGTGGCGTTTGCACCGCGACCTGAACGGCGGTAGACTGGTTCCATAGTCTGGATCCGGCTCGAAGGACCAAAATATTTGAATTGCGTAATTCAATTGTCCACCAACCAAGGTATTTTGTTGTTGGGCTGGGGGATTGCCGTCAGGGACGAATGTGTAGCTCCTGGCGTGCAACAATGTTGGGTCCGTGGACTGGAATCAACTGTCGATTTTAATGTTTGTGAAATGAAAAGATTACCTGTGTGCCAGGGGAATGATGTCAGCAGGACCCCAAGAATAATGCTGCCGAATTCAATAATAACTCTAATTAACTATTCGTTTTATTAACGTTGATTATTTAGATATGCACAGATTATTGAGTTGCAAACCGATTCGCCAGAGCAGCTGTGGGGGTTTTCTCGACCACATTGAGAACCAACCCACAATGCCAACCAATCTCGACCGTTAACAGCGCGTCACCTCAACCCAATCCGCCATTCAAATGCTGCAATACACATATTCGCAACCACGAAAAACAGGCAACACAGGCGGCACCAAGAACCAGGTCCACTCCCAACGCCGACCCAAGCCCAGCCACAACCCAGGAACGCATCAACGCGACAGCCCCAATTCCCACCACCGCGCCTTCAGCGACAAACCAAACCCACCAGACCCCTAGCTACCTAACTCGCCTCCCATCGCGCATCGATCTACTCCGTCCGCCCCACCTTTATTTCGTGACTACGTCACTGGGGGCGGGGGGGTGCTGTGCGGGTTCTCCATACCACATGGAGAACCAACCCACAATGGCAACCTATCTTGACCGCTAACAGCGCGTCACCTCAACCCAGCTCCCCATGCAAAACCTGCAAGCGCATCCATCCCAATATGCAACAGCATCCGTCCCCAATCCGCAATTGCATCATCATCATCATTGGCACTACAACCGGGAACCGGCCTTGGCCTTATTTAGCAAGTCCTGAAGCTTGTTAAATTTTCCATAATGATTTGTTTTTTCCGGGCAAGGTCATTAGTTTTGCGCCAGAGGCTCCCCGACGGGTGATCGAACCCCGGTCTTCCGCGTGACAGGTGGGTATACTAACTACTACATCCCCCAATTACCAGGAACCCATTTCCCAAGCTGCAATAAATGCATATTCCAATTTACAACGGAATATTAATCATCTCCCTCAACTACACCACCCCACATAAATTTCCCCAAAATCGCTTCGGTCAACTCTTTACTTAAGTTATATTCCTTCCTTGCGACGAAGCAATCGTAATTTGCCCGAAATTCATACGCTGTAATAAAATGCATATTCAAACCTATAACGGTACATTAACCAGCACCACCACTATACCGAGCTGTATACATTTCCCCGAAATTGCTTCGATTAATATCTTATCTAAATGATATCCCTCGCTTGCACCCATGCAATTCCAATTTCCCCCGAAAACTCATGCCCATACTTGCTCGTGTTCCCAAAACCGGTTCTCGGTACACATAGCAGCCGAGGAATCTAACTCGGCCTATACGGCAACGATTCTCCGAAACCCAATCCCATATACAAGCATAGCAACTCCTCTCGAAATTCCTAGTAAGTGGCAGTGAGTTTATTCCAGCTATGACTCAACCGCCACAACGTGATGAATAGATTCTTTCCATTCATTAGCCAGTCGAGTCACAACCGCCATCGAGTGCGCATCGCCGCCTGCAAGCGTTTTGCTTAGTTTCAAATGTTTCCATTGGACCCACCCACTCGGTGTTGACGTAGTGTATTTTGGGAGTCGGCCATCAGAACCTGGCGTGCGTTTTGGCCACCTTACGTTTAGCAATCCTCGCGTGTCAAACAGCCTTTTTGTAATATAGCGCGGCGCAACTCGGGTTACTGTTAGGAGCATGCGGATTTACCCAACCACCAGACTCCGGAAAGTCGTGGAGTGTCTCTGGACGTCATTTTCGAAAGTCCTCATGCATTGTTAATTGAATTCAATCTGCAAAATTTCGCGTTGGAGATCAAACCGAGATTAAGTACTCCGCCGCGCGTTAAGAGAAATATAACTCTGAAATAACCTTAAGTAAAAGGGGAGATTGATTGATAAACGAATGTTTAAGTGAAAATGAAAATAAAAAGGAAAACATTAACATCAAAACCGGACCAACATGTTTTATTCCTTTATCCCTTCGTCGGTGGTGTATCGTCATAGTTCATTGTTCGTGGATAACGCATCTACGCTCATTTTCCCCCTTTCACTCGTGTTAACATTGTCAGCAGAAGGTGGAGAGACAAGGAAAAGCGATATTCGTAGGCACACACCTTTCTACGATTCTAGAAACAGTTAATTCTATCCGATTCCAAAAGAACGCAGCGACATAGACGATTCCGGAGGTGCGGAAAATAAGAAGTGGGAAGGAAGCGAGTCGAGTGCCCCTGCCGGCACAATACTCCTAACCCCCACACTGGTGACGCCTTATTTAGACAGTGAACACGCCACCTTCCGAACACCTTTTCGGTGTTAAAAAAAAACACGCAACCGCTGAACATAGTGCCGTTTAAACAGTGACTATCCAGGTGCCAACGGGACATGGTGCAAAAGAAAAAAACAATCGCAAAAGACTATAAAAGGGTACCCCGTACCCCAACACCGCTGTATCTAACACCACTAGGCTAGGAGCAACAGCCCCAACACCACTTCACCAGGCACCCCACATGGACACAAGGTTTTTCTTTCTTTACTATATGTTCCTTTAGTACTTTTCAAAATTCTTTTATTCCCTTTTCGGCGAGCTCCTTCCGAGCCACCATTTAAAACACAATTAAAACCGAACACCCTTTTTTTTGATTATTTATTTTTAGTATTTGGTGATCGCTTTGTACAGAACAATTATATAAACAGTTTTAAGTACCGGAAGGCAAAACTAAATAATCATAATAATTAACAAATAATACCTCAAACATAAAGAGCCATTGTTAACTGACAGAACAAAGTCAATTAATTATAAAGTAAAGCTAAAAACAAAAATAGATAAAGGGTATATATTCTTTTGGCGCAAGACTTAATGACCTTGCCCGGAAAAAACAAGTCATTATGGAAAATTTAACAAGCCTCAGGACTTGCTAAATAAGGCCAAGACCGGTCCCCGGTTGTAATACCCGATGATGATGATGATGATATACTTCTTTACTTGGAACCTAATAGTAACACATCCAATATGGTAGGCATAGAATGTTAACAACTTGAATCAGATCGCAATTAGTGGTTTAATGTAAAACGACACAGAACTATTATTAATTTTTAAAGAATTATATTTACGATTATGTACAAGTTATGCATAAACACAAAATAACAATAAAAATGTACATATTTAACGGAGAATTATAGCCCAACAAACATATGCAACTAACATTCTAAAAGTAATACATAACATGCATGGAATTTATTCAAAAAGCAGGATTTAAATTTAGTGACTCGCGTGCCAACTAACCCCTGCTTGGTTACCACATTGTAAGCCCCTTCTGAGTACAAGCCACGCACCGCACCTTATTTACAGCGACCCCTCTGACGACACCGAACCTTGCCCGACACCCTCGCGGATCCCCTTGACTCTCCATGTCACCTTCCGCCCCCCTCGCTATCCACGCAGACTCCTATTGACTTACGCGTCCGCTTCACGCCTCTCTGCTACGCACGCAGACACAACCCGACTCGTTCTACCTTCCCCAATCCCGGCACCCTTTACGACTTCGGCACCACAATACCCACCACACGAGCCGGTACTACCCAGCAGGAACAACCGCGATCCGACTCCCCCGCGGTTCAGGACGCCTGCAGCGTTGAACCCAGCCTCCATTCCCCCAATATCAAGCTCTCTCCCTTCGACGAAGAGGACGTAGAGCTATGGTTTGCCTTAGCAGGTCGCATCTTCCGGGCTGTCAACATGCACAACGAGGAACTCCGTGCAGTTGAGCTGATGCGAGTCCTCGACCGCACTCAACGAATGCATGTTGCGCATATCATTAGGTCAACCGACCCCAACCCGTACAGCAACTTGCGGGACACACTCCTCGATGCCCTGGGCGAGCCCAGGAGTAGTCGGCAACAACGCTTGGCAAGCGAGACCAACCTTTCGGGAATGAAACCGTCCCTTTTCCTGACCCATTTACGCTCAATACCGGGGACCAGGATCTCGGACGATTTCATCAGGACTCATTTCCTGAGATGCCTCCCACAGCATGCCCTTTCAGCACTAATAGCCCAACCCAACCAGGGCTTGGGCTATCTATCTAAAATCGCCGACGCGAATGCGGAAAACTCCGACCATCAGTCTGGACCCCTCGCGTACCAAGTAGCAACACCTGTTACGTACGTCGGCCATCACCATCATTTGGTAGTTTGTGTTTAATATAATTTTGTTTTAACATAGTATGATGGTAAGGTGGTGGAAGAATTGCACGATCCTGAAGTGAGTTTCTGAACACACCCTGATTCGGGTGTGGATCGTGCAGTTCTTCGAGTTCGAATTTGTTTTTCGAAGTGGACGTGAGTGGAGAGCGAGAGAGATGGAGGGTTGACCCTTTTTGAAAGATACGGTTTTGAGTTCCGTTGAGGGAGTTGTAAAAGCAAGTGGAAGAAAAGCAAGAAGAAAAAGGTGTTCCCGTTTTTTTTGTTCTTTGTTCTTCTTTGGAGACGTAAAATTAATAATAATAATAATTGTAAAAAAAAAAAGAGGGGAAAAAAAAAGTTGGACTCGAAATAAAAATTATAAAACACTAAAAGTGTGTTACAAAAGTAAAAACGCAAGTGTTTAAAGATCGGACTGGCCAGTCGCAGCCATATCGAAGGTTCCAAAAATCCAACGATTGGTAACCCCCATTGTCTTTCAAAGGAAACGAAGACGTCTTGCATTGAGGAAGAAGCGTCAAGTGACATCCAAGGAAGCTGCGGCTGAATGTGCTAAATTGTTGGCCCAAGGAAACGAAGACGTCTTGCATTGAGGAAGAAGCGTCAAGTGACATCCAAGGAAGCTGCGGCTGAATGTGCTAAATGGTTGGCCCAAGGGAAGAAGAACCAGGACTGAGTCGGATGGAAGCTGCTACTCCGACCTCCAACTCTCCCCGGCAAAGTAGTTGAAAACGGCGGTAAAATCCAGGTAACCAAATTATTACTTCATTAATCAAATTTTGTGTGGCTGTATATGCTACACCCCCCCCCCCCCCCCCCCGCCTGGTCGGGACTCCCCTTCAGTCCCTTTAGCAGCACCTAGGACCCCATTTCGCGCAACCCAATTTCCACAGCGGACCCAAGACAGCAGTCCCAGCGAATCTCTCACAGACCACTCCCCTGCACACGTCACACTATCCGACCTCCACGCGTTACAGGCCTCACTCCGCCGCGAACTAAACCAAATTCGCGCGGAGGTACGAAGCGCCCATCGAACCGCGAATACGCAACGGATAGGTTGACCTTCGCCCCCTCAGAACACCACACCAATGGATCAACCCACGGGGGATTAAGGCGCTCGTCGGTTGTATTCGGTGGCTGTACGCATCACGTGCAGTTTTTGCCATAAAAAATGCCACCTGTACGACGAGTGTCGAAAAAGGCGAAACACGCCTTTCTGCCGGGAGTGCTGGCAATACGGCCACGACATTGTATAATGCCGTGCGCACCATACCCCACTCCCACAGAATAGGTCGTCGCACCAGCAGAGGCAGTCCCAGAGGGAAGCACACCCAGGACCACACCAACCCCCTGCCTCCCAAAACCCCACTATATCAACCATCCGAATTGCTAAAGGCCAATCGGATGCGGGGCGTGTGGCCGTACGGACCACATGTGGGACAAATGCGGAAAAGGGCAAGGGAAACAAAAACCGGAAATTGCCCAGTAACGCCCACCCCAACACCAAACCGCAAGGCCAAGACTCCACGTCGACGCCAACGCCCAGGAAACATCACTCCTACCAAGAACGGCTAACAACTCCCCATACCACCGTATGGACGAAAAATTCCGACCCCCCAACAGAATCTCTTCCATCCCGCACACGGCACCGCGTCTCTGCGGAGGAGGTTAAATTCCAGCCTCCAAGCTCCTCCATCCCAAACACGTAACTTCGTCCCGGTGGATGCGAGCAAGCTACCGACAGGCCACCACTTACTCGGCCGTCATACCTGTTGGTCAACGCAGACCACAACAGACCACCGGACCACACCGCAACCCCCTTGCCCCTGCCGGCACAATACTTCCTCACCCACACACAGCTAAAAGAGAAAAAGTTTTCCTCGAATGACAGTTCGTTTATTAATTTAATTTGTTGTGACATCTGTTTTCTGACAGTTTATTCGTTGTCGTTGACGGCATTCAGTTGCGAATTCACTGATTGTAGTCAGTGCGAATACGCAACAACCTCCTCGGAAAGAAATAAGAAGAACCCTAAGGCCTAGGGACTCTTCTAAACACGTAGGTATAAAATAAAACAAGCGTGTTTACCTTTTGATGATCACTTCTAGGTCGAAAAAAAAGAAAAATTATCAATTTCAAAATTATTAACCAATATTTCGTCGAACGTCAGTTCGTCCCAGAAGCTTCTGCCTCCACAAATAATAAACTGAACATATTTCCGACATGAAAGAAGTGTTTATCGGCTACGATATAGTAACAATGTGTTAAACAATACTTGAGTCTCAGGTTCATATCTTCAACCTGTCCTTCTTAAATATTTGAACCACCTAACAATGTGTATTATACTATACAATGTCAGGGCAATTTCCCTTAACACAACAAACAGAATATTTCATAACGTCCTTTTACATTTACCTTGGATTGATGCAGCATGGTTATATAAGCAAGCGTTCGTCCTTTTTCATATACATTTTCCGCGAAGTAAAAAAACACGCTCATAAATATTCCTAGGCTTTTCAAGACTTTAATTTCCTCTCGGCTATACAGCGATTAACCTTGGTGTAGTATAGTAAGCCTCAAGCCTCACAACGCCTCCCTCTTCAATAGATCCTTACCGAATTGCCACATACCGAACCGGCAAGGCATCACATTGAACCCCAGGCACACAGCCACAACACTCTATTTCAAACCTATTTGACTGTAAAAACATTGAGTGGAGTATCTTGTAAGGTGTTGAAAAGTTATCACATCTTTGCGCTGTAGTTCCCTAATCAGTGCGATGTATTTTGAATTCCTTTTCTTTTTTTTATTTCTAATTGATTAATCAGCCGCATAAAATATTAACATCCCGCGTTAGTATCACCTTTCCAATTACATACTGCTTTCTTATCCTTCTATGTCACGCCTTCGTCCTTTTTCCTAGGCACGTTACCTTATCGGTTGGTGTATAACAAAACAAAAAAAGGACTACACGTTATGTGTGAGACATAATTTACAGCTTCCCGGGATACCAACTGGAGCTCAGTCTAATTTAGTAAAGAAATATGTGAAGGTAACGAAAAAGAGGAAGCCATTAACTTTGCCAACTCCTCTCCGTGGCAGTACTGTAAGATACCTCCGTAGACCATGTATCATGCGCTAAATCAGCTATGAAGGCATTGCGCTGTAGGCTCGTGGGCAAATAAGAAAAATTTACACGAAATGAAGGCTTAGATGGCTGGTCCTATGATGTGCTATTCCTCAACAATACCCCACGCGTAGACCCTTTTGCCTGGTCTACGATTCCGATACACAATTGGCTTGGTATACTTGTAGCCACAGCCTTAATCAGGGAATGCCATAGCAACATTAACACTGGAGGTAGTTAAAGTAAATAGAATTTTATATGTTTTACTAAGTGGAATTACCTGGACATTGTTGTACAAGAGTTCGATTAAATGAGCTTGAATCTCAGTTAGGTCAGCAAATTCGAATGCTAGTTGGAGGTGGGTGTTACATTTAATCACATTCACTCCTGTCAGAAAATACAATTAACAGCGGCAGTATTTTTGGCCTTGTTCATGTATTAGTAATGATTATCGCACCAGATTTGTGCCAGTGTATATGGGAATGCGAAATTGGTAAAATTGAGGTGGGGCATTACGTTTGAAAATAGTTAAAGAACCGCTTATGGCACTTCACGTCAAGGCACTTCAATAGGCGACCTCAAAGTAGGATAGAATCTGGTTTTCAAGTTTCGATAGACCACCATCTGCTTAGCTTATATAAAAAACTGCCAACGTAACCACATTTCCGCACTCCTCGGTTGATCTAACTATGATTTGAAGTAGTATACGGTTGTCTATAACCCATAAGGTTACACTTTCTCCAAATGAAGACACCAAATAATTTAATTAGAATATTATAACACCTGCCTACCAGTAGCGGATTTTCTAATAGCGTTACTGAATATATGAAAGTAATAGGAGAATGCAAAACCGTGACAATCTTCGACAATCTTCGATACTGGTTTGGGTGTTGAGTTTTGATGTTGGCACGCAAACATTAAAACAAGTGAATAAACATATTTTAAGATTCCCTATTAATACTGAGTTCGCCAAAATCAGATTACTAAACTTCCATACATTGCTTCTACCCATTCCCGGGGATATAATATTATCTTCTTTCTTCTTCTTCTTCTTCTTCTTCTTCTTCTTCTTCTTCTTCTTCTTCTTCTTCTTCTTCTTCTTCTTCTTCTTCTTCTTCTTCTTCTTCTTCTTCTTCTTCTTCTTCTTCTTCTTCTTCTTCTTCTTCTTCTTCTTCTTCTTCTTCTTCTTCTTCTTCTTCTTCTTCTTCTTCTTCTTCTTCTTCTTCTTCTTCTTCTTCTTCTTCTTCTTCTTCTTCTTCTTCTTCTTCTTCTTCTTCTTCTTCTTCTTCTATATATATAAAATTCTCTTGTCACCGTTTTTGCCCTCGAACTCCTCCGAAGCGGCTCAATCGATTTTAATGAAGTTTTGTATATATATTCGGTAGGTCTGAGAATAGGTTTTTATCTATTTTTTATGCTCATAAGTGCAATTTTTTAATAAATATTAATAATTTATTAATTTTCAACCTCGGTCGATAACTGTGTAAGTGCATCGGCTATTATTATAACCGTTTTGGGCGGTGTTCCGGCTATTGTTATAACAGTTTGGGGGTGGCGTCTAGTTCATTATTATAACAGTTTGGGGTGGGTGTGTCGGCTGGGTGTTGGTGCATAGGCTATTGTTATAACCGTTTTGGGTGGGGGTGTTATTGGATGGACGTAGAACAGCTCATTCAGTATTTAAGCTGCCACTAAATATTCAAAATAACCCACTTCTCTCTTCCCACTGACAGGAACCTAACGACGGTTGAGATAAACAACGTTGCAAAACGACTTCACGAGATTCTAGTTGTAACTTCGGAGACTCATGTCCCGCAGTATAAACTTGAAAAACGAGTTCACGAGATTCTAGTTGGAACTTCGGAGACTCATGTCCCGAAGTATAAACTTGAAAAGACCTATCAGATTCCCCATGACGACATCACTCTTCGTCTCATCCGGGAGCGTAAAAAGCTCTGCAGAATGAGATATCGTCACCGCTTTACGCAAAGGGAGCCATTATTGCGATCCATTATTCACAATATTGGTACACTGATAAAACAGAGAAGGCTTTCTGCCTTATTCTTTATAAAGCTCTCCATTCTGTTCAACCATGCTTACAACATGGGGTACTTTCCCCAAGCTTGGAGGCACGCTATTATTTGTCCAATAGCAAAAGTTGGGAAACCAACGTATCACCCCACAAGCGTTCGCCCTATCTCGCTTCTCACTTGCATCAGCAAAATATATGAAAAATTCATATACGAGAAGCTAAATAACTTTGTCAGTGCCAGGCACCTAATACCTGATTTCCAATTCGGATTTCGAAGAGCGCACAGCACCACTATGGCTCTCAATTTATTTCAAAACCACGTCTGCGTGCGGCTCTTTAATAAGGAACCCACCGTTGCGGTAAGCCTAGACATTGAAAAAGCTTTTGATACGACTTGGATCGAAGGTCTCGCTTTTAAACTACTGAATACTGGCCTCAGTAGAACGCTATGTAGCATCATCTACCAGTTCGTTCGCAACAGAACCTTCCAAGTTAGAATGAATGGAAAGCTTTCCCGAACTTTTCACGCCGCTGCAGGCGTACCACAGGGCTCCATTCTAGGCCCCATCTTATTCAATATTTACACCTCCGATATTCCCCGCCCTGTGGACGGGAGAGTAAACCAAATATGCTATGCGGATGACGTCCTGGTGTACACGTCAACCAAAGGCCCTAACCTCGCAACAAATCGACTCAACCGTCACTTGGACGAACTGTATCAGTATTACAGTCGATGGAAAATACGACTTAATCCATCCAAAGCAGTAGCCATAATTCTGAGTAGTAAACACTCCCAACCTACTTCTCGATATTCACAGAATATTCGAATAAAAATGGGAGATACTACGATTAGACCACAGGACAAGATGAAATATCTCGGGGTCACTTATACCCCAAAAATGAATTTCATCAAACATGTGACCCACATTCTCCAAAGGGGCCTCGGTCGGTCTAAGCAACTGCACAACATCTTGAAGTGGGGGAACAAAGTTGACACCAAAGTTAAGCTTCTCTGCTATAAGCAGCTAATCCGATCTGGAATATCGTACGCTTTTCCCATATGGTCCTGCATATCTTCGGCTCAAATGGAAAGACTTCGAGTTTTCGAAAGGTAACTCCTCAGAAGATGCACCAATCATTCTAGAAGGCCTGACGGTCGTCATTACCCCAACTCTCACCTATACGAAGGCGCCTCCATTACCCCTATCGACGAGTACTTGCTTCAATTAGCATATAAGTACCTCGAAAACATTCAGAACAGCGAGAACCTACTTGTACGGGACTCTTGCGTTCTTGACCCTTCTCTCTCTCGATCTCTTCGGATCAAACCCCCACAATTTCTTCTTCAGTACAAAACTGAAGAAAGCACCCTTCCCAACAACATTCCCCTCTATAATAGAGGATTCCTGGACCCATCCCATAGGGTCTACTATTAACAAACCAAACACACGAACGCACAGTACAAGACGGCACAAACACAAACATACACACCGACCAAAGAGCAGATTATCAGACGCCAAGGACGTGATCTGCGTTTACTACCGCACCCAAGACCCACCGGTCTTGTATGATTTCTTTCCCACCATCCCTCTATAAAAGTAGTTAGAGAACACTTGGACTAACACTGTCCACACTATCCTTGGATACCCCCCTTTTTTCTTCTCTTTTCAGATGCCGCTGGACCGAGCCCAACATCCTCACGGATGTGGGTGATTCTGGTTATCGCAAGATGACCAGAAGTCAGAGACAAGATGAAGGACACATATGTCCTGTCTCGCTAAATTCGGCCTTCTCGCCACAATTTTTTTTTTTTCAAAATAACCCAGACGCAGTGTGCAACATTCGAGTATAAACCTCGCTCGATAACTGTGTAAGTGATAATTGATTAGTTTGTGGCGTATCTACCAACGCCACTGCTATCTTTTCAATCTACCTCAAAATCTTCCCTCCTAAAGCCCCATTAATTTCGTCATTTTTGCGTATGCAAGCGCAATAACTTCCCTAAGCATTCTCCCACCAATTTCATCATTTTTACCATGCATTACCTTTCGATTACGCAAATCGCATCTATCAAGCATCCAACTTCAAGCATCTGCCCATCAAGGACAGTCACGCAATTAACGCGTTATATAAATTTCCCTAGAAGAAATTCGGTACGCCAGTACTGCATACATCAATGCATCTCAGCATTGTTCTAAAAGAAAACATTTCGGTTGCCATACTAGATAACCGAAGTGGATTATGAAAACAATCAGCAGAACCCCTGTCTGCCTGCATTTACTGTCCCACACGTGCGCAACAGATTTTCATGTTGCACCAGTACTCACGGCGGCTTTTATGCAATCTTCAAAGCACCGGCGCAATTCGCGCCTAGCTGCCAAGAGCCAAATTCAATGCCAGTGTAAACACTCACACTGGAATTCGACCCATGACTCCCTAGGATTGCAATACACAATTAACATGGTTGTAAACACAACCATCATTGTGTAATTATCCCAAATGTATCCTAATCCCTAACGTAGTATTTGGACAACTGCAAATACTTATCCCGAAGATGCTTTTTCAGGAATTTTCATTCCCACGGTTCGACCACCCATGAGCTCGCATCACGAGCCAACAAGGTGATCCGCGCGCAAAGAGTTCAGTCGATGAAAGTGTTGTAAAGGAGTCGAGTTTGATACACCGAGTAGTGCACCATGCAAAACGTTTTACTTAAATTTTAAAATAGAGAGTCAAGTTAAGCACGAAACCACGAATAGAAAAATAGTCCCGGGTTGTTTCGAATAAATCGAGTATGTGGAAGCGATGTGATTTCCTGTGAATGAAATTTGTGAAACTTGTAATATAACATTTAAGCCAAAATAAAAAAGGACATTAAGACACAAACCTCACTAGTGCATTTTGTTTTTCCCTGTCTACTGACTAACGGCGTGCGAGTGAACTAGGTTCTTCGGAATTCTGCCGAACTATTATGTTGGGACACTTGATGAACCTTGCCAAGGCCGGCACATAATTAAGTGAAATTCCCACAATTGGTGACCATTCGACGCGAGTAAACACAATTTTCTGATTCGGAGTCGGATCAAAACCGTGTCCTAAAAAATTTAAAGGAACAGTGACTATTCGGTGCCGCGACTGTGACAGTGACAATCTTCCCGAACCGAGTGCTTCCGGAAACGCAGTGGCAGCAAGCAATTGTGGCGGCAATTGCCGAAGATCAATATACATTCACCGGAAACAGGAACAACAGGAGCAACTACCCAACACTACACCAGCACCAGGAGCATCCGATCAATAACACCAGGGATTTAAGCAGGTATCCTTTCTTTCTGTTTTTAAATTATTCCCTTGGTAAAACAACAGTATTTTAACGTACATTTCCTTTTTGTCAAAGTTTTATTATGTGTTTAACTGATTGTTTTGTAAATATTAAATAAAGTTTATAATAATTCTAAATTAAAGTGAGACAAAAAAAGAAGAAAAAAATCAATAACATTGTAGCTGTAAAACGTTTGTTTCCTTTTTACTTTCGTGGCTGATTGGCAAAGATACTTATATGTGTAATTAGATTAAACGATGGTTAGCAAGGATTTCAAATTTTAATACAGATATCTTGGGTAGGAAAATGTATTATTAGCCTGGAGTTGACAAAATGTTGTCTGCAGTTATTTAAATAAATAAGCAACAAAACATCAGCCTATACAAATAAAATTAAGACAATTTGTGCCTTATTTATTATTAACAACACGAGTAAAATAACTCAAAACGAAATAATAGAGTATCTGAAATAAATGCTAAATGAAAAACAAAACAACAAATTTAACACGAAATTATTTACCAACATCTTTGTTAATTGTACTTCCGATTTAATATTTTCCTTTTTTCTACCAGTTGCTAATTGAGAACAATTCATAAAAATCATTCTTCCATTTGATCGCCTTATTATGATTATTTTTACTTGAACGCAACTGCCTACTTTGACTCCATTAGCATTACTTAGAAGCATTTAATAATATTCCATGTCAGTTTTTGTTTTTTGTTATAACTGTTGGAGACGGAGCAGCACACGACGGCCGACTAGCAGCACACGACTGCCGACTGGCAGACTGAGCATCGCACATTTATACTCTGGCTCCTTGTTCCTGTGACAACATGCGAACGAGGGAAAGGAGACAAAAAGCGAATATAAGCAGCGGTAGTTGTGGAGTTGGTATCAGTACAAGTCGAGCAGTCAAACGCTGCACATGCGTTTATAAAGATTGTTATATTTAAATTAAACATTTAGAAATTGTAAATCGAGTTTACAAATTGGTCCTTCGACCCGGAGCAAGTCATCGAGGGAAACACAGCAGCTGCCGACTGGACAACACAAGCTGTGCAACGTGGGATCCAAGCGTTTCAACTACAACGCATTGAAGCACACCCTCTGCGACCAAGCAGACAGACGGTCGTGTAGCCTAACCAGCCAGTAGCAAACAGCAGCGCACTCAGTTGCGTAAGCTACAGCCGATCCACAAGCATCGGATTCAAGTAGCTAGTGGCAATTTCGACCCACAAGCATCAAAAGGAAGGCAGCTGAACCACAATGGCTACCAGTGATTCGCCAAGCAAGGCAATGGCGGATCAGACTGTTCCGGCAAGCAAACGAAGACGAGGAGTCCTTAAGGGATTCCTCACGCGTTTGGAGGAGTTCGCGACCAAGGCGAATGAAGTGACCAGAGAGGAAGTCGCATGCAGACTAAGCAAGCTGGAAGACGCGTTTAAATCCTTTGAGCGCCTCCAGGAAAGCATCGAGGAGAACGATCCGGACCTGGACATCGACAGGGAGAACGAGGAGCGAGCAGCCTTCGAGGAACGATACTTTTCGCTGCAAGGCAGACTCACCCAGCGTTTGAACGTGTCAACAAGCACGGGCGCCACCGTATTGGATACTTCAGGAGACACCCTGGGACCGTTAACTACTCCAACGCTAACAGTGGAGCAGCCAGGAATGGAGAGGTTGCTTGACACACTAAATTCCAGCCAGACGCTCATGAACAGCTTGGTGGAACTATTGGTTACGCGGTCAACAGACCTGACAGCAACAGATTCCACCGTTGGAACGGCAACCCGACCGATCAAGCTGAAGCATATCGACGTGCCTACCTTCGATGGGGACTACAAGCAGTGGGTAACGTTCCGGGATTTGTACAAACCACTCATCCACGACAACCCCCAGTTATCAGCAGTAGAGAAATTCCAATTTCTCCGGACTTCCTTAAGAGCGGACGCATTATCATTGGTTCGCAATGTTCCGGTCACAGCGGCAAACTATCTGGAGGCTTGGGCTGCACTGGTCTCGCGGTATGACAAAAGGAAGATCATCGTGGAGGCACATCTGCGATCACTAATGACGATTGCAGCTATCCAAACACCAGGTGCTACGGAGTTCCGCAGATTTATCAACGGCCTCTTCGAGCAGGTTCGGGCTTTGCGAGCATTGGAGCTACCAGTGGAGCACTGGGGTTGTTGGTTGGTGTTCACTACAGTCGAGAAGCTCGATAGTGAAACTAGGCAGCTATGGGCTCGAGAAACCAGCAGGAACGAGATGCCGACATTCGAGGAGCTGACCGAATTCCTGGAAGCTCGACTCACCGAACTAGAGAGCATTCCGACAGCGAAGAACTATTCAAAGGGTCACTTTGTTCGCGACAGAGGTATAGCAGCTGGTCCATCCAAGAAGACGTACTCGGCAATCACATCACCAGGGACGGCTAAGTGCCCCAGATGCGCGCAGCCGCATCCATTGTTCCGATGCAGTGCATTCAGGAATCTCTCAGCTCTACAGCGAGACCAGTTTGTCCGCCGCCACAAGCTATGCAGAAATTGCCTCAGCCCCGACCACAGCATTGACAAATGTGAGAGAGGTAACTGTCGAGAGTGTAACGGACGGCACAATTCTCTACTGCATCAACCCGTAGACGTTCCGACGTTATCACCAAAGGTTGGACCATCAGAGGGATCTTGCGCGACAGTACAAACCCAGGATTCACTACTACCTACAGCAATAGTAACGGTGATGGACGACAGAAACCAGTTGGTTCCTTGCCGGGTGCTGCTGGACTCAGGCTCCACCACATCCTTAGTCCGAGAATCATTCATTCAGCAGTTGGGCCTGCGACGCACGCAGGCGAAGGTGAAGATAAGTGGCATAGGGGAAGCGAATCCACAACTCAGCCGAGGAAAGGTCGAGATGCTGCTGAAAGGCCGAACAGGGGAAACAAGTATTCGGATAACGGCATTGGTGATGGGACGATTGACTTCGGATCTGCCGTCAAGGTCACTGAAACATGACTGGAGAAGCTTTTCATCGCTGGCGTTGGCCGACCCGCTATTCCACAAATCAAGACCCATTGACTTGTTGCTGGGTTCGGACACTATCTTCCAGATCCTGCGCGATGGACGACTGATGGATCCCGATAGTAAAATGATGGCGCAGAACACCATATTCGGCTGGGTAATCGCAGGGAGTGGACCAGCTCTGCTCGATCAGGAACAACATTGCTGCACTGTCACCCAACAAGTCGACCCATTAGAGGGTACACTGCCAATTAATATGCCTACATATAACGATGTCGGCAACTGTAAAGCTGCGAATACGAATTATCAGCAAGCTCCTTATGTTCCGACATCGGTGTATCAAGGTGGAAATGAACTCGGTGTTTCTCCATCATCTTCCACACAACCACAGCAACAAAAATTCCAAAATTATAATTCACCACCTACTTCTAATATAACTCAGCAATCCTATTCCTCTGGCGCCACAAACACAATGATGGGCACTACGTACATAACCTCTCAAGTAACAAATGAACCACAGAGTTCTTATCAGATATCTTCACAACCTTATTCAAATTCAGGGACTCCGCCGAATGGGCAAATGCAAATTCAACAACAACCACCACCACTGCAACAGCATCAAACTTTGCAACAGCCACAATCGTTGCAACCACAAATTATTCAACAAGAGTCTGTGCCACAACAGTCTGTACCACAACAGTCTGTACGACGACAGTCAGTGCCACAACAGTCTGTACCACGGCAGTCTGTGCCACAGCAGTCTGTACCACAGCAATCAATGGCACAACAGTCTGTACCGCAACAATCCATGCCACAACAATTTAAGGCACAGCGGCATGTCTCTCATCAAACCTTGCCACAGCCTATGACTCAGCAATCGGTGCCACAACAGCATATGACACAGCAAAGTATGCAGCAGCAATCTGTTCCGCAACAGTCTTTGCCCCCACCGCCTATGGGGCAGCAATCTACACCACACCAATCTAAAGGCCATCAAAATTGCTTATCAAGGGGCCTTAAAGCAAAGGAGCTCACCGGAGCAGAGCTGTGGTGGCGAGGACCCGCTTTTCTGCGAGACAAGGAGCTGAAGTTGCCCCGGACGCCCGCTCATCAAGTCCGAGAGGCGGACACCGGAACACCGGTAGACCTCCAGGAACGAAGGGCATCGTATTTCGTAATACAGCAAGAGGAGCTGTCTATAACAAGAAGAGTCTCCAGCTTCACTCGAACGGTACGAACATTAGCGTGGCGGAAGGCGGACCTAACGCCCATGAGAGCCGGAATTCAAGTATCAAGACAAAGCGAACTGATTGCGCTCAACCCATTCATCGATGACCAAGGTACCCTCAGGGTGGGCGGAAGACTAGAAGCAACAAAGATGGAATACGAACGCCGACATCCACCAATCTTACATCGGCAACATCACCTGGCAAGGATTATCGTGAGAGATTTCCACTTGAGGCTGATGCACGCTGGAAGCCGGTTACTGCTATCCGCAGTTAACTCCCAGTACTGGATCATAGGGAGTCGAGGACTTGTCCGGAGGGTCATCGCTGAATGCACGGTTTGCGTTCGTCACAAGGGACGGGTGCTATCTCAACAAATGGCCGCATTGCCAGCCAGTAGGATTAATCCCGCACGGCCATTTAGTAACACCGGCGTGGATTATGGAGGTCCTATCACTCTTCGGACATGGAAAGGACGCAGCGCGAAGCGAGTCAAAGGCTACATCTGTCTCTTCGTATGCTTGCCAACCAAGGCAATACACGAAGCGGTTAACGAGCTGTCCAGCGAGGCTTTCCTGGCAGCATTAAGGAGAGTTCTCGTGCGTAGGGGTTTTTGTCACACTTTATGGAGTGATAATGGTACCAATTTTGTTGGGGCATGCCGAGAACTGCGAGAAGTTTATGAGCACATAAACCGGAAGGCTACCCAGGACCGGATCATGACAGAGTTGGCCACCAACGGCATCACTTGGAGATTCATTCCCCCGGCAGCTCCCCACTTTGGTGGCTTGTGGGAGGCAGGAATCAAGTCCGTGAAACATCACCGGAAGCGAGCTATTGGAAATGCGTTTCTGACGTTCGAGGAGCTCACTACCGTGTTGGCCCAGATCGAGGCTTGTCTGAATTCCCGACCGCTGGTCGTCCTGCCAACAGAGCCTGGCGATCCCGAGGTGTTGACCCCCAGTCATTTCTTAGTTGGAGGACCGGCTATGAGCGTCCCGGAAGTCGATCCGGGAGAGACAACAATCACTTGGCGGTCCAGATGGAAGTACTTGCAGGCGTTGCATCGAGCATTTTGGTACCGGTGGAAGAACGAATACCTCCACACGTTGCAGGCTCGAAACAAATGGTATCATCCGGAACCAAACCTAGGAAATCCGGTCGTGGTGCTTCTGAAGGACGAGCAACTATCTCCGACCTATTGGCCCATGGGAAGGGTTATCGAGCTTCATCCTGGCAGAGATGGCAAGGTGCGGGTGGCAACCGTAAAGATTCAGGGGGGCACCCTTAAGCGACCCGTTACGAAGTTAGTACTACTCCGGGTTGCAGAGGATGAGACGGTTGAACCGACAGTTCAAGGTGGGCGGAATGTTGGAGACGGAGCAGCACACGACGGCCGACTAGCAGCACACGACTGCCG
The DNA here is from genome assembly GCA_963931805.1 of Microdon myrmicae. Lineage (NCBI taxonomy): Eukaryota > Metazoa > Arthropoda > Insecta > Diptera > Syrphidae > Microdon > Microdon myrmicae. The sequence continues at coordinate 33,408,498 of OZ007501.1, read as the reverse complement.
ACTGGCAGACTGAGCATCGCACATTTATACTCTGGCTCCTTGTTCCTGTGACAACATGCGAACGAGGGAAAGGAGACAAAAAGCGAATATAAGCAGCGGTAGTTGTGGAGTTGGTATCAGTACAAGTCGAGCAGTCAAACGCTGCACATGCGTTTATAAAGATTGTTATATTTAAATTAAACATTTAGAAATTGTAAATCGAGTTTACAATAACTTTATATTTTAAACATAATTTTTTTGTCATCATTTTATTGTATCCTTAAAATTTTTGCAAACAAGTATATGTATCTAATTTCTTCACATGATATTGACAACAAAATTAAATTTGTTTAAATAAAAGCCTGTGTTACAAATCAGAAAAGAAGAAATATATTTGTATCCTTAAACAGCACGAGATAAAGGCAAAATAAAATAAATTTTGTAAGCCCCTTCAGGGTATTAAGTAGCGCACAACCTTTCTCAGCACGCACACGACTCAGCTCAACTTCTCGCAACTTCTTTTCGACACTTTTCAACCCCTTCGACTTATTTTTAGCTTCATCCGCCTCTTTTCAACACCACTCGACTGCAACCGACTCCACCAACTCTTTCAAGCTCGACTCCATTCAGCCGTCCGGACCACTTCACTTCGTGGTTTCTTTTCAGTCAGGCCGGATTGGACTAGCGCGAATACTCCGCCGTCCCAGTTTAGCTTCCAATTGGCCCCGAAAACTGTACTGCACCACCCCGGACGTTAGTCTAAATTGTTCCTAGTGTCACAGCCTTTGTTTCAGTTTAGGCAAGGTAGTAAATCCTTTACCTACCCAACTCCATCGACTCCCGTGACATCATTGTTCACGCACGCGCACCCTACCTTCAATTTCCTGACGTCGTTGTCTACGACGATTTACTCTGCCCGCTCCCCACCACACAATTAAATTCCTTCGTTTCCCTTCCTCTCATTCCGTTGCTAAACACCCACTCTTTCCAAATAGAAAAAATGGCCCACTCTACTAGGTCTAAGGCAGCTCAGCAAGAGCAGACCCAGCCGTGCTCGGATGATCAAGCGTTCGTAGACGCTTCCAGCATCGAGCACACCTCGCATTCCCATAGCATACACTTGCCTCCTTTCGACGAGAAGGACCCAGAGCTATGGTTCGCCGTAGCCGAACGCTTCTTCAGGGTTGCCGACATGCACGATGAGGAAGTCCGCGCAGTAGAATTGTTGCGAGTGCTAAACCACACGCAACGGACGCATGTTGCTCACATAATTGGGTCAACAGAACCATATCCCTACAGCAACATGCAAGAGACGCTCATAAATGCCCTGGACGAGCCCAGGAGCAGCAGACAGCAGCGTTTGGCGAGCGAAACAAATGTTACTGGAATGAGACCGTCCAATTTTCTGACACATTTACGCTCAATAGCTGGAACCAAGATTTCGGACGACATAATTAGGCCTCATTTCCTGAGGTGCCTCCCGCAATATGCTCGCGCGGCATTAATAGTACAACCCAACCAGAGTTTGGGTCATTTGGCGAAACTAGCCGACACAATTATGGAAAGCTCAGACCCACAGTCTGAACCCCCAGCATACCAGGTGACGGCGATTAACCGACACGCCGTTTCACCTACACGGCATCAATCCTTATCACTAACAGCACCCCGGACTTCTCTAGTAACGCCTTTTACACAAGCCACACCAAGAGAGGTAACACATGCTACGATTTCCTCCCGTGAGGAATTTCAACCGCGCACCCAGCAAACAAAGCTCTCGAGATTCGAGCGAGACCTGAACCAACTGCGGGCCCAAATGCGAAATGTCGAGCGCGCAATCCAAAACCGTTCTAATAACCAACGACCACAAACGAGGAACCTCCAATGGCGGTTTACCACGCCCAGAGGAGCACCAATCACAAACGAAAACGCACCAGACAACAGGCAAAACACGCCTAGTGGCGCTCTGACACAGGCCCGGTGCGTATACCACAGACGTTTCGGTGCAAACGCCAGAAATTGTAGGCAACCTTGCAGCTGGACGCGGCCAGCCCCCGCGCAGAACCTCGTTCGAGTGCGAACGGCCGGCACCCCTATTATAAGTCGCTTAACAATCAGGGACTCTAGATCGAATATTAATTTCACCGTCGACACTGGCGCCGACATTTCCGTCATCCCTAGATCTTTCGCCCCGCGCAACCGAGTGCCGGGCCACCTACAGTTGTTCGCTGCGAACAACTCCCCCATAGCCACTTACGGGCGGAAAAATTTTAAACTGGATCTGGGTCTCCCACGCCCTATCTCCTGGCACTTCGTGATAGCCGATGTCAGCGAGCCCCTAATAGGATCTGACCTATTAGGAAAACACAACCTGTTGGTAGACACTGCCAACAAGAGATTAGTTAGTCACAACGTCTCAACCCGTCTCTCCCCGCAAGCAGCTATAGGGGCGAACGACCCACCCGAGGACTCTACAGACCCAATCCCCGCGCTGTTGGAAGAATTTCGCAATTCAACAGTTCCCCTCTCCAACCAGCAACAACACAGATCCGGCGTGTTTCATCACATAGAAACACGCGGCCCACAGGTGAGCCAGCGCCCACGTCACCTGGCCCCCGAAAAATTGCGAGCAGCCCGCGCCGAATTCGAATATATGCTCGAGCGAGGCATCTGTCAACCCTCGGTCAGCCCATGGGCAAGTCCACTTCACCTCGTCAAAAAACGCAACGGTGAATGGCGACCATGCGGTGATTATAGACAGCTGAACGCAATAACAGTTCCCGACAGGTACCCAATAGCCCATCTTTACGACTATTCGTACAAGTTGCGCGGTTGTACAGTTTTCTCAACTCTTGACCTCACCAGGGCATACCACCAGATTCCGGTGGCACCTGAAGACGTACCCAAAACCGCCGTCATTACCCCCTTCGGACTCTTCGAATTCAAGGTGATGACGTTTGGCCTCAGGAATGCAGCTCTGACATTCCAGAGGTATATCGATTCGGCACTACGCGGCCTGGATTGCTGTTACGCCTATATTGACGATATACTAATAGCATCTCGGAACCTTGCGGAGCATCACCAACACCTCAGACAGGTCCTTGAACGCCTCAGACAATTTGGCCTCGTAATAAACCCAGAAAAATGCCAATTCGCCAAAGAGCAAGTTACCTACCTGGGTTACCATATCAACAGCCAAGGTATCCGCCCGCTTCCAGACAGAGTGGAAGCACTAACCCAATTTCCCCGTCCCTCCAACGTTCGCGAGCTGCGCCGTTTCCTGGGTATGCTAAACTTTTACCGACCCACACTACGAAACGCCGCACACATTCAGGCCCCTTTAAATGAGTACTTAAAGGGGGCAAAGAAGAATGACAAGCGCCCAATCGCCTGGACGGAAGCTGCAGACAACGCATTCCGTCAATCCAAGGCACAGTTGGCAAATGGTACCCTACTCCGCTACCCCGCAGAGGGCGCACCATTGGCCATCCAATGCGACGCGTCAGACACGGCCATGGGAGCAGTATTGGAGCAAGAATGCAACGGAAACTGGGAACCGCTCGGTTTCTTCTCAAGGAAACTTAATACGGCCGAGCGGAAATATAGCACGTACGACCGGGAGTTACTCGCTATGTACAGCGCCGTAAAGTATTTCCGACACATGGTAGAAGGTCGCCCCCTAGTAATCAGAACGGATCACAAGCCACTGATCTACGCATTCCGGAAGAGGTCCGGGAATGCATCCCCACGCCAGGAACGGCAACTCGACCTGATAGGTCAATACACCACTGAGATCAAACACATCTCAGGGGAACAGAATGTTATCGCGGACGCCTTATCCCGCATCGATACCATTCAGCTACGCGCCGCCATCGCCGACGCCGACCTAGCTCAAGCACAGCAGAATGACAGCCAGCTCGAGTCTCTTCTCAAAGCAGAGACAGCACTTCAGCTGCGCAAGTTCCCACTCGAGCAATCCGCAGACGAGATATGGTGTGATATCTCCACGGGAACAGTCAGGCCCTATATTCCCGGAGAGCTGCGAAGGAGCGTATTCGAGACCTTTCACGGTCCGGCTCACCCCAGCGGACGTGCAACCGCTGCAGCCATTCGACGTAAGTTCGTATGGCCTCGTATGAATAAAGACCTCACGAGTTGGGCTCGTGCCTGCCTTAAATGCCAGCGCTGCAAAATTAGCCGACACAACGTGTTGGAGCCAGCGCAATTCAAACTCCCCGAGGCTCGATTTACACACGTCCACATAGATATTGTGGGCCCCTTAACACCCTCGAGAGGATTCTCCTACATCCTCACCATGATTGACCGTTTTACTCGGTGGCCAGAAGCAACGCCACTACGGGTAGTCACCGCCGAAAGTGTCGCCAGAGCGTTTTACTCGACTTGGGTTACACGTTTTGGCGTACCAGCAACGTTAACATCAGACCGAGGTCCACAGTTCGAGGCCACGATCTTCAAGCAGCTTACTGAATTATTGGGCTGTCAAAGAAGTCGTACGACCGCATACCACCCTTCATCCAACGGGATGATAGAGCGTTGGCACAGGTCGCTAAAAGCCTCTCTAATGTGTCATAACGACACGCAATGGTTCGACGCCCTCCCCACTGTCCTTCTAGGATTGAGGACAAGTATCAAGGAGGATCTGGGCGCATCCGCTGCAGAACTGACCTACGGCACCAACCTAGTGTTGCCAGGCGAACTATTTGTGGACAATGAAGCTCCACACGACCAACTACAAAGCGTAGGCTACCTCCGCGACCTGATGCGGAAGATCAGGGCAAAACCCGTAGCCCGACATGGCACCAAAAGAGTGTTTATCCACCCTGAGTTGCATAGCTGCACACACGTTTTCGTCAGGGTGGACAAAGTTAAGAAACCACTCGATCGCCCCTACGAAGGGCCATATAAGATTCTAAAACGAATCAGTGATCGAGTGTACGAAGTGGAGATCCAAGGCAGATCAACCACAGTCAGCGTAGAAAGATTGAAACCGTGTTTCTCGGAGGCCAACCTCCCAAAGGCCACCACAAACCCCGATGCTACAGAGGAGCTACCCTCAACTTCTACGGCAGGAATACCAAACAGAAATAGCGGCCCCCTCACGCGAAGCCACACCCGAGCGCCACCACAAGGCGCATGTACGGCCAACCTCACTTAACTACAGCCTTCTAAGTACTACTTCGCCCTACCAACAATATCGTGACTATGTCACTGGGGGGGGAGTACTGTGGCGTATCTACCAACGCCACTGCTATCTTTTCAATCTACCTCAAAATCTTCCCTCCTAAAGCCCCATTAATTTCGTCATTTTTGCGTATGCAAGCGCAATAACTTCCCCAAGCATTCTCCCACCAATTTCATCATTTTTACCATGCATTACCTTTCGATTATGCAAATCGCATCTATCAAGCATCCAACTTCAAGCATCTGCCCATCAAGGACAGTCACGCAATTAACGCGTTATATAAATTTCCCTAGAAGAAATTCGGTACGCCAGTACTGCATACATCAATGCATCTCAGCATTGTTCTAAAAGAAAACATTTCGGTTGCCATACTAGATAACCGAAGTGGATTATGAAAACAATCAGCAGAACCCCTGTCTGCCTGCATTTACTGTCCCACACGTGCGCAACAGATTTTCATGTTGCACCAGTACTCACGGCGGCTTTTATGCAATCTTCAAAGCACCGGCGCAATTCGCGCCTAGCTGCCAAGAGCCAAATTCAATGCCAGTGTAAACACTCACACTGGAATTCGACCCATGACTCCCTAGGATTGCAATACACAATTAACATGGTTGTAAACACAACCATCATTGTGTAATTATCCCAAATGTATCCTAATCCCTAACGTAGTATTTGGACAACTGCAAATACTTATCCCGAAGATGCTTTTTCAGGAATTTTCATTCCCACGGTTCGACCACCCATGAGCTCGCATCACGAGCCAACAAGGTGATCCGCGCGCAAAGAGTTCAGTCGATGAAAGTGTTGTAAAGGAGTCGAGTTTGATACACCGAGTAGTGCACCATGCAAAACGTTTTACTTAAATTTTAAAATAGAGAGTCAAGTTAAGCACGAAACCACGAATAGAAAAATAGTCCCGGGTTGTTTCGAATAAATCGAGTATGTGGAAGCGATGTGATTTCCTGTGAATGAAATTTGTGAAACTTGTAATATAACATTTAAGCCAAAATAAAAAAGGACATTAAGACACAAACCTCACTAGTGCATTTTGTTTTTCCCTGTCTACTGACTAACGGCGTGCGAGTGAACTAGGTTCTTCGGAATTCTGCCGAACTATTATGTTGGGACACTTGATGAACCTTGCCAAGGCCGGCACATAATTAAGTGAAATTCCCACAAGTTATCCCCACCAGCTGATATTATAACATTATGTAATTTTACCATTTCAGTGTAATCTTCAAGTGAATTTTTTCCTGTCTTATTGAAAAGTAAGTGAAATTATTATTTCTGAGCGTAGTTCTCACGTTTATTCTTTTAGTATAACCTAACAAATACTTAACACATATCAGGAGCTCCCGTCAACAACAACTATTGTGTTAAACTAATTTGTACAATGCCAGCTAGACGCAGAGGAACTTCTTTAGTCCGTCAAACACGTGGAGCTGCACGCAAGCGAACCGCTAGAGCCCAAAGAACAGAAGACCAAATCCAGCAAGATAATACTAATGTGCGTGTGAACATGGCGCGATTCCATCGATATGAATCAGCAGATGCGCGAACTGAACGAAATGAAGAAAGAAGATTAGAACAGAGACAAGCGCGCCGTTTTACAATCAGCAGACGCAGAGCAAATGATCAACAACGCCAACAGGTCCATCGATCATTTACATCTAATTCATTCCTGCGTCTAGCATTCGAGTATGAGCCCGATATTGAATATTATGCTCTTTCGAAAGTGGTAATTGGTGCTATGGATAAGGAATGTCCTCATTGTCATGCTCTTAAGTTTAAAAACGGGCCAGCCGGGATGTGTTGTTCGTCAGGAAAGGTGCAATTACCAGCAATTGAGACACCACCTGAACCATTAAATGGTTTACTTATCGGTACGGATCCAGATTCTAATCTGTTCCTAAAGTCAATTCGAACATTTAATTCATGTTTCCAAATGACATCGTTCGGAGCAACAGAAATAGTTAACAATAATGCTATCATCATCATCATCATCATCGGCACTACAACCGGGAACCGGTCATGGCCTTATTTAGCAAGTCTTGGGGCTTGTTAAATTTTCCATAATGATTTATTTTTTCTGGGCAAGGTCATTAGTCTTGCGCCAGGGGCTCCCCGACGGGGAATCGAACCCCAGTCTCCCGGGTGACAGGCGGGTATACTAACCACTATACTATCGAGGAGCCTAACAATAATGCTATCAATGGTCAACAATTCAATTCAACATTCAAAATCAAAGGCCAAATTTATCACAAAGTGGGTTCATTGCTGCCAATGCCAAACGAATCACCTAAATTTTTAGAAATTTACTTCATGGGTCGTGAGGATGCACGCGTGGATGCACGTTGTGGCTATAATCACCTTAATTCACTTTTTGCCAGGCGTATCATCGGCGACCTGGATGCTCTATTGAATGAGCACAATGAATTGTTAAAGATATTCAAATCACACATGAACAAATTACAATGTGATAATCACGCTATTATAATCAATCCTGATAAAACACCTGCTGGAGAGCACATTCGTAGATTTAATGCACCTGTTCTTGATGATGTTGCTGGAATCAAGGTCGGCGATCGTACAGCTACGCGGGAAATCGTGATTCGTAGAAGAAATAATAATCTATAGTTCATTGCTGATACACACCGCTCATATGACGCTCTCCAATATCCGCTAATGTTCTGGAAAGGCCAAGACGGGTATTGCGTAAATATTAAACAACGAGATCCCGCAACAGGAACTGAAACAATCAAGAATGCTAGTTCGAAGGATTATTATGCGTATCGGTTGATGATCAGACGTGATCAGGACAACGTTATTCTACGATGCCGTGAGCTTTGTCAACAATTCATGGTCGACATGTATGTGAAGATAGAGAGCGAACGACTACGATACTTGCGATTTAATCAACAAAAGCTACGTGCGGAAGAGTACATTCACCTGCGAGACGCTATTGTCAACAACGCCGATGCCGCCCAAATTGGTAATTCTGTCATTCTACCATCATCGTACATAGGCAGTCCACGTCATATGCAAGAATACAATACAAGACGCCTTGACTTACGTACAAGAATATGGACGGCCGTGTTTATTCATCACCTTCACATGTAATCCAAAATGGCCCGAGATCACATCCTTACTATTGCCTGGCCAAAGCGCAATACACCGTCATGACGTTACAGCACGTGTTTTCAGACAAAAATTGAAGTCTCTAATTGATTTCATTACAAAGTTACATGTATTTGGTCCCACACGTTGCTGGATGTATTCCGTTGAATGGCAAAAGCGCGGATTACCTCATGCACACATTTTGGAATGGTTAATCGATAAAATACGTCCTGAAGAAATCGACAGTATAATTTCTGCGGAAATTCCAGATCCGTCTACTGATCAAATGCTGTTTGATATTGTTACTGCAAATATGATTCATGGCCCATGGGGCAATATGAATCGTTCATCGCCTTTCATGGCAGGCGGGAAATGTACTAAAAGTTTTCCAAAAAAATTCACTGACGATACGATCACAAATGTTGATGGATATCCAATATATCGTCGAAGAAATCCCGATAATGGAGGACACTCTTTTGTTAACAAGATCAATAACATAGACATTGACATTGATAGCCGTTGGGTGGTCCCATATTCGCCTTTGCTGAGCAAAACATTCAATGCTCATATTAATGTCGAGTTCTTCAGTTCAGTAAAGAGCATCAAATACATTTGCAAGTATGTAAATAAGGGCAGTGATATGGCTGTATTTCGCGTTGAAAATACCAATGTGAATGTTCCTCCGGTGAAAAACAACGATGAAATAGCGCTTTACCAAATTGGCCGGTACGTCAGTTCCAATGAAGCTGTTTGGCTTATCTTTGGTTTCCCAATTCATGAACGAGCTCCAGCAGTCATTCATTTAGCCGTCCATCTTGAAAACGGCCAGCGCGTATATTTCACGAGCGAGACAGCAATTGATCGTGCGATAAATCCACAAAAAACTACACTCGCCGAATTTTTTGAATTGTGTAAACGTGCGGATGCTTTTGGTGCTTTTGCACGAACATTACTCTATTCAGAAGTACCACGTTATTTCACATGGGCACCAACAAAAAAATGGAAGCCCCGTAAGCAAGGCACACCAATTGATGCATGTCCCGGTTTATTCAAATCAAACACCTTGGGACGAGTATTTACAGTTAATCCAAGGCAGACTGAGTGCTTTTATCTCCGGCTGTTGTTGGTTAATGTCACCGGCCCATTGTCATTTCAAGATATACGTAAAGTGAATGAGCAACAGTATCCAACATATAAAGATGCATGCCTTGCACTCGGTTTACTGGAAGATGACAACCAGTGGGAATGTATGCTTGCTGAAGCAGGATTGAACTGTACAGCAAGACAAATTCGTCTACTGTTCGCTATAGTGTTGACTACATGTTTTCCGGCCAGAGCAGAGACATTATGGGATAATCACAAAGATTCAATGACTGATGATATATTGCATCAACACCGTACACGATGCAATGATCTAACGATAGCATTCAGCGACACTATGTACAATGAAGCATTGATTGCTATTGAGGATCTTTGCATTATTATTGCCAAATTACCTCTCTGTCATTTCGGTATACATTCCCCAAATCGAAATGCATCTGATTTAATTAACACTGAATTAAATCGTGAACTACAATACAATACTACGGAAATGGCAGCGATTGTTGCTCGCAATGTCCCACTAATGAATGACGAACAAAGAGCCATTTACGACCGTATCATGCTCTCAGTTGCGGCAGGACAAGGTGGTTTCTTTTTCTTGGATGCACCAGGTGGAACTGGCAAAACATTCCTTATTTCGTTAATTCTCGCCGAAATACGATCAAATAATGGCATCGCACTGGCTGTTGCATCATCTGGCATTGCGGCAACTTTATTGGATGGAGGTAGAACAGCTCATTCAGTGTTTAAGCTGCCACTAAATATTCAAAATAACCCAGACGCAGTGTGCAACATAAAAAAACAATCTTCCATGGCCACAGTACTGAAACAGTGTAAAATTATCATCTGGGATGAATGTACTATGGCGCACAAACATTCGCTTGAGGCGTTGAACAGGACATTGAAAGATATAAAAAATAACGACAAACTATTTGGCGGAACTTTGTTACTCCTTTCAGGTGATTTCAGACAAACACTTCCTGTCATTCCACGTTCAACATACGCTGATGAGATCAAGGCGTACTTAACAGCAACATCAACAGCAATTACCAACACAACAGCGATCAACAAAACAGCAAGCAACACAACAGCAGCAAAGCAACAATAACAGCGGAAAAACAAAGATGCCACCAATCAACACAATAGATGTTGACTGTAAGGAATTGGTAAGTCTTTGTTAGCTAGCCATAGGAAATAATTTTGCAGTTAAAAGAATGACGGGTAATAGGCATGCCATTCAAGCATATAGGGTGGCAGACCACGACAAAATTAAAGAGGTCTTAAAAAGAGCCACCGCGGAATTTTACTCGTTCACGCCAAAACAAACGAAGAACGTAACGATTCTATTAAAGGGTGTCGATCCTGAAATGGAACTGGAGGCTCTGCTCGAAATGCTTCAAAACCTAAAGCACGAAGATCTCGAGTTTACCGCGGTAAAACCATTCACCACACCCAAGGCAAGAAGGGAAAACCGCAAGCTACCCTTCTTTTTGGTTCAATTAACACCCAGCAGTAGAATTGGTGGTCTAAGAAAAATTACAGTCTTGGACCATCAAATGGTCACATGGGACAAATTAAAAAAAGGCAGAGACATCCTGCAATGTGTCCCCTGCCAAAGGTTTGGTCACGCGGCGGCTAACTGTGAAATGCAGCACCGTTGCGTAAAATGCGGAAAGGACCATAAGGCAGAAGAATGCCCTCTGGGAAAAGAAAGGGTAAAAGACAAAGCCCTTCTAAAGTGCGCAGTGTGTCGGAATGAGGGACATCCCGCTAATTATCGAGGTTGTCCTAAATTCCGAAAAATAATCGCAGGAAGTGTGAATCGGCAAAAAAACACAGAGCCAGCTCATACAACAACAACACCAATAACATCACAGCGGTCGTACGCACAAGTTGCGTCGGGTGGGAGAACACCAAACCAGGCTACATCACAGGTAGCCACAAATACTCCCACACGGACTGAAACAACACCGCAAGCAGATGTGTTCGCAATCCTGCTCAATCTGCAGAGACGGATGACACAGCTACAAAGTCAAATAAACGAGATCTACTCGCATTTGCCCAGTCTAAATAACAAGTCGATATAAACCCTCTAACCACAACATCAATAAAAGCTCTTGTCGTGAATGTAAATCTCTAATAAGAACTGAGAGAAGAGCCAATCTTTTTCACCTGTTGCAAGAGGAACAACCTGATGTACTTCTGGCGGGGGAAACAAAGTTAAACCAGAGACATAAGATAGGACATAAAAACTACGATATTATACGAAGAGATCGACCTATCTCCTCTCCAGGGGGGGGGGGGGGGGGTGTCGCAATCTTTATTAGAAAAGGGATCAATCATAAAGTAATATATAGTGGAGAAGTGCGCAGGTTCCGGGTGCTGGAAGCCTGTATCGTCCGCATACCCCTTCAGCAAGGAAGGGGTTTGTATGCGATTGCGGTCTACGCACCTGAGGAGCACCAACAAAACCTATTTATAGCGGAGCTCGAGATACTCTTTCGATGCTTACAATTGCACCTCTGGGCAAAAACTACTTTATCCTAGGGGGAGATATGAACGCCAAGCATAGAAATTGGGGAAATTATATATCTAATGCCAGAGGAAATCAGTTGGCTGGTTGGTTAGATCAGTTTCATATTGAATATGGAACTGACCTGCTAGCCACGGGATATCCATCGTTCCCCAGAGGTAGATCGTTCTTAGATATCTTGCTAATCGACTCACGACTGAGATTACTTAACACCAATAGACGAAACACAAACTGTTTACGGACAATTGAATACGATAGTGACCACTGTGCATTCACGGCAGTAATAGAGCTTCCGAACGAGCTCGCAGATCTGGAGGAATTCGTGATCCCGCAACCCTATAACTACGGGGCAATGCGAAGGCCGCGGTTCACCAGATCATTAACAAGAGAACTTCGTTCGAATGACTTTAATCTGCCAGTAAACAGAAACCTGACTAATGTCGAAATCGACAAATACATTCAACAAATGGACGAAACCTTAAAACGAACAATGAACAAAACAATTCCCAAAACAACAGTTACAGATCACATTAACATGTGCAGAAACGCAACAATAAACGCACTCCACAAGAAAAAGAGCAGACTGCTATCGAAACTAAAACAATTACACAGACAGTTTACAGACAGACAAGACCAGGAGATAATATCACTGAAATGTCAATTAAAAAACCTCCAACAATTACTTAAAGCTAATTATAGATTAGCAACAAATTTCTATTGGAACAACAGAATTCGAGCTATAAAAACTAATAACCCGAATATGTTCCCCCAAATAAATAAAATATTCAGGAGAAATAATGAAAACGAGATTCAGTGTCTCCAAATTCCACGTACTGAGGTAAACAAGCAGCTGATAACCAACATTGGCATAGATACAGAGAACGCTATCCTCAATAGTGAGCTCTTCGTGATCGAAGATCCTTTGGAAAAGGTGAACGCTGTGGGAGTTATCTTTCAGGAAATGTACAAGGTAATGAAAGCATTCACCGAAATCATGACCTGGAGGACAGAATTCGACTGAATCACCTGCACCTCCGAAATGAAATTTCACTTTGGCAATCGGAGAATCCGGGTTTCACCGAATTCAGTGACGATAATCTGTCAATTGACATTAATGCCAATGGTGAGGCTAATAGCCTTTTAATCACAAGGAAGGAATCCGGAGTATCTTCGACTCATTAAGAAGCAAAAAGTCAGTGGGAATAGATGGAGTACCTAACATCGTACTCAAGAACCTGCCCCCAATGGCAATAGATATATACACGGTCCTGTTTAACAACGCGTTGAATAATGCATATTATCCCGCGCGTTGGAAAACGGCTATCATTCAGCCCATCCCAAAGAAGGACAAAGACTGTACAAACCCAATGAACATGCGTTCGATAAGTTTACTCCCAAGCATCAGTAAAGTATTTGAAAAAACCATCAACAAAGGTCTGGTAAAATGGGTAGACGACAACAGCATTATTCCAAATAACCAGTTTGGCTTTAGGGCGGGTCATGAAACCACACCTGCCGCAGCTAAACTGGTCTCCGACATACAATGGAATAAATGTAGGAACCAATGCACAGGTGCCTGTCTGATCGACTTGGAAAAAGCCTTTGATACCATCTGGATCGAAGGGTTGTATTACAAGCTGGTCAGACATGGCATACATAAGCCTTTACTATATGTACTTTACGATATGTTAAAGGACAGGAGGTTCGTGGTCAAAAGTGGTAATGTGACCTCTAATAAAACGTATAATATCAAGAATGGCAACAGGGCGCGGTACTCTCTCCGATTCTTTTTAACATTTACATTAGCGACTTATTAGATGCACTTCCGCAGGCTATTGCGTACGCAGACGATCTCATCATTTACAGAACAGCTCCGAAAGTTGAGATCATAAATAGTTTAATATAGCGAGATTTCAACAACGTGCAGCGCTATTGCGATGACTGGAAACTTAAGATCAACTTCCAGAAATGTGAAGCCATCCTATTTAGAACCCCATTATATAAAGCCACGTACGACACAAGGAAAAACTGGCGAAAGCTAGTTATCGTGGGACCGCATGGAGATAAACTGGAAACCAAGAGTTTAGTTAAATACCTGGGCATCTGGCTAGATCAATATCTGTATTTCAACAGACATGTAGAGGCTGCTTTGGTCAAAGCGAGGAAAACTTTTGCTATGACAAGGAGGCTATTTCACAGTAGCCAACTTGACAGCAGGGTAAAAGTCATATGCTACATGACGCTAATCAGGCCAATGCTCATATATGATTGTCCAGTATGGTTTAACATAGGTCCAAATTTGATGGAAAAGATTCGAAAGGAAGTGTCTCAGAAGTTGTCTCAGATTATATCGGACACCGGAATCGGACTATAAAAAGTATTATTCAAATGAGACGTTATATAATGAAGCCTACATAAATAGCGTGGATAATTTTATGATTAAATTAATCAGAGGACATATTGCGAGAGCAATAAGTTCGTCCAATGACCTAATTTTCGGGGCCTATTATCCAAACACTCTGTACTATGAGAGCGTGCGTCGCAACGGCTTTATTCCTCCAAAGGCGTTCCTTGATTTGGACATGAAAGGGCTTATACAGGATAGATCTGGAATTCCGCTGATCTATCATGTAAGTAGATCATCTGTAGACGGGCGATTGTGCTACGACCGGGAAGTAACGCGCACCGAAGAAGAGCTCCTGCGCTTCAGTAAGGCTATCTCCCACAGAGACCGGAACGATAGTATTAGACAGCGTCAACAGTTCTGGTGGTTGAATGGCATATAAAGACCTGGATACCAAAGTCGGTATAGAATCACACTATCATCAGCTAGCTTACAAAGACTTAGCTTTTCTAGAATTAGGGTAGTATAAGATTTAAGGTAAGTTAGGTTAAGTGCTTTTACATAAAATTAAATTAAAAAAAACAAAAAAAAAAGTGGGTAAGTTAAGTAAGTTAAATTTTAAGAAAAAAAAAAACAAAAAAAAATTGGCACAAAGTTTTTCAAATTTTTCTTTGTCTTTCAAATAATTATAAGTACTGTCACAAAGTTCTGTCGCCGAAAGGCTATTAAGCTAGAATTTAAGCATTTTTTGTCTAGCCTTTAATTTAGAAACTAAGAATATAAAAAGAAAAATAAAAAATGTTTTAAAAATGAAAAAATGAAAAATCAACGCGTACTTAAATCATCGCCACTGTGGCGTAATGTTGAAAAAGTACAACTGAAAGTAAATATGCGCGTTCAAATGCTTCAAGATCCATCTGCTGGAACATTCTCAAAACAGCTATTAGATATCGGCGATGGAAAAGTTACTACAGATGAAACTGGATGCATAAAATTACCGACCGATTTCTGCACAATCATTGATTCGCAAGATGCTCTCATTGTCCAAATATTTCCCGATGTTCACAGACAATACACAAATCATGAGTGGCTTGCAGAAAGAGCAATTTTAGCAGCAAAAAATGTGGACGTCAACGAATTGAATCTTAAGATACAAGATTTATTGCCAGGAGACTTGGTGTCTGTATCTATTGATAGTTTGCGATACCACCGAAGCTGTGAATTATCCAACAGAGTTTTTAAACTCATTGGATTTACCAGGCATGCCACCACATAATTTACAACTGAAGGTTGGATCTCCGGTTATTTTGCTTCGTAATTTGAACCTACCACAGTTGTGCAACGGCACGCGATTAGTTATTAAAAAATTAATGAAAAATGTTATTGAAGCCATCATTTTAAATGGCAAATTCCAAGGTGAAAATATATTACTACCGCGAATCCCTATTATACCCACAGATGTACCAATTCAATTTAAACGCCTTCAATTCCCAATTAGATTGGCATTTGCAATGACTATCAATAAGTCTCAAGGCCAAACGATGTCTGTCTGTGGTTTAGATTTGAGCACACGGACAATTATACGTGGCGTGCTCTCGATTGGGTAAACCATCCAGTTTGTTTGTGTTAGCTAAAGATGGGAAAACAAAAAATATTGTACACTCTGTTGCATTTTTTAGTAATATTGTCATAATTAGTGATATGTACATACATTTAATAAATTTAAAAAATAAATGTTTAGTGGTTTGTTTTTTTTATATTCCGTTATCATCGACAGTCCTCCATGCCTTTTCCACTCATATACCGAATCCTCATACACTTTCAATAAGTTAGTCATTTTTTTCTACCTACACAATCCCTAGAAATAATGTATATGGCAAAACGAAGTTTGCCGGGTCAACTAGTTATATATATATGTATTTATTGGCCTGTAGGAAACCGGAAGTTCATGAACTCACCGACTCGACTCCGCCATCGTTCCCTGTCCTGTGCACTCTCCTTCCACGCTTGACCAGCCGATCCCATCTCCTCAAGGTCAAACCTAATATTGGCCTCCCACCTCCGTCGCGGCCGTCCTACCGGTCTCTTTGCCGTTGGTCTACCGACAAAAATTCTACGCACGGTCCTATCGTTGCCCATTCGCACCACGTGCCCGGTCCATCTTAATCTTCGGGACTTAATTACTCTCACTATTGTAGGTTTGCAGTATAGCTCGTCCAGTTCGTGGCTATGGAGTTTCCTCCAATGCCCTGCCTCCTCGTCATATTTAACGTCAAAGATACCCTTTAAAACTTTATTCTCGAATACGCGGAATTTGTTTTCTTCCCGTTTTGTGAGAGCCCATGTTTCGCATCCGTATAGAACAATCGGCATGATTATGGCTCTATAGGCACGAAGCTTTTTGTTACGTGATAGCAGTTTGGATTTCAGCAGTTTACTCTCTGCGTGCCAACTAGCGTTGCCGGAGTGTAGTCTTTTGTTAATTTCCTTCGACATTTCGTTACTGGCCCTCAGTATCGTTCCCAGATATTTAAATTCTTTAATTTTTTCAAATGGATATAATATAATAAAATAATATTATACTTAATATACCTAATTTATTTGGGACTTTATACACGAAAATGCAAGCACTACATCAAATCAATCAATGGTACAGATAAATAAAATCTGCTAAAGCAAGGAAACCGAGGTTGTTCTTCAGCATTGTGCGATGATAATAAAGAATATCATTCAAACCCAGGATATCACAAAACACCAACCACGACCGCATGTATTCTAGGATATCTCAACTCGCTACATAAG
Organism: Microdon myrmicae; assembly: GCA_963931805.1. Taxonomy (NCBI): domain Eukaryota; kingdom Metazoa; phylum Arthropoda; class Insecta; order Diptera; family Syrphidae; genus Microdon; species Microdon myrmicae. Next base: position 33,391,419 of record OZ007501.1, on the reverse strand, counting down.
TTCTGATTGATTACGATAATCCCCTGGAATACGACCCTGATGATTTTTTTTTTATTATCTTTTGGTGTGGCCTTCTTACTATCATTGTCTTTGCGTTCCACAAGGGTCGAACGCAACTTCCACCAACAATTGGATTATTTGGTGGGCCGTGGAGAAGACGTTAGGAACAATGGTGACAATGGCGGAATGACAGGTGCGGACCCAGTGCCTACTGGATTGAGTGAAGTTCCGCCTCTCGTGGATTACTGAGAGGTATGCTGCTTGGCTGGGATTCGGTTGATCCCTGGATGCTGGCGAAAGCCGCCCGCCAAGAGGGGCATTGCTCGCTCCTATCCCCATTGGGGTGGCTACATATGGTAGCGGTCGTCCTTGATGATTCCTGTCAATGTCCGGAGTTTGGCCACCCGGTGTCTCTGTTATGTTGCCTGTACTACTGGCAGTTGCTGAGAGACCACCGAGCGATGGAAGATCTCCATCCGAGTTGTGGAGCGAATTACAATTGGCTGATATGTTGTTCGACATCACCGATAGGTTGGCCTGCTCCTAAGCCATTTCCTGGTGAATGTTGCCGCTGCTACTGCTGTAGTTGTTGCTGTTGCAATTAATGTTGCTGATAATACTGGCTATTAACCGGACTCTGGCGTTGGTCGGAGCATCGGGACATGGGCCGGGATGAGCTTTGGGCAGGCGGCATTCTGGTCGGCGGCCTGCTGGTCCATACTCACTGGGAGTGTGTGCGGTTCCTTAACCACTTCTTCGATGGCGACTTCTGGCAGCTGCACTGAGGCTGCTAATGTCGAGTTGGTCGGCGCTGTTCATCGTAGTTGGGGAGACTGGGTCGAGCGCGAAATGAGTCTCGAGCAGTCTCGGTAGTTGGGCATCATTGCCTTGCTCGGCGGGTTTCTCTGCAGCAGGCTCTTTTCCTTGGCTGGGTGCATCCGATTTCTTGGCATCTTTCTTCGCTGGTGCTGGTGCGCTGGCAGCTGCTGGTGCCTTCTTCCTGAAATCAGCCTTCTTTTGTAGTGTCGCTTTAGCGGCGAGGGGTGCTGCTGCAGTTTGCACTTCTTTCACTGCTTCTGGAACCTTCTGGATGTCCTTGGCGGCGTTATTTATTTATTTATTTATTTAGCTTAAGTTAATATAATATAACAACTTACAGACTAACTTAAAAACTAAAGTAGTAGTTAAAAAAAAAAAATATATATATATATAATTTAAAAAAAAGAAGAAAAAAACAAGGAAGAAGAAGAGGGCTTGAGGTGTGACAGTGAGGGGTACGTCTACACAGTGGTAAGGGGCGGGGTTGGAGTGCTGGGGGGAGAGGTTTGAAATTGAGGTGGGGTGGGGTTAGGACGGGTTTATTCTGAGACGTCGTTTGAGGGCAGGAGTGGAGAGGTTGAAATCAAAGGAGGTGGAAAAATAATTGGCATGTCGTAGCATACGCGAGATGGGCTCGTTAACGCCGTAAGACGCGTGATGAGTGGGCACGTAAAACAGACGAGGGTTCCGCATATTACGGGGGTTTGTATAAAATGATAAAGAGGAGAGCAAGCTTGGGCAATTGATTGAGCCTGACAGAAGGCGATGGATAAAGATGATGTCAGCATGGATTCTGCGCTCCTCAAGCGTGTTAAGATTGATTAGAAGGAGCCGGCCTGTGTATGGTGGGAGAATGAGTAGGTTTTCCCAGTTCAGTCCACGGGGGGCGAAGCGCAAGAAACGACGTTGAACGTCCTCGATCCTACGAATGTGAGACGGAGACCAGACCTGACTGGCATATTCGAGTAGTGGCCGGTTAGTTGTAGGTTTTGGACCATTCCTCCTTTGGCCGTCTTGCTTTGGACAGCACTTGCCTTGGCTGGCTTTTCGGTGTCTGTCGCCACACCTTTGTTGTCCGTATGGGTTGTGTGTTCCGAGGGCATCATTCGTGATGGTAATCTGGATGGGTGGCCAGGTGGCATACGCATGCCAGGTGTGGAAGGAGTTCCCGGCCACCATGGAGGTTGCGACATCATCATGGGGTTGATAAAAGGTGTCCGCCGCAGTCTTGTAAGGTGTCGGGCGGTCGACGGTGAGGACGTGCCTTGCCTCAGCAAGCTCGGTGGCCTCGTCAAGGTATATCTCCTCAGCCTCGTCGATGAATCTCTATTCAAAATAGCGTTGGATGACGGTCGTCCATGGAGTTACCAGACATATGAGTTCACCATGCCGCTTCCGAATCTCATCCCAGTCTAGCTGGAGGCCGCGCTCTTGTGCCTCCACTGTGACCAGCGTCGGTGGCCCTCTCTTATTGAGATTCTCGAAAGTGCCCATCATCTTCTCATGTCCGGCGAACTGGGCCGCCATGAGCTGTTCGGCCAATGCAGCCGTTGTCATCGTCGACTTCGCTGTCATTGCGCCGCGATCCTGGTCATTGCTCTGTTCTTCGGCTAGACAGGGAGCATCATCTCGGCGTTCACGATCCGCTACCATTCTGGTTAGGCTTAGACGTTCGGCCAATGCAGCCTTTGCCGTTTCGATTTGGCGTTGGTCGATGACGCCGGCATTTAGTTGTTGCGAAGAGATTTCCTTTAAGTTCTAACTGTATTTTTATACTTGCGATTGGTTGCACCGAGAACTTGACGACGGTTGGTAGCTGCCCTTTGAGCAACTCTTTATTACACTGCGAACTGGCAGCAGTGGATTGGATCCACAGACTGGATCCGGCTCGAAGGACCAAATCTTTGCGTTCCACAAGCGTCGAACGCAACTTCTACCAACAATTGGATCTTTTGGTGGGCCGTGGGGATGACGTCAGGAACAATGGTGTCTCCTGGCGTGCAGCGACGTTGGCTTACTGTGGCTGCAACAATGACTACAAATGCACTTAAAAGGAAAGATTACCTTGCTTTGTAGCACCAGCTGTTGTTTTCCAGCAAATGAAACTCTGTTGAATCGTCCTTTATATCCGAACTAGTTGTTTTATTTCTAATGATTAATTAGATTTTTCTGGATTACAATTGCTAACCCTATGACGTCAAAAGCGTACCAAGAAGGAGAGAGTTGTCAACAATGACAGCTCGAAATTAAATATTGATGTCAGCTGTTTGCTGACATTTGTTATTGTGTGAGTGGCTGCATTCCATTGCGAATTCGCTGGTTTCATCCAGTGAATCCGCAACACATTGAGTGTGTAAAAAACATCAGAATCGCCATAATTCCTCGGACTTTAGAAAATTATTCTGGTCTTGTTTCGTGCGACAACAATCAAGTTTTCTTAATCCATTTTGTAAAGTCTTTGGCGCTGACTTTCCATATAGGATAATGTTTATATTTTCCTGTATACATTTTTAATATAAGCTCTTTTACTTATTATATTTAGAAAAATTTTAATTTTAAAATGTCAAACATATGAAGAAATCATATCAGTACATAACACATTTCGTATCAAATAACTCTGAATTATATAAACAAAGTAAAACCAGATATCGACCGAACATATGATTAATAGAATGAGATTTGTGAGTCAGTCACAAATCAGCCGTCAGCGAGGTAGAACGTGCGATTTTTTTTTTAGTAACGCGCACAAAAGGGGATTTTGAAGTACCCTTAAATGTCAGAGCACAGCGCGAGGGGATGGAGAGGAAGCGGACAAGGAAAGAAGGTGTCGATGTATATTGGTTTTGATTGCCTGGACATCACAACGACGAGGAAACACATGATCAGGTAGAACATTCCACATTCGTGTGGTTCGGTTAAAGAATGACTATTTATTCCTATTTGTGCGCCTGAAGTCAACTTTCAACGTGAACTGATGCACATTCGGAGATTAACGGGTATCGCGAGAAAATCTCTGAAGGGGCGGAACACATTCAACAAGTTCACTTGGCCAACGACCGTGATAATACCCAAAGAAAAGAGATAGACGTCATACGTTGCACCTATGTTCTATGTGTGATGGAATTGATCGGCTTACGGCTGAGTCCCCAATAAGTTTCACTACTCGTTTTTGCATCCTATCGAGCACGTGTAGTGCAGTTTTGGATGCTCCTGACCAAATATGGGAGTTGAACTACATTTTGGGACGAATATCATCATCATCATCATCATCATCATCATCATCATCATATGCATTGTGGGGGTACGAAGTCTACTCCGTCCCACAAGTTCTAAAGGGTCTGCCGTAAACCAAAAGAAAAGCACAAACGACAAAGCATAAATCCGGTAAGTTTTTCCATTAAATTTACAAATGATAGGAAGTAGATGTCAGAGCATAAGGTAGAGGTAATTCTGGTGCCTAAGGAAGTACAATCAGGGATATTTCTACCTTATTATATTTTGGGGAAGGCGAAAAGTGCTCCTCGATAGTATAGTGGTTAGTATACCCGCCTGTCAGCCGGGAGACCGGGGTTCGATTCCCCGTCGGGGACTAATGACCTTGCCCAGAAAAAATAAATCATTATGGAATATTTAACAAGCCTCAGGACTTGCTAAATAAGGCCAAGACCAGTTCCCGGTTGTAGTGCCGATGATGATGATGATGAAAAGTGTCCAAATAGAGATACTCGATATCATAAACGATCCTCGAACCATCGACCGGATCAATGTGGAGTTCCTTCCAACAAAAGAATTTTCCATCTTTCCGGAAATAATTTAGATAAAGAATCTTCGGAGGGGATTCCCGGAAGATGGGTCACCGATGGTATCACCAAAAGATTTAAAGTTGACACAATCACATGAGGAAGTCCACTTAAGGGAAACCTAAGTCCTCAAGAGTGTCAATCCTTAGTGAAAATATGTGAGGAGTACAAGGACATTTTGCAAAGCAAGGGTGACCTCCTGACGTATACCAGTGCAATAACACACGAAATACCTTTCATACAGGACCAAGCGCCCATAAACCAAAGAACGTACCGTCTGCCGGAGTGCAAGAAAAACGTGATAAATGAGCAAGTACGGGACATCCTAGAGAATGATATCATTCAACCAAGCAAGGGTCCGTGGAACTCACCCTTCTTGGTGGTTCCTAAGAAAGCGAGCCCCGATGGAAAAGCCCGATGGAGAGCTGTGGCCGACTTCAGGAAACTGAACGACAAAGCAATTGGTTATGCGTACCCTCTCCCTCGAGTAGAGGATATTTTGGACCAGCTCGGTCACTTATCCTATTTTGCCACGCTCAATTTAGCGGGCGGCTACCACCAAGTCTTAATGGATCAGAAGGATCGGGATAAGACAGCATTCAGCACAAATTACGAGCATTATGAGTTCAAACGTATGCCATTCGGTCTAAAGGCAGCACCGGCTATGTTCCAGAGACTCATGAACCATGTCCTAACTGGGTTGCAGGGTATCGAATGCTTTGTTAATCTGGATGACCTTGTCATATATGGGAAAACCTAGAACACCATATTGACAAACTCCGCCAAGTACTTAACCAAATGAGATACTACAACCTCAAACTGCCATCGGAAAAACGCAGATTCCTACAAAAGGAAGTAGTATATCTGGGACACGTCTGTTCCGAAAAAGGGGCATTGCCAAATCCCGATACGACTGCTAGTATCAAGGATTTCCCCATTCCCTAGACGGTAAAGAACGTACAATCATTTCTAGGCGAATTAATATCGGAAATTTGTTCCAAATTTTACGAGGATAGTACGCCTGTTAACAAACTTTTTAAGGAATGACGTTAAGTTCACCTGGTCAGACTAATGTCAGTAAGCATTTGATAAAATAAAGGGATTGATAGTCCCGCCGCCACTGTTAATCTATCCAGATTTTACAAAACCCTTTAATCCGACCACGGATACGTGTAATGAAGCACTGGGAGGCGTACTGTCAGAAGACAAAATCGATAACGACCAGCCAGTCACATATGACAGCCGAACCTTGAACTCTCACACTACAGAGGTGCAATGTAATTACTCGCGCCCAAGCTAAGAAGGAGAAGAAGCTAAGAACTAAGGATAAGCGAAGGAACTCAGGAAAATCCAAAAGACGACAAGTCCTCTCTTCACGAGGATCCCATTCCGACCTGCAAGGAAAAAGGAATGGAGAAAACAAATCCTGACGAAATCCAAATCCTACTTCGGGATTACCATGATCCTCCTTTGGGTGATTACCAAGGAGTGAGTAAAACGTGTAATAAAATAAATGTTAAACATGATGCGCGACATAAAGCAAAACATTAATGTATCTAAAACATGTCAAACCATGAAATCTTCACCGAACCTACGTATGCCCATGGAAATAACCGACATTGCAAAGAGGCCTTTGAGAAAGTATATTTAGATATAGTAGGTCCTCTTGATCGAACTCCAACCGGAAATCAATATATACTGACATTTCAAGACAATTTGTCTAAGTATAGAGATTGCTATCACCTCCCTGATGCAGAGGCAGAAACGGTGGCCACGGTCTTCTTTGACCAAATAGTTGCTCGGTATGGTGCTCCGAAGCCACTGGTCACCGATCAGGGAAGAAACTTCCTAAGCAGTTTGTTTGAAAGCGTGTGCAAACTGCTCCCTATTAAAAAACTTCAACCATCCACAATCGAATGGAGCTCTGGAACGAGCCCATCGCCCACTTGTAAACTATCTGCGCAGCATTGTGGATGGAAATTGTCAGTCATGGGACCAATATCTGAGAACGGCAACATTCGTATACAACACTAACGTACACAAAGGTACTAAGCTTACCCCAATGGATTGTCTCTTTGGTTTCACCCCGAAGGTACCGAATAGTATAAAACAACCTCCAGAACCGGTGTATAACCATGGCAGTTACCATACGCTATTGAAGTACAAACTTCAACATACGTACGAGATACCAAGGCTTAACCTATTAACTTCCAAAAGGAATTCCAAAGACACGACCGTAAGACACGCCCATTCACGTTTCATGTGGGCGACAAGGTTTTAATACGGAACCGACAGAAGCAAGGAAAATTAGCTCCCATATGAAGGGGTCGTTATAAACTAGTGCAAATAAAAGGGCCGGTGGATATCGTAATAAGGGTAGGGTGAAGGAACGTGATGGTACACAACAACAGGCTGGAATACTATCATAAATAAAGGAGGCCAAGAATAAGTGAACCACAACAAACAACGGATTATAACGCACTAAAGCCAGTGAAAAGACCGACAAAGAAAACACGTCGATTTAAGCTTCATTCCTCTTCTAAGAAGGAAGCTATCACTTTTTGGGTAGGGGGAAGTATTGTTACCAAAAAAAAAAAAAAAAAAAAAAAAAAAAAAATTTAAGGAACTCGTATAACCCACCGTACTACATAAAGTGTGCAACCCGCGTCGCGAGTGCTAAAGTAAGCAACCCGCCGCGACGTATAATCTATAAACATACAAACCACGGGACAACTAACAACAAAGGAAATAACTGGGGACTCAAGAGATCATCAACCCCTGCAACCTGAAGAGCCGAATCGTCGACGGAAAAGTTGTCCAACAACGACACCAAGTAAGTCCTTTATAAGCCCTTTTTTATATTAATTGTTAGTTATAATATACGTAACAAGTCTAACCTTTGGCCGTCCGTCGCAAGCGAAACCAAATCAACCCCTTCCCAAGATGCTATATCGATTCGATTTACCCCCACTTTACCGTCCACCGATTCGTGAAGTTTAGGGCTGGATCTGGCCAAATCCAACGTTATGCAAAAGAAATCGTTGTGTACGTTACCAGTAGCGGTAAATGATGGATTTTAGGGTGAAGTGCTAGGAATTTTGTGTGTAATATGACACTTTGGGTGCTCGTTCAGATCATTTTTTAATTCCCATTTAATACTAGTTTACTATTTATTGGCCTGTAGGAACGCGAAAGTTCATGACCTCACCGACTCGACTCCGCCATTGTTCCCTGTCCCGTGCGCTCTCCTTCCACGTTCGACCATCCGATCCGATCTTCTCGAGGTCCACCCTAACATTGTCCTCCCATCTCCGGCCGCCCTGTCGGTCTCTTTCCCGTTGGCTTACCGTCAAGAATTCTACGCACGGTCCTATCGTTGCCTACGAGTTTATGGAGGAAGAGCGGGAAGTTTTTGTATTTTAAATACGACGGAAAGTTTTGAATTATCATTGTTGGGATAGGCTTTTGTGTTGTAAGGGATGATGTGATTTTAAAATGTAACTAATGCATGTAGAGAATCTTCGTTTTAGGAATGTGATGATTGTTTCTTGGGATAAGGACGCGAATTAGCGATAGTTTTAAATGCTTTATAGAAGGGGTGATAATTAACGCTTGTTAATTATGTAACACATCCCCAATAGCAACCGAGCAGGAAAGCGCAGAAAAGCAGTGAGTACTCTCATATATATGTATTTATATTTATTTTGTTGGCACAAATTTCCTGTGCAACAATGCCCTAACCATACACTACGCCCTTTCACGTTCCACGTGGGCGACAAAGTTCTGGTACGGAACGAATCAAGAAATGGGGAAAACGGCTCCTCTATGGAAAGGTCCTTATAACGTATTGGAAATAAAACGTCCGGTAAACTCTGCAATCAAAATAGGGCAAAAGACGATGGTAAATCACAATAACCGTCTAAAGCCCGTTTGTGAATGATGGACAGGTCCCTAGGGGAGTGCAAGATATTGACTAAAAAATTGTAGTAGTCTTATCCCCATGTTCCAAAGTGATGTACCTGGTCAGTAGTAGGCAAGAGCCAATAGGAAGAGGAGGGACAGAAAAGGGTTGTATTTTTGGTAGTTTATATAATTTACAATTCTCTTCGCGTGCGAGGCAAGTTTAATAACATAAGCCTCATAAACGCGCACGGGCCTACAGAGGAGTCCTCTGACGACGAATAGGAAGAATGCTACGAGAACGTCGAACGGGCCATCAATGCCTGCCCAAGATACGATGTGCAAATCGTTCTTTGTGATTTGAATGTGAAAATAGGTCGGGATCCGGTTTTCAGGCAATACACAGGCTCCCATAGTTTCCATGAGAACACTAATGACAATGGACTACGAGTCATCGAACTGGCAGCATCAAAGAACTTGGTCGTTGTGAGTACCAGGTTTCCGCGTAAAGATATTCACAAAGGCATCTGGGTATCATCTGATGGAGCCACTCTTCGAGCCTGATGACGAGACGAACATACCGAGGTGCCAACGTCGACTGGGATCACTATCTTATTGGTACAGTTTGCCGAGCGCGGATTGCCTTACGGAAACCTATTGCTTACGCAATGAGAATACCAGTAACACCTTTGGTCATGCGTTACGACTCGCCCTCGAAGATCTTGACGGAAGGAGAGCAAGTCCTGGGGCCAAAATGAGGGGCGTAGAAGAGAAATGGGTACGCCTTAAGAATACTGTCATTAGTACTGCCAACTCCAGCTTAGGCAGTAGTCGTAGAGATCGAAGCGACTGGTTTGATGATGAGTGCAAACAAACGACTGAACGTAAGAATGCTGCGTACCGGGCAATGCAGCAGTTTCATAGAACGCGGGTATGCGGGGAGAAATACAGAGAGCTCAGAGGATCTGAAAAAAAACTACACAGACAAAAGAAAAGTGGGAAAAAAAAACTTGTCTGTGAAATAGATAAAAGTAGAGAGCGAGGTCCGCACCAGGTGCGGAAGTTCTACCAAAGGATAAAGAGGGTAATCTGATCACCGATCCTGAAGGCATTCTGGAGCGATGGGAAGTGCACTTCAATGAATTGCTAAATGGTCACCTCACAGAAGAATTGGAGTCACCGCCAATGCAAGATCAAGACCAAATGCTGCCGCCACCAAGCATTGAAGAAACATTAAACACCATAAGATAGCTCAAATCAAATAAAGTCCCGGAGCTGATGGCAGACCAGCTGAGCTGATCATACAAGGAGGGACAGCGTTACATCACGGCCACTCATAAGTCGTGGTGCACGTATGGGAGCAAGAGAAGATGCCGAAGGATTGGCGTCGTGGTATAATTTGGCCCATACATAAGAAGGGAGATATCACACTGGGCAGCAACTATAGGGGTATAACATTGCTTAGTGCCGCCTATAGCGTACCCTTCACTATCCTACATGATCGTATAGCCCCATATGCTAAAGCCATCATTGGTCAATATCAGTGTGGCTTCATCCCAGGCAAATCAGCGATTGAACAGATATGCACCCTTAGGCACGTGTTGGAAAAGTGTCTGGAATTTAAGATTCTATTACATCATCTATTTATAGACTTCAAGGCCGCCTACGGCAGCGTAGCGAGGGTAGAACTATATAATGCCATTGATACGACTTTGTAGGTTGACCATGACCAACGTAACTAGTCAAGTAAAAATAGGGGGATTACTGTCCAAACCAATAAATATCTTTAATGATCTCCGACAAGGAGGCGGTCTGGCCTGCCTCCTCTTCAACCTGGCATTGGAGAAAGCAATCCGCGGTTACAACTAGAGGGACTATTGTGACGAAGTCCAGCCAGATTCTTGCCTACGCAGACGACATCGACATCATCGATAGATCCGCTTCGGATGTACAGGAATCCTTCACCCAGATCGAGCAGGCGGCACAAAAACTGGAACTGCACATTAATGAGGGGAACACTAAGTACATGGTGGCAACTTCTGCGAAGAGAAGGCGTAACGTTGGTCAAACTATCAAGGTAGTGGAGCACGAATTTGAGGTAGTGCAATCCTTTAACTACCTTCGGTCAATAGTATCAGCCGATAACAATATGGAAGAAGAAATACGCGAGTGGCTGATCAAATCCAACAAAGCCTACTATGGTCTAGCAAGGCTCTTTAAATTTCGAAAATTATAGAGAACATCCAAGCGGCTACTGTACAGGACCATGGTCTTACCAGTATTCATGTATGGATTCGAGACCTAGGTGCTCAATAAAAGACACTCTGAACTCTTAGCCACGTTCGAGAGGAAGGTCTTAAGGAGAATTGTTGGCCCCGTATATGAGAGAGGACGATTCTGGAGACGCTACAACCATGAGTTGTACGCGATCTATCTAGAAGCTAATGTTGTAAGAAAAATCAAGCTCGGTTGACTCCGGTGGGCGGGACACCTAGCTCGAATGAGCAAAGAGGAGGATGCCCGGAAAGTCCGTTGTGGCAGTATGTATGGAAGGAGACAGCGCGGCAGACCTTCTTTGCGATGGAAGGATGGCGTACACCAGGACACCCGGAGCCTGGGAGTGCCAAACTGGATGATATCGGATCGAAATCGGGACCAGTGGCGAAATTTGTTTAATAAGACTAAGACCAGATCCCGGTTGTAGTGTTATGATCCGGCGCCGTGCTTCCTCGGTTGAGGGAAGTGCGTGGACCTTTTATTTTTCCTTTATTTAATATTCCGCTCCGATTGAAAATATGTTTGTGTGGAAATTTGTTGCAATTGATAATCAATTATCAAAGAAAAAAACTGTTCCGTCTCTTCGATATTATTTAATTATTTATTTTGTGTATCTTCTTCTCCACTCAACTCAACCTCTCCAACTCAAACTCTCAAACTAAAACTTACTAATTCTTAAACTAAACTATTTCTCAAACTAAACCAAACTATAACTCAAAACTCAAACTGTAATCTCAAACTTTAACTTATTCTCCACTTTTTCTCAACTGACTTTACAATTCATTTTTCTCTCTTCGTATAGAACATTGAGTTCTAATTAACTGTAAATTATAATTTGAACAAAAACCATTTTCTCAAAGTATTACTTACTCTCTGTGACTTTTAAATTTTGAATAAACTTTGAACGAAAATCAACGAGCCATGTTTCAAATGAAAAAAGGTGCATGTTATGAAATGTATTGTAACTGGCTTGATATAGAATATTGTGTATATTTATTTATGGTATGTATTAAATGAGAATGTTAGATATGTAAGGAGAAAATTTTAAGGGTGTGTTAGATAAATAATGAGACTGAGTATTAAACTTAATAGTTATAAGGACAGTAGTATTCTGAAATACTACAGTAGTGCCGATGATGATAATTTAAAATTGTAAATATACGAACAAACCACCACCATCAGCAACAACAACGACAAGACATAAATATTTGTAACACCCGATGCGAACGCGTTGGTTCAATCGTCGACGTGTCATTCCTCTTCCAAAAGAGCCAGGCATCTTCGTGAGAGAGGAAGTTTGTTACGAAGTAACTCCCCCACCGCATTCGATTGCTTATATTTGGTGCAACTAGTTTACGTGCAACAGTCTACTCCTGTGGAGACGGAATTTAACAAATACAACTACCATAAGGAGTGGAAATTATTGGATTCGTAGAAGCCATCACAATTGTAGCACTTGCTAAGCATATTAGTGAGGTGGAAACGACCACTAATCAAGTAATTCGATTCATTAAAGACCGGCTACAATCCACTTGACTAGAACTAGCCGACCACAAAAACGGTGCAATCCTAATAATTATTCGAAAGCGTCTACAATATGGTAACTGCCAGATTGGAAATCAAACCATACGGTTAAAGGTAGCTGCCAAGTACTTGGGAGTCATGCTCAACAATAGACTAACATTTAAGTCGCATCACCACTAGTTGATGTCGTACCAATGTGAGCAGAAGCTCTAGAAAGAAAACAACAGAAAAGAAGGATGAGTGCAAGGCACAGGCTCTATGCATTAAGTCCTGTATGGGGCTACAAGACGATCTCCGATGAAGCAGCATGTCTTATAACCAGATCACTCCCCGTATATATGCTAGCTGAGCAGATGCTTCAAATCTATAAAAGAAGAGCCACAGAGGATGAAGTGCCGGGTGGGGTGGCGACGATAAAGCTAGAAGAAAAGGAAACGTCAATTGCTTGATGTCAGACAAGAGGGAACACGACCTTAAAAAGTAGATAGGCCTTTAAACTCACTCCATCCACAGAAGTTTAGATAAAGCACTTATATTCTCAGTTTTTGTCAGAGTACGGTGGGTATCCAAAATACATAAACCGATTTGGACACGACAGTTCACCCAACTGTCCATAATGTGAAGAGGGAGTAAAGGATGCTGAACATGCCATGTTAGTATCCAGCCGTTTCGCTCAATAGAGAAACAACCTCAACCTCAATCAAGGCACCTCGTTAACAATATGATGCGGTCAGAGGTGTGTTGTATCGATATCGGTACTTTTGTAACCCTAGTGTAGGGGTTTCTCTATCCTATAGGAGAAACAGCCCACAATTCCAACCACAATACCTACCCATTTCCTTGATAGGTATTTACCTGTAAAACATGTCAAAGGGACGCATAGCTAAACTCATTATTCTATGCAGATAATGCATAATTGAGTTTAGCTACAATCAACAACATACGGCAACACTATTGCGCTAACCATGGGATTTCCACCGGAAATTCCATTCGTATTGGTTAGCAACAACCAAGTCAAACCAAGCGACGCGGTTGCGTCATAGTCCATAGGCTTGGGTATTATTGAACATTCCACAGAATGGAATTATATCCCCAGCCGATGCGGCGTCCTATTGATTTTTCCCAGATCACCCATTCACTTGGGATCAATGATCTCTTTTTGCTGGTGAATAGCCTTAGCTATGTTTGCCCTCTCTCTCGTATTTCTGTCTTGCTATAGTGCGTTGACCTAAGAGATTGTCACTAGGTCAGTAGACCAGCCGTATACACGGCATTGACGCACACACACCTAGCCAGATCAACCCTGGGTTATTGTGCTTTCCCTTTTGATTTCTCCATTCTGGCTACGCCCATCGACGTCGAACGAATACACAAGTACGTTTCGACCTGTATGAGTGTGGTGAGTTGGGGAACACACAAGAGAGCATGATTACCATTGGCAGATCAATGTGTAAAAGGCAGAAATTACCATTTCCACCCTAAATAGAGTCAGTCGCTATTTGTATCTGAACCTGGTTGTGTCTGCGGATAAGTTCAATCGCTATTGTGCCATTCACCAGAAATAAAATTTAATAAAAAAGAATGTGTTTTTTTCATTTCTTTCTGCGGATCATCGTTGGGGGATTACAGTGAATCCTGTGCCATATGTTGGCATCATACTACAACCCCCACATTGGTGACTGGACTAGAACACGCACCTTCAACACAAAAGAAAAGTGCCGCAAAACAAAAATTTTTCAACAAAAAATCAAAAAACAATAAAATTTTAATAAATTTAACAAAAACCTTTTGATAAATTAATCAAGCAAAAATCATCAACAAAAATAGAAAGTGCCAAAAAGGAAAAATTTTAAACAAAAATCAAAATCAACTAAAACAATTTCAAAAAAATTAAAGTGGAAAATAATTGTAAAAAAAGACAATAAAATTTTTTCAACAAAAAACCAAAGTGGAATATCATAAAACAAAAAGACTAACCCAAAAATTTGAAAATTATTAAAGAGAAAAAATCAATTAAACAAAATTCAAAGTGCAATAATTTCAAAAAACTAAAACGGAAAATAAATTTAAATAACTTAAAAGACGCTGAAAGGGCAAGTAGAGCCCCAACACAGCTTTACTATTTCTCAACGCCAAATATCTTGGACAATCATCTCATCTGTACCACCTCGGCGACGCCAACCAATTACCGCCCAACTTTAAAACTCAGCTCTGGATCTCAGGTTTTTTTCTTTTCATGTTAATTTATTATTCAAGTGCTTACTTCTCCTTTTGGTGAGCTCCTTCTGAGCCAGCAGACTTAACATTTTGAAAGTTATTTTAAAAATTTTTGATAAAATTAAGAATCTTGTAAACTAAAACCTGGAAATAAGTTGTAAATAAACAATTGAACTTTGAAAATCTGTATGCACCTCATAAGTGCACTGGAAATTCCTGATCGTAATAATAACTTAGTGGATTATATTTTAAAAGAGAATAATTTAAGAAGATATTCATACTAAATGCAAAAGAAAACAAATGATCATATGTAATTAAAATTATCATCATTACCATATTTTAAAAAAAAAGCAACAAATTTCTAGGTGTTTTCCTAGATAGGTTAATATTAAGTGAGAGTTATAAGACAGAAATTCAAGTGTTTTTGAATTTGCTAAGTAAGAAAAGATAAATGTTACACTTGTTGTACAGACGATTCGCCAATCGCATCAAAAGTGTTTAAGTCTAAACTAAAAGCGACTCCTCAGTTCAGTAATTGTGAGAATAACCCATTTATAATTTTGTACGACGTGCTGCGTCAACTTTTGCTTATATTATTACTCCTCAAAACGTATCGCTATTTCGGTTGGTTTTAAAAAAATTTAGTTTAAATTAAACAATTGTAAGCCCCTTCTGGGTATAATTAGTGTACAACACGGCATTATTCGACGCGACGCGACTCTCTTGTGACTTCTCTCGACTCCTCGCGTTCACTAGCGAATCCTTTCGCCTCTATACGCGACTCTCACTCAATCCTTCCCCACTCTTTTGCGACCTTTTTACTTCCTCCACAGACACAACTCGTCTCCTCCCGACCTCCAAATTCCCGGCTTCTCTTTACACTTCGGCACCACAATGCCCACCACCCGAGCCGGTACATCCCAACAGGCGCAAGCGCGACCACAATCCCCCGCTTTTCATGACGCTTCTAGCGATGATTTGCCACCCCACACACAAAGTGTAAAGCTCCCTCCGTTCGACGAGGAGGATCCAGAGCTTTGGTTCGCCATAGCCGACCGTTTTTTTCCGGTTCGCTAACATCCACGATGAGGAACATCGTGCTGTAGAATTGTTGCGGGTTCTGGATGGGACACAGCGAATGCATGTTGCGCAGGCGATCAGGTCACCGGGCCCTGATCCCTACAGCAGCATGCGAGAGAGTCTCCTTAACGCTTTGGACCAACCCACCAGCATCAGACTACAGCGATTGGCGAGCGAGACCAATTTTTCAGGTATTAGACCATTCCTTTTCCTGACCCGTTTACGCTCGATAGCGGGGACCAGGATCTCGGATGATCTAATTAGGCCACATTTTCTGAGGAGTTTACCTCAACATGCCCGCTCGGCATTATTGGCCCAACCTAATCAAAGTTTGGGCTATTTATCAAAGGTGGCTGATTCGATTATGGAAACCTTGGACCCACGGCACCCTCAGTCGTCTCAAACTGCACCTCGAACAGCTCTGGTAGCTTCGACTCAGCTACCCTCCTCATCCTCTAGAAGGCACACTGGCCTTAATCCGAACCCAACCCAACAAACCCTTGACCGTATTATCGGCGATACTCAGCCAGACAACCCTCCTACCCAGGTCACTACGGCTGACCTACTCGCGCTTCAGGCCTCATTCCGCCGTGAATTGGATCAAGTTTGCGCGAGGTTCCAAAACACACAACGAAGCGTGCAGAACCGCCCAATGAACCGGCGGCAACCTCCACAAAATACATCCCAGCGGACTTCTTTTCGTTGCCCACCTCCACGGCCTTCTCGTGACGAACCTGCCAATAGGCAAAATCCGCCCAACAATGCCGTCACACGCGCTTGGTGCGCCAACCACCAACGGTACGGAGACCGTACAACTAATTGTAGGGCACCCTGCGGTTGGACTCGACCAACCAACAACCGGCGTCAGTCTTTAAACTAATTTTGCCGACCGACACCCCTGCGCAACCGGCCGGCACCGCATCCATAAGACGCCTTACGATCAGGGACTCGAGACTGCATATCAATTTTACCGTCGATACCGGCGCTGATATTTCGGTCCTCCCGCGATCGTTCGCCCCACGCAACCGCGTGCCCACCGCCTTACAGTTGTCAGCAGCAAATAATTCTCCGATACGCACGTGCGGAAGGAAAAAGCTGACACTCCATCTGGGTCTCAGACATCCAATCACACACCAGTTTGTGATTGCTGATGTTAACGAACTCCTAATAGGTTCCGACCTATTACGAAAACAAAATCTGTTGGTCGATTCGACACACAACAGGCTAGTAGCCCACACCGCACCTTCCTTGCCCTTGTCGGCATCTCCAGCGGTAATACCCAGGGCCACACCGTGTACAGACCCTATCCAAGCTATGGTACAGGAATTTGTCAATACGACAATTCCTCTACCTAACCAGCGACGACATAAGGCGAATGTGTTTCATCACATCGAGACACGGGGCCCTCCAGTAAGCCAACGCGCACGTCGCCTGGCTCCAGAAAAACTACGCGCGGCACGCGCCGAGCTCGATGAAATGATAGCACAAGGTATCTGTCAACCACCAGACAGTCCTTGGGCAAGCCCACTTCATTTAGTTAAGAAACGTTCCGGGGAGTGGCGCCCATGCGGGGATTACAGACTGCTGAATGCAGCAACAGTCCCCGACAGATACCCCATTGCACACCTATATGATTTTTCATATAAATTACGAGGGTGCAAAGTCTTCACCACCCTGGATCTCACCAGGGCTTACCACCAAATCCCGGTGGCACCTGAAGACATCCCAAAAACGGCTGTCATTACTCATTTCGGACTCTTCAAGTTCGACGTAATGACTTTCGGTCTCAGGAATGCCGCGCAGACATTCCAGAGATACATCGACTCGGCTTTACGTGGTCTCAATTGCTGTCATGCTTATCTCGATGACATTCTCATCGCCTCACGAGACCACGTTGAACACAAGCGCCATTTACGACAGGTCGTCGAGCGCCTCCGCGAATTCGGTCTAGTCATCAACCCAGATAAGTGTCAATATGCCAAAGAGCGAATCACATATCTGGGCTACATTGTTGACGATCAGGGCATTCGCCCACTTCCAGACCGTGTGGAGGCCCTCATCCAATATCCACGCCCAACCAACATCAGCGAGCTCCGACGTTTCCTCGGAATGCCCAATTCTTACAGACCCACCCTTAAAGACGCCGCCCAAACCCAGCCTCCTCTGACTGAATTTCTAAAAGGAGCGAAGCGCAACGACAAGCGCCCAATTCCATGGACAGAAGCTTCGGACCGTGCGTTCCAACTGTCCAAGGAGCAACTGGCTAACGCCACACTACTCCGATATCCCTTAGAGGGAGCGGTTTTGTCTATCCAATGCGACGCATCGGATTCCGCAATCGGAGCAGTTCTACAACAAGATTTCGAAGGCCAACCGGAACCGCTCGGTTTCTTTTCCAGGAAACTGAGTCCCACAGAGCGGCGATACAGCGCCTATGACCGGGAATTACTGGCGATCTATAGCGCCATTAAATATTTCCGTCATATGCTAGAGGGTCGCCCGCTCTCCGTGTATACAGACCACAAACCTCTGGTCTTTGCGTTCCGGAAAAAGTCGGGAAATGCTTCCCCCCGACAAGAACGTCAACTCGACCTCATCGGCCAATACACTACCGAGATTAAACATATCTCTGGTCCACAAAACATCTCGGCGGACGCCTTTTCTCGAATCGATACGATTCACTTGCGCGCCACTCTGAACAACGTCGACCTAGCCCTGGCCCAACAGGAGGACAGCCAGCTCGAATCACTTCTAACTGCTGATACAGCACTCGAGCTACGCAAAATCACCCTCCGCGAGCCTTTGGGCGAAATCTGGTGCGATGTTTCAACTGGAACCGCCAGGCCCTATATTCCCGAGAAGCTTCGTAGGGGCGTGTTCCAGGTCTACCATGATCCAGCCCACCCCAGCGGCCGCGCAACCGCTGCTGCCATCCGTAAGAAATTCATTTGGCCCCGAATGAGCAAAGACCTCACCACCTGGGCCCGCGCTTGCCTCCAATGCCAGCGCTTCAAAGTAGCGCGGCATAATGTATTAGAACCTGCACAATTTAAGCTACCCACGGCACGCTTCGCCCATGTCCATATTGACATAGTGGGACCGCTTACTCCATCAAGAGGATTTTCGTACATCCTCACTATGATGGATCGCTACACGCGATGGCCAGAGGCGACTTCTCTCAGAGCAGTAACTGCTGAATCAGTCGCCAAAGCCTTCTATTCGACCTGGGTCACACGTTTCGGCGTACCTGCCACCATTACTACAGACCGAGGGCCGCAATTCGAGGCAACGATCTTCGGGCAGCTGACGGATCTCCTCGGCTGCCAACAAAGTCGCAAGACCGCCTATCACCCCGAATCCAACGGGATGATCGAACGCTGGCATCGGTCTCTCAAGGCTTCCCTCATGTGTCATAACGACACTAAATGGTTTGACGCTCTACCTACCGTACTCCTCGGTCTGAGGACTAGTTTTAAGGAGGACCTAGGTGCTTCCGCTGCGGAACTCACCTATGGCACCAACCTCCTACTACCAGGCGAACTGTTCGTGGATGGTGATACGCCACACAACCAGTTGCAGGATGTGGGCCACCTCCGCGACCTTCTTCGTAAGGTTAGAGCATCGCCCGTGACCAGGCATGGTTCTAAAAAACTTTTCGTTCACCCTGAAGTGCACAGCTACACGCACGTCTTTGTCAGGGTGGATAAGGTTAAAAAACCTTTGGACCCTCCGTATGACGGCCCCTTCAGAGTCTCTAACCGCATCAGCGATCGTGTCTTCGAGATTGATATTCGAGGAAAACGATCCACGGTCAGTGTTGAGAGACTCAAACCTTGTTTCTTCGAGGCGTCAGCTCCAGATCCTCAGTCAGCAACCGACTCTGCCAACATTCGCCAACCACCTCAACCTCCACTCACCCGAAGCCGAGCACGTCTCCTTGGGCAATCAAAAAATCCTCCCAATCCACCTCCAATCTAACTTCCTTTCGACAACCTTCAAACTACTTCTTCCGACCTACCATTATTTCGTGACTATGTCACTGGCGGGGGAGTACTGTAGGGGTTTCTCTATCCTATAGGAGAAACAGCCCACAATTCCAACCACAATACCTACCCATTTCCTTGATAGGTATTTACCTGTAAAACATGTCAAAGGGACGCATAGCTAAACTCATTATTCTATGCAGATAATGCATAATTGAGTTTAGCTACAATCAACAACATACGGCAACACTATTGCGCTAACCATGGGATTTCCACCGGAAATTCCATTCGTATTGGTTAGCAACAACCAAGTCAAAATAGGCTTGGGTATTATTGAACATTCCACAGAATGGAATTATATCCCCAGCCGATGCCGCGTCCTATTGATTTTTCCCAGATCACCCATTCGCTTGGGATCAATGATCTCTTTTTGCTGGTGAATAGCCTTAGCTATGTTTGCCCTCTCTCTCGTATTTCTGTCTTGCTATAGTGCGTTGACCTAAGAGATTGTCACTAGGTCAGTAGACCAGCCGTATACACGGCATTGACGCACACACACCTAGCCAGATCAACCCTGGGTTATTGTGCTTTCCCTTTTGATTTCTCCATTCTGGCTACGCCCATCGACGTCGAACGAATACACAAGTACGTTTCGACCTGGATGAGTGTGGTGAGTTGGGGAACACACAAGAGAGCATGATTACCATTGGCAGATCAATGTGTAAAAGGCAGAAATTACCATTTCCGCCCTAAATAGAGTCAGTCGCTATTTGTATCTGAACCTGGTTGTGTCTGCGGATGAGATAGTTCGTTTAGTTCACGGAACAAAAAGTCCAAGGAGTCGTTCGATAGAGTTGGTGTACAAGTAAAGTTTTTTTTTTTAGTTCCCGAAGCCTATTATTGACGGTTCACCTATATTCGCGATTTGCGTACGACCGACCAGCTGAACAGTCTGGCGTTTCCGTCGCGTACTGCATTCCCTGCTTGACAGAAGTGAAATAGTAAATCTCTGATTAATCCAGTGAGGCTGTGATTCATGTTGGCAAATACAATTAAGACCAATTTTTAGTTGTGTAATTAAGTTCAATCGCTATTGTGCCATTCATCAGAAATAAAATTAAATAAATAAGAACGTGTTTTTTTCATTTCTTTCTGCGGATCATCGTTGGGGGATTACAGTGAATCCTGTGCCATACGTTGGCATCATAATACAACCCCCACACTAGTACAGCCCCGCGAACTCCAAAGACCAAGACAAGTAGTTGCAGAGAGCAATAGGATACCAGCCTAAGGAGCTCACCAACCTCGCGAAGGAAAACTTAAGGTCGGCCCTGCAGAGGGTGTAGTAGGAGATACAAGGGTGTGTTTTAGTATGTGGGCACAGGGTTGTGTTATACTGTACAACCCTGTGAATCGTGTATGGCAAAGCCAACCATTAAAAAAAAAAAAAAAAAAAAAAAAATATATATATGTATATACAAAAGTATGTAAGGGTCGAAAACAATTCTAACTAAGTTGCACGAATTCCATTCACCTCTGTCTAAGTATCAATGAAATTGTAATAAGGACATCAAACTCATTCAATTTCCTATATTTGAAGTCCCCTGCATTGCGAGGACTACCCATAATTGACAACATTGTAAAACTAATTCTCATATCGACATCCTGTTCTGAGCCAGATACTCTCTTCAAACAGTGTTGCTATCACCGTGTTGTTAAATGTCCTTACGCGTGATTAATTTTAAATGGCTATCCTGAAAGCCATTATCATTAAATGCCCTGTTTAATTTTTTTTATACTCCTTGGTGTATATAAGTCCGCAGAGTAATCAATGCCATGACAACTTTTAATGCTGCATGCGGTGGCCATCATGGTTTGCTAACGAACACTAAAACAATTTGTGCTCATAATCTGGATCATTTTCGAGAACAATTACCAAATCCTTGAAACGGAAAATGTTTTAGGGTATGAGAGGAGGAGGCTTTTGGGAGTAATTTCAAGGGACAATTCCCACGGAAAGTATGTAAAGAACTTCCATGATGAAATATTCACTACAACTGGAGAAGAAGTAATTCAGCTGGTCGCACAAATATTTTTGCGCGAAAACTTAATAAAATATTTGGGAGAAAATTATGCCAACAATGTCGATTATATTTCCGCAGTTGTAACATCAATGCAATGCTGCCGATGTTTCGATTTACTGTCAGAAAGTTTAATGGCACCGGCTATAAATGCCGATGGGCGAGTGTGGGAGTGGGAGAATTTTTTATAATGATGATTCGTCGCGTACCAATATCTCAAAGTTGATGAAGTTTTATTTTGATTTTTCAAATAAATCATAAAAAATCTCGAAGGTACCAAGCAGGGCAAAGTTAAAGCTCCGCCGACATTAGTAAAAGACCCAGATACGAGAATTGAGTGCAAGTATGTTCAAAGTTGACATAAAAATCTTTTCAAATGCATTACTTTTAGATTTACCAACTTTTTGAAATATCATGGTTCTCTAAAGCTCAGCTAGTGACACTTACTTGTGAGTTAGTTCATGGACTTAGCACACTTCATCTTAAGATGATTGCTCAGATTTTGAATTCAGGCAAATAAATATAATTCATGACGAGGATGAGAGGCCAGCAGAATTACAGAATTCTTTCAAATCATTCAACGAACTCAGCGGTCTATTCGCTCATCTCAAAATTCCTAACAAGCTACATCAAGTCTATTCAGCCACTGCTGTCGTCCTCGTTGCTGGATAAGAAATTTGTTCGCAATCTTCTTACAAAAACAAACTCCTTAAGCTCATTAGAGTGTCAATGAAATGAGGTCATTTATATGAGGATGCCATAGCACCAGGACTAAGCAGAGAACTAGAGTACATTTCACTGGAGTTTCTCATGTGTCAACATTGCTTTGGATACTTCTCGTCATTGACTTCCTTCGGATAGGAAGACTTGACATCGTTTCTTTCTTGTCGGTTGTGCATTGCTACTATCATTTGTATGTTGAAAGTGCATTTTTATATTTTAGCTTTCGGTTTCTTGTCGCCGAGATTACGTCCTTCTGTTGTTCATCGGTGAAGAGGATATGCTCCTCAACGTTCTTCGACAATATTCATTGGGATAATATAATCCAAGTAAAATTTGTTGTGATATTAAATAAAAATGAGAAGGAAAAGGAAGCAGAGGAGACAAGTTGCCTTCATCTCACTTTATTCTAGCACGCATTTCAACAATTGATAATTTTGAATTCATTTGGTACATCATAATTTGACTGTATTGCTTGATGGGGACTTATAAAGTGGTAATAATATGTGAGGATATGAGGAAGGAGGACACGAGGAGCAAGTTGTTTGAAAATTAGATGATTGGCTTGAAAAATGTTTATGTTGGCTTCACACACTTTCCAGACGATAACGTTATCAAAAAGCCCGGGTCCATTCCTCAAAGGTCTTAATTAAATTTCTACAAGGAAATTGCTGTACAAACTTTCAAATTGTAAGACACATTTTATAGATTAAAAGTTCTAGATAACCCGCAGTTGCAGAACACTCTGCTCTGTCATTGTGCTGTTATATGACCAATACTGAGTTTTTGATCCAGGAAACCACTCTTCGACAAGATACAACACCAGGAAGTTTGTATGCCACCATTTCGCCCTACCAATCAGGAAGGAATGACGATAAACGTACCATCAAAACTGACCTATTTTTTACCAATTTTTTGGGACGGTTAATAGACTGTTTATTCGTACGTTGTTTATTATTAAATTTAAACTATCTTAAATGTAATAGATAAAAGAGCTTGTAATAAAAATGTATATAGAAAAAAACTTAAAAAATATTCAATATGTGTTTTATGCAAAACAAAAATATAAAAGCCATTTTTTTAAGAGTCTTGCTAGACTAATTCATGTTGTGGATCCGCCCTAAGCTGCGTGCTCTATGCGATTGCAGCGCCGGACCGGGCGTTACCGAGTAAAGGGCAAATGAATTCACGCCTTAATGCGCTCACTCTACATCTGACACTTGTACCAGAACGAGTGCGCCCTTTTGCTTCAACATGGCGTAACACTTGAATTGTTTTTATACCAATCATTGTTAAGTTCCTTTTTAATAAATAATATCTTTCGTACCAGTAGTCGCACGTTCATTTCATTTGCTGCTACAACAGGTTATGGGCCCAGGAGCAGAACATAGTCTGGACAATCGAAATTGGAAATCAAAAAGACGAGAAGACAACGTGGAAAACACACGCGGAAATATAACCCCACTGCAAACAAAATGGGCGGTCAAGCTACGAACGTAAAGCGCATCCAAATGCTAACCAGAGATAATTACGATACCTGGAGACTAACAATGCGGGCACTCATGACGAAAAACAAAACGTGGGCCCATGCAAGCGATGAAAGACCGAAACCGGAAGCAGCCGAAAATTAGCACGCGTGGAAAGACGAGGACGAAAAGGCGAAAGCCGACTTGTATCTCGCTGTTGGCGACGCCGAACTCAGGCAAATTAGATACTGCGAAACAGCCCGAGAAATTTGGTTGAAGCTGAAAGCAATTTTCGAATCGAAAGGACCGGCGAAAAGGCATCATTGTGGAAACGGCTAATGAATCATCGACTCAACGAAGGCGGAGATGTACAACGACACGTCGACGAATTCTCCGATATGGTCGGCAAAATGTCCGAATTATCCGTACAAGTCAGCATTGAATTACAATCGATCATGCTTTTACACAGTCTGCCGGAGAGCTACGAGAACTTTAGATGCACCATCGAGTCGAGAGACGAGTTACCTTCGCCGAAACATCTGAAAAATAGAATCCTCGACGAAAGCGCGCCGAGAAGACAACGCAGCCAAGCCGAAGACCTAGCAATGTTCGCGAGAAAAGG
Source organism: Microdon myrmicae (assembly GCA_963931805.1). Taxonomy (NCBI): domain Eukaryota; kingdom Metazoa; phylum Arthropoda; class Insecta; order Diptera; family Syrphidae; genus Microdon; species Microdon myrmicae. The sequence goes on along the minus strand of OZ007501.1, from coordinate 33,366,930 downwards.
AACGCCGAATTGGAAAAAGACTACGAACAAACACAAAGCGTCGAACAAGTCCGTCGATAAATCGGATGATCAACGTACCGGCGGACCATTCAAATACAAATGCCATAGACGTCGCCAAATCGGTCACAAGGCCATAAATTGTCCGGAGAGGGCCGAACGAAACGTGAAGCATCCCGAAAACAAAGAAAAAGCCGAAAAAATTTCTTCCTAACCTCCCACATAGACGCAGATTCTCGCTTTGCAGGGAACGTTCAGAAAAATTATACGTGTTGTCTCGATAGTGGATGCACATCACACCTATGCCACGACAAGGACGTATTTGAACAAATCGCAAGTGCTAGAAATTTAAAGATTAATCTGGCAAATCATGGCTCCACCGACTTAAAAGCGAAAGGAACCGTAAAAATCGTGGCGTCTGGCAGAGACACGACTCATACGCACAACCTTCTCACGCGAGAAGGAGTTACAATCAAAAGCAACCACGGATCTACGATCGCAGTAGCAGATCGGAAAGGAGATCTCTATTTTCTCCGCGAATCCGGAAAACAATCGATCTGCGCCCTGTCGACGGGAGCGCGTAAGCCTTTAATAACAATTTGGCACGAGAGATTCGGCCACCTTAACTGGCGCGATCTCTTGGAGATGAGCAAAGGGGGGATAGTGTCCGGACTTGTCGTAGAAGACGACGGAACCACAAATACGTGCGAGATATGTTCGGAAGCGAAGATTACCGCGCTACCCTTCGGAAAGAAATCGCACCTAAGCGAAAAGTTATTGGATATCGTCCATGCCGACGTATGCGGACCGATGAGAGACGAATCAAGGCGCAAAGCTAGGTACTTCCTCACGCTAACCGACGACTACTTTCGTTGGACAGAAGTTAGGTTTCTGTAAAAGAAAGGCGACATCTTGAAGTTTTTCAAGGTATTCAAGGCTCTCGTCGAAAATAAAACAGGACGAAGAATTAAATGTATGCAATCCGACAACGGACGAGAATTATGTAACGAAGAATTCGACAGATTCTTGAAGGGAGAGGGAATTGCGCGAAAACTCACGACGCCATACACTCCCCAGTTAAATGGAGCAGCGGAAAGGAAAACCCGCACGCTCTTGGAAATTGCGCGTTGCATGTTGACACAATCGAAGCTCCCAACCTCGTTTTGGGCAGAAGCGATCGCCACGGCAAACTTCGTAAGAAATCGATGCATTACGAAGACGCTAGGAGATAAAACCCCCTAGGAATTATGGCAAGGAAAACGCCCGAACGTGAAGAACATGCGAACTTTCGGAGAGACAGCATATATGTTAGATAAAACTCCCGGAAAAGGGAAGCTGGAACCGCGAGGTATGAAATTCGTTTTCCTCGGTTACGACGAATCGACTCAAGGCTATCGAGTATGGGTATCAAACAAACGATGAGTAACCACGACACGAGACATCAAATTTACTGTTACCGATACAAAAACGGAAATGCATAACGAATCGTCATAATCTTCGTCAAATCTGAATCGAGATTCAAATCGCAATCCCGAGGGAGTATCACTGCCGAATTTCTTTGAACCTCACATAGGTGGGGACCACTACGAGGAATCGAGAAATGAACCGCAGGAACACGACGACCCGACGGGATAAAGGGACGAGATCACCGAAACAATCAGAAGAGCCCCGGGTAGACCTAGAAAGATTCTCACCGGACGATCCGGTTGTATCGAACCACGCAAGAAGACGAGGATCCTCGCGGATCGAGAGGGGGTGGGATCGACCGAACTCTCGACGACGAGAAGTCGTACATCTCGGAAGGCCTGGAGGCAAATTTACCCATTCTTCAGCCGGAGGTTCCGTGTCGGCAAGCATTGAACGGACCGGACAAAGAAGAATGGTTGGACGCCATCATCGAAGATCTCAAATGCTTATTCAAGAACGATACATGGCGGATCGTGAATCGACCCAAGAATCGCAACGTGGTCGGATGTCGAGTGGTCCTCAGGAACAAGTACGACTCGGGCGGCGAGGTCGAGAGAAGGAAGGCACGACTCGTGGCGAGGGGGTTCGCGCAGCGGCCTGGGATCGATTTTCACGAGACCTACGCTCCAGTCGCTCGCCTGGGATCCATGCGTATGCTACTTACACAGGCGGTCAAGCACGACCTTAAGGTGCATCAGATGGACATCACGACCGCCTGCCTAAACGGCACGATCGAAGAGGAAACGTACATGGAATTGCCCGATTTACTCGCAGGATGTTTGAAGAAAATCGTCGCGAGACAAGGCACATCCGACATCGAGAGCCGCGCCAAGGAAACGCTGAATCAGCTTCGGGGTGGCGAGAAGGTTTGTCGTTTGAAAAGGGCTTTGTACGGCCTTAAGCAGGCCGGTCAGCAATGGCATTAGAAACTGAATGGGAAACTCGAAGAATTAAATATGACACCTACGAGTGCGGATCCGGGCGTTTATCGCCTCGAACGAGGGGGAGAACCGTTGATAATACTGGTCTATGTTGACGACATTTTGATATTCTATCGAGACCAGAGGGATCTTGACTTCGTCCGAAAAGGTTTGTGACAGGAATTCGAGGCGAGAGATCTGGGAACAGCTCGCTATTGCTTGGGGATCGAAATCGCCAGGAGTAGAAATCAAATCACCATTTCTCAACCAAATTCCGTTCGGGAACTACTCTCTCGATTTCGGGTGGAGGACTGGAATACCGTCAGTACTCCCGTTGAATCGGGTTCAAGGCTCGAGAAGGACGTCGAAGAAGAAGGATCACCAGGAGGAAATCGGCCCTATCGCGAGCTTGTTGGCTCCAACAAGACCGGACATTTCGCATATTGTCAGTTGTCTCAGTCAATTCAACACTTGTCACGGCGAGGCACACTGGAAGGCGGCGAAACGCGTCCTGAGATATCTGAAGGGGACCGCCGACTTCGGAATCACGTACACGAAGAGCATGAAAACCTTGGAAGGGTTTGTTGACGCCGACTGGGCTGGGTGCCCGGTAGATCGAAGGTCATATACCGGTTACGTCTTTAACCTGAGCGGTGCCGCCATCAGCCGGGAGTCGAGGAAACAGCGCACCGTCGCGCTTTCGTCCACTGAGGCGGAGTACATGGCATTAACTGAAGCCGCGAGAGAAGCCCTATACATACAGGGATTCTTGTCGGAGCTCAAGCTGTCCGAGCGTGAAAGAGTTCTGGTGATAAACGACAACCGAGGGGCACAACTACTGACCCAGAATCACACGTTTCACGCGAGATCGAAACACCTCGACATCAGGCACCATTTCGTCAGAGATGTCTTGCGCGAAGGTCGACTGGACATCAAGCACTTTCCTTCGGATAAGATGCCCGCGGATTTTCTCACGAAGGGATTGACAAAAGAAAAACATCGGAAGTGTCTGGATTTGATCGGCGTCGGAGGGTCTTCAGAGGATCGACCTAGCACTACAATCGAGGGGGAGTGTTGTGGACCCGCCCTAAGCTGCGTGCTCTATGCGATTGCACCGCCGGACCGGGCGGTACGAGTAAAGTGCAAATGAATTCACGCCTTAATGCGCTCACTCTACATCTGACAGTAGAAACCAGAACGAGTGCGCCCTTTTGCTTCAGCATGACGTAACACTTGAATTGTTTTTATACCAATCATTGTTAAGTTCCTTTTTAATAAATAATATCTTTCGTACCAGTAGTCGCTCGCTCGTTTCATTTCCTGCTACAACAATTCAGACGAATGCCGTATTTTAACTGACTCAAATGACCTGTAGACAACACTTCCATCCCAACGAGAATCTAAGTACAACCTCCTGTGGTAGGTCCAACTGCAATGTTTCGTGTGGTTCTGCAATAAGCTGAGTCAGATAGTAGTTCTGCTTTCCATTTATTTTCATCCGTGTTTCTAAATCAGATCAATCTCCCTTTTGAGGAAGTAGTTCATGTAGATTGTCATTCCCTTTAACTGAGTTCTCCGATTTGGAAAAGCTTCCTCCTTATCGTCTCTAAAAGCCAGTGCACCGATGTCTTACAAAGCGATGCTGTGTTTTGCTGAGATGTCAAGCAGTTTCTATGGATCTAAATTATGTCGTCTTCAAACTTCAACATTTTATCTCTAAACGACGCCATTTTTGTGGTTCCGTATCAGCCACACCTACTTCTACCCCCTACAGACTCTTTTGCTTATTTTATGCACAGAGGACATTTCCTCCCTCCGGGAAGTCGCTCGGGTTCAGCCAACCCCAAAGAGGGGAAAAAAGTGTCTCCTACAAAATTACCAGCCGATAGCATTACTGTCTATCTTATCTAAGGTGATGGAAAGGATCATCAATGGGGAGTTACTTAAGTATTTGGAGTGCAACGGACTTCTGAACGATCGCCAATGCGGATTCCGTGGCAGGCGGCCCACGGGAGACCTTTTGAAACTTATAACCGATATATGGACATCTGCGATTGAGGGGCATGGTGAGCCAAGGGCGGTCGCATTGGATGTCTCCAAGGTTTTTCACCGCGTCTGGCACAGGGTTCAGTTTTGCCGGTGATAGTAGACCTTTTGTCCCTTGTAACTGATATATAGATATCTGCGATTGAAGGGAATGGTGAATCAACAGCGTTTGCACTGGATGTCTCCAAGGCTTTTGACCGCGTCTGGCACGGGGCATTGCTGAGCAAACTTCGTTCATATGGACTTCCCTAACAGCTTTGAGACTGGACTAAGAGCTTCCTTAAAATCGATCGATCTGGGTTGTTGTGGACTGTGAGTGTTCGGATCTTGTTAATTCGGGGGTGCCTCAAAGTTTTATTTTGGCTCCAACCTTGTGTTTGCTTCACATAAATGATTTGTTGTAGACAGCGGATAACAAAGCGTTCAGTTTTGCCGATGATAGTACACTTGTTTCCTCCTTCTCAAGTGATCTGCGGATTGGCGCATCAACTTCACGCCGGCTGAAATGTGGACAGATTGACTCTCTGAATCGGGATCTGGATAGAGTCATACAGTGGGGAGGGGCCAATCTTGTCGACTTCAATGCAACGAAGACACAATATACAACATTCACAAGGAAAAATGTATCGTAAGCTTTTGGCGGGGTTTTATTGATGGTCGAATGTTTATAGCTGGTGTGTTCCGCCGAACACTCTTCACCAGAAAACACAACGGAGCAAACACGGTTGCAAAATGAAACACGAAGAAACTGTTTCTTTAGATTTTTTTTTATTTTTATTGTTTCATCCTCTTTTGTTTTTCAAATATTTAGAACCGGTCGTGAGGACTTGTATTTCTACTGCGCGTTACTTTAGTATACCTTGAACGTCGTTATTTTCAATTATATTGCGCGGCGCGGACTACCTCCTCGTCGGGGTTCTCTAACTGGACTGTGTTAACTTCCGGGGGATGATTCCATTCACCCCATAGTTTTCTTTTACCTTTCGCTGGTGTTGACTTTCTCTCAATCGAGAATCTCTTCACCAGAGACGATCGTGCCCACACATACGGGCGCGGAGGTTATTGCCTGGTTGCTGTGGATCATTCTGTGATCAGAATTTTACATCTCTGATGCAGCGGTTATGCACACAATCCAATGTGTGATTTACATTCGAGGTCTAGTTTGGATATAGGTGAGTATGTTCTTTGGTGGAACGACGACATCTCGACCTATAGTGGTTTGTGTGGTTCGTAGAGCCGCCACAGGTTCCACAGCTGATGATGAATGGCGAGGCCCTCGAATCCGGTGAAAGCTTGAAATTGCTCGGCGTCGCGGTCTGTGGGAATGTGTTGTGGCATAAACACGTGTCGAACATCGCCAGGTCAGCTTCAGGAAAACTGAGCTATCTTTTTAGAGCTAAGAAATTTTTTAGTCTTCTTCCGTATAAATCCCAAATTAGACCCGCGCTCGAATATTTTTCTAATGTTTGGAGCTCTGCTCCTAAATATACCCTCGACCTACTTGAGAGCATACAGGGACGAGCGATCCGGCTGATCGCGGACTCGGTTCTAACGTGGGGACTACAGCCGCTATCACATCGAAGACGCGTAGCCGACCTCTGTCTGTTTTACAGATATTATCACGGGTACTATTCATCGGAGATTCGCGATATTGTTCCGCGCAATTCGGTTTATATGCACTTTACAAGACAATCGGATCGCACCGATTTGTGGTCCATCTCCCGATGGTGCGAACATCCCTGCATCAGAACTCGTTCCGTTACAGAGCGGGGCAGCTGTGGAACTCCCTTCCCGCGCGAGTGTTTGCGGAGCGTTACAACTGGCAACTGTTCAAGAGGAACTGCAACCGTTTTTCACTTGTATCTCGGGGCGCCCAATCGGCGCAAAGATTCGGGTCTCCCGTAATAAAAAAAAATAAATAAAAATAAATAAAAAATAAGAAACTTATTGACCTACCCCCGTACATATATCTGGTAGTTAAGACATATGGCTTTCAACATACATTTACCGCCAGGCTATGAAACGCATTTCCGCTTGATAATAATTATATCGGTGGAACATCGGTTAATTGAAAATTCATCTCCCACTATGGCACAAAACAATTAATGAATTTAGATACTGTTCCAAAGAAAACTATTACTATTACCCCTTAAATACCATAAGACATTCAGACTTTGTAGCGGACGGAAGTATAAAATACCACAGCGGATTGGTCTTGAGTGTCTTAAGATGGAGACGGATTCATTTTTTGTTTATATTGAAATACAGTATCAGAAGGCAAAGCGCGGAAAGAGAACGCACAGGGCAGGGAACGGTGATGCAGCCGAGTCAGTGAGGTCATGAACTTCCGGGTTCGTAGAGACCAATAAATAATAATAACAAAATTGAAACACATCTTCATAACCACTCTGGTGATATATTGTGCCAGTATTAAGTGAGACGCAATCGTGTATCCATGGCTACTAATAAAGTCTATTTACGTCCCTCCAATGCGTGTATCTCTGAACTAAATAAGTACTAAATTAAAAGCTGAATAAAAATTCATTGACCCTAAGAGATATTGTGTAAATAGTAACTCTCTAATTTATGTACGGCGACGTCAATACAAATACTCGACACAGAAGATGCATATCAAATTAGCATAAAATTGCAGAAATCAAAACTGTATTCATATAATTAATCCAATTCATAAACAGGAACGAAGCCAGGAAATAGAAAAACAGTGACGTGACGTGTTGTGACAACTAAAACAAAGTGCAACAACAACAAACAAACAACACGAATGTTAAAAGTGACAATAAACGTGCTCACAACATAACTTCAGTAAGGTGCAACAACAACGTAAGACAATTTAAATATATCACCTCAGTCGTGATAGAACAGGCAATATATTGCTAGTTACGCACAGAGTTTCCAAAGCATCATTTGGCGCGAGCGCAAGTTCACTGACTCTTATCCGACGGTAGCCGAGTTCGAGTCGGCGTGCGGAAGAAATCGACTTCGTGGTTCGTATTGCGGTCGCCTTTGTTTTTTTTTTAATGAAAACAAACTGGAAACAACCAGCATGAACACGGAGGAAGACAAAAACGTGACAAACAAACGAAAAGGTACACCGAAAATCTCCAGACGCGAAGTAAAACCGCGAAATTAACAATGGAGAAAAAAGGTCAGCAAATGGAGGAGGACAGTGAGCGTCCCTCTCCCTACAATTTTAATATGTATGGGGCAAACAATTCATTCGCTTCTCTTGCATCCTCAGAGTCTGAGGATGAAGAGGAAGAGATAACTGAATTGAAGGCGAAACTTGCGATGGCAAGAGCCCGTCTAGAAGAGAGACGCCGAAAGAAAAAAATAGCGGCACTCGAAAAAGAAAAAGACACCGAACAACAACAAAAGCCGAAGCCAAAAGTCGGCCAACAGCAACAGCAACAATCAACACAAAATCGACCACAGCAAGCAACACAACAGCGGCAAAGCAACAATCACAACCAAAAAATAAAGATGCCACCAATCAACACCATAGATATTGACTGTAAGGAATTGGTAAGTCTTTGTAAGCTAGCGATAGGAAACAATTTTGTAGTTAAAAGACTGGCTGGTAATAGGCATGCCATTCAAACCTATGCGGTGGCAGACCACGATAAAATTAAAGAGGTCTTAAAAAGGGCCTCCGCGGAATTCTACTCGTTCACGCCGAAGCAAACAAAGAGGGTAACGGTTCTATTAAAGGGTGTCGACCCTGCGGTGGAACCGGGGGCTCTGCTTGAGATGCTTCAAAAGTTGAGGCACGACGATCTCGAGTTTATCTCCGTAAAACCGTTCACCACAACCAAGGCAAGAAGGGAAAACCGCAAGCTACCCTTCTTTTTGGTTCAACTAACGCCCCGCGGCAGAATTGGTGGTCTAAGAAAGGTTACAGTCTTGGATCATCAAAGTGTCACATGGGAGAAGTTAAAAAAAGGCAGAGACATTCTGCAATGTCTCCGCTGCCAAAGCTTTGGTCACGCGGCAGCGAACTGTGAAATGCAGCACCGTTGCGTAAAATGCGGAAGAGACCATAAGGCAGAAGAATGCCCTCTGGGAAAAGAAAGGGTAGAAGACAAAGCCCTTCTAAAGTGCGCAGTGTGCCGGAATGAGAGACACCCCGCTAATTCCGAGAAATAATGGCAAGAAGTGTGACTCGGCAAAAAAACACAGAGCCAGCTCGTACTACAACAATGCCCGTAACATCGCAGCGGTCGTACGCACAAGTTGCGTCGGGTGGGAGACCATCAAACCAGGCTACAACATTGGTAGCCACAAATACTCCCACACAGACTGAAACCACATCGCAAACAGACGTGGTCACGGTTCTGCTTAATCTGCAGAGACAGATGACACAGCTGCAAAATCAAATAAACGAGATCTACTAGTACTTGCCCAATCTAAACAAAAAGTCAATACAAACCCTCTAACCACAACATCAATAAAAGCTCTTGTCGTGAATGTAAATTCACTAATAAGAACTGAGAGAAGAGCCAATCTTTTCAACCTGTTGCAAGTTGAACAGCCTGATGTACTTCTGGCGGGGGAAACAAAGTTAAACACAAGATATGGCATAAAAACTACGATATTATACGAAGAGACCGACCTAACTCCTCTCAAGGGCGGGAGGGGGGGGGGGGGGGGGGGTCGCAATCTTCATTAGAAAAGGGATCCCTCATAAAGTTATATATAGCGGAGAAGTGCGCAGGTTCCGGGTGCTGGAAGCCTGTATCGTACGCATACCCCTTCAGCAAGGAAGGGGTTTGTATGCGATTGCGGTCTATGCACCTGAGGAGCACCAACATAATCTATTTATAGCAGAGCTCGAGACTCTCTTCCGATGCTTACAATTGCACTTGGGCAAAAATTACTTTATTCTAGGGGGAGATATGAACGCCAAGCATAGAAATTGCGGAAATTATATATCTAATGCCAGAGGAAATCAGTTGGCTGGCTGGTTAGATCACTATCATATTGTATATAGAACTGACCTGCTAGCTACGGAATACCCATCGTTCCCTAGTGGTATATGGTTCTTAGATATCTTGTTAATTGACTCACGACTGAGACTACTTAACACCAACAGACGAAACAGAAACTGTTTACGGAGAGAGCTTCCGAACGATCTTGCAGAACTGGAGGAATTCGTGATATCGCAACCCTACAACTACGGAGCAATGCAATTGCCGCGGTTCACCAGATCATTAACAAGAGAACTTCATTTGTCAGAAACCTGACAAATGACGAAATCGACAAATACATTCAACAAATGGACGAAACCGTAAAACAAACAATGGACAAAACAATTCCCAAAACAACAGTTACAGATCAATAAACGCACTCCACAAGAAAAAGAGCAGACTGTTATCGAAACTAAAACAATTACACAGACAGTTTAGAGACAGACAAGACCAGGAGATAATATCACTGTCTTCCCGATTAAAAAACCTCCAACAATTACTTAAAGCTAATTATAGATTAGCAACAAATTTGTATTGGAACAACAGAATTCGAGCTATAAAAACTAATAACCCGAATATGTTCCCACAAATAAATAAAATATTCAGGAGAAATAATCAAAATGAGATTCAGTGTCTCCAAATCCCACGTACTCAGGTAAACAAGCAGCTGCTAACCAACATTGGCATAGATGCAGAGAACGCTATCCTCAATAGTGAGCTCTTCGTGATCGAAGATCCTTTGGAAAAGGTGAACGCTGTGGGAGCTGTCTTTCAGGAAATGTACAAGGTGAATGAAAGCATTCACCGAAATCACGACCTGGAGGACAGAATTCTACTGAATCACCTGCACCTCCGAAATGAAATTTCAGTTTGGCAGTCGGAGAATCCGGGTTTTACCGAATTCAGTGACGATAATCTGTCAATTGTCATTAATGCCAATGGTGGGGCTAGTAGCCTTTTAATCACAAGGGAAGGAATCCAGAGTATCTTCCACTCATTAAGAAGCAAAAAGTCAGTGGGAATAGATGGAGTACCTAACATCGTACTCAAGAACCTGCCCCCAATGGCAATAGATATATACACGGTCCTGTTTAACAACGCTCTGAATAATGCATATTTCCCGCGCGTTGGAAAACGGCTATCATTCAGCCCATCCCAAAGAAGGGCAAAGACTGTACAAACCCAATGAACATGCGTTCGAAAAGTTTACTCCCAAGCATCAGTAAAGTATTTGAAAAAACCATTAACAAAGCTCTGGTAAAATGGGTAGACGACAACAGCATTATTCCAAATAACCAGTTTGGCTTTAAGGCGGGTCATGACACCACACATGCCGCAGCTAAACTGATCTCCGACATACAATGGAATAAATGTAGGAACGAATGCACGGGTGCCTGTCTGATCGACTTGGAGAAAGCCTTTGATACCGTCTGGATCGAAGGGTTGTATTACAAACGGGTCAGACATGGCATACATAAGCCTTTACCATATGTACTTTACGATATGTTAAAGGACAGGAGGTTCATGGTCAAAAGTGGTAATGTGACCTCTAATAAAACGTATAATATCAAGAATGGCTTGCAACAGGGCGCGGTACTCTCTCCGATTCTTTTTAACATTTACATTAGCGACTATTGCGTACGCAGACGATCTCATAATTTACAGAACAGCTCCGAAAGTTGCGATCATAAATAGGGTAATACAGCGAGACATCAACAAAGTGCAGCGCTATTGCAATGACTGGAAACTTAAGATCAACTTCCAGAAATGTGAAGCCATCCTATTTAGAACTCCATTATATAAAGCCACGTACGACACAAGGAAAAACTGGCGAACGCTAGTTATCGTGGGACCGGATGGAGATAAACTGGAAACCAAGAGTTTAGTTAAATACCTGGGCATCTGGCTAGACCAATATCTGTATTTCAACAGACATGTAGAGGCTGCTTTGCTCAAAGCGAGGAAAACTTTTGCTATGACAAGGAGGCTATTTCACAGTAGACAACTTGACAGCAAGGTAAAAGTCATATGCTACATGACGCTAATCAGGCCAATGCTCATATATGGTTGCCCAGTATGGTTTAACATAGGTCCAAATTTGATGGAAAAGATTCGGGTGTTCGAAAGAAAGTGTCTCAGAAGTTGTCTCAGATTATATCGGACACCGGAATCGGAGTATAAAAAGTATTACTCAAATGAGACTTTATATAATGAAGCGTACATAAATAGGGTGGATAATTTTATGGTTAAATTAATCAGAGGACATATTGCGAGAGCAATAAGCTCGTCCAATGACCTAATTTTCGGGGCCTATTATCCAAACACCTTGTACTATGAGAGCGTGCGTCGCAACGGCTTTGTTCCACCAGAGGCGTTCCTTGATTTGGATATGAAAGGGCTTATACAGGATAGATCCGGAATTCCGCTGATCTATCATGTAAGTAGATCATCTGTAGACGGGCGATTGTGCTACGACCGGGAAGTAACGCGCTCCGAGGAAGAGCTCCTGCGCTTCAGTAGGGCTATCTCCCACAGAGACCGGGACGATAGTATTAGACAGCGTCAACAGTTCTGGTGGTTGAATGGCATATAAAGACCTGGATTCCAAAGTCGGTATAGAATCATACTATCATCAGCTAGCTTACATAGACTTAGCTTTTCTAGAATTAGGGTAATATAAGATTTAAGGTAAGTTAGGTTAAGTGCTTTTACATAAAATTAAATTAAAAAAAACAAAAAAAGAAAGTGGGTAAGTTAAGTAAGTTAAATTTTAAGAAAAAAAAAACAAAAAAAAAATTGGCACAAAGTTTTTCAAATTTTTCTTTATCTTTCAAATAATTATAAGTACTGTCACAAAGTTCTGTTGCCGAAAGGCAAATGATACACATGTTAAGTAATGTTTAGCTTAGAGCGTCTGGGAAGGACCAGTGAGTTATTATATAAGATAATTAAGCTAGAATTTAAGCATATTTTGTATATTGCGACTCTAACTTCCTCCGTTTTAAGCATTTTTTGTCTAGCCTTTAATTTAGAAACTAAGAATATAAAAAGAAAAATAAAAAATGTTTTAAAAATGAAAAAATGAAAAATCAACGCGTACTTAAATCATCGCCACTGTGCCGTAATGTTGAAAAAGTACAACTGAAAGTAAATATGCGCGTTCAAATGCTTCAAGATCCATCTGCTGGAACATTCTCAAAACAGCTATTAGATATCGGCGATGGAAAAGTTACTACAGATGAAACTGGATGCATAAAATTACCGACCGATTTCTGCACAATCATTGATTCGCAAGATGCTCTCATTGTCCAAATATTTCCCTGCTTTTACATAAAAAAAAAAAAAAATGTAGGTAAGTTAAGTAAGTTAAATTTTAAGAAAAAAAAACAAAAAAAATTGACAAAGCTTTTCAAATTTTTCTTTGTATTTCAACTAATTATCAGTACTGCCACAAAGTTCTGTCGCCGAAAGGCAAATTATACAAATGTTAAGTAATGTTTAGCTTAGAGCGTCTGCGAAGGACCAGTAAGTTATTATATAAGTTAATTAAGCTAGAATTTAAGTATTTTTTGTCTAGCCTTTAATTTAGAAATTAAGAATATAAAAAGAAAAATAAAAAATGTTAAAAAAATGTTTTAAAAATGAAAAATTATATATTGTGGTAAATTTCCTACTAGTTATTTGAATTTAAGGAAATAGCTGGAGCTGTTTTTGAGAACATATGTATCTCTTATGCGGTGCATGGCGTAAATTTACCCCCAAACATCGAACCACTATTAAACTCATTAAAAACCTCATTCAATAAAGCGCAGTGTGAAAACGCAATACGTATATATATCTCCTATATAGCCCCAACTATCCGTGCAACAAATTAGATAACAGCTCTCTACATTTTCCTGGGGTTAACCACCTCCACTACTACCCAATTGGCAATAAATTCTACTTTTTGGTGCTCAGAGGAATGCGAAGATGGATTCCTTAGCCGAATACATAAATAAGAGAAGCACTCCAAAATCTAGAATTTCGCAACAAATCGCCATCTCTTGGCATGGAATACCAAAGCAAATCGATGAATTGCTTTCTACAATATTCCCACAGCCCGCTCCGAAATCGGGTGTCAAATGTGCCCTTTCCTTATATTTTTAAAAATCTTTTAGGACCAAGAGTTAGGGTAGCAAGTATGAAATAAGAAGCTCACCCCACTAACAAAACATATATTAATTAGCCTTTCTTCACAATATTCTTATAAGGAGGTGTGAGTTTCTTATGCCTTTTGTACAGTAGGCTTTGTGGAAATGAACATTTTCTACTCAGAATTTCCACTAAGAAGTATTTACTCCCCCGAGTATTTATCATATTTATCAAGCGTTTATATTGCGACGGACATGTTTTCGAAAACAATAAAACAAACAAACCCCGACCCTCTTTCCAACCAAATATTTAAGTAAATGCGGGAATTAAAAACCACTGTCTCTGCCATCATTTATACTCTCAATCCTATTAAGTAAGAATTTGCCAACTTTCAAGTTCTTAAATTCCCTCACCAGTTGTCGAGAGCTCTTAACCATAAACAACTTTAAGTTTCGAACACGATTTCGAAGGACAAGTAAACAGTTCCAGCTGAAATCTATGCTTCTGATCCAGCTTCATCTGCAGATAGACTGCGACTAATATCTCCAGTTCATAAACGAACCAGGCCTTTGGATACCTTTATCGTTCTCAGAACTCGGGTTCCAGGATCCAAAGCTTTAGAATTCGTTACGTTGAGTTTTGAAGTATTATGAATCAGTCCCCTTTATTCGGAGTTCCTGAAGCGCATGACTGACATGCCTCTCCTAAAGCTGTCCTTTCCAATAGATTGAAATTTTTTTTCGGATACTCTACAAATCGTTTTCCAGTTCGAGGAGATTCGGTGAGGCTCCATAAAAACCATATGTGTGTTATGTATGCCCTAGGGCCCTGTTGTTCTAGTTTAACCCTCCGATAGGGCAAAAGAGTCTATAAGCGGACACTTATTCATGATCATGTTCAGAAGATTTGTTGGTGGAATTCAATTTGCCGCTCATTTTCGGGTAATTTCGTGAGATTTTTGTTATGAGATTGCGATGGTGATTCTATCACCCATTTGTGGAATTGCGTTATTTGATCGCATTACGTAGGAATCAAATATATTCATCCGGAATGCATGTTCTTTTCGTTTGGTTCTTTTCTCTGCCCGTAATATTCTCAGACCAATACATGAAGTTTTCTCTTCGTTTCAACGCATTACGAACGTAATGCAATAGAATACCTAATGATGCTTTAATATACCAACGCAAGCCGTGTTATACCTTGGTGACATTGTATCTGTTGTCATAATAGGAGTCGCCAGAAGTTTACTAACAACTCCTGATGAGTTTTTCTCTTAGTAATTTATATTTTAACTACTAATACAGAGCGTATACTCGAAGATGTCCAAGGAATAGGAGAAAGGATAGTAATAAAAATATCGAGAATACACTGAACACAAGAAATAAAACCGGTTTCATTATCATATGCTTCCCACAAAATAAGCACAAGCCTTTTCAACTCGAATTGCCAAAACATACTGTGAATAGATATTTGAAAAGAAAAGATAGAGAAAATAAATATCAATTGGTATTCGCGGATGAACGATAAATCGCTTCCTTTATCTACTTGTTTGCAACTAATTATAGTATTAATGTGAACGGGTGGGCACTTTCTGACACAGTGCTGATAAATATTTAACTAAATTAAATCCAGTCGGGGTGTCTTCTTCCGAAAATATAGTTCATACCTATTTGAAAAACAAATTTATAGGGTTATCAGTGATAAAATATTGAAATAGCGCCGGACACTATTTTCGAAAATAAGAAACAAAATCGGCAATAGAACGAAACGCTTAAAAAAAAGTATCCAAAAAGATTAACTGCAGCCATTTAATTAGTCCAATTAGTACCAAAATTTTGTAAGGTGTCCTTTGTAAATATATATATATATATATATATATATTGTTATGCCTGGATAGGCTGCACACCATATAATATAATCTGCACCAACTAAGTCCGTAGGCCAGATACGGTTTGTGGGAGGAATCACTGGTATTTCCGTTGGACAAGGGGGGCGGATGCTGGAGTCAAAGGAAGTATTACCTCGTGGAGTCAATTTTTTTTTTTTAAAAGACGATTATGTTATTTCACCTTAAACCTAACTTTATTAAATATTGGTTACCAGTAAGTACAATTTACAATATTTAACAGATTTAAACTGTATTTACACTCCTACAATTTAATTTTGCTTTCTTATTCTACAACCTAACTTTATTTTACAATATATTAACTTTATTTTTCTATTTAACTTTAATTTTAAATCTCACTTTAATTTACAAATTTATAGTTTAACTTTATCCTACAATTTAATTTTGCTTTCTTATTCTACAATCTAACTTTATTTTACAATATATTAACTTTATTTTTCTATTTAATTTTAATTTTAAATCTCACTTTAATTTAGAAATTTACAGTTTAACTTTATCCTACAATTTAATTTTGCTTTCTTATTCTACAATCTAACTTTATTTTACAATATATTAACTTTATTTTTCTATTTAACTTTAATTTACAAATTTACAGTTTAACAATTTAATTTTAAATCTCACTTTAATTTACAAATTTACAGTTTAACAATTTAATTTTGCTTTCTTATTCTACAATCTAACTTTATTTTCCTATTTAACTTTATTCGATAAATCGGATTTCACTGTATAAATATGTCTCTATTTAAAATTCCAAAACTTTTAATCGATAAAATTTCACTGTATAAATATGTCTCTATTTAAAATTCCAAAACTTTTAATCGATAAAATTTCACTGTATAAATATGTCTCTATTTAAAATTCCAAAACTCTTAATCGATAAAATTTCACTGTATAAATATGTCTCTATTTAAAATTCCAAAACTTTTAATCGATAAAATTTCACTGTATAAATATGTCTCTATTTAAAATTCCAAAACTTTTAATCGATAGAATTTCACTGTATAAATATGTCTCTATTTAAAATTCCAAAACTTCAATCGATAAACTGGATTTCACAGTATTTATATTTACAATTCCAAAACTTCAATCGATAAACTGGTTTTACATTTACAGTAAATATGTCTCTATTTAAACGGAAGGACGAGATCCGATTCTTTTCAAGACTCAAAACGAACTCACATACATTTCCGACTCTGCCTGCCTCGTCGGCTGCCCGTGATCGCATTGCTTTTTGTCGATCATGCAAAACGTTTGTTAGGGGCTCCCATGGGGTTCGTATTTCTGTACAGACTACATTGTATCTTATGGATTATACCATGGGACAATCTGCAGATCAAGCGAATATTTTCCATGGGTCATATGACTGTGGGACCTGGATTATTTTGTGGATTAGGCAAAATTGTTTCTTTTGGATGGGTATCATATTATGGGACTTGGATTATTTTGTGGATTAGGCAAAATTGTTTCTTTTGGATGGTTTCTATGGGGTTTGTATTTCAGGGTAGGTTATTTGTAGATTTAAGCAAGTATTTCTTATGGATGGATATAGGGTTAGGATTCCTGATAGGTTTTTCTCCTATGGATTCGCAGCATCCATAACAATATATATATATATATATATATATATATATATATATATATATATATATATATATATATCATCATTATCATCATCATTATCGGCACTACAACCGGGATCCGGTCTTGGCCTTATTTAACAAGTCGAAGGCTTGTTATATTTTCCATAATAATTTGTTTTTCCGGGCAAGGTTATTAGCCTTGCGCCAGATATATATATATATATATATATATATATATATATATATATATATATATATATATATATATATATATATATATATATATATATATATATTGTTATGGATGCTGCGAATCCTTCGCAGAACAAATTCTTCCTATGAAAAAATATGATACAAAATAAATATCCGCTTGGATATAATACAAAAATAGGCATTTGCTTAATCCACAAAACTATTACGGGCCCCATATTTTGCGCGCACATATATATATATATATATATATATATATATATATATATATATATATATATATATATATATATATATATATATATATATATATATAGAAATGTGCTAATGGGATTTAGCTAGGTTACTGGGAAATTGTGTTGATGGTATCGCTAGTAAGAGTAGGTATTGAATTCCTATTTGCATTTGTTTATGCTGTAGGATTCATTTAATGTGAAGAGACGCGGAATGCGTATTTGCATTGGTCCCTTGGGTGTAAATCGCCAGCCAATGTATATGTAGGGAACATTGTTGTACACATGGCGCGGCTGGGAAAATAGAAGGCGCAATATTTATGGTCCCTGTCATGACGGTTACATTGTATGCAAACCGAATCATTTTGTTTACAGGAATTTGTCTGGTGCCGAATTGGTTTGAAATTCCAGATAAACAAAGCAAAAAATCTTACGGAAAATTGTATGCGAAGAGATGCATGAAAAGGTAAGTTTTCTTTACAGGAACTTTTTACGATCATAGATTTGATCTATATGATGCGTGAAGCATTTTCAAGTACTAATGCGATTGCATTAGTGAAGTTAGGAAATTGGCTGAATGTTATGCGGGTTTTACGGTAAGTAGACAGTGGGGTTTGGCGGAACCGCCACAGGGATACCTCAGCTTTCCCGCTCTGTAACCGAACGAGTGCTGGTGCAGAGATGTTCGCGCCGTCGGGAGATGAACCGCGAATTGGTGCGATTCGTCGAATTTCCTTGTGGAATAAACCGAATTGCGCGGTATAACCCCATGAATCTCCGATGAACAGTACCCGTGACAATATCTGTAAAACAGACAGAGGTTTTTTTTTCACTTTCACCCTTTTGTTTTTTTTTTCACACACACCACCAAATGTCATTAATTTCGTTTTTATTTCTTTCAGTTTAATTATTTATTTTAAATTTTTTCACACCTTTTTTTTCACTAATATGTTATGGAGGTACATAGGTTGGATCCCACCGCTGCCACCAAAAATGTTATAACTCCGACGCCGTGCTTCCTCAGTCGCGTCGAGGGAAGGGCGTGGAATGTCTTTTTCCTAAATATTTATCTTTTAAATTAAAACACTTTTATTTCTTTTATATTAGACTCACACGACACGAGACGTCCGCACACGTCCGTGTTTATTTAATTTTTTTCTTTAATATTTTCTATTTACAAAGCACAACCTTCCTGGTCGGAAGTCTGATTATTTCCCTTTAATATTTTTTATTTACAACACACAACCTTCCTGGTCGGAAGTCTGATTATTTCTCTTTTTTGACATTATTGAATTCGTATGAACGAAATCATTCAGTTGCCCCTAGCTACTTAATGGGGGTGATTCATTGTTTTTCGTTAACCGAAACTATTGTAAACTATGCAGCTGCTTAGGATAACGGAAATTGTATTAACTGTTGTTACGAAATGTATGGCTGGAAATTTAGTATGTGTATGTTATGTTATGTTATGCAAATTTGAGAATTAGGGATGATGAATGTATTTCTAATGTATGAAGTATTGTATTTCTAATGTAATGGAAATTGAATTGATTAGTATGCAAATGTAAGAACTATGGAAATTGAATAGATATGCAAATGTGTTTGAGGTAAAAAGATATCAAAGGATTTAGTTATTATATTAAGTGTATAAATGTATATTAAGGGATTTTATGGTTAAATGGATATGTTCGGATTGAGGTAAGGATTTTGGGAAGACAGTAGGGCTGCGGAGGACTACATCCGATTGTCTTGTAAAGTGCATATAAACCGAATTGCGCGGAACAATATCGCGAATCTCCGATGAACAGTACCCGTGATAATATCGTTAAAACAGACAGAGGTCGGCTACGCGCCTTCGATGTGATAGCGACTGCAGTCCCGACGTCAGCGTCATGTCCCCGATCAGACGGATCTCTTGTTCCTCTATACTCTCAAGCGGGTTGAAGGTATGCTTAGGAACAGAGCTAATTTGGGATTTATACACCAGAAAAAGTTGGGTCGGAATAAAATATTTCTTGGCTATTAATAGATAACTCAGCTTTCCGGAGGCGCGACAATGACATTTGGATCAGCACACGTCGAGCAGCCCGCAGTATGTCCTATCAAGGCTTTACCCCCGTAGAAGGTCAGTTTGAAGTCGTCGCAGAACTGAAAGGCCAAGAACTCCTCGGTCTGCCATTGAGTACGGCGCTCACATGTCACAAAGTAGTGTACTCATTGCCCATGTTATCGATTCAGGAAGACAAAGGTACCGGAGTGGTGACTTCTGTCCCGTCTGACTCTCCCCACGACTACGCTGCACTAATGGACCTTAAGAACAAGGAGCCACTTCGACAGAAGTATGGCATCACAAATGAAATGGTCCAGCCTTTTAGTCCCATCCCAATTATCGAAGTGCCTACTTTGGGCAATTTATGCGCCGTCCACATGTACGAAAAACTCAAGATTCAGAGTCAAAATTTGATCGTCGACGAGACGCCTAGTCAATATCGAGGTTTTTTTAGAGCGAATACCGCCGACTTTTTGGCGTGGGCTGGTAACATTAATCCGGAGTAGTGTCGAGTAGAAGAATCGTTGTGTGTACCAACCGTAACCCTGATATTAAATCATCCATAATATCGCGTGGAATAAGAATGTCGTGTGTGCGCAATTGTAATAGTAAAACCGAAATTGCTACATATTGTTCGGTTAAAATATAAGTTAGACCAAAGAATAAAGTCCAATAATAAAACCAGATTTACACACGAAATTTTCGCCGTGTTTTATTCGTGTGATCGTCTCCGTTTCCGGTTGTTCTAATTCCTTTCACCTGCGAACAGTGTTCGGCGGAACACTGCACCAATTATACCCCGGCTAATTAAACCGCCAAAGTACACTCTCCGATTCTTTTCAACATTTACATTAGCGACTTATTAGATGCACTTCCGCAGGCTATTGCGTACGCAGACGATCTCATAATTTACAGAACAGCTCCGAAAGTTGAGATCATGAATAGTTTAATACAGCGAGACTTCAACAACGTGCAGCGATATTGCGATGACTGGAAACTAAAGATCAACTTCCAGAAATGTGAAGCCATCCTATTTAGAACTCCATTACATAAAGCCACGAACGACACAAGAAAAAACTGGCGAAAGCTAGTTATCGCGGGACCGTATGGAGATAAACTGGAAACCAAGAGTTTAGTTAAATACCTGGGCATCTGGCTAGACCAATATCTGTATTTCAACAGACATGTAGAGGGTGCTCTGGTCAAGGCCAGAAAAACGTTTGCTATGACAAGGAGGCTATTTCACAGTAGCCAACTTGACAGCAGGGTAAAAGTCATATGCTACATGACGCTAATCAGGCCAATGCTCATATATGGTTGTCCAGTATGGTTTAACATAGGTCCAAATTTGATGGAAAAGATTCGGGTGTTCGAAAGAAAGTGTCTCAGAAGTTGTCTCAGATTATATCGGACACCGGAATCGGACTATAAAAAGTATTATTCAAACGAGACTTTATATAATGAAACGTACATAAATAGGGTAATTTTATGATTAAATTAATCAGAGGACATATTGCGAGAGCAATAAGCTCGTCCAATGACCTAATTTTCGGGGCCTATTATCCAAACACTCTGTAGTATGAGAGCGTGCGTCGCAACGGCTTTGTTCCACCAGAGGCGTTCCTTGACTTGGACATGAAAGGGCTTATATCTATCATGTAAGTAGATCATCCGTAGACGGGCGATTGTGCTACGACCGGGAAGTAACGCCCACCGAAGAAGAGCTGTAGGGAACGAGGTAGTGGCACCGACATGGGCACAGGGTGCTACTTCGCCCTCACATTTTAAAAGTTCCGCCGCGGCAAACTGTTCACCAAAATAAAAAACACAACAGCACAATCAAACAAACACTCAGGAAACGGTCGAGAGAAATAAAACACCGATACACAGGTTTGTTATTTTTAACGTTTAGGAGCACTGTTTATTTAATTTAGTTAGATCGTCTTTTTTTAAAAGTTTAAACTTATGCTAATTGTTTTTTTAATTAATTAAACGACGCGGGATTAATGATATAAAATGCAACTGCATCTTCGCGCGGACACTTAATGTCAGTGTTATTAAAATAAACTCGACTTCAGGACATTTATTTACGCTTCTCCGCTGGTGGCGGAGAGCGGGGCTGAAGTGACCAGCGTGGTCAAAGGATGGAATAAGACTCCTAGAGAACCCACCGTACCGGCGCCGGTACGGTGGATGGCGAGCGACCCGACCGCTCTGAAGATTGCATTGCGACTCCCCGATATCCTCTCCAAGAAGGATATCGTTTTTACCTTCCACCAGAGAAACGTAAAGTCTCTCTTGGTGATATGTGTGCGATCGTTCGTATCTGTGTAGTTGACACGTGCTCAAGGGCAATGGGTAAACGAAGCAGACAGGCGGATAAGACAAAAGGGAGAAATGACCAAATGTGCCGTTGGTAATGCGGGCTATTGTTCACGCGATGCCTCGTCGCTATTATCGATGTTGGGAGAAAAAAGGTGCTAAAAGCAAATTGGATTTTTATGGCATCTCTGGCTGCAGTAGAAACCGGGTTGATGTTTGCATTAGGAAATGCTGGAGAATTTGGTTTCAGCGTCTATTGCGCTAATTATATGCAGCTGCTTGGGTTGTTTATTGATAACAAAACTAAAAAGGTTGCCAGGCAATGTGTATGAAAAGGTACATGATGCGGCTGGGAAAATAGACGGCGCAATATTTATGGTCCCTGTCATGACGGTTACATTGAATGCAATCCGAATCATTTTGTTTACAGGAATTTGTCTGGTACCGAATTGGTTTAGAATACCAGATAAGCAAAGAAAGAAATCTTACGGAAAATTGTATGCGAAGGGATGCATGAAAAGGTAAGTTTTCTTTATAGGGTTTTTAAGATTATAGATGATGATCTATATAATCCGTGAAGCATTTACAGGTACTAATACTGTTGCATTAGCGAACTTACCGAAGTTGGGTAGTAATTATGGGGTTTTTTTTAGGTAAGTGGACCGTAGAGCTTGGCGGAACCGCTACAGAGCTCCTGCGCTTCAGTAGGGCTATCTCCCACAGAGACCGGAACGATAGTATTAGACAGCGTCAACAGTTCTGGTGGTTGAATGGCATATAAAGACCTGGATACCAAAGTCGGTAAAGAATAACAGTATTATCAGCCAGCTTACATAGACTTAGGTTTTCTAGAATTAAGGTAGTATAAGATTTAAGTTAAGTTAAGTTAAGTTTTTTAAATAAAATAATATAAAAAAAAATTTAAAAAAGTAGGTTAAATTTTAAGAAAAAAAAACAAAACAAATTTCGACACAAAGTTTTCAAAATTTGTCTTTGTCATTTAAATAATTATAAGTACTCCCACAAACAAAATTCTGTCGCCGAAAGGCAAATTATACAATAGTTATGTAATGTTTAACTTAGAGCGTCTGCGCAGGACCAGTAAGTTATAATATAAGATAATTAAGCTAGAATTTAAGCATTTTTTGTCTAGCATGTAAGTTAGAAACTAGGAAGATAAAAAGAAAATAAAAAAAAGTGTTTTAAAAATGAAATAAAATGCAATATATTCAGCCTATCTCTTGTTTACAAATATTATCCTAGCCCGAATGAACCTGGTGAAGGCATTGCTTAAAAAATGTTCAACCATTTAGCCAGAAAATGTGCATAAATTCCTTTTAAAAACTGGCTTCAGAGTATCGTTCTTTAGCCGATCCACACGAATATGGAATAGCCCACTTGATCATTTGTTGTCTCACCACAATAGTATGATATCCAGGCATTCAAGGTCAATGGAACTCGATAGTTATTTTCCTTAATCCTTTTCTTCCACAGGCGCTGTGTTTACCTTTAAAGACTACCTCAAATATCTCTTCGGGTAAAAAAGACATTCCTCTTAAAATATTATACTATAAAACACCTTGCCATAAAATCTGAAGGCGCTTTTTTCCATGAAATATGGTTGCCTCAATCCAATTTCGTTAGGGGTCTGAAATTCATGACATGAAATCAATTTCGAGTTTGTTGACTTTTACCTGAATATTAGGTGAGTGTTTTTGAATATAAAATCCCCAGGGCTAGTGAGTCGAGATATGAAAGCCACACAAGTAAAATTATTAAAAGCAAAAGTTGTCCTATCACACATAGAATCAGTCGTCTGGTTGTCTTCGACATTTGTATGAGTGATAATTCAAAACACAAAAGACTTTCATCGAAGTGTTAAGTAAAAAGTATTTGCAATCTAAAAAAGTTTACATGGGAATTACCACCCTCGCACTCTCCTCCTTTGAAGAGTTCTTGAATCGCGGAATACGTGTTATAAGGCACGACATCTGTGATATGTGACGAGTAAGTCGGATATATGTGATATGAGTGTGCCCTTAAAAGTTATCTTTGATGAAAACACCTTGCCGGAATTTGCTGTGGAATCTTATTCCTGGTTCCTCTTAAAATTCTCGTGTGTTTGTGTGGTGCAAATAATTAATTTTGAGGAAGATTCCTTTAACCGCACGGTGGCTTTAAGTAATTCCACAAGGGAGCGGTATGTGGATGTAATTTCTTAATTATCAACGCTGTAATTGCTTGTAAGTTGTAAATTTACATTTAGAAATGCCTTTTTATCTAATTATAAGTCACGTTTTTGAGGAATGACATTTCTAATTGTTTTATTTCCTTTACATCAAATAAGTATTTGAAAATTGTGTAGATTACAAATATTCCTTTCAGTGTCCCTTATTAATGGCCATTTGTGCTCCATTCGCTAGTCAGCAGGTGAATAAAAAAGAACAACTTGTACAGATTTTGGATTGCGATATCGCTCTACAGGGGGTCCACTGAAAACTATTTACAAAAAGGCACTTTGATAAAATCGTAAAAACATATATATATAATGGGTTCTCCAAAAGGGACTTGACAACTTTTTTTCGGTAGCAAATTTTTATAATTTGCAGACGTTGTTCGTTCGTGTACTTAACCACGATGAAAATGTTGAGTTTACTGAATAAATTGACAGTGACAGTTCGATGATTAGTGAAAGCGTTCACAAATTAAATTCACAGTTGTCAAGTCCCTATTGGAAAACCCGATATATATATATATATATGTATATATATATATATATATATATGAGATAAAGCCATAATTACACACACACGGCTGTATAGTAGAACCCTTATTTATGTGCGAACGTGTTCTCTAACACACAATTAATACAGTACGAGGTTTGTTTCGTCTACTACTAAAATGAACTTAGAACGATCAGTGCTATAGACGTACCCTGGACTCTCGACGCAGGATTCGACGGGTTATATCACAGGCGTGTAATAATTAGTCTTCAATTATACCATTGCTGTAACTACTACACACCTTGAAGGAAATTCACAGCAATTAGTGTTTCTGGAACACACCACAATTTTTCTCACCACACGGCAGCTGTACTCACCTACTGCATTTGAATTGTGAACGCAAGAGTTTTGTGCATACTTTAAGGTGGCAGTAACCGGTGGTGATATGCAAACACGGGCAGATGCAAACCTCGATGGAATTTATGATAATTCATTGGTGTTCAAACAATTAGGAGAACAGATCGCAAAGCGGACAAAGACCATCAAAATGAAAAAAACAAAGGCATAATAATAATGTCCCCCGCTTGGTAGAAACCTTGACATGGTGCGGCGGCTTAAACTACAACGAATCACTCAGCCTATGCTTCCAGTAGGGTTGTGCGGGTTTTTAAAGCTCACCTGAAAAACCCCCCATATTCGCAACCCATATTTGCACCTCAATCTCCCCGCGTCAAAAACCTTTCCTTTCTCAAGGATAATTAATGCTTTCAACACATTATCTAGAAATTCCTGAAAAGAATTTCTCCCACAATGGCATTCTCATAGGCACCTCAGCATTAGCAACCAAGAACCGAATTCTATATTGATGTAGATATTCACACTGGATTTGGACCCTTAAGCTGCCATAGATGCCATATACAATTGGCATAGATATTATATACAACCGTCATTGTGTAACCATCTAAATTGCTTCTCAATGACTTGCAATTATTGATTCAGCTGCAAGCACTTCTCCTAGAAATGCTCCTTTGTTTGAATCTCCAAACAATTAGCGCAATAGCCGCTAAACCGAATTCTTCAACATTCATCACGTGCGCAAACAAAAGAATTTGGTTCTTCTTCAGGCACTCTAGCGATACGATAAACAATCCAAATTGTTTGAAGTATCCCAAATGTATTCACACCTAATGAGTTGCAGCTTATTTACGAGGGTTGCCTCTTATGTTTCGGGATTTGGCAACCCTAGCGTTGCAATCCGGCAATTGACAGCTCTGTCGTAAAGTTGGACATTTTTGAGGTTATACGCATTCAGAACGTTTTGACATACGAGCGCTATTTGTGTTGTTTACAGTAACTTAAAAGATTCATCTCGGCCCAAAAATGGAATTAAATCGTCAACATTTTCGTGCGATTATTTTTTACAACTTTCGGCGTGGATTAACTCAGCAACAGTGCATGGATGAACTTAATTCAATTTTTGGCGATGAAGCTCCATCAAGGACCAGTGTTTATCGATGGTATGGTGAATTCAATCGTGGTCGTAGTTCACTCCAAGATGAATTTCGTGAAGGTCGTCCAAAATCAGTTGTTGTTCCGAAAACCATTGATGCTGTGCGCGAACTGATATTGGAAGATCGTCATGTGACCTACCGTGAGATTGAGACAACCTTAGGCGTTAGTAGGACCAGCATACATTCAATATTGCATAAACATTTGACTGTCAAAAAAATTTGTTCGCGTTGGATCCCACACAATTTGTCAATCGCCCAAAAAAAGGCTCGTGTCAATTGGTCGAAAGAAATGCTCAAAAAATACGGTCGCGGTGCTTCGAAACACGTCTATAACATCGTGACAGGTGATGAATCGTGGATTTGCGCGTATGAGCCCGAAAGTAAACAGCAGTCGACTGTCTGGGTGTTTCAAGATGAGCCAAATCCAACAAAAGTTGTTCGCGCACGAAGCACTTCCAAGCAAATGGTCGCCTGTCGAAAACCAACCGCCGAAGACGGATCACTCTTCACCACGACAATGCGAGCTCTCACACATCGGCTGCGACAACTGCATTTTTGAGCACCCAAAACATCGATTTAATGGGTCATCCGCCGTATAGTCCTGACTTGGCACCGAATGACTGCTTTTTATTCCCGTACGTAAAAAACAAACTGAGGGGTCAACGTTTTTCGACACCTGAAGAAGTGGTTGCTGCATTCAGAATGCAGGTGTTGGAGATACCTCAATCAGAGTGGCAAAAGTGCTTCGACAATTGGTTCAAACGCATGCAAAAGTGTATAGATCTTCATGGGGAATATTTTGAAAAACAATAAAGTGATTCTCGATGATCAATATTTGTTTTTGTTTTCTAATCCCGAAATATAAAAGGGAACCCTCGTATTTAGCTGATCCCCATTACAGAACGATGCCTTAGGTCGCTTCCCCCTTTGTTCTTTTTCCCTTGTTTTAGGTTTCGTTTATCTTTTGCCGAAACGCGCCGATAAACACTATGATCTACACGATCACAAATACACATACATTACCAAGTCCTTCTTCCGTGTTTTCACCATGAGAGAAACACTTTCTCTCTCGAGGAAACTCACCCCAGTTGAGAAGTGGTTCTGCATCGAGCAGAGCAACGCTGAGTCTCAATTCAACCCGCAAGGCGGTCGGGTCGTCCGCCGCCCACCGTACTGGCGCCGGTACGGTGAGTATCCGTAATCGTCACACCCTTAATATAATAAATAATAGCTGAAGTGGAGTTGCCTTGTGTGTTGCTTACATTACCCGGGCCCCTTCTTCGCGCGTAACCATTTATACAGTGAAGTTGATCTTAATATATAACGAAACATATGTTCAACGGATAGTTACTCGGTAATGCTTAATTGCTCTGTAAAAACGACGTACCATATTTCGAGTAAAATAATTGTGAACCTTCACCAATTTTAAGCAGTTTTAAATAAAAAGAACTTTTTTTTTTGACCAACTAATCGTCTCTTGTGTATTTATTCCTCTGTGCTGTGTCCGCTCCATATTCCGCTCAGCGGCCGCATCATTTAAACTACAAAAAAAAAAACAATAAAATAATTTACACCAAATCAGTGCGTTTTATTTTCCGGTGACTACCATCTGTGTGTTTTCGCTTTGTTCCTGGGTGACAATTCCTGCGAGGATATACGGTGGAACTTTTTGTGACGATGGGCGTGGAAGTGAACCAGGGCCGTACGCCGCGCACCCTACTTCGTACCCCCACAGGGTCACCCATGTCAGACAGGCTAGCGAGGAGTAACACACAAAGATCTGCCACCCCTAATCCAGGGTGTTACACGTCACCCTGCGGTATACCGGCTATATTATAACGGCGCCTCTCTGACACCGGGTCGAATCAGAACAGTAAGCAGACCTTACCATATCAAAACGGGGATCTGATATGGCGGACTATTTGAAACCCCAAGACTCATGGGAACAAAAATGTATAATCAATACACTCAAAAAATGAAACGAAAAACCCATAACCTAATCAAAAACTTGATACCTCTTAGCTACACTCTCACAGAGAGAAATTATGTCCGAAACTTTGGTTGTCTTGAAACAACCATCATCTCTCTGCCTATTCGGGATAATGATTGTCTATATTTGATATCAGCTCCGCCTTCTTCCAGTAACCAATTTAACAGCGAAATTGAAAAGTTGTTCGAAAAACTATAATCTAATATTTTGAATAACTATTTCGCCTTATCCGGAGATTTGAATGCAAAAAAACCAGACTGGTTGGACACGGTGGCGAATGGAAGAGGTTATTTCTTCATCACTTTATTGAAGACAACCAGGTGGAATACAGAATGAAACTGTAGGGCCCGAATACACCAAGTTTTCCGCCGGGAAAGTCATATCTCGATATCTGTATTGCAGACGGACGACTCCAAATAGAAACGATCTATAGAAATAGAATTCCAATACTGCCGTATGATAGTAACCATCATGCCATTGAAATGCAGATGAAGTTTACTGACGACTCTACCCTTGGCTTTGCAATCTCGCTCAAGGTCCCTAAATTGAATTTAAGGCAGACCGATTGGTGCCGTTTCCAGCGTTGCGCGGCCAGCAAGTGTAGAAGTCGTACCTTCTCTTCTAGTATTCCTAACAGTAAGAATATCTCTAATAGGGAGTGCGATTCCTATATTGGGAGCCTGAACACGGTGTTGGTGCGGGCTATAGCATCGTCAGTCCCAAAACCGAAATCACGTAATAGTATACAATGTTATTTAAACGGCGACATAACGACCTTACAAAAACACAAGTGTTTTTGAGCACGCAGATAAATAGAATACATCGCCAGTTCCAAGATGCATCGCACAATCTTGAGCTACAGAGAGAACCGAAATCCTTCCTCGGGAAGGAAAAGACACTGATAACTCAACAGTTTCGGAATAGCACAAATAAACACTGTAAAAGGGCTGAAAGTATTGTAAAACAAGATGGGAGAAATATGTTCCCAAAAAACAATAAACATTTTAAGCCACGTGACCTTGTTACTATCCCAAAACTAAAACTTCCAATATCATCTCAGTCATTACCCATCGAAGCCGGCATCAGTATACAAGACTGCCCTATCAGCAACGACCAAATTGTTATAGACAGTGGGGTACACAAAATTAATCTGATAGGCTGCCATTTTGAGGTGATTCATGCTAGAGACATCCCAAGCAGCGGAACCGGACTCACAAACACGCTCGACTGCAATTGATTATCGCTTCCCCATGCGCACCGGGGTTGCGATAGCAGCAACCACCTGCTCAGGTCGAATGGTGGAAATGGACTTACCGAAGATAGAACTCTGACATGAATTCCATCCTAGGTTAGGGTTACGAACAAAAGAGAGAGAAAAACTTTTCTCTTGAGGGTGCGGCCGCCAAAGAAATGCACCCTTTCTGTGCAATGGTATGCGTGTGTGACCGTACAGATCGATGTTATTTACACGTGCTCGAAAGCAGTGGAACAACGAAACTGGCAAGCGGCAAAGACAAAGGAGATTTATGATCCGTGACTATGCTGTGCATTGCAGCTATCATAGACGACAGTTCATCGGAGAAATGTAGTAAAAGCAAATAAGGGCATCATACAGACATGGATGAGTGGTGCGGATGCGTAAGTAAATGTATCGCCATTAGGAAGAAGTTCTAGTTTTATTTTTTTTTACACAATGGGAAATGTGTATCGCTGGTGATGCTAAAGGGATCGAATTGTATACATGATTACATGCGAAGGAATTCGTTTATTGACTCTAGGGTAAGATGAGAGTATTTGCTTTTGTCCGATGATCAAAGAGCTGCCGCGGCCGTGGAAATGCCAGGGACATGTGGTATGCACATGTACGGCGGAATTGCATTGGTGGAACAAGGGTGCCTAATGGTCCGGAATCTGTGGTGCATATGCACGTTAAAGAATTGTTTTTAGGAATATCAGATAATGCGTTGTATGCATCAAATGTCCTTGGAGAAGGAAGTGTTTTCAGGTGGCAGTGCAAATGCATTGGTGGGAAACGATGGGAGTTGTGGAATTCTTAAAAACGTAATAAAGAATTCTTACAGAGAATTGTATGCGAAGAGATGCAT
Organism: Microdon myrmicae; assembly: GCA_963931805.1. NCBI lineage: Eukaryota > Metazoa > Arthropoda > Insecta > Diptera > Syrphidae > Microdon > Microdon myrmicae. The sequence goes on along the minus strand of OZ007501.1, from coordinate 33,336,754 downwards.
GATGGTGTTTTCTTTTACAGAAGCTTCGAAATAAATAAATTCGGTATGCTTGATGCGTGCAGCATTTACAGGTGCTAATGCAATTGCATTAGTGAACTTAAGAGATTGAATGGGAGTTATGGGGGGTTTTTTAGGTAAGTGTACCGTGGGGTTTGGCGGAACCGCCACAAGGTCACTTGATTCCAGATATTTCGAAAGTTGGCGGTTGTTAAGTGATTCTGTTGGGGAGAAGTAGGTGTGCCAGCACGGAAACTGGTTCGCTCCTATCCCCATCATGAATTACCTTAACACTCACCGTATGCCGCAGCAAAACGATCGACAGACAAGACACAGCGATGGTCGATATCCGAAACCGAGCGGACACAGCACAGAATACACACAGGTGATATTGTTTATCGGGGTTAACACCCTGTCGAGGAGCAGCACAGGAACAATAAAACGCACGATTTGGTTTATTATAATTTGTTTTATTCTATGTAAAAAACGTTTATATTTACTTTAAATTCAGTACAAACATTTACTCAATACATAACTATGCAAGTAAAAGGGGAGCAGGTAAGGTAAGCAATACACATTTTAAATTTTCACTTTAACTGTTATTCGCGCAGTCGACTCACACAATTTAAGCTCGACTTTTATTAACGCTCAGGGGTGGTTAAAAGACGACGCGCACTGCTCGATGGTTGGGTTACGACACATCGAGGGTTGAATTCCGACTTTGATTCAACCCTCAGTTTGGGGTGTGTTTGGTGGTGTGGTGAAAAGGAAATGAAATTTTCCTTTTGACCAATGACGAATGGGAGAAGATCTCTGGTACATAGATCCTAGCGAGTGTGTGTGTTAATCGTGTAGACCGCTTTGCCTATTCATGCCCTGGAACGAAGGATAAACAAATTTGCACCAGGGACAAAGAACAAAGGGAAAACGAACCAAGGCCATCATGGGTAATGCAGCTGAGTAAATCGTCTGTGCCTCATTAGAGCAGTGTGGGCAGGAAGTATTGTGCCTAACACGCACACTCCGTTCATCTTCCTCCTCCATCGTAAATTGTTCGCCGAGTAAAAGAACAAAATGCCGCCACGTTTGTCCACAACTTTGAGTAAAACACCAGGGGAACAATGAGACACCATCGATCCTTCAGCAAAAATGTTCATCAACACTAGGAGTAAAACACCGCCACAAGACATGCACCAGTAAAAAAACCAAACACAGGGAATATTGTTTTTTTTTTTGTATTATAAGTTGTGTTTTTAGTTCTGCTTTAGGTAAAAATATTTATTTAAACTTTAAAACTCAGTATAAAAATAAATGGTAGCACTTAGTCAAAAAGAAACAACATCTGTAATCACTTTACACAAATACTGGTGAGAAAAGAAACGACTCCGACTTCGAACGGCACTCGACATAAATACTCGACTGGGACATACGCATCTCTCAGCTTTACGGAGAGCGGGGGCGGCACAACCGTGCTGGTCGGCGGATGGTAAAGGACTGCCCCGAGGGTTGGAATCTGGTTTTTGATTCGCCCTCGATTCGGTGGTGGTGAATATTCGCTTGTTAAGGATATGTTTTATTTACCACAAGAGAGATGTAAAGTCTCTCTTTGTGGAACAGAAAACCAGATCTCGTAATGAAGATCGTGGTGGTATGTGAGTGATCGTTTATATCTGTGTTGTTTACTCATCCGGGAAGGCAATGGCAAAACAAAGCAGGCAGGCGGCAAGGACAAAGGGATCGAGTAGATCGTTGTCTATGAAGTGCATCGCAGCTAAATAAATACACGACGATGCATCGAAGAAATGTGGTAAAAGAAAAGATGAGACGAGGGCATCATAAAAGTCTTAGATAAGTGATGGCCTTGTGTAAATATACGAATAGACATAGGGAAACGTGCTAATGGTTGCGATACTTTATACACTGAAAATTGTATGTCGTATCTTGGGTCGGTGGCCGAAACGAATTTGCTTGCATTTGTATATACTAGACAATTCGTTTGGTGGTTAAGCACGAAGTTGTGATTGTTTGTTCGTTGGAAAACAAATCACGGCTGAATCGATTGCAGCTGGTTAAATAGCCGTGTTGCTATTATGCTGGTGATGCTAAAGCAATTTAGGTATACGATGGGTGGTAGTGTAACGTATCTTGCTGAACGAAAAGGGATCGAATTTTTATGCATGTTTACATGCGAAGGAATTCGGTTTATGAAACTAGACGCTAGTGTTTGCTTTTGTCCCTTGGACAAAAAGCTGCCGAGGCCGTGAAATTGCCAGGGACATGAGGTGTGCACGTGGACAGCGGAATTGCTTGGCATACCAGAGTGCCGAATGGTTTAGGGATTCATGATTAGTTAGGAAAGAATTCTTATAGGGAATTTGTATGCGAAGAGATGCATGAAAGGCAAGGATTCTTTTACAGGGACTTTTAGATTATAGACTTGATCTATTTGATTCGTGAAGCATTTAAGGTGCTAATGCGATTGCATAAGCGAAAACCTATGCAGACTGGGATGAAGTTATTGGGGTTTTTCAGGTAAGTGGGCCGTGGGGTTTGGCGGAACTGCCACAGGAGCATTGGGTGCTAATGGATTTCGATACTTTACACAATGGGAATTGTATATGGTATCTCTGCCGGCGGAAAGAACCGAATTGTTTGTTTGCATTTGTAAATACTGAAGAAATCGGATTTGGCGGCTATTAGGTGATTGTTTGTCGATTGGACAAACGGGCCGTGGTAATTGAAATTGCAGTTATGTAAGCAAGCTACTTGCCATTGCTTTGTCGTTGGGCAAAAGATTGGCTGGACACGTGCAAGCAGGAAATTACTGTGCACATGTGGGACAGAAATTGCCGGCGAGGAGAACCAATACGATTGTTAATGGTTCACGTTGGATGTGAACGAAATGCTTTTCGAGGAAACTCGATGTTGCTTGATGCAGGAAAATGATGATGGCCTTGGGAAGGAATATTTGCAGATTTGGGAATGGGGAGTTAAACTGAAATTATTGGTGGTTCTTCAGGTAAGCTTTAAAGAACCCCCACAGTTCCATTACCTTGGAGAGAATAGAAATTAATCCAATGGGTCGATAAAAAGAAAGGGATGAATTGCCACCCTTTTTGGGAATTGGCTGAATGTTCGCTGTCTTCCATCTATTTGGGAAACGGGCGGTAGAATAACACTAATGGAAGAGTGTCCGCAGTGGTTTAGCGAACATCTCTTCTAGAGGATTGGGGGAATGCCATCCTGTCCAGCGGATTTGTATACATTTAGCTCTTTGAGTGTGCGGGCAACAGTACGCGTTCGGAAACGAATCTGGCTCATGGTGTGCTGCTTATGCTCAAGTTGAGGCGGAACTGATGTGATATCAGGCAGCGTTGAGTTGGCTGCAAAATCTGCAGCACGTAGATTCGCCTCCTCTATTGCAGTGGTGACTGGTTTGTTATCGACTATAAGCGATGGAATGGAGGAAGAGACTGAGTTTTGAATGTTTTTCACGAATGCCCAGAAGCTTCTACTACCTGTGGGAGAGTGTAGTATTTTTTGTCTCAATCTCTGGTCATGCAAGAACTTGGCGCGTTGAATATACGCATTGCAGTCATTTCTATCTTTCTTAAATATTTTCCGCTTTTCCTCTGTATTGTCTCATTTATACAACCCGAAGCTCAACTCTTTAGCCTTAATGGTTTCTCTGCACCCGGGATCGAACCACATATTTCTCTCGGGTTTGATACTCTTTATTCTGTGTGGATCCGCATGCCAGTAGAATCGTGTCTGTCTATGTGTCCGCCATAGAGTCAATATCGTTATTGAGGAAAAATAATGACCAATTTAACCTCCCAAAATATACTGTTATATAATATACTGTATATACTGTTCTTTTGTGAGTTTTCTTGTTAGCATTGCTGTTGGTTACAGAAAATTTAGCTGACACGACACAGTGGTCTGAAGTGCCCAAGGGCGAAGAAACTTCAATTGTGTATTTGTTTGGGTGGGAGGTGAGAAACAGGTCCAGTGTGTTGGCGAAATGACCATATATATCTGGTACCCGTGTTGGCTCATTGACAAGTTGAGTTAAAATATTTGAAACAGCAAAAAGCTGGATATATTGACTTTCCGGTGTTGTGTGTCCGAAGTGACGAAGCTGTGGCGGTTCTTTAATACATTCCCAAAGAACCGCCCATCCTCTTAAATTAACCACCTTCCAAACCCATAGTACTTACCTGCAATTAGGGGCAGCGTAAGCTCCCCTGCAACATCACACCTGAAAATTAAACCTCATCAAGGCATGCATCACATTGAATTATTATATGAACCGTACCATATCTCCATCGGCTCGGCTTGTCAGCAATTATAATAGATAAATACTTGCTGGCCAGCGTAATTGTTGACACAGTCGTAGCCCATGGGTTTTGCTACGGTTCATAACCATTTATTTCCCCAGATTCTCAATACTTGCGACCAATTTCCTTTATCGGTTATCTACCGATCATGGGATTTGGGCACTAATATGATTGACGTTCGGCAATCATACCCTAGATCATGCCTAACGATGCTACGGCCTGTTAAACAAACAAACATACAGTAGCATCACTATGTTTATCCTATTGATCGACCGCTGGTCCATAGCCTACAATGGCGTTAGCATGAACGCCTGAGTAAATACCACAACGTCCATATCATCGTGACCCTTGAAATAGCGTTTTTGTGTATCTTAAAGCAAAAACCTATTTCGTTCTCAGGCGCAGGTCATCAAAGATTTATGGCCCTCGAAATAGCGTTTCTGTTTATTAAGGACACAGAAACCTATTTCTCCCTTCGACGATCTTCGCTATCGCGTATCTCTGTAATACCAATTGATTACACCAGCCCATGTTTATTCAGGTGCATTTTCGTCGTTGCCGATATGCAGGCGGAAGGGCAACGTACTTGTCCTATACGGACTCATATACAATCCTCCCCTATCGATGCAATTCGCGGCCATCGAATCTGATGGCTGTGAATTGCATCAGGGAGTCAGATCGTAACCACCGCGAAGCGTACACATACCGAGGACGTGGCGTTTAGCAGAGTCAGATTTCAACAGCCTTAGCGTACACACGCTTTTCTTCGTGCGAGTCAGAGCCGTCGTGATTGAGGATACTCGCTTAAAGTTATTTCGAAGAGTGTCCTTATTAATATTATCTATTGTCACCTTGTGAATTGAGAAATTGAACACGGTCGGTGCGCGGTATTGTGTCATTATTAATATTATCTACGTGCTATTGTCATCTACTGAATTAGCAAATTGAACACAGTCGGAGCGCGATATTGATCCTATTTCACCAGTGTCATATATGTAATGTACAACGAAACAATTAAATAAAGAAACATTTTGCCAACTAACCAAACCAGTGAGTTATTATTTCGTACACCTTATTGGTCGGAGAAGAATTTTCAGTGACATGCAGTGGAGTTTTGTTTGGACACATTAATAAAAGAACTTTGTAAGTGTTTCTATTTCTGCCATCGTTTCCTATGCGATCTGGTGTTTTTACAGAACTAGCGTCCGTGTTGATGCAGTAGTAAAAACCACCACAAAGCTACTGAAAGTTATGCACATTAAAATCACCCGCAATAACGATTTCAGTGTGCGGATATAGGGTCAAGATCTTATCGATAGAATCAGATAGAGCATCAAATTCGTTAAAGGATGCGTTTCCATCCAAGTTTGGGCTTCTGTAAATAAAGCAGTAATGTATGATATGCTTACCAACGTGAAGTTTTAGCCAAGAGAAATTAAATTCTGGGTTGGAACAGAGCCCATATTGTAGTGTAGCGTTCTACGAACGCATAATTCTGCGCAGGTAAGGTTCCTACCTTCAAGGAACTTACTTACCTGAGGGCGTTGCACGCGCCCACAGACGCGTGCCCCAAAATCCCACGATAGGGCCTGCAACTCGCAGCCAACGTTGAGACCGACACCAAAAAGCAAGGAACTGAACGTCCCCAAAGCTTTTTAGGTCAAGCTCAACAATTATAACTCTTCATGCCTGAAACAAAGGTATAAACATCCATGCGTTCTATTCCTAAAAAAAAAACAATTCCCAAAATGCCATACATGCTGCCTGCGCCCAGGAACATCTCATCGAACCGGCAATTCCGAAATTCAATACAAAAGAATTGCTATCATCAAAGAATGAGCCGATCAACGGATGCACGTGCGGGTAATCTAACGCAAGGACCACCCAAATCCGTTGAACAACAGAAGGCAGCCACGACCTATCGCAATCGAATATATCTCAACGAGACATCCGATAATTTATGAGGAGTTAAGCCAACAAAGGCAATACTCCGGTCCCACGGCCACGCTAGAATTTCGCACCATTATAAAGATCTAATGGATTTCGATTCCGGGTACCAAGTTCAAATAAGTCCCACGGACTGCACGTCAAAACAATCGCCGAATATCTCTGGTCTGGGCGCCAGATGTTCTGTGCAAACAGAAGGCCGTGGAAATGAAATTCTATCAGCGATAATAATGATGTATGCAAAGATGACTTTCCCCTTTCAGGAAACTACAAAATATCCCGGGGGATGTGATAACATGCTGCTAACAGAAATTCGGAAGTTCTGTTAGCAGAGCAAATAGGGAATATTTTCCGGATAGATACAGATACCAGTTTGAATCTGGGTATCTGTGTGAGCAGGATATGGTTGAGGGCAGATAGTTAGTCTAATTCTGATCGTCACCGGGACGAGAAGGATATATCGAATATCCGTACAGTGAGGAGACCAGAGAACCCCGCCGAGGTGGTTAATCCGCGCCAAGAATCCTTGATACTTCTCGTGTCATTAAAAGTAAAAATGTGTCGTATTAAGTGTGAGTCGATTTGTTTTCGCCTACAATGTGTTTATTTAGATAGTATAAGAACGTTCTTTTCGGTAACTTACTCGGCACTTATTTCGTAAGAAAAGCAGCGAAAATTATAATTCCAAATAATAATAGACAACTACGATTAAAATACAAATTAAAAACAAATTTGTTGGTGTTTCATTTGTAACCGCGTTCGCTCTGTGTATGTATGTTTTCTCTGCGGCAAGCAGTGTTCGGCGGAACACTTGAACAACGTATAAATGCGCCAAAGTAGCAGCAGCTGATAAGCAATATCATTTCTTATGTATGTGGCTATACCACGATGTGGAAATAACAGTAGCACTAAGTTATATCCAGGTAGATTAAAATCGGAAATATCTGTATTAGTAATTACCTGGGTTTCCCTAAGTGCAAGGATAGTTGGTTTCTGGTTAGAAACATGGGCAGACACAGAAGAGAAATTGCATTTCGAGCCGCGAATGTTACACAAATCAACGCGAAATTCCCGCACCATTGAAATGGCCCTACACAGAAAACCAATACCGCCTCGGGAAAGGATGGAAGTCGGGACCAGGAATAGATATGTGGGGAAGAAGTATGTACCTAACAAAGGTACGAGATTCCCTTCTTCCTCCATCATAGTTGTTCCACCGATACAATTTCGCGATTGTTAGGAAGTCCGCCGAAAATAACAATCACAATCACCAAACACACTGACAACAATAGACGCCCAGAAACGAAAAGTACGATGCAAATATATTGGTGGAAACTGCAACAAAGGAAAGAAACGGAAATACACACAAACACTTCAGGAACTGCAGCCGGAAAATTAAACATGCGGATTTAGTTTATTGTTAAATGTTTATTCCTTAATACTTTCATTTGGTTTGGAGGTATCCAAGTACTTTGATTTACACAGATTTTACGGGGTCAATACGCACAAGAAACGACAGTGATATTTTATACATATACAACTACCCACTCGACTTCGGAAATTTAATTTACGCATCTCCACTGCCGGCGGCGAGCGGGTGTGAACCAACCGTCGCGAACGGTGGTTGTAATAGGACTCCACGATCGTCATCTCATGCAGAGATGATTTCGCTAAGAAAAAAAGGAAGAGAGAGAAAAACTTTTCTCTTAAGGGTGTGACCACTAAGAAAATGCGATATTTTTGGTGCAGTGGTATATGTGCGCGATCGAAGAGATTCAATGTTGTTGCACGTATTCGAAAGCAGGCAGGCGGCAAGGACAATAGGGAAAAATGACCAAATGCGCCGTTGGTAAAGCGGGTCATAGTTTACACGATGCCTCGTCGCTATTTTCGACGTTGGGAGAAAAAGGTGCTAAAACCAAATTGGATGTTTATGGCATCTCTGGCTGCAGTAGAAACCGGGTTCATATTTGGATTAGGAAATGCTGGAGCATTTGGTTTCGGCGTCTATTGCGCTAATTATATGCAGCTGCTTGGGTTGTTTATTGATAAGACAAACAAAAAAGGTTGCCAGGCAATGTGTATGAAAAGGTACAGGACGCGGCTGGGAAAATAGACGGCGCAGTATTTATGGCCCCTGTCATGAAGGTTACAAATGTATGTAAATCTAATTATTTGTTTACGGGAATTCCTCTAAGGAAATTTGACTGGCGACGTAGATGCCGAAGTTGATTGGAAATTCCTAGTAAGTTAATAAAGAAATATTAAGGAGCAATGGTATGCGAAGAGAATGCACGAAGGTAAGTTTTCTTTACAGGGACTTAAAGATCATAGATTTGATCTTTTAAATGCGTGCAGCATTTTTAGGTGCCGAATGCGAATGCATTGGCGAGGACTTAAGCGTCTTGGGTGATGATTATGGGGGTTTTTGAGGAAGGTAAACCGTGGGATTTGGCGGAACCGCCACAGATAAGCGAAAGAAACCACTACAGGTGTTATGCCCTTGTAGTAGGTGCCCCACTAGATCCGTGTCGAAATCCAGATCACATCCCTTCCACGATGAACATTATGCCACTCAGACTCCAAAAACTTTCCAAAGATTATAAATCAATCGAGGTTATCGATGCCTGAGGGACGCAAGCAGAGGTGGGAAAAAAAAGAAAGCGGAGTAGAGGGTTTTCCCGCAGTGCACTTCACTCGCGTGTATATTCTCGCACTTTTCAAAGCACTAAGACGCGTGTGTGGAGATCCGTTTATTTGCATAGGATCGCACAGAAAACTTTGCACTGCACTCGGACGCGTGTGTGGAGTTCCGTTTGTTTGTTTAGGATCCCACAGTAAGACTTCTCCCGCGAGCCGATAGTGCAATTCGGTATCTTATGGGTATTTAAGATCCCAAAACGGATTGCACAATAGATTCGATGGTACGGATCATGAGGCAGAGGCGCACGTGCTGTGTAAGGGTGGTTATAAATCGACTATCACGACATTATGTTGGTATCTTTTAATTTACTCAATACATTTCTGTATTCAATAACTTACAACTATAAGCTTTCCTAATAAGGACGATATGTGTTTAAAATTTAACAAAATTTTATACAAATCATTTGGGATAAAAGCAAGACTACTTAATTCATTTAAAATTCAAACTATCCTAAAGTCAAATGACACCAAGTAACATTTCTATGCATTTAAATCTGGCTACCATGATGTTTCAAGGACACATAGCACCTATTGACAAACCCATTATTCAATTTTACCTCTTGGTGTAATATGTGGCACCTTTAACAATTGGTCACAGAATATATACAATAAATATTTCACCCTAAATTATGTATCACGGAATACCAGCAGTTGTGTTGTATGTTGATCCTATATAGTAGTAGCAATTTCACTCAATTCTCAACACTAAGTAATGTAGTTATTCAAAACATCTTAAATCGATTTTAATGATTAAGGGCTGCTAGCGGAGTCAGCCCTGCTTAAAGCTTGCACCATCGTATCTGGGCTATTGCATACACAGTTGTAAGAATATCCGTGTTCAGTTCCAACATTTTTTCAAAATATGTCGATCCAGTGAACTGCCCTTCTGCCGAAGGACTATCAAAGCAGTACAATGTAAACCACATAATTACACACAGCATTTCTACTCATGATAGTGGACCACCTTTGCTAGATCTAAGTACACATATATCAGCAGTTTTATTAAAGGGCTAACCTCCGATTAGACGACGGATAACTTTTCGCAAATTTACAAAACTATAAAAAGTTAAGTAGACCACTACTACTGAGGTTTGTTTGGTATAGTTAAATGAAATAACTTTCGTTCCAAAGCATTTGCTGACCTTAATTAAGGAGAACACAAGCTTTTAAAGTCTGGAATTTAATTATGGACTTTCAACAAATCCTATGCGAATTATTCATCCTGCCCCACCTGCTTTGTCAAACTTTTTCAAAAGTATCAACAAATAACACTCAATTCAATAATCTTCCTCCGTTCCGTTTCTTTACGTTCTCCATCTCATACTAGGTAGCTTCAATCAAGCCATTGAAACATACTTGCCCATATCTAGGGTATGCCATCAGTACTGGACTATAGAAGGACACCAGTAATGACAACTTTTCAATTATCTGGAACTCGGAACACTTCACATAAAATTCATCATCCTGCAAAGAGGAAATCTGCCAAATTCGTTTTGACGAAATTATGTAGATAAATTTATACCTTCGTGTCTTCGGACGACTAGTTGCTCGTCTACGCACCATATTCCTAGAAACACAATAAGAATATGGCGAACCTTAGTTGGAAGGCAGAGCCAGACAAAGGAGAAAGTTTCGCAATGTTCAGTATTCAAAAGGATGGTGCAATTGTATACAATCGGACCATTTGGCTACGGTCAAAACTTCTGTTGTTTATTTTTACACTAAAAGATTGGTGAGGAGGAACGGCCATTGGAAAACTGCTTTCATGACATTCCGTTGACAGAAATGAGTTTGGATGTGGAATGTAGTAAAAATTTGGCGGCTATCGAGAGGATAAGAGTTTTCGTTATCTCTTCTACGCTGATTTTGTCATAAGTTGGTGAAAGTTATACTGTGTTGAAGTTCATGTGTTTTCGAATGCCTTGAAAACAAAAGTTTTTGATGGAATTAAAAATAATTGGTAAAACCTGGCGCAAATTCGTTTTGACTGTTTCTAAGAAGAAATATCTTCGAGGGGTATAGTCCAACATGATTAGATATATCTAGGTAAAATGTCCACTCCTCTGTTGGTTTTAGATATTTTATGAAGTGAAACAATATACAATTAATATTAAGCACTTCACTGGGCTTCTAATCAATTATTAAAATATCTACCTTTGAAATGTCAATTCCATAACATCAGCTTTACCGTTTTATTTTGCTTAGCTTTTCTCAGCAACAGTTATTATTGCAAACATCAGCTTGGCATGACGGCAATATGACCGTCAAACAGTAAATAGGACACTAGACTCATTATTCAGTAAGTTGCCTGCTTTTCGAAATGCGAGGGTCACACATGCGCAGGTTCGATTGAGGACGTCGTGCTACTGTATCTTCTGTCTATTATATTTATTGGCCTGTAGGAACCCAGAAGTTCATGACCTCACCGACGTGACCCCGCCATCGTTCCCTGTCCTGTGCGCTCTCCCTCCACGTTCGACCATCCGATCCGATCTTCTCAAGGCCAAACCTAACATTGTCCTTCCATCTCCGTCGCGGCCGTCCTGTCGGTTTCTTTCCCGTTCGTTTGCCGTCAATAATTCTATGCACGGTTCTATCGTTACCCATTCGCGCCAAGTGTACGGCCCATCTTAATCCTCGCGACTTGATTACTCTCACTATTGTAGGTTTTCGGTATGACTCTTCCAATTCGTGGTTATGGAGTTTCCTCCATTGCCCTGCCTCCTCATCAAATTTACCGCCAAAGATACCCCTTAAAACTTTATTCTCAAATACACGGAATTTGTTTTCTTCCTGTTTTGTGAGAGCCCACGTTTCGCATCCATATAGAACAGTCGGCATGATTATGGTTCTATATATACGGAGCTTTATATTCTATGATAGCAGTTTGGATTTCAGCAGTTTACTGACTGCATGCCAACTAGCGTTGCCGGAGTGTAGTCTTTTGTTAATTTCCTTCGACATTTCGTTACTGGTCGTTAGAATCGTTCCCAGATATTAAAATTCTTTAACATTTTCAAATATCTTTCCTCTGACGTTTATGTGTGTTCTCTGAGGTCCACTTGCTCTCGTCGTAATCATGTATGTTGTTTTGTCTTAATTTATTTCCCACCTCTTCTGCCGCTTGGATGATGATTTCACTATTTTTACTTACAGTTTCGAGATTATCGCCCAAAACGCCGATGTCATCCGCATATGCGAACATTTGTGTGACCCCATTCAGCAATGATCCGGTCATGTTGTCGTCTTGTACCTTTCTAATGACATACTCAAGGACATTGTTAAAGAGACTTGATGAGGGGTCATCGCCCTGTTTTAGTCCGTTCCGGATATCATATGGTTCTGAGAGGTGATTTTCTATTCTAACTCGCCCCTTGTTTTCGTTCATGCAGATTTGTATGAGAGCGGCATATATTTTCGGAATTCCCAACTCAACTACAATGTGGTAGAGTCTTTGCCTTACGACTGAGTCGAAGGCTTTTTTGAAGACAACGAACAGTTGGTGAGCCGTCTCTCCGTATTCCCACTTCTTTTCCAGTAGTTGCCTTATTGTGAACATTTGGTCGCTCGTTCACCGGTTCCTACGGGATCCGCATTGGTAGTCTCCCAGTATTCCTTCTGCGTACGGTGTGGTTCTCGCCAGTATGACATTTGTTAGTATTTTGTATGCGGTTGGGAAAAATGATTTTCCTCTGTAATTTTCGCAGTCAGATCTGTCACCCTTTTTGAGGACGACTATTGAGGTTTTCCATTCTTCCGGAATGACTTCCTTATCCCATATTGTTTTAATCAGTTGGAGGATCTTTCGAGCGGTTGCTTCTCCTCCATGCTTCACAAGCTCGGCCGGTATGCAGTCGACTCAGGGAGCCTTGTTGTTTTTCAATCGATTTATTCCGTCTACAACTTCGTTGAAAGAGGACTCTGGGATCTGATGATCGGCTGTATGTATGTTTGGTCCGTTTGTTTGTGGTTGATGGGTGCGCACGTTGAGCAGGTTTTCAAAGTGCTGCTTCCATCTTGTCGCGATATTGTTTGTTTCTGTCACCAGACGGCCGTTTGTGTCTCGGATTATTTTGGCTCTCCCTCCGTAGCCATTTCTAATTGAATTTCTGCCGACATACATACCTCTGATGTTCTTTGCTCTGGCATTTCTAGGATTTTTTCGATCCGAGTCTTCTCCCATTCGCGTTTTTTGCGTTTGAAAAGTCTCTTTGCCTCGTTCCGAATTGTCGCGTATCTTTCTGCGTTGATTTCATCATATGTTTCTAAATGAATCACTCTGAGATGTTTACGTTCTTCGATCTTTTCCTTGCACTCATCGCCAAACCAAGGTTTGGACTTAATTGTTTTCTTAAATCCTAGTACCTTTTGGGATGTTTGTTTGATTATGTCTCTGATCGATGTCCATTTAGTATCCACATTATTGTTTACCCCTTCCTCACTACTCCAATTCTCTAGGATGCTAAATCTATTCGTTAGTTCGTCTTGATATTCAGCCCTTTTGCGCAGATCTTTTAGTTTATCAATGTCTAACTTTTTTCTCGTCTCCCGTGAATGCCCATGTGGGTTTGCTGCGAGCCGACTCCTGATTTTGCCCATCACTAGAAGATGATCGGAGTCGGAATCTGCTCCTCTATATGACCTTACGTCAAGGATATTCGAGTGGTGTCTTTTGTCTATGAGGAAGTGGTCTATTTGGTTACGCGTCACGCCGTCGGGTGATATCCATGTGGCTTTATGGATTTGCTTGTGGTTGAACATCGTGCTTTTCACTACCAGATCTTTTGACGCAGCGAACGTGATAATTCGAATTCCATTATCATTTGAAACGTCGTGTAAACTTTCTTTAACTATAGTTGATTGGAACCCTACCCACAATTCTCGCCCGCAGACCGCGCACAACGCCAAACCCAATCCTTTTCGCTAGCCTACACCACCTGTAAACGGTGCCCCTCCCAAGGGCATCATATTAGGTAAAGGATGCATCACCTGAATTCACCCTCCCATGCAGATAATGCATCTCAGAATTCAGCTTTACAAGCCATAAGATTGCATTTCAAATTCCTGAAATCGAAAACCCTGTTCATGCATTTAGTGCATCGCTATACGGCGTCATTCAAATTCCCCGAAAACGAAATATCGTTCGGTCTTATGTTGCATCACCAGAATTCCCTGAAATGAATTATCAACATGCAACATACATCGGGGAACCAATCGGCGCCCCTAGTTAACTAGCTTACCCCGCCAGACACGTGCGCAGTACATTTTCCTGACTTATTTAAAGTCACCCTCGGCTTTTGTCCAACCGACAAACTTGCCCGCGCATATCGCGCCCAGTAGCCGAGGAACAAATTCTTTATCATGCAAACATGCACACAAGAATCCCACCAATCCAAGGAATTTCTTTAGTTGACAAGTTGTACAAATGCCATGTAGTATGAACTCGAAACGAATGACCCATGCGTTAGCGTTCCATATTGTTCCGTTAAGTGTAACTCATGTAATTAGTGTACAGCAAAACTTCCTTAGTTGACAATAAAAAGAACCATCATCTGCAAAAACCACAGAGTTGTATTTTTTTCTTTTTATTTTGTGAACAATTTACTACGGAACAATTGTTGTGGGATATGAGTGACCCGTGCCCGTGCTGGCACCACATAAAAACACCTATACACCCCCACAGGACTATATCCGATGAATACGATACTACTACTGATAAATGCCACCTCTTTTAACGAACACTCTCTCGCAAGCGCTTCATAGCGCCTAAGTAGTATTCCTTATTCACTGTTTGACCTCGCGAAAGGAATTCATACCACGCTAATCGAAGAAAAGAGTGAGTATTGTGGGGATTAGGAGTATGGTGCCGAGCATGGGCACTCCGTTCACTCCTATCCTCATACGACTGTCACTAATTGTTCCGACACGTATCCAAGGAAACACCAACACAGGACAAGTAAAAATGTCTATTCTATTTCTTTGTTTGGTTTTATTTTTATTTTAAAAGAAAAACACTATTATTGGAATAACTAGTTTGAATCCACGGATTATTGTTCCGTTTCATTTTCTTATTGGATAATAACATTTTACGGTAGCACTGCGTGAAAGTTACATTATGAAGTCAATAAAAAAAAGACAATCTTCGAAGACTGCAGCGAATATAATATTCGACACGGCGCGGCGGTTGCAAACACTAAACCGTACGTGGGCAATGCGAATTATGTTTATGAGGCACATGATTTTTTACTTTTTACTATTGTTCTTTTTGTTTCAAAATGATTACACGCACGCGACTTGGTGATTTTTCGCGTGTGCGTGCGCACCGGAGAGCGGAAGTCGGCAACGACCATGGCGGCCGGTAGATGGAAAACGACTCAACGATATTTAATCGTTTTGAGGTGAGTTTTCCCAAGAAAGGAAGTGCTTCTCCCGTGGTGAAAACAAGGAAGAAAGACTTGGCAATGTATGTGTATGTATGAGTGAAGATCACCTTGGTCTTTTTCATACACAAGGCCATGGGAATGAACCTGAAACAAGGGAAAATGTGCATTGCAGTTGAATAAATAAACCGCTAGTCATCCGGGAAATGGTGCTAAAAGCAAATTGGATGTTTATGGCATCTCTGGCTGCAGTAGAAACCGGGTTCGTGTTTACATTAGGAAATGCTAGAAAATTTGGTTTCGTTGATAATGCCCAAGATGTGGTGATTGTTTGTTGATTGTACAAACGAATCGCGGGTCGGTTTATTGCAGCTGTAAAAACAAGCTGTCCGGCATAGGAGTTTAACACAGACAAAGGGTGCCGACTGGCTGGGGATTCATGATGCCATATGCACTTTAAAGAATTATTTCTAGGAATTTTAGACAATGCGTTGTATGCATTAAATGTCCTTGTTGGAAAGTTGAAATTTGCCTGGGGTTCTTGAAAAGGTAAAAAGAAATTCTTACAGAGAATTTGTATGCGAAGGGATGCATGAAGGTAAGTTTTCTTTTCCAGGAACTTTTTAGATTATACCTTAGATAATCCTAGATGCGTAAAGCATTTAAGGTGCTAATGCGATTGCATTAGCGAAATTATATGATTGGATGGGAGTAATGGGGGTTTTTAGGTAAGTGAACCGTGGGGTTTGGCGGAACCACCGCAGTATCACCTCAATTTTTGATCGACTTTGTCGTGTTTTTTCGGTTTTGGCTCGTTTTGGTAACGCCATTCGGACGATTGTTGACTAGTCTACGTTGACCTGTGGCGGTTCTACGAACCACACAACCCACTATAGGTGAGATATCGTCGTTCCACCAAGGAACATACTCACCCATATCCATTACACGTGCCCACAGACACGTGTCCCAAAAGTCCTTACTCCCACCTGAAACAATAGGTAACATTTCAGACACCAACACTGAATTCAATAGCAGGAATCAATCGAACTAAACGTTCAAAAGTCTCTAATATTGAATTCAACGCATCCATGCAAGGCATCGAATCCAACGCATCCAATTCGACGCACCAATTCAACGCATCCAAGCCAACGCACCCATTCAAGGCACCAATGCATTGCACCGATTAAACGCAATTTTCGGTAAACAAACCGAACAACGAATATCTCCTCTGGTAGCTAATAGCAATTAGCACATAAATGCCTACCATGACCCAAAACCTAAAAGACACACTTGTGCAAATAAGGGATAGCGATTCGCCGCCGACCAACAGTCATGCAATCATAAACATCTTAACGTAGATCGCACACTAGATGTTTATGAGTTGGAAATGCAAACAAAAACCTATACCAATCCCACGGTTCCTTTGTTACCCATCTGAAGCGCACAAGAACCGTGTTGATTTAAGCCAGATGGGTAGCACAAACAAATCCCGCGAAAAGATCGGAAAATAAGTGCCGGTATGCTCAATCTTCCAAACAAAGGAACAAGATTCCGATAAGAAGACGGAAAGGAGAATGATCATTATGATGGGAAATTTTCTTTTGCAGATGCGGGGATGAGAAGTTTGAATTGGATTTTAAAGATAGAGACAATTAGGATAATCGACATAGAGAAACCCAACAAGGAGGTGGGTCCGCGCGCGTGCAATTAGAAAAAGAAATTTAGCTACAAAGTCTGAAGGAGAAATAGTGCCGAAGTCGTAAACGAAAGACAGACCACGGGTGTAAACTCCGTGTAGTAAAACGTTGAATGTTTTTTGGTTTAAAGGATGATGCATTTTTTTTTAATCCGTGTAATCGTTTCACCGGAACTAAAGTTTATTGTGTTAACGTTGCAAAATATAAATACTTAATAAAGCAAACAAAAACAGTTATAAATAAGTGCTTCAGAAAACAACTTAACAGTGTTTCATTTGTGTGCTGAAATTTTTTGGTGTTTTGTTGGGGTTAAGTATTGGGCAGTGTTCGGCGGAACACTGCCTGCGACGTAAAGACACGAAAATCCGCCAAAGACTCATGTCTCGTCACCACTTAAGATGCATTGCATGACGTAGAGCAACTAGCGACTCGAGGAAGCATGTCTTCAGCAGCCGCTCTTCGATCCTCTTTTGCAAAAAATTCAGCTCTTTCTAACAAGCCTTGCTGAGATGTGTCTCATATCCAAAATATCGACCAATATCTGACGAACTGATTTATGTGAAATGTTTATCTCCTGTGCTAGCTCTCTACAGACTATAACCACGATTTTCAAGCACCAATTCCTTTACTTTAGTGGTAATTTTCTCAGGCACAGCCGTTCTTGAAGTGCTCGCGCGAGGCAAATCATTAAAGTCACAGTACACTAAAGTTTTAGATAAAATTGAGCCGTCATAGGTCTTAACCAACATTTTCAAGGGATCCGAACCAGAAATTCCGGTGGAAACACAAAATTTAATGCAAACTCTTTACTCAACCCATTATAAAAATCGAAAAACGTACACTGTAAACAAACTAACTGACTAAGTGACTAATTGACGCTGTAAGCACACTAATTGACAGATAACACTGTTGTATTCCAGAATACTACCCTTATTCGCTTTAACACTAACTCATGTCCTTTCAAACACAACCCTTAAAACTACATCCTCACATATCTTACATACTCAGTTAATACAATTCATAAATAAACAGACACAATATTCTATATCCAGTCACTTACAGCACATTTCATAAATATGCCCCTTTTCATAACAAGCACGTTTTTTATTTCAAAACATGGCCACTTTGATTTTCGTTCAAAGTTTATTCAAAATTCTAAGTCATAGAGACTTCTAGATTGTTTTGTTCAGTTTATACGCCACAGTCAGTTAGAACAAAATGTTCTATATAAACAAGTAAATTTATATGAAAAAAGTAGAAAGAAGAGAGCTCAGCTTGAGATAGCTGAGTTCAATAAAATAAAAATAAAACAAATAATTATTAATAAAGAAAACTTTAATTCTTTAATTATTATAATAACCTCCACGCTCTTCCCTCGAAAGAGGAAGCACGGCGTTGGAGCCGTAACAACACTCAAACTATAAATTGTAATTGTAACAATATAAATTGCAAATTTTTTTGGCGAGCCGCACATAAAATAACTCTTATTAATAATTTACAAAATTTTATTTACAATAAACATTAGTATAAAAAAATATAAAATTTACAAAATAGTTAAGATTTCATATACAAATTTTAATGCAAAATAAAAACAAACAAGAAAAGAACAGAAAAACGAATTTACTTGAAATTTTTAATAAGAAATTTGGCACTGTTTTTTCGATACAAGCTGATCAATATCAGCCGGAATCGATGAGCCATTGCAAGTAGACGTGCTTTGAAGGCTCTCGAGTAACTTATTCAAATACATACATGCTATATACTTAAAGTGTTCGGATTTAAACGATCATTTGTTTAAAAATTTGTGTTTTGAATTTAATCAGTATATTTACTTAAACATATTGCCATCAACCTTTAGTGGAAGGCTCTATCGAGGTGCAGTTTTAACTTCAACTACAGGAAAACGTCTCTTACACGAGATAGTGTTCTATTACCAGAGCCATTGAAGACAGATCCCACCCAAAACATGAATGAGCACCTCAACACTTTTTAATTTTGCATTATCGTACACAAAACAATTAAAAAGAAGGCTAATGCAATTACAACTCGCTGAGAAAAACACCACCGAATAATACGGTAAGGAGAATACGAGGCGCAATCTGTGAACTTGAAGCAGCGTATCACAAATTGCAGATCAACCAACAGATCGATAGCAGGGTGACAAAAACCACGAAATCGAGGAAATTCACCTACAGACACATATTGACAGGATCGGAGTTTTAAATTGCTGCAGAGAACCAAACGGTAACTGATCTGTAGCACCCCACGTTGCAGGTGGATAACCGTCATCAACGGGTTAAATCGGCATTATTCAGTCTTCTAGAATTAATAGTCCCCTAGCCTCAACGGTCTATTCGCCTTCCTGTGCCGACTGTTAAATTACACTGGCATTCGTCGTTGACAAGAACTAGTACATATCAGTACCCATCAGTCACAAATTGCACATCAGCCAATAGTGAATAAATTGAAAAGGCAGAGAAATAAGAAGAGCTGAGGACAGAATCGAGTTACAGGTTATAGTATAACCGTCATCAACGAATTAAATTGGCACCTTTTAGTTTTTCAATTATATGCGATTTAAGATTGTCACATAAAAACCTCAACAATCCATCCATTATTTAGCAGTACCGAAGAAGACGCTGGACTTAGGCAAAGCAGGACTTACGTTCAACTGACGGCTGAGTCTCATTCGTTTTATTTATTTGTTTATTTTTATTTATATTTTTTTATTTATTTATTTTTTTTTGTACTATAATAACTCACTGTTAATCTTTAATTATTTAGTTCTTTAGTTGTAATTCTCGTTTTCATTTCTTTATTTTTTAATTATTTTTAATTCACTGTTAATCTTTAATTATTTAGGTTTTTATTTGTAATTCTCGTTTTTTTTTTTTTTTTTTTTTTTTGTTATTATTTTTCACTCACTCTTACTTACTATCTTTGTATTCATTATTTTTTTTAGATCTTTATCTTTCTTTTTTATTATTCTACTTACTCTTATTTACTATCTTTATAATCATAATTTATCTTTTTATAAATTTTCATTCATATTCTTTTTCCTCTCCTGTTCCTCGTATCATTTTGAACTTTCTTGATTCTTGTCATATCTGTTCTCATTTTTCTCAGATTTTAATTTCTCTTTCTTCCCTCAACTCCCATTTTTATCTCCTCTGTTCTATCTGTTACGTCCTCACTTACTCACTCATTCCCAATATGCCTTGTGGCAACTCAACCTGTGGGGCTAATGACGATAATGCTGACTTTGTCAACTGTAATGGCATCTGCGGCAAATCCTTTCACGCCTCCTGTGCGGGTCTTAATAAGCGAAACACACACTTCATAAAGGAATTCCCCGATAATCTTCTTTTTTTTGCGACGAATGTCTTAATATTTCGCTATCCCACGTCCTCCTGCCTATAAAATGCCTCAGCGACGCGAACGAGAGTTCTCACAACTCCAACCTCAAAGAAATCACTAAAAGGATCTTACATCTTGAGAGTAGTCTTAAGTGCATCGATGACCTTGGCTCCCTCCACCAAGCGTCTCTAACCGACATTAAGTCCCTCATTGGTGACAGCAATAAATGGGTCGTGGGCCAGTTGACCCATGCGATCAACGACTCCCTCAACTCACTCACACAATATCTGAACAATTCCATCCACTCGAACCTCGACAGGTGCCTACAGTCGACTTCCAAACGGCCGCCCGTTCCGCATACTAACCCCCTTTCTGAAAACATCCTCTCTAGACTTAGCTGCCTTTCTGAAGGACTTGCACTGCTGCGCCCCTCCTCTCTAAACCCCCTACCGTCCCCGAACCCGAACTGAAAGACCGATCCTACCGTGTCAAATTCAGAGCCTCCCTTTCCGATCCCTTTTTTCCCACCTCTGGGGTTCCGCAAGGAAGTCATCTAGGCCCCCTCCTTTTTATCCTAACCATCAATGATGTCGACTCTGTTATTAAACACTCATCCATATCCCTCTATGCGGACGACGCCAAACTCTACAAAACAATCATCTCTCCCTCGACTCCTCACTCCTCCAATAGGACCTCGACAGCTTCTCAACCTGGTGCCGTAATAACTGCCTGGAACTCAATGTTGCCAAATGTCACTCCATTACATTCTCCCACAAAAGTCCACCCCCACCTCCTCGCTCCTACTTCCTGCTTAACCAGCAGATTTCATACGTATCCTCAATACGTGACCTCGGAATCTTATTTGACAGGGAGCTCAGCTTCATCCCACATATTGATGATATCATTCGTAAGGCCAATTCCGCCCTAGAGTTTGTGAAACGCTGGTCTAAGGAATTCTCAAATCCTTACGTTTCCCGTTCCCTCTACATAGCCGTCGTCCTCCCCCTTCTTGAATATGCCAGTCAGGTCTGGTCTCCACACTGCTCGTCCCATATCCGCAGAATCGAGAGCGTGCAACGTCGATTTCTGCGTTTTGCCCTCCGTGGACTGAACTGGGAGAATCCTCCGATTCTTCCCCCATACACAAGCCGGCTCCATTTGATCAACCTCAGTACACTTGAGGAGCGCAGAACTCTTGCCGATATCCTCTTCATCCACCATCTCCTCTCCGGCACAATCAACTGCCCTAGCTTGCTTTCCGCCATCGCACTCAACACCAACCCCCGTAACCTACGAAACCCTCGTCTCTTCTATCTACCCTCCCACCACACTTCCTACGGCTGTAATGAACCAATTTCACGAATGCTAAAGCGGGCAAACTCTTACCGTACCTCCTTCGATTTCTGCCTCACTTCTAATGCTCTCAAACGTCGTCTTCTCTCTTTCCCCTCGTGACCTTGCCCCACCCACCATTCTCGCTTACTACCCGTACACATTCCTATCATCCGGCCCCATTATCCTACTACCCGGTCTTCGCCACAACATCACGTGCACAGCCACCTACCCACCTTATTACCTTCCTACTTATTCTAAAGTAACTTTTGTAATCCCTAGTCCTACTGCCCAGTCCTCTTCACCTCCCTGTTTTTTTCTTTCTTTTTTTTCGTTTTTTTAATTATTTTTAAATTACTACTTTAGTTTTCAAGTCAGTCTATAAGGTATTATATCAATTTATGCTTGGATTAAGCCTAATAAATGAGGGTTCTGCCCTCACTAAACATAAACTTGACGTCATTATGGCCCACAGTAGTGCCAAGCTAATGCTATCAACGGAAGATAAGACTGTTAAAAGCGCTGTGTGTCTAAGGGAAGTTTTTTCAAAGCCAGGACAAGATATTTCTTATGCTTTCCCACTCAGTCCTTACTATTGTTTGCTTGATCATTTTTGTTATGAGCTTTTCTGGAAAATATACAGAAACATATTTAACCACGCGACAGCCGACAGATATTCAGAACCAAAGCGTTATGGCCTTCACTCCATTCTTTCTACCTTTACGAGTCTCCCTTTGTGCACCACGGTTTCGCCACTTTCATGCCCGCCCACCTCTTATGGCATTAATAAGGGTGTTAAAATTCCACTAAGGTCAGACCACAATTTAATGTGTAACATGAATAACGAAAATGTGGGTCTCAAAACTGTGTTTCATTTCAAGTGCACATGTTAAACTTTTATACCCCACCAAGTAATTATTGGAATCCCGAATAAAAAAAAATCAGGACACCTATTGGTGTTGCTCTTTCCAGACAAGCTACTTCATGGTTACCAAAAGGATCCGAATCCATAGCAACAAGTAATTCTTCAACTTCGTCCATACATAAATGAAGGGCTACAAAACATTCTTCAGGATTTTAAATCCTTTAAAGAATACTTCAATAAACTGACAGGTAAAAGGTACAGAAAGCGAATTATTTTTTTGTTTTATTCGAATATTCGAATAACCAAAAAAGGAAATATGTAGAAAGGATCAAAATAAAGGGATCTGAAGGATCCAAATGGCATCATCCAAGTGCCAAAGACATTCCGGCAGGAAATGGGATTCCGGATGAAAAAGAATAAGATATATCATCGAACAAGGGATACAACAGTCTATTCACTGGTATTAAAATATCCCTTACCATCCAATTTTCAATGTAGGATATTGTATATTCGCTAGCGCACCGCAACCACCAATAAAAGGGACGAACGATACTGTTGTAATATCCTTGCCATAGGAATTGTTTAAACTTTTATGAGCGCACTTCGGTGCCCGTAAATTCTCCCTGATCAATTATCCGCGGATGAAGGAATACCGGTAGTTGCCGCAAAATTTTCGTCTTCCTGAAGTGCCGAATACCGTTAAAGGATAATCACCATAAAGAAACAGACGTGGCACAACAAAAACAATAATTTCTTTGTATTTATTGATGATTTTGCTATGAGATTTTTTCGCGTGGCTTTTTGTGGAACATTACTTCAACTTTAAGTTACCATTTGTAGCAGCTGCAGGCTCAAGGAAAGTCAAGGAATAAATTGAAAAGTGTTTTCTAAAAGTGAAATTTACTACCTTGGTAAAGGATGCCTTCGAAGTTTACTTTGACTTTATTTGTCTTGCAATGTTCCCGTGTGGAAAATGGGTTTAAGTTGCAAAGAATGTTAGTTTTAGCTTTACAAAGAAAAACATAATACTTTGAAAGGATATTAATTTCTCAATGATGTTCGATAGATTTTCGCAAGAGCCTCTATGGTGAATGGTCCGCTTTATGGTAGGTGCTTTCTTCTAATGGAGAATTCTAAGAAGTGGTTTGCTTTAATCATTTCTCTTACTCGCTTTACACACTTTTGCAAGTTTTTAGTGAGTCAATTTTGAACATATGTTTCCGGTGACGGGAATTAACGATAGTCTTTAATCGTTGTTTGAATTCACTAAAAGGTGCTTTTGTTCCAACCCATGGGATCATGGTTTCTATCGAGGTTTTACTATGCACATTCACTTTTTGATCCCCTTGAAAATGACAAAGCTTAACGTCGTGTAAGAGCTGGATTTCCATGCATTGCTAGGTACGCACTTTTATCGCTCACCATATGTTTCTAACATACAACCCAAAAAAAACCCAACCCAAATATTAGTTCCAAAGAAAAAAAATCCATTAGTTTTTCACAATATGGCAATAATAATATACAGGAGTATCTCGTAAAGAATTGATCAGACAAATTCAGAGTTGGAAATGTGACATTCCGAATAAAAAAAAAAATTCTTGACGGGTTTTTGATTGCTCGATCCAATTTTCCAATAGACCAGGCGAACCAGAATCACTCAACAGGATGCCATGTATGGTAGCCCCAACCCAAATACTTGTTTGCAGAAAAAGTTGTTCACAACATGGTAAATTCATATGAACGAGTATCTCGTAACGTATTGATCAAACAATGTCAGTATAGTAAAAAAATAAATAAATCTTCACTTTTTTTTAATTGCTCGATTCAGTTATTTGTTATAGAGTGAAAAATATGTAAATTAACAAAGAAACTAATAAAAGTTTCCCACCTCAACGTGAAGGTAGCAGTGTATGGGTTCTTTTTAGCTTACCTGAAGAACCCCCCGCTAATGCAATTGCATTAGCACCTGTAACATAAATACTTCACGCATCAAGGTTATCTAACGCATAACCTGAAAGCTAGTGGAAGAGAATTCTTACCTTCATGCATCAATTCGCATTCAAAATTCCCTACAAGAATTCTGTCCATCTTATCGGATCATAAATCTAAAACCCAATTCGGCACCTTCGGCTGCCAGGCAAATCCCAATCTTACCATATGCATTTTCCCTAGATGAATTCCTGTAAAGAAACAATTCGGGTCACATATAATGTAACCATCATAACCAGGGATAACGATCATTGCGTCGCCTATTCCCAGCCTCACCATGTGTACAATATATTTCCTTACATACACATTGGCTGGCGACATTTGTCCAAGGGACAAAAGCAAATACACGCATCTTGCGTCTAAAGGCATAAACCAAATCCTATAGCATAAGCAAACGCAAATAGTAATGCAGCGATGCCATAAACACCAATTCTCAGTGAATATGCTAAAACCAATTAGCACCATGTCCACGATGCATTGCGGCCTATCAATACAACTGCAATGCACATCATAGCCAATGATCTACACGATCTCTTTGTCTTTCAATATTCCTGGATCCGTTTCTCATCACCCCCGCGGCATGAGCGAACACAAATCCATTAGTACCCAATAAGATACGGCTTGTTTACTTAGCTGAACTCACATCTCATGGATGACCATTAACCCTTTTGATTTTTCAGTTTCGTTCTCATGGCCTTGTCCCATGAAAGAACCAATGTTCACACATACATGAATACCATCATGATCTCCTCTTTGAGATCCGGTTACCTACCCCAAAGAGAGACTTTGTAGTGATCCTTCTCTACCTTGAGGGAAGAGCAGCTACCGGTTGTTAAATATGGGCCTGGGAATCGGCCAAGCGCAATAAAAAAATCAATCACCTGTATTTCCAGTATTTAAAACTCAATTTATTTATTTAATTACATTTATTTTATAATTTTATTTAGTTTATTGGCGTCCTACCACTTCGGACGCCAATCGAGACTGAACCTCGAATCTGAAATTCATCGCCCTTTTATACAAATCTTCATTGAGAAATTGGAGAAAGGGAATTGAATATCTATTTTTAGAATATACACACCTGGCTGCAATCCAGATGGAGATAAGGATTTTAGAATTGAGTGTATGGGAATGAAATGGAAATCTTTTAATGAGTGTTTGTTTGCATATGAAGATATGCATTATGGCATTTAGTTTTTAGGAAGGATTTGGAAATATGAGTATGGTAATTGAACAATTCAATTTGTCTAACATTGGATTGAATGTTAGTTTGGGGATATGGATAAATGATAAAGTAGGTGGGTATGTGGGAGGAAAATGGTAGGGCTTCTTGGAGCACTACAACTTCACGTTTCTCTTGTAAGAGGAAACACAACCTAAATTAAGAGAGCCCGTACCCCCGGCCGAATTTCCTTTCCTAGCGAATTGACATCGCTGAATCGTTTTCCATCATCCGACCGAGCCGGTCGGCCCCACTCCCGCTCCCCGCTGCGCACGGGGAAGCGAATATATCACGTCGAGTCGAGTAAGCGCGCAACGAAGAGTACTCTGTCTTACTTTTCCTTTTTTTTTTTTTGGTGCGTCAGTTTCATCGTCAGTGTAATCAAAAGCTGTTTTCTGTAATCTAATCAAGTTCAGTAAGATTTGGCACCATAATTAAATACCGAAAAGCTCGTTGTGAATAAAAAACCTGTGGTGTAATTCGAATCTGTTTTCTGTAACGTAATTAAACATCGAAAAATTTGTTGAAATAAAAAGAACCTTTTACAATAGACTATCCAGTGCTTTTCATTTACTTTCGCTACGGTATCCTGGATGCGTATTTTCTTTTTCTTGGTGAACAGTCTAATTTTACGGCGGACCTTTTGGAACTTGTGGGGACGAGGTAGAACCCCGTGTCGTACGCCGGCACCACGACTTCGCACCACAGCAGCACTCGTCAATAAAAGCTAGTGAATGTAATTGTGCATCTTTTGATAGTTACTCACCAAAAGTTCAGCCATTTTTGGAGGCGTCGTTTTTATTTGATTGAGTCGATGTGAATTTTGTGAAAATGGACAAAATTGAGTATCGAGCTGTCATTCAATTTTTGGTTTTGAAAGACAATACGCCTACGGAAATTAAAGATGAGTTGGACTCTGTGTATGGGGACTCTGCCCCATAATTTACCACCATGAAACAACCCTGCGACCACGTTCATTCACAGCTATCGAGCACCGCGGGTTCATATTACATACATACCCGATTATGGGCGCATAAAGTGGGACAACTTCAATGTCATATTGAACAAAAAACTCCACCAACTCTCTCTTCCCGCTGACAGGAACCTAACGACGGCTGAGATAAATAGCGCTACAAGACGACTTCACGAGATTCTAATTGAAACCTCGGAGACTCATGTCCCGTAGTACAAGCTTGAAAAAACTTATTAGATCCCCATGACCACTTCACTCTTCGTCGCATCCGGGAGCGTAAAAAACTCTGCATAATGAGATATCGTCACCGGTCTACGGAAAGGGCACTATTGCGATTGGAAGATGGCGATCCATCATTCACAATATTGATACACTAATAAAGCAGAGAACCCGAAACAATTGTGTCCGACAATTGGAAGACAAACTGCAAAGGGTCCTCGGTCGGTGTAAGCAACTGCACAACATTTTGAAATGGAGCAACAAAGTTGACACCAAAGTTAAGCTTCTCTGCTATACACAGCTAATCCGATCTGGAATATCCTACCTGTTTCCCATATGATCCTGTATATCTTCGGACCAAATGGAAAGACTTCGAGTTTTTGAAAGGAAACTCCTCAGAAGATGTATCAACCACTCTAGAAGGCCTGACGGCCGCCATTACCCCAACTCTCACTTATACGAGGGTGCCATTACCCCTATCCACGAGTACTTGCTACAATTATAATAGCATAGAAATACCTTGAAAGCACTCAGAACAGCGAGAACCTACTTCTACGGGAGTCTTGCGTTCTTGATCCTTCTCTCCTTCGATCTCTTCGGATCCGACCACCACAATTTTTTCTTCAGTACCAAACTGAAGAAAGCACCCTTCCCAACAACATTCCCCTCTATAACAGAGGATTCCTAGACCCATCCCATTGGTGTCTACTGCTGACACACTACAATCACACACACACACACACACACACACACACACACACAGTACAAGATAGCGATGGAATATCTAAAAGAAAGTTCCGAAGGGATCAACGGGAATATATGCCTGGCGGGAGGCGGTTTTAGTCGGTAAAAATCCGGCATGCCTCTGGATCGGTCCATAGGTATCTTTTGAAGATTTCCACCTTCCTACCGAAACCAAAAAAAAGTACAATCCAGCACAAATACACACACACACACACCTACCAAAGCACAGATTATCAAATTATCAGACCCCGAGCACGTGATCCGCGTGTACTACCGCACTCAAGACCTACTGGTATTGTATGATTTGTGTCTCACCATCCCTCAAGACAAGAGTTAGAGACCTTTGAACTAACCCTGTAGACACTATCCTTAAATATCTGTGGCGTTTCTAACAGATGAACACACAATACACAAGCGAATAGTGAAGAACACCGAACGAAAATCGAATAAGAAAAGACATCAGCCGTATATCAAGCAATAACATAGCAATTCCACATCAGTTGAGTGTACTTCAGTTTAGAAATCGAATTCGTTCACGCGGCAGTGGCCTGGTGTGTTGAGCATTGGTTCAATTTTTTGTGATTCTTACCGTGATAGCGTCGGTTCGAATCACACACTCTCGCCGCTAACGCTATATATCTGCCCTCACTTTTTATTTTTCAGATATCTAGAGACCAAGTCCACATGATTCTGGTTGTCGCAAAATGACCAAAAGTCAGAAGCTAGATGAAGGACACACTTGTCCTTATCTCGTTTTAATCGGCCTCCAGTCACACTACTTTTCCTTTTGTTTTACGAGAAGAATTTAGTGAGAAAAATGGGTACAATACAATTTCACGACTTGGTTTCGATAGGGTGACGCCACATGACTCATTGATACAGTGTGTATGAACCTGTTAAAATAGATATTGCGAGAATAGTTCTCGGTTTTTATCCTCAAGATTTTTCCAATTTAAAAAAAAAATCGCGACCACTAATTCCCGTAGAGCAATGGAGAGGATGTTGGCGCTTTTGTCGCGGATAATTCTGAGACCAAAACCGATCATTTTACTTGTTATCACGGTCATTAAAGTAGAAAATTTCCTCATCACTGAACATTATCTTGGAGGAATTGTTGGCATATTATGGGCAAAAATTCGTCGAACATTGGTGTCGTCCGGAAATAATTCTTGTGTCATTGAATATACGCACTGAGATGCAAAACCCGACATAAAATTCTTGGTAAAGTGACACTTTTAATGTACAAGCCTTGACTTCTCTTGCAAGATGACTGTTTCGGTCTTTCCTATGAAATAACATACTGAATGCCCTCTGGTGTCCTCACTAACTTCAGGCGGACTTCATTCATTAATCTTACTAGTGACCTTGTTGTCCCAAAATTGTGATCCATTTGCGAATAAACTTTGTACTCGTTGCTGGGCTAGTGTCTCGTAAACTGAAGTACACTCGAAGAACCACCCATCGCCCTAATCCAAGTCCCCGTCCCCAACCTTCAAATACCTGCACCAACCATAAGCAGCTTACCTGTATACGAGCAGTACAAAGGTCTATTCAACAATTTCAGACCTGAAACATAAGTCCAGGGCAAGATTACGTTGAAACATAGCAACCTTTTTCGGCCGCTATACGAGCGGCCATCTATTTGCACAGCTGACCTATTTGAATTCAAATATCGTTAGTCAGTTTTTGTTGTCGTTTTTCCTTATTCGACTGCAGCCGATATATGAAATACTGTTCTTCCCCATGTGCAGGCCCTCTTCCGGTTTGTGTGCATCTTGAATAGTGATATCCACGCGAAACAACTTCTAGAATCGTCACCAGAGTCAGATAGTAACCTTGGAACCGCGCACACGTACCGGGGACGTTGCGTGAGTCAGCTTTCATCCCCCATCGGCTACAAACACGTTACTGGAGTCGTACGGTGGAATATTATCAGTGAGTGTGGTAATCTAGCGATACCTAATTAAATTTTACACACGAACTATAAGTGTTATTGCATTGCATCTCTTTGAAGTTTTTTTCCGTTTTAATTTATTTTTTCAAATAAGGTATAAAGTAAAGTGCGGCATTGTGTATCTAAATAAATACCACTAAATTATACCTAAACAGCGTGCAATAGTGGCAGAGACGACTAATTACAAACTATCGAATAAACATTCGTGACTATATGTTTTATGTTGTACCATTGAACTAGTAACGAGAGCGTTAGTGTTCCACATTGATAGTTATGTGAACCTTGAGATTAAGTACTATAAAAAGTTAACTCTAAAAACAAAAAAAATGTTCTACCTAATCAAAAGAAAATCAGTGTGTTTTATTTTCCCTTTGGAGAACGGTCTGCAGCATTTTACAGTGAGCTACCAGTGAACAATCTGTCATGTTTTTGCTGAATCCGTATCCGTGCAGGTGCACAAGCAGAAACCGCCACAGTGCAATGGCCAGACCTCACTCGGGGGGAACCGCCTTATTTGGTAGCGTTTATCGTTTCTTCTGGTAGAAGAAATGAAAAGTGGATTGGTCGTTTCGATGTCCACCAAATTGTCACCATAACCTTTTTTGGGCGAAGATAGGGCTTGGTGGTGTGTTTTGGTTTTTCATCTGCATCCAAACACTGCCCAGATCTGTGGGGTACGACGTCGCGGCGCCGGCGGGGGCGCAGAGTTCTACTTCGTCCCACAACTTTTCATTAACATTTCGATTGTTCCACCGCAGCAACAAAGAGAACTGTTCACCAGGAGAAAACGAGAAGGAAATAAAACACCTTAAAAACACCCAGGAACTGCAGTCGGAAAATTAAACACACTGGTGTCATTTTATTTAGTTTTATTCTCCAAATTAAAAAAAAACACTATCTTTGTTAACAATATTGAACGTAATGTAAATTAATACTAACACTAATTTATATGAAGTATTTCTTTTTGTCACTCGATGAAATGTATATTTTAACAAAATCCTCCGGAATCAAATAACCGACAAACCACCGCTCAACTCAATGGGTGATGAATAAAATTTCCGTACAGCAATACCGAGGAATTCGAATTTGCTACGCTAACGACTCTGTATATTATCGCGTCCGGGTGCGGGGAGAGGGGGTGGCACGACCGACACGGTCGGTGGATGTAATTGGACTCAATGATTCAACCCTCGTTTGGGGTGAGTTTGTTGGTGTAGTGGTAGATATCCTCTCCACTAAGGATATGATTTTACTTACCACCAGAGAAACGTAAAATCTGTCTTGGTGGAATAGAACACCAGATCACGTAATGGAGCTCATGGTGGTATGTGTGGGATCGTTTAGATCTGTGTTGTTTACTCATGCGCGAAGGCAATGGAAAAACAAAGCAGACAGGCGGCAAAGACAAAGGAATCGGGGCGATCATGGTTTATGGTGTGCATCGCGGCTAAATAAATAGACGACGATGCATCGAAGAAATGGTGTTAAAAGAAAAGATGGGCCGAGGGCATCATAAAAGTCTTAGATGAGTGATGCCCTTTTGTAAATAGGCGAACAGACATTAGGAAAATGCGCTAATGGGTTGCGATACTTTATACAATGAAAATTGTATATCGTATCTTGGGTCGGTGGCCGAAACGAATCCTTTACTTGCATTTGTATATGCGGGGATCTTCGTTGTAAGAAACGGATTCTATATTTGCATTGCTTCTGCTTTGAATTCAATCCGGCGGCTATGCGCGAAGTCTATGATTGTTTGGAGATTCAAACAAAGGAGCATTGCGGGGTAAAGTGCTTGCAGCTGTATCAATAGTTGCAAGTCATTGGAAAGTAATTTAGATGGTTACACAATGACGGTTGTGTATACCACCTGTGTCAATTGTGCATGGCATCTAAGGCGACGCCAGAGTCGAACTCTAGTGTGAATATCTATTGGGAATTCGGTTCTTGGTTGCTAATGCAGAGATGCATTGATACATGTATGAATGCCCTTGTAGGAAAAAATCTTTACAGGCATTTCCAGATAATGCATTGAAAGCATTAATTATCCTTGGGGAGGAAATGTTTTAGCTGTGGGGAGATTGCGGTGCAAGTGTGCAAAGGTTGGAATTTGCCTGGCAACCGAACGTACTGAATGGGTTTTGTTTTATGCTCCTGTATAATGGAAAGAATTCTTGTAGGGAATTTGTATGCGAAGAGATGCATGAAAGGTAGGAATTCTTTTACAGGGACTTTTAGGTTATACCTTAGATAACCCAGATGCGTAAAGCATTTATGGTGCTAACGCTATTGCAATAGCGAAACTTATAAGTGTGTTTGAAGTTATGGGGGTTCTTCTGGTAAGTAGATCGTGCCACAGATCTTTTACGGTTATCATACAAAATCCACTTTTCATCACAAGTGACTATCAGGTGCAAAAAAGGGTTGAGTTTGGTTTCTTAATCCAAGCGTTGCGCAGATTTCTAGGCGCCGTCGTTTTTGGCACTCGTTCAGTTCATGGGGTACTCACTTATCAAGTTTCTTCACCTTTCCTATGAGAGAAAGGTGTCCACTTATTATCATTGGGGATACTCCCATGCTTTGGGAGTATCCCCAATGATAATCATCTCTCGCGCCGATTTCCTTGGGTCCGTATCCACCGTTGCTCTTAAAACATCGTCGTCAACTAACGTTTCCGGCTTGCCACGTGATTCATTTTCGAGGCTGAAATCTCCCGAACAGAACTTTCCAAACCAAAGTCATATACTTCGTTCGTTTACCACTACATCCTTAAATGCGTCATTAATGTTTTTCATTGCCAAAGACGCATTATGTTCCATTTTAAATTCACAGAGGAATAGGGTTCGAACTTGAACTGCCGACAGCATGGTAAACAATTCCTAGAAAAAAATAACTGTATTTGTAGCGAACCCTAAAATTCTCACACGTCAAGTATCATCATCATCATCGGCACTACAACCTAGAACCGGTCTTGGCCTTATTTAGCAAGTCCTGAGGCTTGTTAAATTGTCCATAATGATTTGTTTTTTTTTCCGGGCAAGGTCATTAGTCTTGCGCCAGAGGCTCCCCGACGAGGAATCGAACCCCGGTCTCCCACGTGACAGGCGGGTATACTAACCAGTATACTATTGAGGAGCTAACGTCAAGTATACTTTATATTAAAGTTTACTTTATATTAAAAAAAATTTAACGTTCTGGCACAGATGTTTACTCGAGGACTTCTTATTTCCGACTGAACGAAAATCGAACATTTCACCTGGTACAACCCAATACATAGCGCCTTCGTTCCACGGTAGAAGTATAATTCTTTTCTATGTATAGACAAATACTAATTAAATATCATATCTTTCTTTTTAACTACCGCTAAATTCCTTCGTATCTATATATGCCCTTGACGCCCCCACCCTGTTCTTCTTATAAATTGGGGCAATGCGCGAGTTACGTTGGGGACACATGGAATACGGAAAAAAGCCAATTGCCGGTAAACCAACTTTGGCGAAGCAATAATAAAAATAAGTATTTAATTTTACTGTTTAGTATACCGGCCTGTCACGCGGGAGACCGGGGTTCGATTCCCCGTCGGAGAGCGTCTGGCGCAAGACTAATGACCTCTCCCGGAAAAAACAAATAATTATGGAAAATTTAACAAGCCTCAGGACTTGGTAAATAAGGCCAGGACCGGTGTCCGGTTGTAGTGCCCATGATGATGGTGATCTAATTTTACTATGGACTTTATTCCTCAGCCTTTCAAATTACAATTAGCCTCCAGTTATATGCCTACTGCAAAGTGAATATGAGCTGATTAGACTACTCGTCACCACATCTGCAGTTCACACAGATATTTGTTTGATGTCAAATGCAAAGCTTGCGGAAAATGGTCAACTGTGGGACAAGCATTCCTTCGTGCTGAAATGTGAAGCTTCCGAAGTTGATAACCTGCGTGGTGGCCGCGGGTTGGTGTTGGCTAATGATGATTTGCAGGATTGTGAGTGTGAACAAAGGAGGAGGGCAAGATGGAAGAGTTGTTGGGTTGAGAACCTAACTCGCCCGTCTTTGCAACACACTGCTGATACAGCTAGGCTGACCCAAACCATTTATTAGGCTCGACCCAACGCGCAAACGTCTGATGAAATATCACTTATCTAAGACACATACTTCGTGGAATGGTTAGAAGAAGCCGTTGGTCATCTTCCGGAGCTTAGCTGATGGACCGAAACTATTGTATGATGTGGGAAAGATTGAATTTTATAGTCGGTCCTAACTATGGGATACCAACATGTCTCATTTTAAGCTCCACAATATGATCGACATTTGATAACTTTTCGAACCCCGGCGAGTGGCTCGGACTAAAATTGAAACAATGTCGTGATGGTCCCCAATATGCGCCCCTAGGGAAGGACAAATATCATGTAACCAAATAAGTAATGATCGGCAACTCGCTTCCACAAAATTGGATCTGCGCACAAAACTCTGTCAGGGTTCAATTGGTGCTAGCATTTGTAAAAAGCAGAGAATTTGGTTCACTGATACGAACGTAAACCCCGTTCAGTATTTACGAACAGTCAAGCCCGATATGCTGCCGATGGTAAAGGCTAGAATATCCTACGCTAATTATAGGCCGTTGGGCACAAATTGCCCTCTTAACAAACCAAGGTTTTTTCCAATCTGTTTTACGCCAACTTATGCCTGGATGCTTGTCTTCTAATTTACAATATGATGTAACATTTACTGCCGGATACACAGTTCTGACCGACTGCTATTTAACATATCATCGTGATTAATAAATCATCAGAATTCATCAAATTTCGTCACGAAGCACGACCAGTAGATAAAACTCATGTAAAAAATGTTAACGAAAATTAAAAAATATAAAAAAACACCAAAGAATATATAGAATTGATTTGTGACAAATTTTATTAAATAAAACTTTGTTTAGTACTTTACATATCCCAAACCGATTTCAATGCCAATTCAGGTGTATCGTACCCTAACTCCTCTGGAGTATTGATACCCAGTTCCACCAGAGTAGGCTTGACTTCATTTATCAAATATGGATAAATTTCTTTGTAAGGGCCACACTTATCCTTACAAGCTTCGAGAAACCTTACGGCCAAAGCGAAGTCATTTACACGCCGACATGCTTTCAGGGCTGCAACAATTATTTTTGGTTCTGGGATCATGTCCATGCCAATAATGTCGTTCATCCCCTTACGTACTTCCCATCCATCTATATCACACTTATTAAAGAAAGCTTCATACCGTTTATCAAACTCTTCGTCTGATTCAGGTGGACAGCGCCCGGCCATGTGTACTGATCCAATTGATATCTGGCGTGAGGTTATATGCGTCATATTACCTACGACAGCTGTGAGTGTTCGTCGTAACATTCCACAACAACGTTATCCTAAATGATTCAAAAAATATATATATATTGGATCTATATGTACTAAAACAGTGCATACCTCTTTTCTTTTCAATTAGATTTAAATAGATGTAAAGTCGCAAACAACGGTTGCAATAATGATTATTCAAATTATAAACAATTATATGAAACAGCACTCTCGGGTCCACGACTGCCTCGAAACTAGTATTTTTTCCCGCATATTTATTGTATTTATAGTCAAGGCACGGCCTACTTCCTTAAAAGAAAACATGAAATAAGCCAACTGTGATTTGTATCATCAAAGTATCCTTAAGACCCGAGAACAAAAGTGGAAGTTGTGCACTAGAAAGGGTTGTAAATGATAGAGTTTTGTTTAGATGTCAAAGGCGTCGTCATGATAATCATTGTGCTTATTATTCTTTTTTATACCGTTTTCGTTTTAGAGCACTCACTCATAGTTTAGCCCTTCCTAAAAGAAATGTATAAGAAAAGGTTACAGATGAAATAAACAATGTATCAATTTTAAATTCAGTACTTAATAATTACTGACTAGCACTTTGTGGCGGTTTCATGTAACGCCACTGTCCTTTTTCGACTAATAATCAGATAACCCCCAATATAAGGCATAACTAGGGTATGGACATTGCCAAATACATCAGGCGCGCGCAATGCACCAAGAAGCAACCAAAAGTCGGCGCGGCATCTGCCCCCTGGGAAA
The DNA here is from genome assembly GCA_963931805.1 of Microdon myrmicae. NCBI lineage: Eukaryota > Metazoa > Arthropoda > Insecta > Diptera > Syrphidae > Microdon > Microdon myrmicae. Next base: position 33,300,934 of record OZ007501.1, on the reverse strand, counting down.
CAACATCAAATTCCCATGTTCCCGGAGTGCGTTGCATAACATCGAGGCTAAAGCTAGATTGCTCAACAAGCGACGCGCGCAGAGGAAGTTTAATCGGCGCCACCAGGCAGCAATCTTTTAACGGCGAATTGCCATTAACAGGCACTATCCTCTCACCCAGAGGAAACGGTCGCATCATGATATCCCAGGGCTATCTGAAATGCATGAAGTGCGCATCTTTTCTGGATGTGTGATCGTGCACGTGCAGATTACGTTCTGGGTTTGGTCATGCAGCGAGCATCGCTGTCATCGGGCAGAACCACAGGAAAAGCACAACCAAGCCAATCACCAGGGAAAAGCAAAAACAGCACCAACACCAGCGAGAATACACACCATGCGCTAGGAGGGATATACGTTCAGCACATAAGCTGTACGCTGCACATCATATAAACATTGATGTCCCTTTATGAGCCATGCGCAGCAACAACCCGTAGCGAGAGTTGCTGTGTGTTTACATTGTGGTCTACGGTTGTCCGGTCTTAGAGCTCCAACAAGAATGGTACTCGGGAACATGGATACCTGCGTGTTGTGCGTTTCATCCAAGCGGCAAACGATGGTGCAAACGATGGTGCAAAAGGAAAACACCAAATATGGTGTTCTTCGGTTCGCCGGACGAGAGATGTTGTTTTGGGTGACGGGACGCGCGAGTTATTTTTGTGAGTTTATGATCCCAAAAATAATTAAAAATTTTTCTTTTCGGAGTCTGGCTCCTTTTTTTATTATTTATTCACTCAAAAAAAAAAACAAAAACCAATGTCAAGCAGAACATCGGTCGATCCGCACTCTCCAACTGGATAGGTTTAGATGAAGATTTTTGTTTTCTTTTTTTTTTTAAAACTATTTATTAACCATAATTAAAATTTGTACATTTAAGTAATACAGTGACTTAAAATTAAATTCGTGACAATTGCTTACATGTAATTATTATTATAATACATTTTCCAAACAATGTTTTAAGAGTTATAGGCTATATGTGTGTTTATACATTTAGTAGGGTTTCGTCTTCCTGGAAAAGGTCAGAAAACCAGGAATTTCTTATTTTTACTTTACTTAATCTAAACTTAACCCTAAATATAAATATAAATATAACTTAACCTAACTTAGTCTGATTATTATAAAATGAGCTATAAACAAAACAAAGTTTTATAATTAATGGGATTTATGAATTAATGGATGTGGAATGAGGTCAGTTATGGGTTTGAGAAAGAGTATTTCTTTCCGGTTGTTCGTTGGAAAAACGTAGGATGTTGGAAAACGGTTGGACGTTAGAGTATTTGAACTGGTTAGGGGTAACTTCGGTGTTGTGGTATATGATCTCGTTTGAATCATTTACCAGTCTGCCTGAGGCGAAGATAGCTCTGGTGTGGAGACAGTTGGGGTAGTTAGTTCTGATATCTAGAGGGTTCTCTAAGAGCGAGGTTATTATGGGATTGGGATTATTTTGTAGGTTTTCGATAAATTTGATAGATAGCTCGAGGAATCGTCTATCGAGGCGCTCAATACCAGCGGTATTGTAGAGTTCGACGTTACTATAGTACTTATAGGAGTTAGGACGACGATGTAACCCAGAGACATACCTAAAGCATTTTCTTTCGAATACTCGTAATTTCTCCGTTTGGGAGGGAGTGATATGGTATCACAATGGGCACGCGCATGTGAGTGTGGGCCTGATAATTTGTTTGTAAATGAGCAGTTTGACTTTGTGAGAGAGACTATTAGGTTTCCACATTACTCTTCTACAGAGATTAAGCTGAATTGTGGCTTTTTGAAGGGAATTTTTAATGTGGGAGGAAAAAGACCAGTTATTAGAAAAAGTGATTCCCAGATATTTTAGGCTTTTGGAGGGTTTTATTAGAGTGTTGTTTAGGTTAAGTTTAATTTTGTTGTGGCAGCGTCTAGTGTTGTTTGTACAGTGCTCGTGTTTGCCCTTGAACACTATGAGCTGCGTTTTATTTGGGTTAAGGTGAATTTTCCACTTATTGAAGTATGATGATAGGTTAGGGAGAAAGTTGTTAATGCGATTTCTTGCAGCCTTAACAAATTTGCTGCTAGAGTAAATTAATGTATCATCAGCATAATTCAGCATCACAACATTAGGAGATCGGGTTGAGGAATATCCGCGGTATATAACAGATATAAAATTGGCCCTAAAATAGAGCCTTGGGGGACACCCGCGGTTATGTTGTGGGTTTCTGAGACGGAAGAATTTATTCTCACAACGAATTTTCTGTCAGAAAGATAAGAGGCTAAGAGCTTTGTTGTGTGAGAGTTTAGATTAAATATGGAGTGCAGTTTGTACAGAAGCCCTGAGATCCAGACGCAATCAAACGCCTTAGAAATATCGAGAGATATACACACAGTAGGGCTTTGGTTTTGGAGACCAGTTGTAACATCGTGTGTAAGTTTTAGTAGAGCATGACATGTGGATTGTCGCTTACGAAATCCGAACTGACAGTTAGGGATGAGAGCATTCTCATTGGCAAATGAGAGAAGATTTTGGTAGATCTTGCGTTTCAGTATCTTACTTAATGTACTTAATAGGGATATTGGACGATCATTGAAAGGGCTATTACTACTACCGGGCTTCTTGATAGGAATTACTACCGCAGTTTTCCAGTTCTCTGGGAAGTGCGATGCACTAATTATATGATTAAGAAGAATGAGGATGGGAAGTAGATTCTGTGGGCGTAGCCTTTTAAATAGAAGGCGTGGGATTCCATCTAATCCAGTTGACTTTTTGTTATTTCCTGATCTTACGATCTCGGATAATTCGTCTGCAGTTAGAAAATTTGTAGTGTCTAAGGGGTGTGAAGCTATGTTCGTGTTGTTAAATCCACCGATGAAAGGAGTAAAAGATGTGAATAATCTGGTTGAGATGTATTCGTTTACTGTGTTCTCGAAGCCGGGAGTTGATAGAGAATTATTTTGCTCATGAATCTTTGCAAAGTGTTCTGCGAGGCAATTTGCTATGTCCGTATCGGACTGGGCAATATTATTGCTGATTGGGTTGATGAGATGATCAATTCGGGGTTTATATTTACGACCAGTTAATTGGTTGATGTTTTTGAAAAGATCCCGATTTGGTTTGATATTTTTAAGTGTGGAGATATAGTTTTCATCTGCGAACTTTTTCAACTGCTCATTTATCAGAGTGGATAGGAGTTGGATTTGGCTTTTAATAAAGGGGCAGTATCTTGTATGGAGTTTACGGCGGAGCTGCTTTTTAAGGCGCAATAATTTGGTTAGGATGCTGGGCAAAGGCTTTCCTAAATAGTTATGAGGAATGGTTGTCGGGGTGTTGTTGCTGAGAGCCTCCTTAAGAATTTGCTCTATTCTTAAAGATGCTTGATCGATTTCAATAGGGAGTAAGTTAGATGCTTCAGGGATATACAAGTCAGAGAAACTTATCGCTATTTCCCTATTGACTTTTCTCCAATTTATTTTGGTGAATTTTGGGACAGGGTTTGACGAGTAGAGTGGGTCGAAAGAGGGGATTTGGATCGTGGTATGAATGGAACCATGATCAGAAGGAAATATAAAGGAGACTGTAGGTGGACCCGCTGAGTGAACATCATCGGACTTGAGGAAGAAGTCGATTGTTGACTTGGCTGTGCTAGTGACACGAGTTGGCTGTAATGGGGGGTAAAAGATTTTTGTCTACATCAGTTATTTATATACATTTCTTGTTTTTACTTAAAATCTATTATTTCTAAAGGTAACAGAATCTACCTCAGGTAGTCACAAAATATCCACCTGTGTATATGTTAATAGGTAATTAAGGCAAATATAATTACACTATAACGACATGTAGCGTATACATGCCGGGTTTTGTTAATTGCTCTAAAATATGAGATGCGTAAGTTATTTTTGTTATTGTTTATGAATCAAGGTCATGTTGTCTATCGGTTTCGTATGTTGTAAGGGCCATGGGTTGGGATTGTGTTAAGTCGCGCGAGTTATTCTCTCTGTCGCCACAGAAAGGAAAAAAATATTTTTTCTTTGTCAAGAAGAGGTTTAGTTCTTCCTTGACGGTAATTTTATTTTCTCCTTTGCTTATGTAACTATTTACAGAAAAGACTTTAAAAAAACAACGTCCGAACCTATGGTCGTGACTTAGAGTAATTGCTATTCTAGTTGTGAATGTTTCGTTTTTATACATTTTCAGTTGATAAGGATGCTAGTGAAGATAAAGAAATACTAATGAGTATTCTGTAGATAATAAATGTTAGTGAGTCATCTGTAATGTAGATTGTCGGTTGAGTCGCCCGTAATGTAGATTGTAGGTTGAGTCATCCGTCATGTATATTGTGGATTGACTCATTATAGATAAGTAGGGTTTTGGGTGTTAACTCCCCCCTCCGTTAATTTTTTGGTTCCTACCAAAAGACCTAGTTCTCTTAATTCTAACAGTTTTAATTTGATATGATGACTCGTATTTTTTATGTTTATATATAATTCTAAGTATATACATCAGTAAGATTAGAGTGGTTACACTATCTCCAATTATAGTACTATATTTAATTGTTTGGTATTTTATTGGGAGTACGCATTGTGACGCATATGACAATCAGTACTAGAATATTCTAGAGAGTCCGAAACAGAGTACTAGAATATTCTATAAAGTAATGGAAAACTGGAGACCGTGGACAGTAGAACATTCAAGACTATGGAACGGACGGAAACGAAACGCCGAATCAGAATAAGCAAACGGTATAAATACGTCGCACACAGACTATGGAGATGAGTAAGAAGTAGAAGGTCAAGCAAGCGATAAGTAATGAGTAAGAAGAAATAAGTGTGGAAGCGATAAGTACGGAAGCGATAAATGAAGAAATCGTTAAGTGTACGGTAAAAAGTAACGGTTGTTATTAACGGACTAATAAAGTGTCACATTAATTCAAAATCGATTCAACGGCTCTTATTTATTCAAAATAATTAATCCAGCGAACCCTAAGCTCGCTACAATTGGTGTCAGAAGTGGGATTAATTATTGTTTAAGTGAATAAGTCTGTGAAAGTGTGTTGTGACTATGTCAGATCGACATTTAGAGTCTGCAAGCAGCAATGGACGAAGAGGTTGTTATTGTCGACACATATGTTTTTACGAATAGGCCAGACTGTCCGGATGGAGAAGAAACAGCGAGTCATGATGGTGCCAATGTAACGGGGAAGAGTTCGCCACAGTTGGACAATTCGGAGATGCTCAGGATGATGATGATAAAATTAGATGCGCGAGCTGCAAAATTGGATGCGTGGGCTGCAGACGTAAATGCAAAATTGGAGGCAGGAGCTGCAAAATTGGATGCGCGAGCTACAGACGTTAATGCAAAATTGGACGCACGAGCTGCAGAGTTTAAGGCAAAATTGGATGCCCAAAGGCAGTGTATGAAAGAATTCTGGGACTCGGAAGCGGAGGAATCTGAGGATGAGGAGAAATTGGAGCCACATGAAAGGAAGAAACTCAGGAAGAGCAAAGCTATGGCCGACAGCAGTGAGGAAGAGGAGGAAAATGACGATGTTGTGTTACATGAAGAACTGAAGGATTTCATCTATGATAACCCGATTGAAGAGGACGGCAGTGATGATGAAGACACTGATGCTTCAGGCCGTTCCCTGAAACGGATTTGCAATGATGATGACGAATTGGACGACCGACTGGAAGACGACGACTGTGACCTTATTGAAGAGAATCTTGGTTTGAAAGTCGAAGGCAGAAAGCGTTCCAAGCGTCTGCGTCGTACACAGGACGAAGAAAGTGATGGAGAGGAAGACGACGACTGTGATCTTATTGAAGAGAATCTTGGTTTGAAAGTCGAAGGCAGAAAGCGTTCCAAGTGTCTGCGTCGTACACAGGATAAGGAAAGTGATGGAGAGGAACAGCACGTCAATGAAGGTTCAGCACGTGAGGCTATAGACGAACAGCTATTCGACGACGAAGACGATGTCGAACGCCGCTCTGAACGTAGTCACAGGGAAACTGAGGCGGCAAAACATTTCAATGATGAATTGGAAAGGGGTCACTTTACTGATTTGGACAATGAAATCCGTAAAACAGATATTCCTGAGCGAATGCAATTGCGCGAAGTTCCGATTACGCCTGTCCCAGAGGGACCCAATGAACTACAAGATGAAGCTGAATGGATTTACAAATATGCGTTTTGTAAATCAACTGTTTCCGAACAAGAGAGATCAACGGATGTTGAAGGTCGAGACCGCTATTGTAAGCCACCACGTACGGAGGGAAAGATCAAGCAAGCCCTAGCTTGTAGGCGTAATCAACAGCTAGAAGTGCAGTTCACTGCGTTCTATAGAGAAGAACACGTGAAACCAGAATTAACGTGCGACGATCTATGGAAAGTCTATTACTACGACGCACGCTGGTGTTTACTGTCAACTCCAAAGAACAAACTGCTCCAGTTATTTGAAAAGATGCGGAACTACCAGTTGGATACGGTTATGAAATCGACAGATGCTCCAATACCAGATGATATGCGTGTAATTAAGGATGAAGATCTAGATCGCTTACGTGATGTGCAAACTCCAGAAGAGCTTAAGGGTGTGCACATGCATTTTCTCTTATACTATTCGCATGAGATCCCTAAAATGCAAGAGGAATTCCGTCGTCAGGAAAAGGAAGAATGGCGGCAGGCCAGAGCTGAGGCGAAAAGGAAAGCAGTAGAAAATTTGGAAGAAGGTCAAGAACTTCCACCGCTGAAGGCCAAGATGAAAGTGGTACATCGTGACCGACTGGCGGCTTTTGTTGGCCCGGGAGACCAGTGAACTTAGTTCGGGACGAACTAATCTAGGCGGAGGGTAGTGTGACGCATATCACAATCAGTACTAGAATATTCTAGAGAGTCCGAAACAGAGTACTAGAATATTCTATAAAGTAATGGAAAACTGGAGACCGTGGACAGTAGAACATTCAAGACTATGGAACGGACGGAAACGAAACGCCGAATCAGAATAAGCAAACGGTATAAATACGTCGCACACAGACTATGGAGATGGTAATAAGTAAGAGGTCAAGCAAGCGATAAGTAATGAGTAAGAAGTAATAAGTGTGGAAGCGATAAGTACGGAAGCGATAAATGAAGAAATCGTTAAGTGTACGGTAAAAAGTAACGGTTGTTATTAACGGACTAATAAAGTGTCACATTAATTCAAAATCGATTCAACGGCTCTTATTTATTCAAAATAATTAATCCAGCGAACCCTAAGGTCGCTACAATATTTATTAATTAAATCTATCTTCTTAAAGTTGTTATCTTTATATATTATTTTGTTTATTTCCATTTCTTCTTCTTTCTTATGAATTACATATTCTAATATTAATTTTCCCATGTTTACATACTTTTTGTCGTCTATTACAACATCATCAATTATATTTATTAGATTTATTCCTTTTATCTTTTCATTATTTAGTCTATGTTCCCCGGATAGTATAATTGTATCATCGAATATCCTCATAATGTCTGGGTTTTTTTTCTTTTATTATGTTACAAAATGCTTTTTTGTTTTCGATTAGGTTTTTTGTACAATTATCAATATGTGCTATTTTAGAGATATTTACATTTAGTGTTTCAGAGCATTCTTTTATATTATAATTTGTTTTCTTACATTTTAAAATCTTTCTTTCTATTTGTACTAGTCCATTTTCTGTGTCCAGTGCTATATTTTCGTAGGTTTCACATTTATGAATGATTATGGGGTATTGATAAATTATAAAAATGCTTTCTTTATTCCTACAAATATGGATTTTTGACTTAGTTAAAATATTTATGATAGACATGTCTATTTTCTCATGTAATATAATTTCTCGGACTTCGTTTAAGTTTGAAGCTCCTGTGTGAAAGGTTCCTAAATTACTTGCTGCAATAGTGTCTATAATAATTTCTAACATATGAGCGGTTTCTTCTAAAATGAATGTTTTGTGATTTTTTCTAGTTCTAAGTTTTCTAAGATTTTGTACATGTTTTCGTTTATAACCTTTTGTTTATTGTTATTGTCTGTTAATTGATTTAATTTTTCTTGAATTTGTACTAAGTCGTCATTATCTGGCATTTCAGTAATGAATTTAATAATTTTCCCTAAGAATTTTATTCCTCTTTTATTTCTATAATGCCTGTCTTTTAATTGTAAATATAAGTTTTCAGTTTTATGTTGAAGTATAGTTTGTTTTGTCGCCATATTTACCTCTGGTATCTCCATAATTTTCCTGTAGGGTTCCATAATCCTTGTTATGTTGAATTCGTGTATCAGTATATCTGTAGAATTTTTTTTTTTATTTATTTATTTATTACCATGTAAGTAAATTACATAATAACTTAAATCTAATAGCGCTAGCAACTAAGGCTTTCGGCTAGTTTGGCATTAAATATTTATGTGTACATTTGTTTTTTTTTTTTTTTTTTTTTTTTTTTAAATTACGTTTTGAAGCTTAACTAGGGTTAGTAGGTGGTAGAGCTTGGCTATGTTGGTTGCGGTTGGGTCGGAGATGATGTTTCTGATGTCGTCTTGAAGATGTCGGTGAGCGAGGGCTTTTATTCCTTCGCATTCCAAGAGGATGTGTTTGGATGACAATGTGGAGTTAGATCTGCAGATGTGACATGTGGGTGGGTTGGTTTTATTGATGAGATACTGGTTGGTTATACGTGTATGTCCAAGGCGCAGGCGAAGAAAGCATTTGATCTGTTGCACGGGCGATGTTGTCGGGTAGGTGACGGGTTGCCTATTAGGGTTTATTGCTACATATGTATGGTTGTAATTTAATCATTTCAATTGTTCTATCTTTCGTAGTTCCCTTTCAAAGTACTTGTCTATGTCCTTATTGTTGTACACGTAGAAAGTTGTTAATGGCTCCTTTATAGCCAATTTGGCTGCGATATCAGCTGCTTCGTTTCCCCTTATACTTTGGATTGCTTCCGGATTAAGTTGTCCTGAATCATGTGGATTATTTGGTTTTTGTTATTCGGGTTCTGTATTGCTTGTATGGCGGACAGGCTGTCGGTGCAAATTAGTGTTTTATTTTTCTCAACTAATTTGATTGCTTCCAGCACTGCTGTTGCTTCGGTTGAAAAGATGGAGCAGAATTCGGGTAAAAGTCCTTTTCTGATGACTGTATCTGTTCTGTTTACTACGGCGAATGCTGTACCTTCTTTTGTTTTGGAACCGTCGGTAAAGAGTAGGTCCCATTCCCGGTGTTTGTTTTGTAATAATTGGAAGTGTTGTTGGTATACTTCTTGGTTAGTCGTGCTTTTGGGGAGCTGTGATAGGTCTTCTATTATACAATCTGTTGGTATTAGCCACGGGAGAGAATGTGCTCGTTGTCTTTGTGGTGTAGGTGTGGCGAGCAGTTCTTTTGACAGTTCTATTGAGTGTCCTAAGGCCGAAGTATATTTTTGAGGGCGTTTTCTCTTAAGTATTCGTTTAATGTCCTCTAAAATGGGTGTTGAGGCCATTGCGGGAAACTTTGCGGCTAGTTTGGACGACAGAGTTTTTATCCTATTTTCTATGGCCGGGAGTCCACTTTCTGTTAGGATGTTCGTAATTGGGGTGGTCCGAAAAGCCCTTGTACTTATGCGGGCTGCTGTGTGGTAGGGAGATTTAATTGTCTGTAACGTTGTTTTGCTGCAATTACCCTATATTAGTAGGCCATAGTCTATTTTTGACAGTAGGAGAGCTCTAGTAATGTTTATTAGTGTGTTAGTATGGGCTGAGCCGTTTTTAGATGACAAATATTTCAGTATATTTAACCTTACCACTATATTTTTCTTAAGGGCTAGACAATGATTCTTAAAATTATATTTACAATCGAATTGTAGGCCGAGAATTTTTAGTGTATCAACATTCCTAATGTAAGTGTTTTCAAAATTTACTAATAAAGATTTGTTACAATGTTTCTTTTTGCATATATGTAATATTTTAGATTTCACGCTCGAAATTTTTGAGCCTGAATAGTTACACCAGTTTTGTATGTCTGATAGGATATTTTCGAAAGTTTTGCTAGCTACTTGTAGGTCGTTTACATTTGTGAATAATATAAGATCGTCGGCGTAGAGACAATGTTTTACATTTTTATGTTTAGAGATAATGCTGTTTAACTCTTCAAACGCAATCTTAAATAATACTACTGATAACGGTGATCCTTGGGGGATTCCAGTATTTATATTATGGACGCCAGAGAACACGCCGTTACATTTGATCCTGAATTTTCTATTATTCAGAAAGGATCTAACAAAGTTATACATATGATGTTCTATTTTCCATTTTTGTAATTTGTGGAGGATGACGTGCGGACCGATGCGGTCGAATGCTTTTTCGAAGTCTATTGATAAAATGGATGTATGTTTCTTGCAGGAAAGGGCACCAACAATATGGTTATCTATATGAAGAAGCGCATCCATTGTTCCCCTGCTTTGTTTGAAACCGACTTGTTTGGTACTTATCAGATTATATTTTTCTAGGTACCAGTTTAGTCTCTTAGCGACAATTTTTTCCAATACTTTTCCTAAACAAGGCAGTAAGGAAATGGGGCGGTAGCCGTGGATTGTATCAGTTTTGTTATCATGCTTTGGTAGAGGGATAATTGTGGATACTTTCCACATTTGAGGAATGGTGCCAGTTGTATATATGGCATTAAACAGATTTAGAAGGCGTTGTTTCAAAATCGTTGGCCCGTTTTTTACCATTTGGTAGTCAATTCTATCAAAGCCTGGTGTCTTACCTTTTGCGGTATGAAGACCAGATTCTAGTTCTATCTGTGTTATGGGAAGTTGGATAACGCTATTATAGGAATTACTTGGGTTGCTTGGGGGCGTTGGATGTGCCTCTATTTGGTTTTTGGCAGTATGGAAATCTGGATGGAAGTTGAAGTTGGAGGACGTATTTGCCCAAATCTCGGCGAAGTATTTGGCTATTTTGTCCGGACATGTGAGGGCGTCGGATCCTGTATGTATTAAATTGATAGTAGATGGGTTATAGTTGCCTGTTAACGTTTTTATGTTGGCCCATATCTTTTTGGGGGTGTATGTTGGGTTTAGTTTTTCCGTGAAGGACTGAAAGGATTTTGCTTTTTCGATTTTGGCTGTTCTTCGGAACATGGCGTTAAGCCTTTTGTACCTTAAGAGATGTTGGTCGGTTAGGTGCTTCTTAAAAATTGTCCATGCCAATTGCTTTTCTGCCCGTAGCTTTGCCAGATCTGGATTCCACCATGGTACGGCGGTTTTGTGATACCTTTTCGTTGTCTGTGGAATGGAGCCATTGGCGGCTGTTCGAATAGCTTTTGTGATAACGGCAGCTTCTTGATTTATGTTGGATTTTGTGTTATGTAGATTAAGGAATTGTGTGGTGATAGTTTGAAATTTGTTCCAATTTGCTCGGTCAAATTTGAATTTAGGTAGGAGTTTGATTTTTCCCTTTTTATTGTTGCCGGTTGAAATACAGATTTTTATTGGAAAGTGATCACTTCCATGTAGATTATCTAGTATTTCCCAGTTTGTATTAGGGGACAGTTGGGATGATACGAGGGAAAGGTCTACATTTGTAAACGTCTTGTGTGTGGAAAAATGAGTGTGATTGCCGTTATTCAATATTACCATATGTGATTGTAGTAAAAATTGTTCCACGGTTTTCCCCCTTTTATTTGTTGTTTGTGATCCCCATATTGTACTCCAAGCGTTGAAGTCTCCCATTAGAAGAATGGGGGTGTGTATGTGTTGAATTATTTTATTCAAGTCAGACAGGGTAAATGGTTGAGTAGGAGGAATGTAGATTGAGATCACGGTTAGCTTTAGTTTGCCCGTTAGTTCGACTGCCGTGGCCGAGAAAGGGGTATTAAGACTGATATGCTCATGGGTTAGTGCCCGATGTATTAATATCCCGGACCCTTGTTTACAGGAGTTATTTTCTTTAAGATTGTTAAAGTATGCTATGTATTCCCAAGGCACTTTCGCATTTGAAGAGTGGGGTAAGTGCGTTTCTTGCAGTGCTATGATGGACGGTTTGAGTTCTTTTATAAGGAGCTGTAACTCGTGATAATTGTTATGAAACCCATTCAGGTTCCATTGAAGTATTAAGCAGTCTGCGGGGTTATAATTGGATGTTGCTATAGAGTTCGAGGTGGGGGTATAACGGTGGTTCTTTTCCTGACTCCGCGCCACACAGCTCGTCCCACTGAGTTTTCCAATCCACTCGAATTGATTTGAGTAAGAAGAGCTCCGTGCCGCGGAGTCAATAAGCTGTTGAGAGAGGTTAGAATTATATATTTCCATATTCAGGTAGAGGGATATTCCCGATTTGATCTAACTGGGATTTTTGTGTTTGTGCGGTGGTAGGTTTGGCTTTGCTTGTATGTGTTTGAGTTTCTAGGGAGGAGGAAGATTGATGTTTAGTTTTAATTATATTTATTCGTTGAGAGATGGGATATTTTCTCTTTTCAATTTCTTTTAGAGCTGTATAGGAAGAGGAGGGAAATATATTTGTTTCTTTGTTGGGAGATTTGTTTACGGCTATTGGATTTTGAATTACTTTTGGTAGTAGTGTATTGGAACTAGTTAAACTTATAGGCGCAGACGTGTGTTTTCTAATTTAATCGGAGTGAAGATCGTTATTTGTTGTTTGTATTGTATTCTGTTCCCTATATATGCGTTTAGCGTCAGCTAGGGTTGTTTTGTTTTTTGTTTGAATTTCTAGTACTTTTTGGTACTCAATATATTTAGGGCAGGTAGAGGAAGAGGCCGGGTGCGGACCTAGACAGTTAGCACACATTGTTCTTGTGCATTCAGTTTCGGGATGTGGTGGCAGATTACATGTATTACATGCTGTTGTGCGTTTACACCATTTTGCCGTATGGCCGAGTAATTGGCATTGCCGGCACCGCATTGGCCTTGGAATGTATTCCTTGACCTTGGCGTTGTACCAGCCGATTTCTATTGTTGTTGGTGGTTGTAGCCGATCAAAAGACAACAGCATCAATCCTGTGGGTAATCGTTTTTCGTTGTTAATTTTTGTTAATTTGAAGACATTTACCACACCTTGGGAACCATTTCTGATATAATGTCGGCTTCTGGGACGTTAATTAGGCAAGGGGCATACACAACCCCTTTGGAAGTATTTAGTTTGGGGTGCAGTCTAATATTGACCGGACAGATTGTGTCAAAACGCGTAGACTGGATGAATCTATCAGCGATTTCTTGGTCTTTAGCTAAAATTAGGATAGAACCATCCCTAAGAAGTGTAATTTTTTCGTACTGCGTACTGATAGAATCAATGATTCTTTTTAGTACAAAGACGTTGACGGATGTAAGTGGCATTGATGCTTCAGTTGGGTAGATTTGAACGAACCGTAGGTTTTTTATTGCGGTTTTGTTCGGGAGAGCAGGGCAATTGAAAGACAATGGGCTGCGGGATTGTCTTTTCTTTTTTGTTGGCACGTTGGCTGTAGAGCCTGAGAGTGAGCTTCTCCCAGTTCTACGAACCTATTGCCGGAATGATGGCTTGGGCCTAGGGCCATGTTTTTTTTGTTTTGTTTCTTACCTGGTGTATCCTTGTTGTGTTTTGTTTATGAGTTCAAGGGAATTTACGATTTTTAAATACTTTTACTCTAGGACAATTCACTTCACTTTTTTAACTATCGCACTGTTAAAAAATGGTGTTCTCTGTAAGAGAGTTCGCGGGTGACTGATCTGTAGAATTGAATGCGTCGTTGTCGGATGTCCGGATTGTTATTATTCTTTTATTATTAAGTGGTGTTACACATGAGTACTCTTTATTATTGTTATCACTGTTGTTCAAATTAGGAATGTTACGTATTTTATCTTTGTGAATTCTGGCATTTTTATTTGTTGTTACAGTGGTGCCGTTATCTTCTTTTACGATATGTTTGATATATTTTGGAGTTTCTTTTCCTCTTCTGTCGTTTTTTATAAATATGATGTCACCTTTTTTAAACTGTTTGTCTACTCGAGATTTGTTTTGGAATTTGTTTTGTTTATTTTGTGTTTCTTCTAATCGTTTTTTTATATTTGTATTTCTTATCCCAAAAAATATTTCCGCCGGTTTTTCGTTAGTACTTGAATGGATTGTCTTATTGTATTCTTTCGCGGCTTTAAACACTTCTTCTGTAAGGCTACTTGAATGATCACTTGCTAAAGTTCGACTAATTTCTAATAATGTCGAATGTGTTCGTTCCACATTTCCGTTTGTAGTCGAGTGTTGGGTTGGTGTTAAGATATGTTTTATATTTCTAGAGCTTAATATGTATTCTGTGTGGGTACTTGTAAATATACTTTCGTTATCAGTAAGTAATGTTTCTGCGAATGGGAATATTAGTGATAAGATTTCGTCTATGATTCTGTAGCATTGGGTTTCGTTAGTTATTTCTCGTATATATAAATATTTACTGTACGTATCAACTGCTGTGATATACTTTCTTTTTTCGCAGAAAAATGCAACCATTTGAATTTCTTTTCCGGGTAGATTCGGTAGATTGTGTGGCTTAATGATTTGTTCTTTGGGGTGTCTTTCATATTTGTTCGTAAGGCAGTTTTGACATTTCAGAGCTATTTTCGTTATTTCCTTTTCCATTTTTGGCCAAAAGTAGTTCTCTGTTATTTCTTTAAAATTGTTTTTCCAGAATCTATGTGCTCTTTGATGGGTTGTCAGTATTATTTCTAATTGTTTTTCTTTATCTTGGATGTCTTTTACTGAGTTTGGAGTGTGGATTATCTTTTCGCATTGGAATGTTTGTTCGATTTGGGGTCTGATATTGTAGAGGGTGACCTCGTCACAATGTATGGCATTTAAGGTTTTTGGATTTATGATTTCTTTTAGGGGTAATGTCTTCCAAATTATCTGTTTTTATATGGTGTCTTTTATAGTTAGGAACAATTGTTTCTGTATTTAAACTTGCTTCGTTTGTGAATTCTATGTAGATTTGATTTTTGTACCAATTTACTGCTTTAGCTACGCTTTTTATCTTGTCTTCTGGGGAGCTACTAATTGAGTGTGCACTTTCTAAGGTAGATGTATTGAATTTTTGGCGACTAAGAGTGTCGGCGACCATATTTTGTTTGCCAGGTGTATATTTAATTTGTGCCCCATATTCTTCTATAATATTTTTCCATCTTTGAATTTTGCTATTTGTGTTTTTTTCTGATAGTGCATAAATTAATGACTGATGATCTGTATAGATCGTTAATTCAGAGACTTCTTGGATATACAGTCTAAGTTTCTGTAGTGCAAATATAATCGCGAGTGATTCCCTTTCATTCGTGGCGTAGTTTTGTTCTGTAGCTGTTAAACTTCGTGTGACGAAGGTAATGGGCTTATTTTCCTGTGACAGAACTGCGCCAATTGCTATGTTTGAAGCGTCGGTTGTTAATTCAAAGGGCTTACTGTAGTTTGGTTGAGTTAATTCCATGCATTCTTCTAAATTTCTTTTTAATATCCCAACACTCTCTTTTTGTTCTTTATTTAGGATTATTTTGTATTTCTCACTATTTCGTTTTGTTACTAGTTCTTCTGTTCTTAGCAGGTTCTGTGAGAGGTCGAGCCAGAGTTGCATAACTCTTGACAAATTTTCTATAAAAGCCTGCTAATCCTAAAAATGCGCGTAATTCCTTTAAATTGCTTGGTTCTGGGTTTTTTTTTATAATCTCTACTTTCCCAAGGTCTATTTTTATGGTTTTATGACTTATTATGTATCCTAAGAATCTAACATATGTTTTAAAAAAATGTGATTTTTCGTCTGAGATTGTTAGTCTAGCGTCTGTTAGTGCTTTCATTATAGTCTTCAAATGTTCGATATGCTCTTCTTCCGTTTTGGAAAACACGATTATATCGTCTATATAAACGTATGCAAATTTGGTTATGTAGGGACGTAGTATATCATCCACACAGCGTTGGAAGATCGCGGGAGCATTTTTTTATCCGAATGGCATTCTATTAAATTCATAGAGAGCACCGTTAACAGCGAATGCTGTTTTTTCTCTATCTTTTTCGTTCATTAAAATTTGATGAAATCCGGATTCTAAATCTATCGTCGAAAAAAATTTCGCTTCTCCTAAATTCTGTATCGTATGTTGCATATTTGGCATTGGATATCTATCTGGGATCGTATTATTGTTTAATTTCCTAAAGTCTATTACTAAGCGTCGTTTGGGTTTCCCATTTTCGTCTATACCTTTCTTTGCTACTATCCAAATTGGGCTGCAATAGGGCGACTGCGAGAGTCGTATTATTCCTTTATCCAGCAGGTTTCCAATTTCTGAATTTACAAACTCATGATCAGCGATACGATAGGGATACTGTTTTGACCATACAGGGTCATTGTCTTTCGTCCGTATCGTAGCTTGGATATTTGTGGTATAAGGTAAATTTTTATTGGTTATGTTATTTTCCCTAACTAATTCTTCAATTCCCTCCAGATATCTGCTATTACCTACTATGTAGTTTAATTTTTGTTTTTGAGTTCCGATAGTTAATTTCCTCCTGCTTATATCTATAACTGCTCTTAATTTCTCTAACCCTTGCATACCTAATATGAGGTCATAATCTTTTAATTCTTCTAATTCAAAAAATTCGAGTTCCTTATTAAATATGAAAATTTCGCGTTTGTATTTTATAACACTAGACCCGTGAATGGTATTTGTTATTTTTTGTTTTATAGGTATTCTTGAGCTTAAATCAATGTTTTTTTTACAGTAATTGTGAGTTGCCCCAGTGTCTAATAAAATTTTATGTTCTTTATTATTTCTTAAGTTTTTTAGTAAAATTATAGGCAACCCACTCTCTATGCTAAAAAATCCTTTATGATAAAATGTTTGGTTTCACTCACATTATTTTCCATGGATTCGTTGTCTTCTTCAGCTAGGTTGTTGAAGTGTTGGTTTCCACGAGGTTCTCTGAGGGGGTTCACTCTTTGTCTGGAAGTTGTCCGATGGACAATCGGTTCTGGATCTGGTTCAATTTTTGGATGTTGTTGTATTTGTTGGCCATTTGTTTGGTATCTGGGGTTGGTTTTGAAATTTCCACTCTGTTGTTGCAAGTGTTGTACTTGGACATTTGGTTGGGATCTGGTGTTGTTGTAGTTCCTGAAGTTTTCGTTTCGTTCCCAATTTCTATTTTCAGGGTAGCTTGGTGTAAAATGCTGGTTGTTGTAGTTTCCTTGTAGTTGTAAGGGTCTGTTATAATTTCCCGTTTGGTGTTGTGGCCATCTTCTTTGGTAGGTATTCTGTTCGTTGTACCTGTACTGTTGTTGGTGGCCAATTCGGTAGCCTTCATTGTCATGAATTATTGTGCTTGCTATAGCGTAGGCGTTCTCTAGATCTTCAGGGCGGTGTGCATATAGTGTTCCTCGGGTGTATTCGCACCGTAGTCCTTGTATAAAAGTCCTTACCCCTTCTTCCAGAGCATTTTGCACTAATGGTTCTGTGTTTTGTCCTCCGTCCATCTCAATTTTTGTTAGCACTAAGTTCAGGGCTTTGTTGATTTCGTTGTAGTATTCTAGTAGATTTTGTCTTCCTAGCCTGATTCTCTTAAGCTGTTCCTGTAGGACATATAATGGTCTTTTGTCAGCATATGCGTAGTCTAATCGGTTTACTATTGCATAGAAGTTGAATACTGTGTTGTATGTGACCAAGAAGTTTGAAGCTTCTCCTTGAATTTTCCCTCTGATTAGCGAAAGGCATGTGTAGTATTGTGTTGTGGTTTGGAATTGTTTTATGTTTTCCATAGCTCGCCATGCTATACTTCTCCAGGCTCTATATTCCTCGTGCTTTCCTTGGAATGTCGGTAGGCCTTCGAATACTTTGATGTCTATCTGTTCTGGTCTCGTGATCGTTAGTTTGATTGGTTCTAGTTTTTGGGTTCTGATGGGTGTTGAATGTCCTAGAGTTTTTATGGTCATCATTTCCTCCTTTAGTTCTTTGTTTTGGGCTTCCAATATTTTGTTCTGCTCGTCTAGCGCTTTCTGATTGTTCAGAATTACCGTCATCTGGGCTTGTAATTCTGCGAGTTGTGCCATGTTCCTGGTTGTTTGATTTCCACTATATTTGTTGTTTTCACTTTCACTTTCACTTTCACTTTCACTGATTTTAGTTTTTATTGGATTCCAACGATGTTTTCTGTCCTTCCGGTCTTTCATGCGTAGGTTGATGTGGAGTTCCTATGGAGCTCGTTGCTTGTGTAGCTCAGTCACTTTCACCACTATATGATTTTTCTGCACTGACACTACTCTGACTCACCTAGATATATCGCTGCTTTTGCCGCTCCTGAGGTTCGTCTTGGTTTTTGTTTTTGGTCCGTCCGTGTGAGAGATCCTTATTGGTTTCCAGTCCTCCTTTTAAACTGCTGCGACAATTTTCGAGCCTTTCGCTGTAATTCCTCTTCTTGCTGGATCTTCAAACACGATGGGCAGGGTCACCAGTTATTCTCTCTGTCGCCACAGAAAGGAAAAAATTATTTTTTCTTTGTCAAGAAGAGGTTTAGTTCTTCCTTGACGGTAATTTTATTTTCTCCTTTGCTTATGTAACTATTTACAGAAAAGACTTTAAAAAAACAATGTCCGACCCTATGGTCGTGACTTAGAGTAATTGCTATTCTAGTTGTGAATGTTTCGTTTTTATACATTTTCAGTTGATAAGGATGCTAGTGAAGATAAAGAAATACTAATGAGTATTCTGTAGATAATAAATGTTAGTGAGTCATCTGTAATGTAGATTGTCGGTTGAGTCGCCCGTAATGTAGATTGTAGGTTGAGTCATCCGTAATGTAGATTGTAGGTTGAGTCAACCGTCATGTATTATGTGACTCATTATAGATAAGTAGGGTTTTGGGTGTTAACTCGCGCATGTATGCATGCCATGGTCGTATTTATTTATTTACCTTTTAATTCTAACAGATGCTAGCGGGTAAATTGGGATTTATTTAGTTAGCGAGTGAGTTCGAAATTGACCATCCCAGAGTTGAGATCAGAGCTCATGTGCGTCGCGTGTTTAAGGGTCGTTGGAGCCTTTTTGATCCAAAATGCCCATGTAGTTCGGTTAATTCGTGCCTGTTGAACCACAAGAAACTGTGTATTAAGTGCTATATTGTACAATAATCAATAAATTATAAGTGCCTATGTACTATTTCCAATATAAGTTTTCCGTGGCAACGAATATCAAGCCAACGTTCGTTTTGTGTTACATTTGTGTATTAAATATATATATTTTACTATAAACAATAAATTAAAAGCGCCTATGTACTATTTCGAATATTACTTTTCCGTGGCAATGAATATCGAGCCAACGCTCGTTTTGTGCTATATTTTACAATAATCAATAAATTATAAGTGACTATGTACTAATTTGAACATGATTTTTTTGCCTGTTGCCCCCAAGTTCTAAGGCCCAACTTTTATCTGAAGAGTTATAATTGGTGCACCTTTTTTTATACGACAATAAAGAGAACGTTTTAAGTTGGACAGGCCGTGTTTACTTCCGTTGTCTAATTTGGAGTCAGGAGTAAGTGGAAGTTTTGCTAACCAGTGCCCACTGTGCACCCAGCAGAATACTAAAACCCCACAACTTCATAACCTCTCATAATCAGTCATTAACTAAGTGCTCCTATATCACGTTTAGCGCATAGTTTCTTATTTGTATTACTTACAAAAAATTATAAGACAAGATGTAATTAAGAATAATTAAAATATCTCATTACCTTTAAAGTATATTTAAGTTTTATACCTTTTTTATTTATTGATTTCCTTTAATTTTGTTTTTATTATTTAATTTATCATATATCGAATTTTTTTTTTCAAATTAAGAAAATAACAGGAGAATTGAGAAACAATTAGATAAAATATTAATGTAACAACAAAAACAAAATGAAATGAAATAGAAGACAAAAGATCAGAACGAAATGTGTAGTTTAAGGGCATAAAATAACCAGGAACTTTAACCAAATACAATGGCAATTGACCCTTCATAGAAAGAATTATTATTATGTCTTATTATTATACTGTTATTATTTATTATTTGGTTAATAAACCGGATTTTATTGTATATACTTTTTACAAGGAGGCAGGACAATGGAGGAAACTCCATAACCACGAATTGGAGGAGCTATATCGCAAACCTACAATAGTGAGAGTAATCAAGTCGCGAAGATTAAGATGGGCCGGACACGTGGCGCGAATGGGCAACGACCGTGCATAGAATTCTTGACGGTAGACCAACGGGAAAGAGACCGGTCGGACGCCCGCGACGAAGATGGGAGGACAATGTTAGATTGGACCTCGAGGAGATCGGATCGGATGATCGAATGTGGAAGGAGAGCACAGGACAGAGAACAATGGCGGAGTCGAGTCGGTGAGGTCATGAACTTCCGGGTTCCTACAGGCCAATAAATAATAATAAAAATACTTTCTACAACGAAAATATTCGGATTTTGTCTTTAACATCATCATCATCATCATCGGCACTACAACCGGGAACCGGTGTTGGCCTTATTTAGCAAGTCCTGAGGCTTGTTAAATTTTCCATAATGATTTGTTTTTTTTCGGGCAAGGTCATTAGTCTTGTGGGGAGGAAGTATGTACCAGCATGGGTACTTGGTTCACTTCCTCCTCCATCATACATTCCACTGTCCAACAATGTTCCGCCTAACCGAATTGTCCAGAATTAAGTACGAAATGCATCAAGACACGCAGATGCCGGCCGCGAGAAATAAAACAACGTTTTTAACGTTCAGGAGCACTGTTTATTTAATTTAGTTCTTTAAAACATAATAACGGTTGCAACTTCACCGAAATCACGACACACACGTTGGTTTTAATTATTTCCCGAACAACTGATCTTATTATACGACACTGACTCCGATGTATATTCCGGTATGTACGCGTCCACCGGGGCGCGGGAGTTAGCATGACCATGGCGGCCAGCGGATGAAATTCGACTGATATATAAGCCACCGTAACGGCGCCGGTACGGTGGATGGCAGGCGACCCGACCGGCTTGCTGGTTGAATAACGACTCAACGATATCTTGCTCGTTCAGAGCTCACTCGCTCATCGTGATCATGGTGGTATGTGTGCCTAGAACAAAGAAAGACATAAAGTGCATTCCTAGGATACGATTTCGGTAAAGCAAATAAAACCGAAATCGTCGGATGCCAATGGAATCTTTGTTGGAACATGTGCGGCTAAACAAAGAGACCACGATGCGATGCGGGAATGTGCTAATTAGTTTTAGCTAGGTTACTGGGAAATGGTATTTATGCCATCGCTAGTATGGGTACGTATTGAATACCTATTTGCATTGTATATGCTTGGATTTCAATTGATGCCTAGGGACGCGGAATGCGTATTTGCTTTGGGTTGCACATTGTGCGAGTCAGGGAATTTTATTGCTGGGAGAAAAACGTCGCCAGCCAATGTATACATAAAGAAATTTATCGTATACCTGAATGAAGGTGGGAATAGGCGACGCCATGATAATTATCTCTGGCTGGAATGGTTACATGATATGTGAACCGGGATTTTTCTTTTCAGGATAATTTATGATAAGGAAAGTAAGAACTCTCACAGGGGACTTGTAAGCGAAGGAATGCTTGAAAAGGTAAGAATTCTTTTGCAGGTACTTTTGGGTTATAATAATTGGATCTATTTGATGCGTGAAGCATTTAAGATGCTAATGCGAATTGCATTAGCGAAAGCTTATGCAGACTGGGTTGTGATTATGGGGTTTTTTCAGGAAGGCGAGCCGTGGGATCTGGCGGAGCCGCCACAGTCTTGCGCCAGGTCTTTAACATAATCCGTCTAAAATATATCGGTAAAAAATATTTGATCAAGTTTTGGTAGAATCTATCTCACCACACTTCACCACAGCTTTCTGATCTTTTTTTCAAAACACTCATTCCTATTTCATAATTAATAATCTTGACTTGGACTTTAAACATGTTGAACTAAACTCCTGACTCTACTTAATAGAGATTGAGCTACGCTCATTCCTTTATTTTTTCTAAACAGTTTCGATTGCTTGCCTACTCTCGCAATTTGTCTGCATTAATGTCGGTAGTTACTTCCAAATTCAATCCTCGCACCCAACTGCAAAACACGTAAAAATTGTAGTTAAGAGTAAATTGTTTGGAGTAAAATATTTCTTGGCTACGATACATTCCCACAAACCGTGACGCCAAGCAATTTCACCCAGATTCGAGGGCCTGGCCATTCATCATCAGCTCAGCAACCGATGATCCACTTTTCTTTGTGAATGTTGTATATTGTGTCTTCGCTGCATTGAAGTCGACGAGATTGGCCTTTCCCCACTGCAGGACCTTATCCAGATCCTGATTCACAGAGTCAATCTGTCTACATCTCAGCTGGTGCGACATTGATGCACCAATTCGCCGAACACTCGAAAAGGAGGAAACAAGCGTACCATCATCACCTTGAGGAACCCCCGAATTAACAGTCACTCGCCGTCCACTACAACCTAGATCGATCTACTTTCGAGAAAGCTCTTTGTCTGGTCGCATAGCTGCTGGAAAAGTCCATATGAACGAAGTTTGCTCAACAATGCTCCGTGCCAGACGCGGTCAAAACCCTTGGGGATATCCGATGCGACCGCCCTTGACTCACCATGCCGCTCAATCGCAGACATCCATATATCGGTTATAAGTATCAAAAGGTCTCCCGTGGACCGCCTGCCACGGAGTCCGTATTAACGATCATTCAGAAGACCGTTGTAATCCAAATACTTAATTAACTCAGTATTGATGACTTTTTCCATCACCCTAGATAACATAGACAGTAATGCTATCGGTCGATAATTTTGTGGGAGACACTTTTTTCCCGTCTTTGGGATTGGCTGAACTCGAGCGATTTCCCAACAGGTAGGAAAGGTCCTCCTTGCATAAGATAAGCGAAAGGGTCTGCCAAGAACCGGCGATAGTTCTGGAGCACCGTTGTTAAAGACGATTGCTGGTATTCCGTCCGGGCAGGTTGCCTTCCTTCAACCCAGTCCACGTAGAATGCGTTGAATAATATGCAGGCAGAACCTAACACCCCGCATCGAAGATTGTACTTGCGCGATCACTGGTGGCTCCAAAAGGCCGGGATCGAGGTTTGAATTCGCGGAAAATAAATTCGCGAACACATTAGCTTTATCCTTTGAATTTGTGACTAACGTCCTGCTGTCTGTCACCGACGGAGGGAAAAAGGAGGAAGCGAAGTTACTGCTGACAGATTTTGCCAGAAGAAGCGCGAACCAGTTGGGCACCGAATGAGTTTATTGATCACCCTACCGCTGTGAGCTTTCTTCGCGGTATCAATCGCATGGTTACACGCGTTTCTGATTAACAAAATTCGTTCTGTTAACGTCGATGGGATTGGAGCGCCATTGCTTGAAAGCTCTACTTTTTGCCGCCGTAATCTGCTCGCCTTTTTTTATCAAACCAAGGCTTATCAGATGAACTTCGTTTGATGGAATGTGGAATGTAGATCTCCTTCCCCAGAAGAATAATCTCTGTGACCGACTCCGCGCAAGCGTTAACATCGGAGTCTCCGCCGAAGCACACCTCCAACCATGGAAAGGATGCGGAGAAATCTCGCAAATCGTCCCAATTAGCAGCCCCATACTTCCATAAAAAAGCATTCCCCAAGTATATTTAAAAATATTTAGCAATGTCACACTCTAATTTTTATCAAACTTCCTAATGACTATTGGCTTGTTTTCAAACAGTTTCATTTCATTTTAAGTGGAATACATTGCCGGTTGTGCTTTCTCCGCTTTTGTGGTACTGTGGGGCTTTTCAGGGCCCGAAGAGCCATGCATCGCTCGATCCCCACTATTCCAGGCGAACGACTTACCTCTCGGTCGAACTTCAGCAAGGTTGCGTAACCTTGCTACGGCATTTACCCCCAGCCAAATCGCCGGAATTAATACGGTTACCCAATCGGATAACTGTTTTGAATTTCTGTTAGGCAGCTTACCCATTCTGTGGGGGTTTTCCTTCCAAACCCCTTTTTCTCCAGCATCACCACTGAAAACATTAAACCCACGGCAAAGCTTATCACCTTGCCGTGGCATCGAAGATTCACCCCCGAGAAGTACATCATTCCCTAAGAAACATTAAGCCCACGGCAAAGCTTATCACCTTACCGTGGCATCGAAAATTCACCTCCGAGGCGTACATCATTTCCTAAAAAAAAGCATAAGTCCATGGCAAAATCATCACATTGCCATGGCATCTGAAATCCTATCTTTAGGCATACATTCTGCCAGGGCATCTCGTTTCCATAGCCTTAAGCTATGGAAACAACAATCAACAAGAGTTCCTTGTGACTCATTGTATTTGTTTACCCTCGGCATAACATGCATGCGGCTATTTGCCCCTATTGATTTGCTACCGCCGACAAGGTTTCTGCTGACGCAAACCAAACATGTCCCTGACTACCAGCAATCGCTGGCTTCCAATTATCGGTCCGCACGTCCAGAGACCGTAATCTAGCAACGATCAAGATGCAGCCAGAAAATGTTTACTTTCAACATCTGGCAATGGCTGCACCCTATGTTCGTTGCAATGTTAATCATCGGCAACCGAAATGATGATTTATGGCCTTCCATTAGGATGACCAAATCATCGGTTTGGGTCTTTCACACCCCAGATGCTAGTATTTACGTTCTTAGAAAATGCACTAGCGATGTGCCGCCATCCACACGGTCGCCGAACGATCGTATGCATGGCATACCCACACATGCATAATGTATGACTACCCCGTCCGGTCCAATCACGATTAACTACTTCAAGTTAATCGTGTAACTCCGCCTCCTTTCCAGTTTCTTTCGGGGTTCCTTTCCTTTTGATGACTTCCAATGGGATTAGTCAGATTGCATCAGGAGTCGAGTGTTGTCCCTTGAAGAAGTTAGTGTGGTGTAGTACCTTGTGGTTTTTTTAAAGACGCTGGGGCAATTGGATAACAAAACAAGTAGTTATTCAGATTTAATCCGATGAAGTCGTTCGATAATTTACACGTTTTTGTCGTTTAATCGCGTATGTAGACCAACGCAAATTCCTTCAGAATCGCGTTTTTCAGTGTTTGTGTATCGTGACCCTTTTTCCCACGTACATATTAACTATATTGTGACAAATCAAGTTTTATGGATATTCAAACATAATGCGGCTTTTATTGAACTCTCCTAGTGTACAAACGCGATACATGTATGTATAATAACGTAACCGATTCGATTAAAGGAAAACAATAAAAAGAAAAATTACAAAACAACCATTCCTGCGTTTTCTTTCGTTGTTGGATTAACTTTCCTGTGTCGCCAGTCGAATCCTCTTAGTGAAACAGCGGTGGTGTTTTCGTTGTATCTGCGTCCGTGCCGACGCACAAATAAAAACATCCACATTGGTGACCGCGACAGTTTTTTTTTATTGAGTTAAAAAAGTGAACACACACCTTCCGTAATAACCCAATAGCGAGCAGTTCAATCGCAACCTTTTGCACAGGGAACAATTGACATTCTCGGCAAGTTTAAAATCGCCGTGACTTGACGGTGGAAACAGTGCCATTAAAGACATTTTAAGGGTGAGAAGAACCCCAACCCAACTTTAGCCCGACGAACAACAACATCCAAGCAACCTCACCTCACCTGTAGTCACCTGCCGCCATCGCTGGACAGACGCTGCCTCAGCATCCAGAACAGCATCATCGTACCAGCAACAGACAACTCAAAAATAATTCAACAGGTATGCACGTTAATTTAGAGGAAAATTATACGAATTTATAACGAAACGAAGTAAAGAGTACATTTTTCATTTTTGTATTTGCTCTTTCTAAATTTGTTTGAGAACCTTTTTCCTAAGATCACTTCACTTTTAATTGTTATTCAAATCGCTTAAATTGTTCCTGATGATTTACTACATGTTGCGTTTCCTTGTTGAAGTTATAGTTTATTGTATCTATTATCTGACAAATTTATAATTACAATTAAATCATCTAATCAAAAAATAGAA
The DNA here is from genome assembly GCA_963931805.1 of Microdon myrmicae. Classification (NCBI taxonomy): domain Eukaryota; kingdom Metazoa; phylum Arthropoda; class Insecta; order Diptera; family Syrphidae; genus Microdon; species Microdon myrmicae. The sequence continues at coordinate 33,274,892 of OZ007501.1, read as the reverse complement.
AAACAGAATGGAAATACAAACGTTTAAAACAAAAACTAATTAACTAAGAGCAATAAGGCATACTAAACCTAATGTTAAAAATATATGTAATTCTGTTTGTGTTATTATCCCAAGTGAACAATTAAACCTACCATCAACATTTTTTTTTATTTTATAACAGAGAAAATATTAACACATTAAGTAAACGGTTTACCGATCCGACGCAAGCACAATTTTTTTTTTTTTGCTATTTAGCAATTACCGGGAACAAATTTTATATAATCAGTTGCAAGTACCACAATACCTTTAATATATGTTAGCACATAATAACCAATAGGAGGGCAAGAAGTTGATTTGAATTAAATTGCATTAGTTAACAAATAATTTCTTACTACTAACTAACTCATAAAAGCAAAAATTCAAGTGTTTTTGAATTCGTGTAACTAAAACAGAGACTAACGATATCTAGTGGTTGATATATATATACATGAAACAATTACACGAACATAAGTTGTAACATAGAAACAACACAAAATATAAGTTAAGGAAACATTTTTTTCGAAATTTTTTTTTTTTCCGCTGACCCTTGCTGGGTTATCATTGGCAAGCCCCTAGAGGGTACAGCGCAACACAGAAATATTTCATTGTCTTTTTATTTTACAAATACATATAAAAAACCATCCTACTCGTTTTTAAAATAAGATTACGTAAATTAGAAGCGGAAGGAAAACTTAAACAAATAAAAATATGTTAATCAATCATATTCCATAACAGTTAGTTATTCAGGAATTGGTATTTGCGTTGTTGCCTACTGCAAACCCCTTCTGGGTACAATCACTGTAAACAACCAATAGCATACTTAATAATTTATCGTTTCCATACATTTGTAAACCCCTTCAGGGTATTGAATAACATATAATCTCGTTCGGCAGTACTTAAGACACGACTTCAACGTTTCTCAACGCCTTGGGACACACACACGCCAAACTAACTTAAACCCTTCCCAATTTAATTCTGTTTTGATTATTAAATTAAAGTTTTCATCATTTTTAAATTAACTAAAGCAACATTACAGCCCTGCCTGTCCTTGTTAACGACTGCACTCGACTCTCAGCGACTCCCTTAGGTGACACTCGACTCTCTTAAATTCGCAGCATACTTTGGCGACTTTTCCCCAACTTCTCGCGTCCTCTTGTGACCCATTGGCCTCCCTTCACCTTTCTTCGCGCCCTCTTACGCCTTTTATTTCAGTTTCGTGTTACTATCCATAATGGTCAACACGCGAAACACCACGGCCAGAAAGGCCCAGGAACAACCCGAGCCCCTTGAGTTTCACGACGCCTCCAGCGTCGATTTCCCCACTGAGCAAGTCGGTGACGACCTAGACTTGCCCGTACCATCTACCCCCCTGGCACCCCCGGTTGCCCCCAGCGTCGTGAACCGACCCCAATCTTCTAACGCTCTCCCAACCTCTTCCAACGCCCCTGGTATCTGCCCTTTGGCAAATTCCGGCATTTTAATGCCCACAACTGGTGCCAGCACCTCACAACAACCCCAAAGACCTACAGAATCCCAAGAATTCCACGATGCTTCCAGCCTCGGGAATGGGACTCGTCACCCTAATATAGGACTTCCCCCCTTCGATGAGGAGGACCCAGACCTGTGGTTTGCAGTGGCAGACCGCATCTTCCAGGCCTCGGCCTTGCACGACGAACAACTTCGTGCAGTCGAGCTGTTGAAAGTGCTTGACCGCACTCAACGACCGCATGTTGCACACATAATAAGGTCGGCCGGCCGCAACCCATATAGCAACATGCGCGAAGCTCTGCTCGACGCATTGGATGAGCCTGGAAGCGCGCGGCAACAACGTTTAGCCGCCGTAACCAACCTTTCTGGGATGAGACCATCTCTTTTCCTGACCCATTTACGCTCTATAGCGGGGACCAGGATTGGGGACGACCTAATAAAGCCTCACTTTTTGAGGTGTCTTCCCCAACATGCCCGCTCGGCACTTATAGCCCAACCCAATCAGAGTTTGGGCTATTTATCCAAAATTGCGGACGCAATTATGGAAAGCTCAGATCAGTATTCTGAGCCTCTTGCGTACCAAGTAGCGGCGGTTTCTCAACACGCCGCCCAGCCTGCACGGCACACCCGTCTGCCTTTCTCAGCCCCTCAATTGGTCCCAACCCTCGATCCTCCTCAAACCCAATTACCTCTTAGAAGGCCCGCCTCAACCAATTTCCCTCAGGGGAATCCAGAGGCAGGCCCCACCGCATTCAACCAAAGAAGTTCACCCATACAACTAACTCCTGCTGATCTCCGGGCGCTCCAAACCTCACTCCTCCGCGAGATAACTCAATTACGTGCGGAGGTGAGGAACAATCCTCGAAGCGCCCAGAATCGAGCCATGCCGAGCCGTCCTCTCAATCGGCAGAATTTCTCCCAAAATGCCCCTCAGAGGGCCTATATCCCCCAAAATGCCCCACAGAGGGCTAATCCCACCCAAAACGGCCCTCACCGGGCCAATTCCCAGCGAGCTCCGGCTCGACCTCCTCGTAACGGCAATACTAATAGGCAGAACATACCTGATAATGCCGTTACTCTGCCCTGGTGCGCCAATCACCAGCGATATGGTGATCGCGCATTCAATTGCAAAGCGCCTTGTGGTTGGACGCAACCTTCCACCAACCAGAGGCGCTCTTTAAACTAATTTTGCCGACCGACACCCTCGCGCAATCGGCCGGCACCCCTACGATAAGTCGCTTAACCATTCGGGATTCAAAACTGAATATCGCTTTTACTGTCGACACCGGCGCCGATATTTCAGTCCTCCCGCGATCGTTTGCTCCGCGTAACCGCGTGCCAGCCGCACTTAAATTGTCAGCTGCAAATAATACGCCGATACTTACGTACGGACGTAAAAAGCTGACACTTCAATTGGGTCTTTGTCGTCCGATCACTTGGCGTTTCGTCATTGCGGACGTTAACGAACCCCTGATAGGTTCCGACCTATTAGGTGCACATAATCTGTTGGTCGATTCGACCCATAACAGACTTGTGGCTCCAACCGCACCCCCCTTGCCCATGACGGCATCGCCAGCGGCAACTTCAGGGGCCACAGAGTGCTTAGACCCTTTCCAGGTTATGGTACAGGAATTTGTGAGTACAACAATTCCTCTGCCTAACCAGCGCCGACATAAAGCCACGGTGTTTCATCATATAGAAACACGTGGTCCCCCGGTGAGCCAGCGTCCACGGCGACTGGCTCCGGAAAAATTACGAGCGGCGCGCGCGGAGTTCGAGCATATGATCGAACTAGGTATCTGCCAACCGTCGGACAGTCCCTGGGCAAGCCCACTCCACTTAGTGAAGAAACGTTCTGGTGAGTGGCGCCCATGTGGCGATTACAGGCTGTTGAACGCAGCAACTGTCCCGGACAGATACCCAATTGCACACCTCTACGATTTTTCGTACAAGTTATGAGGGTGCAATGTCTTCACTACCCTGGATCTCACCAGGGCATACCACCAAATTCCGGTGGCACCAGAAGACATCCCCAAGACCGCAGTCATTACACCTTTCGGACTCTTCGAGTTCAAAGTGATGACTTTCGGCCTCAGGAATGCCGCACAGACATTCCAGCGATATATCGACACGGCTTTACGTGGTCTTAATTGCTGCCATGCTTATCTTGATGATATTCTCATCGCCTCCAAAGACCACGCCGAACATAAGCGCCACTTACGTCAGGTCCTAGAGCGCCTCCGTGAATTCGGTCTTGTCATCAACCCAGATAAGTGTCAATACGCCAAGGAGCAAATCACCTATCTGGGTTATGTCGTTGACAACCAGGGCATTCGCCCACTACCAGACCGTGTGGAGGCCCTCATGAAGTATCCCCGGCCTACTAACGTGAGTGAGCTTCGTCGATTTTTGGGCATGCTGAACTTCTACCGTCCTACCCTGAAGAATGCTGCCCAGATTCAAGCTCCGCTCAATGAATTTTTAAAAGGAGCTAAGCGCAATGATAAGCGCCCCATTAATTGGACAGAAGTCTCTGATCGAGCATTCCAACTGTCCAAAGAACAATTGGCAAATGCCACCTTACTCCGATACCCTCTCGAGGGAGCGGCACTTTCTATCCAATGCGACGCGTCGGATACCGCAATCGGAGCCGTCCTTGAACAGGACATTGAAGGCCGCCCGGAACCACTTGGTTTCTTTTCAAGGAAGCTGAGTCCCACTGAGCGACGTTACAGCGCCTACGACCGTGAATTGCTCGCGATCTACAGCGCTGTTAAGTACTTCCGTCATATGATAGAAGGACGTTCGCTCTCAATTTTAACAGACCACAAGCCATTGGTCTATGCGTTCCGGAAGAAGTCGGGAAATGCCTCCCCCCGACAAGAGCGTCAATTAGACCTCATTGGGCAATATTCTACGGAGATAAGGCATATCTCCGGTAAACAGAATGTCACGGCGGACGCCCTTTCTCGAATCGATACGATTCACTTGCGTTCCGCCTTGAATAACGCTGATCTTGCCCTAGCTCAAGAGGAGGACGAACAGCTCAAGTCCCTCCTAACTGCCGATACGGCACTAGAGCTCAAGAAAATTACCCTTCGCGACCCTTTGGGCGAAATCTGGTGTGATGTCTCCACTGGAACCGCTAGACCTTACATTCCCGAGAAACTTCGTAAGGGCGTGTTCCAGGTTTACCACAACCCTGCCCACCCCAGCGGCCGAGCAACAGCCGCTGCTGTCCGTCGCAAATTTATTTGGCCCCGGATGAACAAAGACCTCACCGGTTGGGCCCGTGCTTGTCTCCAGTGCCAGCGCTGCAAGGTAGCGCGACATAATGTACTGGAGCCAGCGCAATTCAAGCTTCCCACGGCACGCTTCGCCCATGTCCACATAGACATAGTGGGACCGCTTACTCCATCAAGAGGATTTTCTTATATCCTCACTATGATGGTTCGCTGCACGCGATGGCCAGAGGCGACACCTCTCCGGGCAGTTACTGCCGAATCAGTCGCCAAGGCCTTTTATTCAACTTGGGTCACACGCTTCGGTGTACCAACCACCATAACTTCGGACCGAGGTCCACAATTTGAGGCGACAATTTTTAGGCAGCTAACAGATCTTCTCGCCTGCCAAAGAAGTCGTACCACCGCCTACCATCCGCAATCAAATGGGATGATAGAGCGCTGGCATAGATACCTTAAAGCCTCACTCATGTGTCATAATGACACACAATGGTTTGACGCCCTTCCAACCGTCCTCCTCGGCCTGAGGACAAGTATTAAGGAGGACCTGGGAGCTTCGGCAGCAGAGCTTACCTACGGTACCAACCTCCTTCTTCCAGGAGAACTTTTCCTGAATGGCGAAACACCGCGTGACCAACTTCGCGAATTGGGACATCTCCGTGACCTGCTACGTAAGGTTAGGGCAACCCCTGTAACCAGGCACGGCTCCAGAAAACTTTTCGTCCACCCTGAACTGCACAGCTGCACGCACGTCTTTGTCAGGGTGGATAAGGTCAAAAAACCCCTCGACCCACCTTATGATGGCCCATTCAAAGTCTTCCGCCGCATCAGTGACCGCGTCTTCGAGATCGACATTAGAGGCAAGCGATCCACGTTGAGCGTCGAAAGACTTAAGCCCTGTTTTCTGGAAGCTTCCGCTCCAGAATCAACTCCATCTTCGGATACCACTCCTACACCACCGGCACAACCTCCCCGTACTCGCGCTCAAACGCGCGCCCCTAACCAACTAACCACCCCCTAACCTGCCTTACCTGTTTCGTGACTACGTCACTGGGGAGGGAGTGATGTGGGGCTTTTCAGGGCCCGAAGAGCCATGCATCGCTCGACCCCCACTATTCCAGGCGAACGACTTACCTCTCGGTCGAACTTCAGCAAGGTTGCGTAACCTTGCTACGGCATTTACCCCCAGCCAAATCGCCGGAATTAATACGGTTACCCAATCGGATAACTGTTTTGAATTTCTGTTAGGCAGCTTACCCATTCTGTGGGGGTTTTCCTTCCAAACCCCTTTTTCTCCAGCATCACCACTGAAAACATTAAACCCACGGCAAAGCTTATCACCTTGCCGTGGCATCGAAGATTCACCCCCGAGAAGTACATCATTCCCTAAGAAACATTAAGCCCACGGCAAAGCTTATCACCTTACCGTGGCATCGAAAATTCACCTCCGAGGCGTACATCATTTCCTAAAAAAAAGCATAAGTCCATGGCAAAATCATCACATTGCCATGGCATCTGAAATCCTATCTTTAGGCATACATTCTGCCAGGGCATCTCGTTTCCATAGCCTTAAGCTATGGAAACAACAATCAACAAGAGTTCCTTGTGACTCATTGTATTTGTTTACCCTCGGCATAACATGCATGCGGCTATTTGCCCCTATTGATTTGCTACCGCCGACAAGGTTTCTGCTGACGCAAACCAAACATGTCCCTGACTACCAGCAATCGCTGGCTTCCAATTATCGGTCCGCACGTCCAGAGACCGTAATCTAGCAACGATCAAGATGCAGCCAGAAAATGTTTACTTTCAACATCTGGCAATGGCTGCACCCTATGTTCGTTGCAATGTTAATCATCGGCAACCGAAATGATGATTTATGGCCTTCCATTAGGATGACCAAATCATCGGTTTGGGTCTTTCACACCCCAGATGCTAGTATTTACGTTCTTAGAAAATGCACTAGCGATGTGCCGCCATCCACACGGTCGCCGAACGATCGTATGCATGGCATACCCACACATGCATAATGTATGACTACCCCGTCCGGTCCAATCACGATTAACTACTTCAAGTTAATCGTGTAACTCCGCCTCCTTTCCAGTTTCTTTCGGGGTTCCTTTCCTTTTGATGACTTCCAATGGGATTAGTCAGATTGCATCAGGAGTCGAGTGTTGTCCCTTGAAGAAGTTAGTGTGGTGTAGTACCTTGTGGTTTTTTTAAAGACGCTGGGGCAATTGGATAACAAAACAAGTAGTTATTCAGATTTAATCCGATGAAGTCGTTCGATAATTTACACGTTTTTGTCGTTTAATCGCGTATGTAGACCAACGCAAATTCCTTCAGAATCGCGTTTTTCAGTGTTTGTGTATCGTGACCCTTTTTCCCACGTACATATTAACTATATTGTGACAAATCAAGTTTTATGGATATTCAAACATAATGCGGCTTTTATTGAACTCTCCTAGTGTACAAACGCGATACATGTATGTATAATAACGTAACCGATTCGATTAAAGGAAAACAATAAAAAGAAAAATTACAAAACAACCATTCCTGCGTTTTCTTTCGTTGTTGGATTAACTTTCCTGTGTCGCCAGTCGAATCCTCTTAGTGAAACAGCGGTGGTGTTTTCGTTGTATCTGCGTCCGTGCCGACGCACAAATAAAAACATCCACAGTACTTCAGGCGGACCGAAATCATCACACATGTCAGCTTCCACATCTATAAAGTCATTAATTTAATTTATTCGGCTTAATTCAAGCTTAGTTACAATAAATAGAGTACCTTATAAACTAACTTAAAAATGAAAAGACACCCCCTAGTTGTTCCTCATTACAATGACTATGGTGGTATATGAACCACCTACACCGCACAGATAACAGTACCTTGCTTATTATCTCTTCCACAATTTGCGTTGATCTCAGATACGGTTTTCCTGGTGTTATGATGATAGTTAATGAATTCCCCATGTTGATTGAGAGTTTTCCGTGGGAAATTTTTCCGCCAAACCCCGATCTTCCGAGGCGTGCCTCCGGCCCCTTCATCACTTTCTTCGAAATTTCCGTGGTCGGCAGGAGCATTACATAGTTTTTCTCGCCCTTCCCTGAAATACCATTCATTGACTCCCCAAGTTCTGCATTTAAATAAAACCGGACCACGTGGCGACTCTGAACGACGCCATTTTCGAAGTTCCCTAGGAAGACAGTTGGGGGGCGTGCCTATTGACCAACGCAGGTTGCTTTTTAGCCAATTTGGCATGCAATGTGTCGATTTCGTCACAATATTTGGTAGCGTTTATCGTTTCTTCTGATTGAAGAAATGAAAAGTGGATTGGCGTTTTCACACCAGAAGGGTCTGCCGTCGGCGAGCGTTACACAAATCAATTGTGTACACAGCTGCTGACCCAGGCAATGCCGGCGACTCAAACGGTTCATATCGCACAGTCCGATCATGGAATTAGCGTTTCTGTTGACATAAGATCGCAGAGACCTTTTCCTTCAGCTAATGATCATTACGATGGGATACAATAACAACGCCCGCATCCACCTATGTCCGTCCGTTGCTGGTCTTCTGTAGCGGATACATATACATGGAAAATTCACCCCATGTCATCTAACCCAACCACGATTGACTGCCTCGGGTTGATCGCGGTGCGCACACACGCGGAGTCGAGATTGAACTACCAATTCGAGAAGGGTCGACACTCATCCATCAAGCGGGCTATAAGCCAATCGTTGAAGCGCGACTCAGGAATCGAGAGCAATTGTATCACAAGTGAAAGTACGTTACCATATACGTTTAATTCAACTTAGAACAAGGACAGTTAAGAGTGCTAATTTGCGTTTAGTTCGTTCAGACGAACAAGTGGAGCCTAGATGGTTGTTAATAAGAAACATTATTCAATCCTGTAACATTACCACATACGTTAAGTTCAGTTTAGAATAAATACGGTTAAGAGTGCTAATTTGTGTTTAGTTCGCTCAGACGAACAAGTGAGCCTCGATGATTATAAACAAAAAAGAATTTTATTCAATCAGAAAATCAAAGTGTTTCATTTCTCTTTCCGCTTGACACGTCGTCGCCGTTGTAGTTAAGTCCAGAGGACCGCAGTTGTGAAGTAGTGGAAGTTTAGTGAATCCCGCGCCCGTGCCGGCACACAGGCTAAACCACCCCCACACGTAAACTTGACGTGTGAGAATTTTAGGGTTCGTTACAAATACAGTTATTTTTTTCTAGGAATTGTTTACTACGCTGTAGGCAATTCAAATTCGAACCCTCTTCCTTTATGAATTTAAAATGGAACATAATGCGTCATTGGTAATGAAAAACATTAATGACCCATTTAAGGATGTAGTGGTAAACGAACGCAGTATATGACGTTGGCTTGGAAAGTTCTGTTCGGGAGATTTCAGCCTCGAAAATGAATCACGTGGGAAGCCGGAAACGTTAGTTGACGACGATGTTTTAATAGCAACGGTGGATTCGGACCCAACGAAATCGGTGCGAGAGATTGCACAAAGCATGAGAGTATCCCCAATGATAATAAGTGGACACCTTTCTCTCATAGGAAAGTGGGTACCCCATGAACTGAACGAGTGCCAAAAACTACGGCGCCTAGAAATCTGCGCATCGCTTGGATTAAGAAACCAAACTCAACCCTTTTTTCCACCGGATAGTCACTTGTGATGAAAAGTGGATTTTGTATGATAACCGTAAAAGATCTGGGCAGTGGTTGGATGTAGATTAAAAATCAAAACACCCCACCGATCCCTATCTTCACCCAAAAAAGGTTATGGTGACAATTTGGTTGTTTAAAATAACACACAACGGTCAGATACAATCTGATGCGTGTTGAGCATCCGCTTAGGTGTCTACATTAAGTAAACGAAAACGGCTTCGCTAGCCATTGTGTGAATCGTGGCTATTCATTGGGTAAGTAAATATTGATGGTCATGACCGATGCTGGTGATCGTTCCAAGAAACGGCAACGGATCATAGAATCGGTCATGCTGATAATCTAGTAAATATGCGCGCCTGCAAGGCCAATGTAAATTTGAACATCTCCTCCTTGGAAAAGATAGGTCATAGCTCATACCGATGAAAATCGATTGATGCTCGATCGATGTCATGGCAAGATGATAATCTTGCCATGAATTATGCTCTCATGAATGACCGCTCGAAGAGGGCTTGGAACAGCCCCAAAAAAGGTAAGCTGCCTAAGATGTATTTATGTCGGTTATCCGTAGAGATAACCGAATTGATTCCAGCGAATTGGTTGGCGGTTAATGCCTTAGCAAGATTGTATAATCTTGCCGAAATTTCAACTTTAAGGTAAGTTGTATTGCTGGTAATGGTGGGGATCGAGCGATGCGTGGCTCTTCGGGCCCTGAAAAGCCCCACAGGTTCTCGGTTAGACAAAGGAACATGGGCCTTGATCGTTGCGATGGTTGTTTCGTGGAAGTGCAACGCATCGTGGTGGTGACTTACCAGTAAGGAGAATTGGTATTGTTTCAATTGGTTTAGGTAGGATGGGAGCCGGAATGGTTTTCGGGGAAACTAAATGCTGCTTGGTTACAAGCGAGGAAATGGTTTAGCTAGAATGGGAACTGAAATGGTTTTTTGGGAAGAGTAAATGCCGCTTGGTTGCAAGCGGGAAAAATAGTTTAAATAGGAAGTGAGTCGGAATGGTTTTCGGGGAAAACTAGATGCGGTTTGGTGTAGATGAGGCGGATGATTTAAAATATAATCCTTTGCAGGATTTTGGGTATATTCTGTTGTAAGTTTTAAAAAATGCATTCTATTACAGATTGGGAATTATATGCGATTGCAGATTGGGAGATGAATTCTTGCAAGTTTGGGAATGTATGCTACTGCAGATTTGGGAATGGATGCTGTTATAGATTGGGAAGTGTATTCTTTGCAAGTTCAGGAATGTATGCTAGGTCAAGATGACGGGCTGTAGCGGTCAAAATTAGGTAGGAACTGTGGGTTGATTCTCCATGAATATAGAGTACCCCTACATACGTACCAGTTTACTTTATATAAAAAAAAAGTAATATTCTGGCACAGATGTTCACTCGAGAACTTTTTATTTCCGACTGAGCGAAAATTGAACATTTCACCTGGTACAACCCAATACATAGCGCCTTCGTTCCACGCTAGAAGTATAATTCTTTTCTATGTATAGAAAAATACTAATTAAATATCACATCTTTCTTTTTAACTATGTTTAAATTCATTCGTATCTATATATGCCCTTGACGCCTCCACCCTGTTCTTCATATAAATTGGGGCAATGCGCGAGTTACGTTGGGGACACATGGTGTACGGAAAAAAGCCAATCGCCGGGTGATCAACTTTGGCGAGGCAATAATAAAAATAAGTATATAAAATTTACTATGGACTTTATTCCTCAGCCTTTCAAATTACAATGAGCCTCTATTTATATGCCTACTGCAAACGTGAATATGAGCTGATTAGACTACTTGTCACCACATCTGCAGTTCACACAGATATTTGTTTGATGTCAAATGCAAAGCTTGCGTAAAATGGTCAACTGTGGGACAAGCATTCCTTCGTGCTGAAATGTGAAGCTTCCGAAGTTGATAACCTGCGTGGTGGCCGCGGGTTGGTGTTGGCTAATGATGATTTGCAGGATTGTGCGTGTGAACAAAGGAGGAGGGCAAGATGGAAGAGTTGTTGGGTTGAGAATCTAACTCGCGCGTCTTTGCAACACACTGCTGATACAGCTAGGCTGACCCAAACCATTTATTAGGCTCGACCCAACGCGCGAACGTCTGATGAAATATCACTTATCTAAGACACATACTTCGTGAAATGGTTAGAAGAAGCCGTTGGTCATCTTCCGGAGCTTAGCTGATGGACCGAAACTATTGTATGATGTGGGGAAGGTTGAATTTTATGGTCGGTCCTAACTATGGAATACCAACATGTCTCATTTTAAGCTCCACAATATGATCGACATTTGATTACTTTTCGAACCCCGGCGAGTGGCTCGGACTAAAATTGAAACAATGTCGTGATGGTCCCCAATTTGCGCCCCGGGGGAAGGACAAATATTATGTAACCATATAAGTAATGATCGGCAACTCGCTTCCACAAAATTGGATCTGCGCACAAAACTCTGTCAGGGTTCAATTGGTGCTACCATTTGTAAAAAGCAGAGAATTTGGTTCACTGATATGAACGTAAACCCCGTTCAGTATTTACGAACAGTCAAGCCCGATATGCTGGCGAAGGTAAAGGCTAGAATATCCTACGCTAGTTATAGGCCGTTGGGCACAAATTGCCCTCTTAACAAGCCAAGGTTTTTTCCAATTTGTTTTACGCCAACTTATGCCTGGATGCTTGTCTTCTAATTTACAATATGATATAAAATTTACTGCCGGATACACAGTTTTGACATAACTCAGCTAACGTTCGAAGGATACGGATCGTTCTATCGTTCTATGCCGCGTCTTTCTAGTGTGTGCACCTGTGTGTGAAAGCGTGGCCGTCACTGAGAACGGCTGTATAGTCATTGAACCCGTAGCCAAAGTGTTGTGCAAGGTGCGCGTAAAAGATATATTAAATATTAATTAAACCCAAAAATAGGGTGTAACTTGAATAAAACGGCAATGCGCCAAGTGCTCGTCTAAAACTCTCGTTGAAAACACATCGTTCGCCGGTCGTCCACACAAATTTACAATATTGTCGCGTACACGTGTGTGCTGACGTGTCTACCGCTGTGTATATACCGAACGGCCAATAAAAAACTGTGCGTGCGTTAATGTGTATGCGTGTGAAAGCAGATGTTCTCTGCATGCTGCTTCACAAATAAAATAATTGAATTAACGGTCCAAACAAATAATGGAAAAAAGAAAAGTAATTTCAAAGAGGAGGCCCAAAGCCCAGCCAAACCTCCTTGCCAAACGGCATAAAGCTAACCCAACCAACAAAGAAAAAACTCGCAGAGAAGGAATGACCACTCCTGACAAGCCACATTATTCCGGAGAAGGGAATAAATTTAAAGAACTGGCAACTGAAGACCACTAAACCAGCAATACTGAAATAAGTGACAAAGATGTCGAACGTGCTCAATTTATTGCGGAGCTCTCCAAAAAGAAAAACGATTTGGATCGACAAATCAAAGAAGCCTTATCGGAAAGCAATATTCAACAGCAAGAGGAGAAACAACAACAGCAGCAGAAGCAACAGCAACAGCAGCAGCAACAACTGCTGGAAAAACAACAAGCAGCAGCCAATAAGAAGGAGAAAGTGCCTCCCATCATAGTCAGTTTTATGGAAGCTAAGGACCTAATTAAATTGGGTAAGTTAACATGTAGAAATTTTAAAACGAAGAATTTAAATAATAATAAAATAAGTTTTTTATGTGATAGTTTAGATGATTATCATAAAATTAAATCTGCTCTAAGGGAAGCAAGTAGTGAGTACTTCGCGTACACACCTAAATCGGAGAAAACTATCTCCATGTTACTTAAAGGAGTTGATCCTTCTTTTTCCTCGGAAGAACTCCTCTCAGAACTACAAACTGTCGAAAATGACAGTTTAAAATTCATTGATGTGAAGCCATTCTCCACTTCCCTCTCCCGAAGTCGCAACCGCAAAGTCGATGCACTTAGGAATATTAAAGTTATTTTCCACCAAACAATAATTTGGGAAAAAATACGGAAGGCTGACCGTGTGTTGCAGTGCATGCGGTGCCAACGATTCGGCCACGTTGCATCCAACTGTTGTATGGAATTTAGATGTGTAAAGTGCCAAAACAATCATACCGTAGGAGAATGCCCCTTAGGTAAAGAACAGGTTCAGGATAGAAGCAAACTATCTTGCGTCCTGTGCAAAAATACAGGTCACCCGGCCAACTTTAGAGGTTGTCCGAAATTCCAACAACCAAAAGCCAAGTTGGAATTTAAAAAAAAAACAACTTGAAGAACAGAAACGAATGAAGGTTCGTTCTTATAATAACTTCGTTGCACCTAGTGTATCATTCGCTCAAATTGCCGGTAGTCCATTAAACTCATACTTCGCGGCACAGGGAAGTAATATCACAAAACCTTCCGCACCTAGCATATCATTTTCTCAAATGGCTAGTAATCCAATTAATACAACGGCGGCGGAACTTTCACGCAACGTCATAAAAACGCCCGCTCCAGAGGCAAATTCAGATATAAGAGCAATCCTGTTAGCCATACAAGGACAGATTGCTGGATTTGAAAAAAAACTGACTGAGCAAGCGGCCCGAATAGATATTATTTATTCGTCCTTGTTCTCAGACAACCCAACATACCACAATGAACTATCCAACTAATTTAACACTAAAAATTATTGCTGTGAATGTGAATTCACTAATCCACGTGGAAAGAAGGGATAATCTAGGTAACCTGCTTGAAGCCGAATGCCCCGATGTGCTTCTAGCTAGCGAAACCAAGCTAAACCAGAGGCACAAATTGGGCTACAAAAACTATAAAGTCATTAGACGAGATCGTCCACACGCCACACAAGGGGGTGGAGTTGCTATCTTAATTAAGAAAGGCCTTCACCACAAGGTCGTTTACAGCACAGCTGTACACAAATTTCAGCTGCTGGGAGCTTGCATTATAGATATACCTTTGAAAAGTCATAGGCATCTATACGTGATATCCGTGTATGCACCTGAAGCTCATCAGTGTTCGCAATTTATCAGCGAACTGGATACCCTTTTTCGTAATATCAAGTTAGACTCGGAAAACAATTATTTTGTTCTGGCGGGAGATTTCAACTCCAAACACAGTGCTTGGGGTGATATAACGCCGAACACAAGAGGTAATGCACTATTCAACTGGTGGGAAGCCAATGCAACAGAATATAAACTAGAATTGTACGCTACAAGTACACCATCTTATCCAAGGGGAAACTCCTTTCTGGACTTACTTATGATGGACGAGAGACTACAATTATTAGGCACGGTCCTAAATACTCGAAATTGCCTTCGCACAATCGGGCTGATAGTGATCCCCATAGCCAAGAAATAAAGACAATTAAGTCATTGATTAAAAACGTTCTAAAGTTGATCCGTGACAACTACAGATCAGTAATTAATGAAGAATGGAAACGTAAAATTCTCTCCATAAAAACCAGTGGTGGGAATATGTTTCCGCAAATAAATAAAGTATTTAGAAAAAAAGATCATAATGACATTCCCTGCCTTCGAGTCCCGAGGACTCCCGAGAATTGTCAAATATTGCTGAACGCAGGACTTACCCTGGAACACATCAACTCCAACGAAGAACTAATAGTAGTCGAGGTGTAATGGTTTTGTAGTTCACTCACTTACCGGTTCTGATGTCGAAACTTCGTACCCCTTTAAGGTGGCTTATGGTACGTTCTCCTTGGACTGCCTTGGTTACTTTCTGACGGGGGGAACCACGAAAACACATCAATTTATCTTTAAGGTGTTTATTTCCTTTTATACATCATACTGGGTTCCTATAGAAAAATTAATTCTTATTACACACTCTTCTTATTGTTTATTATACATTCGCAAAACTATTATATATTTTATTAAAACTTTTACAGTCTCTTAACAACCGCTCATCACACACTATCCACTGTATGCAACTTATATTTTATTAAAACCTTTTCATTTTCTTAACAACTGCTCATCACACACTGGAGCGCACCTGAAGTTGGTTAAACACGTAGCAATACTCTTAGTTAAGACACTGAACAGATAGCAACTAGAAACTCAGTCGATATATTAAAATAACCCGACACACGATTTTTCAACCTCAGCACGTTACTTGCTTGTTGCCAACTCTCAACCAACAACTCTTGAACGCACCGTCCCGGTCGTAATTCCAAACACAACTCTGAACCAAGAACTCTCCTCTCCGTTCTCGACTAGCCTCCGAACCCAATTTCATTCTCGTCTCATTCTTTTTGTTAGCATCGAAATCTGGTTTTCTTCGGCAGATAAAAGGATATCTCATTTTCCTGGTCTGATTCTTTTTTCGGTAAAGAAAAATCTATAGTGCTTTTATTGCGCATGTTGTTTTTTTTAACCGAATGGGCAAAGATTTGTTACGTGGGAAACCGATTGAAAGAAAGATCAATAGAGCCCAGGCGAACGTGCATTTGGTTTTATTGCCTGTTGTTTGTTTTAACTTAATGGGCAAGGATCTTTTCCGTGGGAGACTGATTGAAAGAAAAGATCAATAGCGCCCAGGCGAATGTGCATTTTTTGTTATTGCCTGTTGTTTATTTTAACTTAGTTGTGTTAAAACGGAAACTGGCGCTGGTTATTTTAATGGTTTTAGGTAACCATTTTTCTGGGGGATCATAAAATTGCTGGAGCACATTTTTATGTTTCTCAGTGGTTTGGTTTGAAAGACGGCATCTGGCCTGCACATTTGGCTCTTAGGGGTTGTTGTGGTGAACCTTGGTTCAATGATTATATAGTTTTTTATGAGAGAAAATTGAACGTTCAGTTCAACTTGCTTGGGGTTTATTTGATTAGCGCAAATTGAACGTTTAGTTCGATTTGCTTGTTATCCATTTATGTGGGACCATTTGTTTTATGGGCTAATGTTTTCGTTGTTTTAGGCGAACGTGTAGTTCGTGGTATCCGTGTATGCACCTGAAGCTCCTCAGTGTTCGCAATTTATCAGCGAAATGGATACCCTTTTTCGTAATCTCAAGTAAGACTCGGAAAACAATTATTTTGTTCTGGTGGGAGATTTCAACTCCAAACACAGTGCTTGGGGTGATATCACGCCGAACACAAGAGGTAATGCACTGTTCAACTGGTGGCAAACAAATGCAACAGAATATAAACTAGAATTGTACGCTACAAGTACACCATCTTATCCAAGAGGAAACTCCGTTTTGATCAGTAATTAATGAAGAATGGAAACGTAAAATTCTCTCCATTAAAACCAGTGGTGGGAATATGTTTCCGCAAATAAATAAAGTATTTAGAAGAATATATCATAATGACATTCCCTGCCTTCGAGTCCCGAGGACTCCCGAGAATTGTCAAATATTGCTGAACGCAGGACTCACCCCGGAACACATCAACTCCAACGAGGAACTAATAGTAGTCGAGGATCCGCAAGAGAAAGCGAACTCCATTGGCGCCTGTTTCGAGGCACTACACAAAGTGAATGAATCCATTCATTCTAACCTCGATATCGAAAACAGAGCTATCCAAAACCATATTTCGCTGCACAATGAACGGCAAAGTTGGCATTCCGAAAACAAAAGTTTCACCATCTCCAGTGAAAACAATAGAGCGGATGCGCCGCTTAGAAATAGATTTGTGAACATGAATGAACTTATGGCGAATTAAATAGCCGGGGTATAACTGGTGCAGTGCTCCGCCGAACACTGCTGCTACAAGGAAGAACACCTGAGCGGAAACAGCACAAATACAGCCCCGAGAATTGTCACACATAAAACTCAGAAGGCCTTGGTCTACTTTTCGAACTTTTATTTTTGATTTAACTTTTCTTTAACAACCGGTACACCACCGTTTGAATGTTCACAATGTACTAATTTACGGTGATATGATCCAACCGCTCTAATGTTCACAATATAATAGTTTATACTTTAACAGGATCGGTCGACAGTACAATATATAGTTTACTAGCTAGTGTTCGTGGCAAAACCAATCACTAGGCACATTTTCTAATTTTTGACCACTAGACTACACACTCGACGTTGTTTTTTTTTTTAACTTTTACAATTCGTTTCGCGGGCCGACTTTCTCGTTAGGTTCTCGATGCCTCGCAAACAACCTCCTCGGTGGGGTTTTCGCTGTTCGGCTATTCGAATTAGGCTCTTGTCGCGTTGACGATCTAATTTTGACTGCCCGTCTGCCCACACAGATATCCAGATTCCAAACTGGTATCTGTATCTACACGGAAAAATTTCCCTAATTGCTCTGCTAACAGAACTTCCGATTTCTGTTAGCAGCATGCTATCACGTCCCAGGGGTGATTTTTCATTCCTGAAAGAAAAAACTCGCTCATCATCGAACATCATTATCACCATCCGTGGTGGTGGTCGAAATTAAGTTCGACGGTTGTCGATTGTATGCCGCCTTATTTACATAACACATCTGGCGCGAAAGCCGAAAGATATCCTGCAATTTGCATGGATGCATGGTTCATGGGTTTTGTTTGACTTTTGTCAATACACTCGAAATCCATTAGATCTTTCTAATGGGTGTGAAATACAAACAGACACCGTAGGATCGGAGTAGTTTCCTTGTAGGTTTTCAACCTCATACAATTTGAATTATCTCGTTGAGATAATTACGGTTGCCGTTTCTTTATGTTTGCCGATAGACTTGGTGGTCTTTATGGCAGCTACCCGCACGTGCATCGTTGGTCGGCTAATTTGCATTGCATAGACGTTTGAAATTGCCGATTCAATGGAATGTTCCTGGGCGCAGGCAGATTGAATGTTTCTTTTTTGTTTCAGGTATGATGACTTACGAATGTTGAGCTTGGCATTAAAAGCTTTGGGGACGTTCAGTTCCTTGCTTTTTGGTGTCGGTCTCAACGTTGGCTGCGAGTTGCAGGCCCTATGGTGGGACTTTGGGGCACGCGTCTGTGTGCGCGTGCAATGCTCTCAGGTAAGTAAGTTCCTTGAAGATTTGGAACCTTACCTGGGCGGAATTGTGCGTTCGTAGGACGCTACAAACTCATGGACAACCTTAGATCCATTAAAAACAAGAAATCCTCTGGAACAGATGGTAT
Organism: Microdon myrmicae; assembly: GCA_963931805.1. Lineage (NCBI taxonomy): Eukaryota > Metazoa > Arthropoda > Insecta > Diptera > Syrphidae > Microdon > Microdon myrmicae. The sequence continues at coordinate 33,256,378 of OZ007501.1, read as the reverse complement.
TCGGGATACTGTTCTTAAACATCTGCCTCCGGAAGTAGTGAACATTTACACTGCCTTGTTCAATAACACTCTAAATAATGCATACATTCCAAGACGTTAGAAAATGGCAGGAGTCCATCCCATCCTCAAGAAGGGCAAGGACAGGAGCAATCCCGACAAACTTCGCGCGATTAGTCTGCTGCCAAACATTAGCAAAATATTCGAGAAAATCATAAATAAGGCATTGACAAACTGGTGTGATGAAAACGACATCATTCCGAACAACCAGTTTGGCTTTAGAGCGGGGCACGACACAGTTCATGCAGCTACAAAACTTGTTTCTGATATACAGTGGAACAAGGCAAAACGACAATGCACAGGCGTATGTTTGGTTGACTTTGAAAAGGGCTTCGATACCGTATGGTTAGAAGGACTTGTATATAAGCTATGAAATCTAGGTTTGCTGAATATCTGTTATACATCATTTACGATATGATAATGGATAAGCAATTTGTGGTAAAATGTGGGGACAAAATCTCCAATAAAACTTTCTATATTAAAAATGGGTTACAGCAGGGAGCCGTGAATTCTCCCATTCTCTTCAATATTTATACTAGTGATCTAGTTGGGTCTCTTAATCATGCTATTGCATATGCCGACGATATTGTAGTGTACAGAACAGAAAAAAAAATCGATGCCATTAACAGACTTCTTCAAGACAACTTCAATAAAATCAAACACTTTTGTGACGATTGGAAATTGAAAATTAACTTCCAAAAAACAGAAATCATCCTTTTCAGAACACCTCTTTCTATAGCTTCAAGAGATACAAGGAATAATTGGAAAAACTTTTCCATTGTAGGAAGCAATAATCTTCCGCTGCAAATGAAAACGGTTGTCAGGTACCTTGGTGTCTGGATGGACCAATACCTATACTTTGATAAGCACATAGCAGCTGCCCTCTCTGCAGCTAAAAGTGCATATGCAATGACAAGAAGTCTGTTTCGAAATAGTCTCCTAGATCACAAAGTTAAAATAATTTCGTACCCAGCATTTATTCGTCCAATATTAGTGTATGGTTGCCCGGTATGGTTTAACGTTTCCCCATCCTACATGGAAAAGTTTCGCATATTCGAGAGGCAGTGCTTGCGTTCCTGCCTCGGATTACATAGAACACCAGAGTCTCAATACAGGAAATTCTATCCTAATAAGACACTGTATGACAAATCAGGATTGAATAGCATAGACAATTTCATTATCAAAATTATTCGTGGTCACACTGCAAGGGCAATGTGCAGCGAAAATAATCTTATCTCGGGAGCATACTACCCCAATGACATGTACCTGGAGAATACACGCCAAAATGGGTTTATCCCACCAGAAGCGTTCCCTCTCTTGGATAGAAAATGTCTTATCCAAAACAAGCACGGAGTCCCTATTATTTACCACGCTTTTCGTGGTGCCAGGGACAAACGGATTCTTTATAACAGTGATATATCAAATGCTGCAGTTCACTTGCGCTTTAACATGGCAAGAGGCGATCGAGATAAATTTTTGAATGACCGATCCCATCCCTACTGGTGGTGGATTGACAATGAAGAAAGGACTTAAATCCCCAAATATAGTCAGATCTTTAGACGCTACGCTTTGCCTTTCCATTCCTCATTTCCCTTTTCATATATATTTATTCTTCCTTTTCGTTTCCATTTTTCCATTTAGATTCCTTTTCGTTTTAAAATTTCTTTAACATTTTTTGTTTTTTTGTTATTAATTTTTTTTGTAAACTTTTTTACCTTATATTGTTAAAAAAAAAAAAAAAAACCAATACAGAGAGAGAACTTCTTCTTCTAAAATATTCGGGTAATAGAAAATATATAAAATTATAAAAATATAAAAATATTATTGTACGCCGAAAGGCATTACACAAAATTGTATCGTGTAATTTAGAGTGCTCGTGTAGAGCCAGTAAATTATTTTAAGAATAAGAAAAGATTGTAAAATAGGATTTAGCATTTTAGTCCTAAGTCAACATTTGTTAAATTATTGTACAATAAATGCGTTATTCAATCAATCAAAAAAAAAAAAAAAAAAAAACTGTTTTGACCGACACCTATTTAACATATCATCGTGATTAATAAATCATCAGAATTCATCAAATTTCATCACGAAGCACGACCGGTAGATAAAACTCCTGTACAGAAATATCCTTTAGAGCTATGTAAATTATAAAAAAATGTTAACGAAAATTAAAAAATATAAAAAAACACCAAAGAATATATAGAATCGATTTGTGACAAATTTTATTAAATAAAACTTTGTTTAGTACTTTACATATCCCAAACCGATTTCAATGCCAATTCAGGTGTATCGTACCCTAACTCCTCTGGAGTATTGATACCCAGTTCCACCAGAGTAGGCTTGACTTCATTTATCAAATATGGATAAATTTCTTTGTAAGGGCCACATTTATCCTTACAAGCTTCGAGAAACCTTACGGCCAAAGCGAATTCATCTACTCGCCGACATGCTTTCAGGGCTGCAACAATTATTTTTGGTTCCGGTATCATGTCCATGCCAATAATGTCGTTCATCCCCTTACGTACTTCCCATCCATCTATATCACACTTATTAAAGAAAGCTTCATAACGTTTATCAAACTCTTCGTCTGATTCAGGTGGACAGCGCCCGGCCATGTATATTGATCCAATTGATATCTGGCGTGAGGCTATATGCGTCATATTACCTAAGACAGCTGTGAGTGTTCGTCGTAACATTCCACAACAACGTTATCCTAAATGATTCAAAAAATATATATATTGATCTATATGTACTAAAACAGCACATACCTCTTTTCTTTTCAATTAGATTTAAATAGATGTAAAGTCGCAAACAACGGTTGCAATAATGATTATTCAAATTATAAACAATTATATGAAACAGCACTCTCGGGTCCACGACTGCCTCGAAACTAGTATTTTTTCCCGCATATTTACTGTATTTATAGTCAAGGCACGGCCTACTTCCTTAAAAGAATACATGAAATAAGCCAACTATGATTTGTATCATCAAAGTATCCTTAAGACCCGAGGACAAAAGTGGAAGTTGTGCACTAGAAAGGGTTGTAAATGGTAGAGTTTTGTTTAGATGTCAAAGGCGTCGTCATGATAATCATTGTGCTTATTATTCTTTTTTATACCGTTTTCTTTTAGAGCACTCACTCATAGTTTAGCCTTTCTTAAAAGAAATATATAAGAAAAGGTTACAGATGGAATAAACAATGTAACAATTTTAAATTCAGTACTTAATAATTACTTACTAGTACTTCATAAGTTTTCATAATCAGTCATTAACTAAATACTCCTAAATCATTCATCGCATAGTTGTAGTGCCCCAAGAAGCCGTACCATTTTCCTCCCACATACATTTCTACCCACCTACTTTATCATTAATCCATATCCCCAAACTAACATTCAATCCAATGTTAGACAAATTGAATTGTTCAATTACCATACTAATATTTCCAAATCCTTCCTAAAAACTAAAAAGCATAATGCATATCTTCATATGCAAACAAACACACATTAAAAGATATCCATTTCGTTCCCATACACTCAATTCTAAAATCCTTATCTCCATCTGGATTGCAGCCAGATGTGTATTTTCTAAAAATAGATATTCCATTTCCTTTTCTCCAATTTTTCACATACAAATCTCAATGAAGATTTGTGTAAAAGGGCGATGCATTTTAAATTCGAGGATCAGTCTCAATTGGCGTTCTAGATGTAAGGACGCCAGAAAGTAAATTAATAAAATAAATTTAAAATAAAATAAAAAGTATTTTATTGGGCCAGGCCGATTCTTCCTACTCGACGACCGGTAGCTGCTCTTCCCTCGAGGTTCGAGGAAGCACGGCGGCACCGCAACGGGTCCCCTCAGGAGCTTTCTTAAAGAGATCCCTCGTCCTTTTCAGGACCAGACAAGCTCCCTGAGAGAAGGACCACTACAAAAATGGTGGCAGCGGTTTGAGATCCCAACATCCCCTACCAATAAAATATAAAATGAATTGAGCAGTGGGTCGGACTGATTCATACATCCCCTACAAAGGAGACTGACGGCAGCGGATGGACTTGTTGATGTTTGCAGCTATCGGGAACACATCTACAAAAAACATAATTTTTAAAATAACAAAAGCGTCCCCGGGGCTAAACACCGGGAGTAGTAAAAAAAAAAAAAAAATATTCAAACATTTTAAATAATAAAAGCGTCCCCGGGGCTAAACACCGACAACAGTGAAACAAAAAAGTGAAAAGTTGGAGACAGCCACATCCTGTGGTGACTACATCATTGACGACACCACCAGGCGAACGCCTAAACAGTGTAAAGTAGACGACGGCCACCAGTCCCGTCAACATTATATAGAGAAGCAGGATAATCAGTCCTTCAGGCCATCAACCATAAAGTGACATCTTTAGCGAATGCCAATGCCGGCCACAATCGCAATCACATACTCAAGGCTCAATTGAGCACAACCCACACCACACCAAAGGCCAACAAATAGTGCAGAGAAGACCAGTGGTATTAGCGGCAATAACCACCACAATGTACTCAAAACCACCAACAGCAGTCGCAGCCGCATCAACAACAGCGATATATACGATGCCACACAGACGCATCACCAACAACACACTCAACAGAATGCCCAGCAACAACCACAGGTACTTATGTCCATTTTTATATATATTAGTTAATTTAAGAGGACTAAATCTAAAATTTGCATATACAAAGGGGACAAATCAAACCCCAAATTTAATGAAGCCTAAATTTTTATTAAATATATTTCCTTTATAATAACGAAAACCTCAAACAAAATTTAAATATACAAAGGGGTAATAAGAAATTAGAAAACCTCACACATATAAAATCAATTTGTACGTACATTTTTACATATACATATGCATATACACATTCGTGAAATAAGTTGCTTAATAATTTAAATTACATTACATTTTCCACATCTCCCATTCTCTCGGACAGGAAATTCTCGATTTTATCCCGCTCACCTTTAGCTGCCTGTTGGTCTTTTTTCATTTCATCTGTTTAGATCGAAATTCCTTAGGATCTCTTTCCCCTATCCAGGATCTTTTCCACTTGCAGGCTCGTTTCACTTTGGGCTCGATAAAAGTCTCCTCTCTTTTTACCCTTGGCTTCCTTCAAAGAATCTCTTTTGCTAATCTATCCTTTACAGGATCCTTCCATATTAGGATTGTTTTTCGCAGTGTCGGTAAAAATCTTCTCTTACCTTTAGTATTATCGAAATTTTCTGTAGATATATCGATGTGTTTGGGTTTGAAGTCATTTTTTCTTTTTTCTCTTTAGGATCGCTTCAGTTGAGTTCGAAAAATTCTCTTCTTACTCTTCGCCCTTTGGTGTACTTGTATTTGGGGAGATGAATTTACTCAAGGAATTTTTCCCCCAAAATAATACGCGAATCGAATATTTGAAGCGCGCGAAAATTAATACCCAATTATAAAAACGCGAAACTAATAACAATGAATATCACAATCGGGTTAAAAGATATCTTAGATTTCGTGCCGGTGTTTAACGGAAACCCGGACGAATTAGATGATTTTATTTCTTGCGGGGATATTATTTTTTCACAGGCACAGGACGACAGTCAGCATGCTTTTTATCTAAGCGTGGTGAAAACCAGACTGAAAGGGCCAGCATATGACCACATCCGGTACAAGGTCATTTCAACCTGGAATGATCTTGCTTCCGAATTAAAGGGAGAATTTAAAATTCTCACCTCAAGGTCAGCGGCACAAAACAGTCTGGTGAAAGCCAAGCAAGATAGCAAGGAAGATGTGAAGGAGTTTGGAAACAGACTCGCACACCTCCTGGATCTGGTGAACAAAGCCACGTTCGAAAGCACTGTCGATCCTGCGGTGCGAACATATCTCTTCGAAGAAAATAAAAAGCTCGCCTTGCATACTTTTGAAGATGGTCTTAGGGATTCCCATTTAAAACTCTTAGTGAAAGCACGAGGTACCCCAAGTCTTAGAGCAGCAATAAATTACGCTCTCGAGCAGGCCCCACGACTAGGCGATAGAAACCTTCTTAATTTATCTTATAATTCCAAATATAGCCAACCAGCAGTTTGCCAATCGTGCAATAGGTCTGGTCATACTTCTGTGACATGTCGTCGAAATGAAAATGGTTGTAATGCTATTTCCCAAATTAAGGCGAAGTTTGAACACCTCCAATGCACATATTGCAACAAATTTAATCATTCCCAAGCAGAATGTAGGAGACTGTCCCATTTCAGAAGTCAAAACGAGTCTCCATCAAATAAAAATGATTTGAGAACTCAGCCCACTTCTACCGCAAACGTTTGGAGAAGTGGAGTAATTAACAAAACGAGTAGAGTACAGCAATCACAAATTTATATAGGAACATTAAACAGCCAAAGATCTAAACAATCGTTATTAGAAGCTAATGATATAAACAGGAAGGTAGAAAATGCCTCACCTTACAAGGTGTCGTCTACGGATGAAATTGGCATTAGAGATAATAGGGACAAAAATCAGAGGCAGGACGATCTAGAGGCCCCCCAAATAGAGGAGGTATTGGCCAAAGATCGCATCCAACAGTCAACATTTGAATCCGTTTGTCTACGGGCCGGATCTGATGATTCGACAAAGACTCCTGACCATACTATCCTAACACCTCCATCTACTTTTATATTCTTAAATGCTCCGACTTCTAGCAATACCACGTCCAAGCTCATAGAGCACAAACAGAAAATTCCGGCAAAATGTAAGCTTGAGGAGCAAGAACTCTCAGCAGATTGTAAGCCCGAGAAACAAGAAATTTCAGCTAAGTGTACGCCTGCGGAACAAAGAGTCCCAGCAGAACTTAAGCCTGAAAAGCCACAAGAACTCCCAGCATCCGATAAGCCTGAGGAACAAAGATTCCCAGCTAAGAGTAAGACTGAGGAACAAGAAGTCACAGCAGAGTATAAGTCTGTAAAGAACAGCTATATCAAAGCATCCCTTTTAAATAACTTGTTTGTCCGCATCGTTTCCCTCGTTTCTCTAATTTTCCATACTTTAAAATGGGTTCTACAAAGAAAACATATAAATAAACAAATAATCAAAATTCCTTTTAGAAGTAAAACAAACGTTGGTCTTTCAAAATTGATTACGACTCCTCCATCCTTTAAAACGCTCTTTCTAGATGGTTTTATTGCCCAAATTTTGAACTATGTCACACAGCCCAACCCTAAGAAAACATGGAAAATTTTTCACAAATTTAAAGAGAAACTTAAAGTGAAACAAATGGATTATTCCTTTTCAAATATATGTATACATGTATGAATATAAAAAGAAAACACAAATTCTCAGATGTAAAAAATGAAAAAATAAAAAATAAAATAAAACTATATGTAAATTAAATAGAAAATATATAATTAATAATATTTAATTCCTCTCTTAACAAATTATTGTACAAAAAAAAAAATAGATACATATACATAATAACGCAAATAAATAAAGTAAAACAACCAACTTTGTTTTGGAAAATGTATATATCAAAAATAGAATTGTCTATAATAAACAAAGAAAATTTATAAATAATACCACAGTATTAACAATTCAGGAGATAATAAGCAAAATATAATACAAATAAATCTTTAAATTGCTTATATTATGAAGAAAATCTTCGCAAATTCATATCAAATGAAGTTTGTAAATATTATATAGCTAACGCTTATATATAAAAGCTTGACATAAAATAAACAAATAAACTGTCTTGAATTATTCAAATAGAAAGCTGTAAATGACAGTTTGAATAACTTTAAGTAAGCAAAAATTAATAATAAAAAATCTATGAAATAAACAATGTTATATACAAATATAATAATTTCAAATACCTATGTAACATTCTTCAATTAACCTAATCACATATAAGCTAAGAAAAATAAGGAACTAACATTTTTCACTTTAAATCAAAATGAATTTTAAAAATTTTGAATTAAAACTTTCTTTATAATACAAACAAAAAAAAAAAAAAAAAAACATAAATATAGTCCTCAAAATGAAACAGAAATATACTCTGTAGATAATGTAAATTCCTATATAATACACAAGTTGTAAGGCTTACCTAAAATTGATCTGTAGCACAAATTGAATTTAATATTTTATTTAAAATAATCTTATTTCATAAAAATAATTCACAATTATTATTAAATATATTGAAAAAACAAAAGAACACTGTAAATAACATTATTAATATATGTAACTTAAAAATGTACTTATATACACGATAAGAAGAATTGTGAATGTAAGCCTATAGTTTAACACATAATCTTAGATTTTCTAAAAACATAACAAAATACTGAAGAACACTCTACCGTAAGCTACAGAATTAACACAAAATATTGAATAATATGTAAAATCATGTAACGAATCATGATGACATCGCCCTTCACCTTTTATCGCGCCACACCTAGAAAATTAATCTCTTACAGATTAATTTTTTCTTGAAGGAGGGGAGGATGTAGTGCCCCAAGAAGCCGTACCATTTTCCTCCCACATACATTTCTACCCACCTACTTTATCATTAATCCATATCCCCAAACTAACATTCAATCCAATGTTAGACAAATTGAATTGTTCAATTACCATACTAATATTTCCAAATCCTTCCTAAAAACTAAAAAGCATAATGCATATCTTCATATGCAAACAAACACACATTAAAAGATATCCATTTCGTTCCCATACACTCAATTCTAAAATCCTTATCTCCATCTGGATTGCAGCCAGATGTGTATTTTCTAAAAATAGATATTCCATTTCCTTTTCTCCAATTTTTCACATACAAATCTCAATGAAGATTTGTGTAAAAGGGCGATGCATTTTAAATTCGAGGATCAGTCTCAATTGGCGTTCTAGATGTAAGGACGCCAGAAAGTAAATTAATAAAATAAATTTAAAATAAAATAAAAAGTATTTTATTGGGCCAGGCCGATTCTTCCTACTCGACGACCGGTAGCTGCTCTTCCCTCGAGGTTCGAGGAAGCACGGCGGCACCGCAACGGGTCCCCTCAGGAGCTTTCTTAAAGAGATCCCTCGTCCTTTTCAGGACCAGACAAGCTCCCTGAGAGAAGGACCACTACATAGTTTCTTATTTGTATTATTTACAAAAAATTATAATACAATATGTAATTGAGAATAATTAAAAGATCTTATTACCTTTATAGTATGTTTAAGTTGTATACCTTTTTTATTTATTGATTTCCTTTAATTTTGTTTTTTTTATTTAATTTATCATATATCGAATTTTTTTTTCAAATTAAGAAAATAACAGGAGAATTGAGAAACAGTTAGATAAAATATTAATGTGACAACAAAAACAAAACAAAATGAAATAGAAGACAAAAGATCAGAACGACATGTGTAGTTTAAAGGCATAAAATAACCAGAAACTTTAACCAATTACAATTGTATTTGGCGTTTCATAGAAAGAATTATTATTATGTCTTATTTATTATTTAGTTAATAAACCGGATTTTATTGTATATACGTTCTACAAAATAAATATTCGGAATTTGTCCTTAACATAATAAAAGTAAAAAATATTTGGTCAAGTTTTGGTAGAATCTATCTCACCACGCTTCACCACAGCTTTCTGATCTTTTTTTTAAAACTTTCATTCCTATTTCATGATTAATAATCTTGATTCGGGCTATAAACGTATTAAACTAAACTCCTGACTCTACTTAATAGAGATTGAGCTACGCTCATTCCTTTATTTTTTCTAAACAGTTTCGATTGCTTGCCTACTCTCGCAATTTGTCTGCATTAATGTCGGTAGTTACTTCCAAATTCAATCCTCGCACCCAACTGCAAAACACGCAAAAATTGTAGTTAAGAGTAAATTGTTTGGAGTAAAATATTTCTTGGCTCTAAAAAGATCTCAGTTTTCCTGAGACTGACCGGGCGATACTTGGCACGTGTTTATGCCACGATACATTCCCACAAACCGTGACGCCAAGCAATTTCACCCAGATTCGAGGGCCTGGCCATTCATCATCAGCTCGGGAACCAATGATCGACTTTTCTTTGTGAATGTTGTATATTGTGTCTGTGGCGGTTCCATCAAACCCCACGGCCCACTTACCTGAAAAACCCCCATATCCGCAACTCAACTCCCATTGTCTCCCGCCAATGCAATCGCATTGGCACCTGAAAATATTTCCTTCTCCAAGGACATTAATGCATACAAGCATACAAGAATTCCTAAAAAGAATTGCGTCTACAAGAGCATTCATACATTACCAAGCATCTCTCCATTAGCGACCCAAAAACCGAATTTCCAATTAGTGTAGATATTCACACTATAATTCGATCCAGCCGTCGCCATAGATGCCATGCATAATTGACACAGATGGTATACACAACCATCATTGTGTATCCATCTAAATTACTTTCCGAAGACTTGCAACTATTGATTCAGTTGCAAGCACTTCTGGCGGAAATATTTCTTTGTTTGAATCTTCAAACAATCACCGACGCCAAGTTTCGCCGTCAGATCGGATTCAATAGCATAAACATATGCAAAACAAAAGAATCCGATTCTCCCAGTCGGCAGAGAGACGATATACGATATCTATTGTATGAATTATCCAATCGAGAAATGTGCCGCGTTTTGAACAATTGTAAACGCCTGTTTCCATAGAAGATAAACAATAAAAACAAATATACATGTAACCAGTAAAACTACAAATTATAACACCATAGCTTTTGAACTGCAGAACGAATGTGAATGTAAAGAGCGGATCTGCTCTACATCATCCGCTTCCTTTTAATTAACAATAAAAAGACATATAGTAATAAACCAAACTCGTGTGTTTTACTTTCTTCCTCCGCGCCTGAAGAACCACCCATCATCCTAACCCAACTCCCCGTTCCCAACCTCCAAATACCAGCCCCTACCATAAGCTGCTTACCTGTATACGAGCAATACAAAGCTTCCTTCAACAATTTCGTACCTGAAAATAAGCCCACGGCAAGATCAATATCTTGCCATGGCATCATACGAAAACATACACCAATCCTCCTGTGTCTTCTTGTTCCAACAATCCGTTGGTCCAAGAGGACACGTCGGGCAACTTGCTTGCTTGCACATCTGCAAGCCAAATTTCCGATGATCGATCGCCTAAGCCGATAACGGTCATCGAGTTGCATACGACCCATGAATGCTATCCCAACAACCGTACCGTTTTGCTAACGCAAACAATCTCACCACTAGCCCTTGCCATGATGAACAAATTTTCTGTTGACTTAATGTCACAGAAAAATCGATTGCCTACAACGGCATGGCTTTAGCCTTCCTGTACACGGATTTATTTGTACAGCCGCATGACCGATTACATGATCCGTTGTCTTATCGAGGAACGGTCACCGCTTCGGCCATGTCTAATGATTCGTTGTCTAAACAACGAACAGCCACGATTCTCACGCTGGCTATACGAAACGAAATGCTTCTGTATACTCAACGTATACAGAAGAAGCTATTTTTGCCTGCATGGCAACATTCCTTTGCATTATCCAATGACCAAAATAAACATGCACCCAAATATTGTAGCCTTTGCCATCGCAGCGACGTTCTGTTGACATAACATCAACGGAAAAACGTATTCCCTATCGCTTATGATGCCGGGGCAGCCAGCGTCCGCATTCGATCATCTATTTCATCAGCTGGATATTCGGATTTCCTTTTATGCACCTTCGCGCCTCCGTCGATTCTCGCCTTCAGCGAATGGATTTTCAACTTGACCGTACGGTCATATGGGAAACTCTCCCATTAAACTCCAATTCGATCGCTCATTGGTCATCGCCAAAGAAAAGATCGTATTCGCTCCTCCCTTATCGATGGAATTCCATCACGATGGGCGCTAGTGGATGTTGAACACAACGGTCATCAAGGAGTCAGATTTTAACCTTTCAACCAGCCACAGGTTTGGGGGACGTCGCGTTGTCGGAGTCACAAGTATAGTCTATGTCAAGCATTTGATCTTCGTGTAGATACGTTTACTTCGGGAAAGTGTGTGACCCTACGAAACGTTTTGACAACTAAATATAATTAAAGTAAATTAAGCTGTAATTCACCACAGGAGTTAATTTTATAAACAATATCGAGAAAGTGTGTGACCTGTGAAACATTTTGACAACTAAATATAATTAAAGTAAATTAAGCTGTAATTCACCACAGGAGTTAATTTTATAAACGATATCGGGAAAGTGTGGAATTCTGTGAACAATTTAGTAATTTAAGAACTGCTCCGCAGCGCGAACTATGAGGATGTATGCAATAGATGTAAGTTCGATTGCAACCGCCGAGCCGATCGGTTCACCTCCCGCTCCCTGTAGAGCTGCGGAGACGCGTATATCCCGGAGTCGTTTTGTGTACGAATCTCGCGTTTGTATTTTAGTAAACGTTATCCAAGTTGTCTTGTATACAATGTGAACATAATAAATTAAGTGAATATTAACATTCCGTTGCATTTACCTTCGAAATTTAACAAATACATCGCCGCGGCAGAATCACCAATAAATGTAGTTGTTATATAAAGTAAAGCAAATCACAATAGAACAAATAGTGCGTTTAATTGTTCCTGTGCTGTGTCCACTCTGTATTTTGAAACTTGGTGACTCTTGGTGACCATTTTCGCGGCGTTGCTCAGTGTTGTTTCATCAGCGAACTATATCGTGGGTTGGTAGTAGTGTGGGTATTACGTAGCTCATACGCCTGCATGGGCGTGGGTTCAGAAACACTCCCACCGAAATTCACAACCAACGAACACCACGAGAAGAAATAATACACGGCAATGTTGTTGGTAATCTGTCCAAAATTTATTTATCACTCCCTGTAAAGCTTACACTATTTAGGTTTTAATTGTTCACTATTTTCTATTAAGGATTCAGCCTCTACATGTAGTTAACTTAGTGTTCTACTGGATATTTTTGAACTTGATTTAATTTAATGAGAGATCACACACACTTCCCGGAAATATAACTATCGTCATAGAATGCGCGGCTAACTCTGTGACTATCGGGCTACGACTCGACCAGTGTATACACGTATAATGTTAAAATCTGTCTTATTTAATTTACCACTAGCGCTCCTACAACGTTTCGATGAGAGATAACATCTGACTCACTATTGGATGTCTCTTTACAGACATCCAACAAAAACGAACCTAAGGGATTCGCCGCTGAAGGGCAGCCAGTGGTGAAGGTCATAAAAAAAGGAAAAAAGGAAAAACACGTGTTGCAGGTCAAATCTGCTGCTACATGTATGGGCAAGATAAACTGTCGCCATCCGCAAGGAATAGATTCTCTGATTGACGTGAGTCAATAAAACCCTTGCCGAAGGCAGGAACCTATTTTGGGATAATGAATCCAGCATTGGGTATGGCCGTTGCTAGATCGTTTAAAATAAACATATTTCGGTCATGTATGATTCGATGCATGTTGTTTTAGGGATATGTTAATCCCGTTGCGGGTACTGTCAGGCGACAGTATCCGCTTGGGTGTTTACTTTGTGTAAACGAAAACAGCTTCGATAGCCAGCGTGAGAATCGTGGCTACTCGTTGCTTATGTAAATATTGGTGGTCATGACCGATGCTGGTGATCGTTCCAAGAAACGGCAACGGATCATAAAATCGGTCATGCTGATACTCGTATCCAAGCAAATATGCGCGCCTGAAAGGCCAATGTTTAATTTGATCTTCTCTACTTTAGGAAAGATAGATCATAGAACATGCCGTTGAAAGTCTGGCTTGCAAATGTGCAAGCAACCCGAAATGACTGCTAGGACAATGGATGGGTACAAAGATAACACACGGAAAGATTAGCGTGTGTTGGTGGATATGTGACATCCATTGTTCGGTCGCGGAAGCTCGGTTGATGCTGAATTGATGTCATGGAAAGATGATAATCTTGCCATGAATTATGCTTTCAGGAATGACCGTGGAGAAGAGGCTTGGAACAGCCCCTAAAAAAGGTAAGCTGCCTAATATGTATTTATGTCGGTTATCCGTAGGGATAACCGAATTGATTCCAGCTAATTGGGTGACGGTTAGTGCCCTAGCAAGATTGTACGATCTTGCCGAAATTTCAACTTTAAGGTAAGTTGTATTGCTGGTAATGGTGGGGATCAAGCGATGCGTGGCTCTTCGGGCCCTGAAAAGCCCCACAGTAGAACCAGCGCCCATGACGGCGCCTCGACTTCCACCCCCACAGTTTTTCTTTTTTGAAGACAATCGATTAAAGATTCATTGCTTAGCCGAATCAGGATACATATACAGAAAGAAAAAACGGATGTCTGCAGTTCACCTACCTATGGAGGGACCTACCAGAAGACATTGCACTAATTGCAGTGTAAATAAACGAGAAAGGCGCACCAAAACTAAGTATGAAGGGTGTCAGATTTCAATATGCAAAGATTGCTTCGCCAGTTATCATCAGAAAACAATTCATATATTTCATTTTGTATTTGTAATCAATCTTACATATATTCATATCAATTTTTGTTGCTATTATATAAGCAAAATGAACTAATAAAATACCTAAGTATTGTATAGCACCAAAACTAAATATGAAGAGTGTCAGATTTCAATATGCAAAGATTGCTTCGCCAGTTATCATAAGTAAAAAGATTCATATATTTTATTTTGTATTTTTAATCAATCTTACATATATTCATATCAATTTTTGTTGTTATTATATAAACAAAGTGAACTAATAAAATACAATACTTAGAAAATCTTTTTTTTTGTATCGGTGTTTATAATTGCCTATTGACACAAATATATCTCACTCGAAAACCTGACTGGAATACACAGGTCCCACCCTACCCAGCGTCCCCCATGGATCTTTTTGGAACATACTCAAAGTAAGTCAATTGATCGGATCAACAAAAAAATGTTAATGCTATTTTTAATGTTTAATAACGACATTCCGGGTTGAAAGGGTTAACTGAAAAATAATAGGCTTCAGCATTTTTCACAGATTCTCCGATTCCACCACCAAGTATAGAACATGTACATAATTCTATAAATATGAAAGTATGACGCTCTAACAAAAGATGATAAAAGAGATACATTTGCCAATTACATCATAAGCAGAAATTATTCCAGTGCAATGCTGTTGATACCAACGTATCGTTCTAAGTAATTCAATGAGGGCTGGAGATTTCTAGATTCTCGAAATTCGGTTCATTACCTTCATATAGACCTAAACGCTTTGTAACCAGCAGCAAGCCAACAGCTGAAGACAAGCGCCATCAGATCGATTGTGTCAATAAGAAGTCCCAACATTCTCTTTAGCTTTGACGGATACGATATTATTATTTCCTGTAAAAACGTGAGAATGGTCGTAGACCTTTTTTTCAGTCTAGGGTTGTTTCCGTTTTGTTCTAATGTAACGGACGATTAACACAATTTAAGATAATGTTTCACTGTCGCACATTTTCATTAAAATATTAAATATATTATTAATAGATTGTAAACAAGAACATATAAATTATTAAAGTTACATTAAGGAAAGAAAACCATTTTAAGGTTGCAATTAAATAAACAGTTCGCCGGATTTACAGATTTACACGTTCGCATAAATGTTGACTACCCTTTTTTTAAGAGGCGATCCACAAGAGGGATTCTTTTTACCAGCGTATGATATATGTCAATATTACGATTTATGTTGCACCATAGAATACAGCTTATAAATTTAATGTCCGATTCCTAATCATAAATGTTAGTATCATTGAAAATTGGGGAACTATTCCCATGGTATTGGATATCACATATGATCTTAATACGACGAATTCGATTAATGTGAACTCTTTCTTTGGAACTGCTTTAATCTCAAAAACTTAAGAGATATAGCTGCATCTCGGTCACTTAACTGCTCTCCATAGACACTCTTGGCGACTTGTCAAACAATTTAAGAACTTGAGCTTTTCGTTACTCGATTTATATCTAAAAGGCGAAAACAACAGTATCGGTAATTATACGCGGAATAAGAGATTTTTTATCTAAGCGCTTTACTCACCTGGAGTTATCAGATGCTGCGTTAGGAACAGGTTTGTCGTACGTCGGCCTATCCACATTGGTTAGAGTGTTTAGATCGTCAATTAGTACAAATATCAGTTTATCGCGGTTGCTTAAAAGTGGGGCTCTTGTGATCATTCCATAAACACAGATAGCAAGAATATACTGTTCGAATTCCATTCTGTTCGAGGGATTCCCACCGTCTGACCAAGTCTCTATTCATTGCACTGCATTTTATACTTATAAGTCGAATTGGTTATTTCACAAAATTAACTAATTCCCAAATTTCCCAAGTGATGTAATTATCATAAGAACTGGTTGATACATTACCCAAATTGGGAATATATTTTTCGTTGGAAAATAGTTGCTTATCAGAGGTGGTTCTAAAAAAATGTGCGCACTATCCCGATTTATTTTAATTGCTGTTTTTGCTCTCTTTAATTTACATTTTGCTTTATTGGTTTTATTTGATTTCATTTGTCAACGCATTTAGTTTATAAAAAATAGTGGACACTCTGATAATTCTATTATAGTTAAATTTTGAAAGTTAAATTATACTACATTTACTTTATAGTATTCCTTAGGTTAGAAATAATTGATTTGTGATTAACGCAAATTTGGGATAACAAGCAAACAAAGAAATCTGGATTTGTTTAAATTGTTTTTTATGATTCCCATATGTAAAAAAAAAGTTTACATTATTTTTATGCACTATACAATTTTATTCTTGATTTATTTTCTTAAAGTTAAATCTACTGAAATAAATTGGAGAGAAATGAATTAGAGAACAGAAAGAAGAGAGGAACATAAATAAATAAAAAAGGAGGAAAGCATTTTTGAAGCCATAACTAGGGATATCATTAACGCGGAGTATATTTTTGTCATTGGCTCCGGGAAAAGCGTGGTATATAAAAGAAATACAACAATCAATCATTTAAAAAAAAAACCAGAGTGCGACCTTTAATAACGAAGAAAAGACATGCTTCATTGGGACTGATCCCCTTCTATAGGGCATAGTCTATTGGCTTGTACCACATTAAATGTCCGTTTTTATAGTAAAAATTGTTAAGCTGTGGGGCTTTTCAGGGCCCGAAGAGCCACGCATCGCTCGAACCCCACGATTATCAGCAAATACAGCTTATGTAGTGTTCCAAAAAGCCCTACCATCTTTTTCCCCCATTCCTAATCCAAAATCCCAGCAATATTACCCTAAAACCCAAAATCAAAACCTGAAAAAACCCAAACATGATCCAAAATTCGTAATAAACGAATCAAACATTCGTTTATCGCATAACATTTGCCCCCACGGCATAATTAAATCCAAAATCAAAATTAAAATTAAAATTCTACATTTGCTCCACAGCATCACCCAAATCCAAAATTCAGAGATCGTTATCTCTATCCCAAAAATTCCATTGAGTTAAACAAACAAAAAACTCAAAAGCCGATACATTCACACATCTGCGCGATAGTTTCATAAGAATTCAAGAAATTGATTTCTTATCTTGTGTAAATACAACATCTCGCTCGAAATATCCAAAAGATCGAGATTGCTGCACGAAAATGTGTATCTTTGGGATACAATTTTCGATTCCTTTTCCTTTATAAAGGAATAGTCAAGTGATCTCCGGGCCGCAGTTAAATACCATTCATTGTCCCTGGAGGAAGTACCCCAAGAGTGGCCGCCGTTAAACATAATTAATGGTCCCGATAGGACTAGTAGCGCCGCAGTCTAATACCATTCATTTGTCCCTGAAGGAGGTGCCCAGGAGAATCATTTAAAAATAAACACTGGCATTTACCAAAAGAAGAAAAGCGAGACTTTTTAATAGTTTTTCATTGAGCTGACAACTGGTAAGTACAGCCCTGGTATCTCCACAAAGAGAACAACAAATGATACCGAAGCATCACCTGGCCCCCACGGAAAACCAAGTGAGGACATCAAGACTGAGGCCAAACCAAAAGGACGTTCTCTTCCCTCAGGTATATGAGGAAGCACGGTAACGACCCCTTGTAGGACAAGATTTCAGGAGCGGTCTGTTTTAAGAGATCGCCTTGTCCTTTTAAGGATCAGGAGACTCGCGTCCTGAAACTAACCCCTACTAAACACAACACTTACCTGAAAGTTGAATTTTCGGCAAGATTACACAATCTTGCTATGGCATTAACTGCCAACCAATTTGATGAAATCAATTCGGTTATCCCCACGGATAACCGACATAAATACCCCATAGGCAGCTTACCTTTTCAAGGGCCGTTCCAAGCCACTTCGAGCGGTCACACCTGAAAACATAAACCCAGGGCAAAGATTACTACCTTGCCGTGGCAACCAAAACATATTCGTGTCCCCTGATCGGCACCCATGCCCATTTCCAACCATTAAGAAAACTTCCACAGTCCCCTTATCGACATTCATGGCAATCATGCTCACAGAAATCCTTCTGTGTTTGTTTTTCTCAAGCAATCATCATGTTCACAGAAATCCTCCAGTGTTTGCTTTTCTGAAGCAATCACCGATCCCACGATCACATCATGCAAATCGATGCCTATGCAGCTGCATCCAATTATCTCGGATCACCACTGCATAGGCAATCCTAATGTATTTTCATTGGCTTGTTCAAACAAAGCCGCATATTTAGCGCTTATGCATTGGATCCCATTGATAGAAATGTTAGGGCTACCAATGCTAATGTGTGAACAGCTGCATATCTCCCTTCTATTCGTTTTTCAATGCGCGAGTTATGGTTCTTTGGTAAGCGGTGAGATAACACTTACAGCAACAAAAAAAAAAACAACGTCCACTCATTAAAACAATTAAAACACAGAGCTATTTTATTTCTTGTTGTTGTTTTATTTTCTCTTTTTTATTTTCACTAACGTTATATTTCTCAATTGTTTTACGCCTGATTTCGTTATTCCTTTTATACAATGCTAGTACACTAAAAGATTTCACCAAGGAAACGCTTTGCACAGAAGTAATCATAAATGGTAAAATTAACAAAGTTTATTAGATGTCTAGTGTCAAGTTCTAATATATTCTATTTAGTCAGTTTTCTTATTAATAGTTTTCGTTAACACACTTCGACATTACATTCAATTGTTAATATTGTGACTCATATGACAATCAGTACTAGAATATTCTAGAGAGTCCGAAACAGAGTACTAGAATATTCTATAAAGTAATGGAAAACTGGAGACTAGGAACAGTAGAACATTCAAGGCAATGGAACGGACGGAAACGAAACGCTGAAACAGTATAAATACGCCGCACACAGAGCATAGAAATGAGTAACGGAGAGACCTTCGAAAACAATCACAAACCCACTCTCCAAGATGGCGACCCGAAAACTAATGCAATCGTTAGTTCAGAGGTCCACAGTAAGTTGGACGACTTCAACGAGCCAATTGTTGTCTTTAACCCAACTAACAGTGCATACTTCGATGGCACACGTGATAATGGTCACGGTTTCATCACACCAAATACCCTACAGAGTCTGGTTAAATCTCGACACCCTAAGAAGTCACCTGGTATCGACAACATGTCATACCACTCGTTGCGAAGGCTTTCTGCCTTATTCTTTATAAAGCTCTCCATTCTGTTCAACCATGCTTACAACATGGGGTACTTTTCCCAAGCTTGGAGGCACGCTATTATTTGTCCAATAGCAAAAGTTGGGAAACCAACGTATCAACCCTCAAGCTTTCGCCCTATCTCGCTTCTCACTTGCATCAGCAAAATATATGAAAAATTCATATACGAGAAGCTAAATAAATTTGTCAGTGCCAGGCACCTAATACCTGATTTCCAATCCGGATTTCGAAGAGCGCACAGCACTACTATGGCTCTCAATTTATTTCAAAACCACGTCTGCGTGCGGCTCTTTAATAAGGAACCCACCGTTGCGGTAAGCCTAGACATTGAAAAAGCTTTTGATACGACTTGGATCGAAGGTCTCGCTTTTAAACTACTGAATACTGGCCTCAGTAGAACGCTATGTAGCATCATCTACCAGTTCGTTCGAAACAGAACCTTCCAAGTTAGAATGAATGGAAAGCTTTGCCGAACTTTTCACGCCGCTGCAGGCGTACCACGGGGCTCCATTCTAGGCCCCATCTTATTCAATATTTACAGCTCCGATATTCCCCGCCCTGTGGACGGGAGAGTAAACCAAATATGCTATGCGGATGACGTCCTGGTGTACACGTCAACCAAAGGCCCTAACCTCGCAACAAATCGACTCAACCGTCACTTGGACGAACTGTATCAGTATTACAGTCGATGGAAAATCCGACTTAATCCATCCAAAGCAGTAGCCATAATTCTGAGTAGTAAACACTCCCAACCTGCTTCTCGATATTCACAGAATATTCGAATAAAAATGGGAGATACTACGATTAGACCACAGGACAAGATGAAATATCTCGGGGTCACTTATACCCCAAAAATGAATTTCATCAAATATGTGACCCACATTCTCCAAATGGGCCTGTGGCGATTCCGCCAGATCCCACGGCTCGCCTTCCTAAAAAAAACCCCCATAACCATAACCCGGGTCTGCACCAGCTTTCGCTAATGCAATTCGCATTAGCATCTTAGATGCTTCACGCATCAAACAGACCCAATTATTATAACCCTAAAATCCCTATAAAGAAAACTTACCTTCATGCATCCCTTCGCATACAATTTTTCATAAGATTTCTTTGTTTGCTTATTTGGTATTCTGAACCAATTCGGTACCAGACAAATTCCATAAATATCGCGCCGTCTATTTTCCTAGCCGCGCCATATACCTTTTCATATACATTGCCTGGCAACCTTTTTTGTTTGTCTTACCAACAAACAACCCAAGCAGCTGCATATAATTAGCGCAATAGGCGCTGAAACCAAATTCTCCAGCATTTCCTAATGCAAATATGAACCCGGTTTCTATTGCAGCCAGAGATGCCATAAACATCCAATTTGCTTTTAGCACCTTTTTCTCCTAACGTCGAAAATAGCGACGAGGCATTGTATAAACATGACCCTCATTAAAGAGCGAACCATTTGGTCGCATTTTCTTTTGTCCTTGCCTGTTTCGCTGCTCCACTGCACGTGTGAATAGCATTGATCTCAACGATCCCACCTATACCACCATGAGAGACTTTACGTTTCCCTGGTGGTAGGTAAAAAACGATATCCTTATTGGAGAGGATATCGTTTGAGTCTCATTCCATCACCAGACCAAGTCGGTCGGGTCTCCACTGCGCTACCTTTGCGCTCGGTACGCGTAGATACGATGGGCCACCCTTTTACCATCGAGGGGTGCGTCGGAGTTCGCACCCCCGTGAGTCGTGTGTGTTTTATTTTTCAACTCTAGGAAGTTTTAGTTTATTTATCCTTAAGTTCATACGAAGTGTTCAATAGTTTTTGGAAAACGTATAAATCATACAAAAATGTAAGAGACAAACAATAAACAATTTATAAATTTCATTAACTGTTTGATTTTCAAAATTTAAAAGTAAATTAAATTCAAAACTAGACACATTTCATTGTTAAAGCGTGTTTCCTGTGCTGCTGCCCAATAAAACGTTTTCAAAAAGAAAGGTAATCCCCCAACATTCGTTTCTTTCGGTGAACAGTTTTCCTAGTGCTTGGCGGAACATTTGCGGAACTATTAGTAATTATGATGGAGGAGGAAGTTAATCAGCGCCGTACGCCGGTGCACTTACTTCCTACCCCACAGGCCTCGGTCGGTCTAAGCAACTGCACAACATCTTGAAGTGGAGGAACAAAGTTGACACCAAAGTTAAGCTTCTCTGCTATAAGCAGCTAATCCGATATGGAATATCTTACGCGTTTCCCATATGGTGCTGCGTATCATGGGCTCAAATGGAAAGACTTCGGGTTTTCGAAAGGAAACTCCTCAGAAGATGCACCAAACACACAAGAAGGCCTGACGGTCGCCATTACCCCAACTCTCACCTATACGAAGGCGCCTCCATTACCCCTATCGACGAGTACTTGCTTCAATTAGCATATAAGTACCTCGAAAACATTCAGAACAGCGAGAACCTACTTATACGGCACTTTTGCGTTCTTGACCCTTCTCTCTCTCGATCTTTTCGGATCAAACCCCCACAATTTCTTCTTCAGTACAAAACTGAAGAAACCACCCTTTCCAACAACTTTCCCCTCTATAATAGAGGATTCCTGGACCCATCCCATAGGGTCTACTATTAACAAACCAAACACACGACCGCACAGTACAAGACGGCACAAACACAAACATACACACCGACCAAAGAGCAGATTATCAGACGCCAAGGACGTGATCTGCGTATACTACCGCACCCAAGACCCACCGGTCTTGTATGATTTCTTTCCCACCATCCCTCTATAAAAGTAGTTAGAGAACACTTGGACTAACACTGTCCACACTATCCTTGGATACCCCCCCTTTTTTCTTCTCTTTTCAAATGCCGCGAGACCGAGCCCAACATCCTCACGGATGTGGGAGATTCTGGTTATCCCAAGATGACCAGAAGTCAGAGACAAGATGAAGGACACATATGTCCTGTCTCGCTAAATTCGGCCTTCTCGCCACAATTTTTTTTTTTTTTTTGCATCGAAATGAGTAAGAAGTAGAACGTGAAGCAAGCGATAAGTGTGGTAGTAATAAGTTATAAGTAAGACAGTGAAGCAAGCGAAAGTCTCGAGTGAGAAGTAAGCAGTAAAAGACGCGATAAGTGCGGAAGCGATAAGTAAAGAAATCGTTAAGTGTACGGTATAAGTAACCGTTGTATTACGGACTAATAAAGTGTTATATTAATTCAAAATCGATTTAACGGCTCTTATTTATTTACTAAAAATAATTAATCCAGCGAACCCTAAGCTCGCTACAATATGATCTATGTTATCATTTCTCTTAAACTTTAGTTTTTTCTTTCTTCACTCCGACATTACATTCAAATATTAATACATCGAATTTAGTTACTTTTGTTATTATTTCCTTCGTTGTCTCACTTCGACACTATATACAATTGTTAATATGGTCTATGTAATCACTTCTCTTAAACTTTAGTTTTTTCTTTCTTCACTCCGTCATTACATGTCACAAAACCAAAGATCTTCCCGTTTTCTAATTATCGACCATTTTCTCTCTTCATAACCGTCACCAGGTTTCTTCCAGACCCCAATCTAAACGACTTTATTATCAATAACCAACTTCTCGTTCGACCACCGATTCCACCTTCTTTGCTACCAAAAATCCAACTGCCTGCTTCTATCCTCGATCACCATCCAAAACCCCTGCCCAAATCATTTGCTCTTTCACAATACCTTCCCGAACACGAACAAAAAATCGAATAAGAAAAATACATCAGAACCGTATACCAAGCGATAACAAAAATAATTCACATCAGTGGAGTGTAGTTGAGTTTGGAAATCAGATTCTAAACACGGTCAGTAGCCTGATGTGTAACGCTTAGGTAAAATTTTTTTCGTGATTCAAGCTGTCATAGCGTCAGTTCGAATCACACGATCTTCTTCACTATTATTTCAAACGCTATAGAGTCATTACACCTTTCTTAATTAAAAGAGTCGGGCGCGGAGTGTTCCTTTTTCTTGGTGTTAATTCACTTAACAACAAAGTACAGTGTAAAATAATAAATAAAGTAATAAGCATTCAATCTACAATACAACAGTAAAATTAAATAAAAGCAATGTTATACATCTAAAATTAATCGACTTCTTTTATTCGGTGAGTGCCACGGGTGATCAGTGTGTTGTTCTAATTCCGGCGTCTTTGCCTTGTTATTCCTCCTCGGTGAACAATTTAAATCGGATTACCGGTGTGATTTTATTCGTTTGGTTTTTAGTGGTCATTCATTCGCTGTAGACTTGCGTTGGGGAATAAGAGAACCCGTGTTACGACGACACTAACTTATTTACCCACAAAGCCAATATTATTTTTCCGTGCATTTTTATTCAATCAAAATAGGATCCGTTGGCATTTGTGACATCCTTCCAACGTGATACAGGGTCAAATATTCCTTTTTCGTAAAAGTGCTGACTCTTTGAGGCAATGAAATATTCAAAGGCATTTATGAACTCTGCTCGGTTCCGGAAGACCTTCTGTCGGCAAAATGAATCCAGATTGCGGAAAAGATGGTAGTCCGTTGAGATAATGTCAAGAGAGTACGGTGGATGCGGAAGAATCTCAAATCCCAACTGCAACCGTTTTTGCACCGTTACTTGTGAGGTATGGGGTCTAGCATTTTCATGCAAAAGGATTGGGCCGCGCCTATTGATCAACGCAGTTTGCTTTTCAGCCAATTTGGTATGCAATATGTCGATTTCCTCACAATATTTGATAGCGTTTATCGTTTCTCCTGGTTGAAGAAATGGAAAGTGGATTGGTCCTTTCGATGTCCACCAAATTGTCACCATGGCCTTTTTTGGGTGAAGATCGGACCTGGGGGTGTGTTGGGTTTTCACCTGCATCCAACCATTGCCCCAGTCTTTACGGTTATCATACAGAATCCACTTTTCATCACAGGTGACTATCCGGTGCAAAAACGGTTTTTTGGCGGTTCCGCCAAACCTCACTGTCTGAAGAACCCCAATCCCTACAACCCAATCTGCATACGTTTTTGCTAATGCAATCGCATTAGCACCTGTAAATGCCTCACGCATCAAATATATCAAATTTAGTCTAAAAGTCCCTGTGAAAGAATCCTTTCATGCATCACTTCGCATACAAATTTCCTATAAGAATTCTTTCTTAACTTATCATGAATCCCAAAATCAATTCGGCACCTTCGGTGCCAGGCAAATCCCAATCTCACCAAGTGCATTTCCCCCTAGACGAATGCCTGAGAAAAAAATGATTTGGTTTACATACAATGTAACCATCATAACAGGGATCATAAACATTGCGTCGCCTATTTCCCGGCCTCCCCGTGTGTATAATCCTTACATACACATTGGCTGGCGAGCTATACCCAAGGGACAAAAACAAATATACGCATCTTGCGTCTTAAGGAGGGAACCGCATGTAAATTGAAATTTTTTAGCCATTTTTTGTTTTTGCCTAAATTGATAGGAAATTTCTTCAAAAATTCGAAAATTTTCCTTGTACTTTATTTTCAAAAGAAAGTAAACAGTCTAATTGGGCGGAGCACTCAAATAGTCGAGCGCTCGTCGGACGCTCGGCCTTTCGGCTCAGACCAGAACAGTTTAAAGGAGAGGAAGGTCTACTCTATGGCCCTGGAATCACAGATTAGCAAAAAACTGCGGTAAATTAGAACGAATTACGAATTTTTTCATGATTTTTCTATTACTCAAACTTTAAACGCCTTTTTCTCGAAATGCAAAATTTCGCACGCCGTGCAACGTAGCTCAAAAACTAATCATTCGATCTTTATGAAGTATACCTCACCGACTCGGCTCTGCCATTGTTCCCTGTCCTGTGCGCTCTCCTTCCACGTTCGATCATCCGATCCGATCTCCTCGAGGTCCAATCTAACATTGTCCTCCCATCTCCATCGTGGCCGTCCTGTCGGTCTCTTCCCCATTAGTGTACCGTCAAGAATTCTATGCACGGTCCTATCATCGCCCATTCGCGCTACGTGTCCGACCCATCTTAATCTTCGCGACTTGATCACTCTCACTATTGTAGGTTTGCGGTATAGCTCTTCCAATTCGTGGTTGTGGAGTTTCCTCCATTGTCCTGACTCCTCGTCATATTTACCGCCAAATATACCCCTTAAAACTTTATTCTCGAATACGCGGAATTTGTTCTCTTCCCGTTTTGTGAGAGCCCATGTTTCGCATCCATATAGAGCAATCGGCATGATTATGGTTCTATAGACACGGAGCTTTATATTACGTGATAGTAGTTTGGATTTTAATAGTTTACTGGCTGCATGCCAACTAGCGTTGCCGGAATGTAGTCTTTTGTTAATTTCCTTTGACGTTTCGTTTCTGGTCGTCAGTATCGTTCCCAGATATTTAAATTCTTTGACATTTTCAAATATCTTGCCCCTGACGTTCATATGTGGTTTCTGAGGTCCACCTGCTCTCGTCGTAATCATGTATTTCGTTTTGTCTTCGTTTATTTCTAGGCCCACCTCTTCTGCTGCCTGCAGAAGAATGTTTATTTCAAACATTGTTATTAAAATTGTTTATAAAAGAAAATCCTTTTTTTTTAAACTTCGCCATTTTTGCAAATTTGCAAATTTTAATAAAAGAAGAACGTCATGCTAAGCGTTTTTGCATAAACAACCCATTTTGTATTTTTTGTTTCAGATCATTTTTGTGACCTGTATGATGCACGGCGCATTTTCAAGATGCTGTTTTCAACCGCCATTGCATCGTTTTATTATTAGCGATTACTCTTAAAAAATTATTTTCTTTAAATATTATAACGTAAATAAATTGAGCCCTAAATTGCAAATTAATCTACGCATTACATTTTTCAAAAAAATTTCCTGAAAAACAGGCTATTTACATAAGGTTCCCCCCTTAAGGCAGCAATTAAATCCTACAGCATAGGCAAATGTAAATAGAAATTGAATACCTACCCGTACCAGTGATGCCATAAACGCATTTTCCTGTAAACAAGCTAAAACCAATTAGCACAATGTTCATGATGCATTGCGGCTATCAATACAGCTACTATGCATATTGTAGACAACGATCATGAACGGTCCCTTAGTCTTACATATTCCTGAATCCGTTTACCATTGACCTTCTTACATAAGCAAACACAAACCCAATTAGCATCCAATGAGATTCGGCTTGTTTGCTTAGCCGAACTCACATCTCATGGATGCACATTATGCCCTTTCTTTGTTTCAGATTCGTTCCCATGGCTTTGATCCATAAAAGAACCAATGTACACACATACATGTGTACCACCATGATCTTTATTACGAGATCTGGTTTTCTGTTCCACAGAGAGAGACTTTACGTCTCTCTCGTGGTAAGTAAAAATATATCCTTAGCTGAGAGGATATCCACCTCCACTGAATCGAGGGTGAATCCAGAGCCAGATTCCAACCCTCGATTGAGTCGTCATTCAACCATCGGTGCGCGCACATCTGAAGTCGCCTGTAACCGCCGCCAGCACACGCCCCCGAGTGTAAAAGAAAAAGTCGAGTTTCATCCTCCGTGGGTGTCTGAGAGTTTCTTGCGTACATTTAATTGTGTTTCGTTGTGGTGTGTCGCGTTCTAATAGATATCCGAGAAGATGCGATTCAATGTAAAAACAGTAGTGTAAAACAAACCAGGACTAATTAAAATTAAAAAAGAACGTTATCACAAACAATAAAAGTCGAATGCCAACAAAATAAATGTGTGTTTTATTTTTCACTTTACAATCTGTGTTTCGTGAACTTTTGATGGGAATCTTCGTAGAATCAGTGCCAATGCGGGCACACCGACGAAGATATTTCCCCACAGTTCAGTTTGGTTTCTTAATCTAAGCAGTGCGCAGATTTCCAGGCGCCGTCGTTTTTGGGACTCGTTCAGTTCATGGGGTACCTGCTTATCAAGTTTCTTTACCTTACCTATGAGAGAAAGGTGTCGACTTATTATCATTGGGGATACTCCCACGCTTTGTGCAATATCTCGCACCGATTTCGTTGGGTCCGTATCCACCGTAGCTCTTAAAACATCGTCGTCAACTAATGTTTCCGGCTTCCCACGTTGTTCATTTTCGAGGCTGAATTCTCCCGAACGGAACTTTCCAAACCCACGTACCGCTACATTCTGAGAATGCGTCAATCATACTTTTCATTGCCAATGACGTAATATGTCCCATTTAAAATTCGTAAAGGAAGAGGTTTCGAATTTGGACTGCCGACAGCATGGTAAAGAATTTCTAGAAAAAATAATAACAGTACTCGCAACGAAACCTAAAAATCGCACACGTCAAGCACACGTACCACTTTACTTTATAAAAAAAAGAAAATTTAACGTTCTAGATGATAGATGAATACTCGAGAACTTCTTATTTCCGACTGAGCGATAATCGGACATTTCATGTGCTACAACCTAATAGATACATTGAAATAGAAAATTGTCGAGATAAAATTGCTGTTGGTATAAATTGCCCTAGCATCAAGATGATAGATGTGATAATATATTATGTATGCTACGAAGGGCCAACTTATTCCCCACCTCCGTTGGCTTCAACTTCTCTACTCCCACTTTCAAACGCCGTCTCATACATACCAGTACACCCTCCCCCTCCTCCACCCAACAGCCCTCCGACCCATCAATCCTACCACTCCTCTACCGCTCTCAAACCAGTTTTCCCCCACAAGCCTACACCCCTCCCCCGCACTACACATTTTCAACCACTCCCTCAGCTCCACCCCCCCCCCCCCCCCCCCCCCCCCGGCTCACTAACCCCGTCCCCCTATCCGCCCTTACCTATACCGTTCAACCACGCTGACTTACAAATGTCACAAATGCCACATCCACTCACCCTCCTCCAGCCCCCTACCGCCCCATTCATCCAGTGTTCTTTTACTTTCTTTTTTTTTCCTTTTTCTCTTTCTTTTTTCTTTTTCTTTTTAATACTCTAAATATTAAGTTAGTCAGTAAGATCATTTATTATACTTGAATTAAGCCAAATAAACGAGGGTTCTGCACTCACTCAACATTAGTTTGGAGAAAAAAAAATTCGTCTAGCCATCGCTAGATGGTTGTTGTGATATACATGGGTGGGCTGAAAAGTTGCCGACCTAGCAAAGATACAAGACATTTTTTCTAAAAATTAATTTTTATTTTTCTACATAGTCTCCTTGTAACTCAACACACTTCTCCCAGTGATGCTCTCATCTCTCTAACCCGTCCAAATAGTACTCGACGTCTTTCTCTACAAAATAACTGTTCACAAAGGTCATTGCCTCCTCATTTCAGAAAAATCTCTGTCCACCGAGCGCAATTTTTAGATTAGGGAACAAAAAGAAGTCGCTTGGAACTAGATCTGGTGAGTAGGGCGGATGGTCAAGCAGTTCAAACCGTAATTTGTGCATTTTTGCCATGGTAACCGCTGAGGTGTGAGACGGCGCGTTGGATTTTCATTTTCTGAAAATGCGGCCATTTTTCCGCAATTTCTGCCTTCAGTTGGTCAAGTAAGGATGCGTAGTATGGTCCTGTAATAGTTTTTCCTTTTAGAAGATAATCGATTAAGATAACTCCATGACTGTCCCTAAAAAACAATCGCCATCACTTTCCCAGTCGAAAAAACCGTTTTTACTTATTTTGGAGCCGATGCGTCCTTTGCAGTTCACGGTTTTGACTGTTTTTTTGTTTCGGGCGTATAATGGTGGATCCAAGTTTCATCGACAGTAATTAATCGGCGCCAAAACTCGGATTTATTGCGCCTGAACTGCGCCAACAGAGCGTTGGAAATGTTCATTCGAACACGTTTTCGGCTTGTCATGCCTAACTCTTGATTTAATATGTGACAAACATGTTCTTTGGACATTTTCACGGCCTGTGCTATCTCTCTCACTTTAATTCGGCGGTCGTCTAGCACCATTTGGTGAACTTTAGCGATGTTATCGACAGTTGTAGCAGTTTTTGGACGTTCCGAATGTTCATCGCCTCCTAAGCTCTCGCGGCCGGGTTTAAATTCAGCTGCCCAAAATTTTGCTGTAGTAAATGATGGTGCAGAGTCCAACTCATCTTTGATTTGCGTAGGCGTCTTGCCTTTTAAAAACAAAAATTTAATGACAGCTCAATAGTCAATGTTGTCCATTTCCATAAAAACATCGACACACTCAAACAACTGTCAAATAAAAACTACGCCTTCAAAATGGCTGAAATTCTGGTGAGTAACTCTCAGAAGATGCACAACTATATTCACTAGCCTTTATTGACGAATGCTGTCATCTTCACGTTGAGGTCGGAAACTTTTCAGGCTACCCTCTTATATCCGGTGACCATGGAAGCCAATTTTCTAGCCTAAATGAGATGTGGAACATTGCTTTGCATCCACATTTCTTTGGCGTGTACTTTATGTGACAGTGCCAAAACATGTTAGAACCTCTACTCTCTTTCACCGAAATGTTTGATTGCTCATGGCTTCAGGACACCTTCCAAACTTGATGATAGCGAGCTATTCCTGTGATAAAGCACTGATCTATGACACCGATGAAGGGCCAGAAGAATATAAAATAACATATGTGTCTCAATGCCTTTGGGATATCATGTCAATATGCTAAGAGGAGTAAGAATCATGGGGTATGCAGATGACCAGGCGATAGTGGCCGTAGTTAAACTTTTAAATGACCTGGAGAATATTTGTGCTCATACAATCCAGAGCATTAAGTGCTGGCCAGACATAGCCGGATTGAAACTAGCGCACATAAGACGGGATCAGTTTTAATGAGCAGTAAGACAGTTGAACACCTTGATATATAAACATAAGGGTACATCATCAGATCTAGATCTTTTATAAAATATCTTGGTGTTACCCTCAGCAACGGGTTATTGTTACGAGGCCCACACGCAAACCCTCACCCAAAGTCCACAAAACTCTCTCTCTCTACCTCTCTATACTTATAATCGCATCAAGTATTGAATTTGTATAAACTGCTTTATTCAAATTTATATAAACTATAATATTATAGTAATCAAATCAAAACGTTGGCGAGAAAAATAAGAACCCCCACCGAGAACGGTCGGAAATAATTTGAATTCGATTTTTAAGAAATTAAAAACCCCTTACCAATTACGAACAATCGTGAGTGCACAAGTAAAAACGAACCGCCGCGAATGAATAAACAGTTACGATAAGAACATAATAAATAAACAGGGCGTTCAAGAAACCTGCACCCCCTGCAACCGGGAAAGCTGCAGCGTCGACGGAGAACCAGCCGACGGTACTCATCAAGTAAGTCCCCATAATTCAGTATTATTTATCTTTTAATCTCAATATACCTATTCTCCTTTAATCATCATCGGCACTACAACCGGGATCCGGTCTTGGCCTTATTCAACAAATCTCTACACCGGCATCCGGTCCTTATCCGAGACTTGTTAAATTGTCCGTAATAATTTGTTTTTCCGGGCAAGGTTATTATTCTTCCGCCAAATCCTTTAATCACAATATATCTATTTAATTGTTGGAAGTATCTACCTAACAATTTCTTCAAGAAACACCTGCAGAAAACGAGGGAAAAAATGGCAAGGGCATGCAATGTTTTTGTGAGACTGCTACCCAATGTTGGAGGACCCCGGCCCCACATAAAAAAGTTGATACCTAGCGTCAACATCTCTATTACAATGTATTCAGCTCTCATATAGGCAGGATCTGCACAATGTAAATCGTACATGAGGGGAGTTAACTTAACATATAGGTTGTCATTAATAAGAGTATGCTAAATCTTTCGCACGGTATCCGAACATGCCGTAAATATCATGGCTGGGAGGAAACCAATTGACATTGCAGCTAAGGAAACCACTACTTTGTATGAGGTTGATGCAGTAGCCTCACAAGAGGATCACCGCCGAAAGTGGATATAAATAGAGATCTCCAGCGAAAGAGAATTACAACGAAGATGAGATATTTCCACCAAAAGAAGATATACCTGTAGCGTTCTACGAACGCACAATTTCACCCAGGTAAGGTTCCTGAACTTGAAGGAAATACCTACCCTACATTGCACCCGCCCCACAGACGCGTGTCCCAAAATCCCACCTTAGGGCACTGAAACATTTGGCCAACGTTGAGCCCGACACTAAAAAACAAGGAACTGGACGTCCCAAAGCTTTCAATGTCAAGCCCGACAGTTCGAATAAAGCATACCTGAAACAAAGGAGAACATTCATGCATCCGATCCTCAAAGACCGAAATGCGCCGCACTCCAGCACTGCACAATCGAAAATCCTGAACATCTACACGATGTTACAAGGATTTGTTATCGCCAGCAAATTAGCTGACCAACGAATGCACGTGCGGGTGGTCTGCCACAAAGACCATCAAATCTATCGGCAAACAAAAGAATTGCTATCATCAAAGAATGAACCGATCAACGGATGCACGTGCGGGTAATCTAATGCAAGGACCACCCAAATCCGTAGAAACAACAGAAGACAGCCACGACCTATCGCAATCGATAATATCTCAACGAGATATCCGATGACTTATGAGGAGTTAAGCCAACAAAGACAATACTCCAGTCCCACGGCCACGCTAGAATTTCGCACCATTATAAAGATCTAATGGATTTCGATTCCGGGTACCAAGTTCAAATAAGACCGACGGGCTGTACGTTCAAACAATCGCCGAATATCTCCGGTCTGGGCGCCAGATGTTCTGTGCAAACCGAAGGCCGTGGAGATGAAATGCTAGCCATAATAATGATGTATGCAAAGAATGACTTTCCCCTTTCAGGAAACTACAAAATATCCCGGGGGATGTGTTAGCATGCTGATAACAGAGACATTGACGATTCTGTTAACGGACAGAATGGGAAATTGTCTCTGGGGAAGATGCAGATACGATCTGGATCAAGATACTTGTGGGTAGTATAGAGGCAGTCTAATTTGGATCGTGACCGGGACGAGAAGTCTTTATCGAGCAGCATACCAGAGAACCCCACCGAGGAGGTCGAAAGGAGTACGGTTAGAGAATTCCGACGAGGAGGTATCCGCGCAGTGAAACTTTAGAAAAGTGAAGGTAACGTCGAGTGTCGAACGTACGTGCGGTGCAACGAAGTGCTTCGTAATCGTATAAAGGAAAGACACAAAATAAAAATTCAAAATAAAACAATTCTTCTCGTGGTTTCATTTGACATTGTTGTTGCTCCGTTTGTGTGTTTCGTTGTTTTGGGAGTAGTGTTCGGCGGAACACTCCAACATCAGCCAGCAGTGACCGCGCAAAATCCGCCAAAGACCCACACTAGAGTACTTGATATAGAAACCTGGGTGAAAAAAAAAAAAAAAAAAAAAAGAAAAAAAAAAAAAACACATGGCGATCTTAATTACCACCTGGCTTAGCTGATACCAGGATGCTTTCGACAATTCCTGCACAAGTATAAGCATATTAAGCACCCATACTGCTTGTACTGTGAAGACAAATGCCAAACACGTACTCATAGAGTGCGTAAGATTCCTGCATGAATGATATGGGAGCGACTCCGATAGGGATAACATAATACATACTATGCTCAAAGAAAATATGGTTCGTAACAATGGTGTTCTATGTGATATTATTCAGCAATTGCGAAGCAACAAGCGGAATAACAGATAAAGTCTGAATTTCTCCCCACCCGGATAGCTTAACGGGGTGGTATTTCACCGAACGGCTGGGCTCGGGCCCAATCCTACCACTCAGTAATTGTGCCAAACTGCACAATAGCCTTTACCCAAGATCCCCTCCTATGAACTGACATTTGAAGCTGCGAAAAGTGCAGCCAAATGTATGGGGTTCCTTAAGAGATGCAAAAGATACTTCACTCCATCAAACTTGACCACTATTTACAAGGCGTATATTCGTCCCAAAATGGAGTTCAACTCCTATACTCGGTCAGGTGCATCCAAAACTGCGCTATACGTGCTGGATAGGATCCAAACACGAACAGTGGAACCAGCCGTAAGTCGATCAATTCCGTCGTTAGAACATAGGCGCAACGTATCATGCCTATCTCTTTTCTATAGGTATTACCACCGTCGCTGCTCAACTGAACTTGCTTAATGTGTTCCGCCTCCTCAGACTTTTTCCCACGATACCCGTCAATCTGTGAATGCGCATCAGTTCACGTTGAAAGTGAACTTCAGGCGCACAAATAAACACAGACAGTCATTATTTAGCCGAACCACACGAATGTGGAATGCTTTACCTGATCATGTGTTTCCTTGTCGGTCGTTGTAATGTCCAGGCATTCGAGACCAATATACATCGACACCTTCTTTCCTTATCCACTTTCTCTTTATCTGCTCTGATATTTAAGAGTACTTCAAAATCACCTTTTGTGTACATGTTAGTGTAAAAAGAAAAAAACGAAGGCTTCAACAGATCGTTGACGATCTGACGGGCACATATACAGCGAGGCGAACGTGTGGGGGTCTCTATATTACGCGGAGAACCAGCCCACAATTAGAACCCAATTTCGCCCGCTAACCGCGCACCACCTCAACCCCAATTCCTTCCGTCGGCCTATTTAACCTGCAAAAGGTACATACCCAAACGACGCATAACTGAGTTCATTCTTCTATACCGATAATGCATAACTGAATTCAGCCCTTTTATGCCATATGACATCAATATTCATAGCTCACATGAGATTTCTACCGGAAATCAGAAATCTCATGTTTGGTTAGCAACAGCAAAGTCTGGGCAAGCGACGCTGTTGCTATATAGTGAAACCGCTTGGGTAATATCAAATTCTTTTAGTTTTGTTCTGTCGCCATCGCAGCGTCCGTTTGACCTCCCACAGACACCACTATTCGCTGGGGATCAATAACCTCAGAGTCAGGTGAAGAGGGTAAGAAATATACTTTTCAGCCTACCCCATTTCCCCTTCTCGGAGTGAATTGCACTCTGAGTTCAATCAGATATGAAACTGGGTCATGTGGTCACCATGGTTTTACTTTCATAGCACGCCAAAGCAAATTCAACCCCGAGATCATCACGCTCTCCGTTTCTGTTCTCCATTTTCTCGAAGTCCATTGACAGCTGGGTAAATTCACAAGAGTTTATTCACCTCGATGGGCGTGGAAATGAGAGAATGCGATCAAGATTGGTTGGCCGTGTGGCTAGAGTCAGGAGACAATTTTCGTCCCTCGTTTGAGTCAGTCGTCTTTCATCCAGCGTCGCTTGTGCACGCGAGTGCACACACCCCCGAGTGTAGTCAAGTGCATACGAGAGTTTTACATCACAAATTAAGTCGCCGCACAAGTCTCCTTGTTTGTCAATTCCTTACTGGTTTATGTCACAATAATTTTCTGTTAAACGTGAGCCGAATAAAACTATTAATAATCTCTAAACGCATATGTTTCGTTTAAAACAAAGTTGTGTAACACAAATAATCATTAAACAGTGTCGTGAATACCACCAGAGATTGCTCGTTACAAATCATTCTTAAGATAAATTAAAACAAAATACCAAAAAAAATAAAAGTCTAATCCCCGTGAACAAGTGTTTTATTTTCTTGCTTTGAACAGTTGCATCAAGCAGCAGGGCAATGGAGTGCATCTACAAGAATAGTGACAATTCCCTTGAGAAAGGGTGCAATAAAGAGAAAAGAACAGTGTTCGTGTAATAGATGGGGATGGGAGTGAACCAGCTCCCATGCCGACACAACTACGAGTACTTCCTCCCCACAAACGCTTGTTTGTGTGCTTGTGAATGACGAGGATATTCGAAAAGGCTTGACGATCCGCGAAACACACAAGCGACTAATTAGTCCGAAAAGACCAGCCACAGGAACAACCTTATCATCTTCGACCATTTATTAATTCGATCACCATTCTGCCAAACTCTCATATTAAACGAACCTACAATAACTTTTTATAGTACAACTTCGAACACTTCTAGATACTGTTCTCTTGGAATTTCTAGTAGTTTGCACCTGTTTAATGAATTTTTTCAATATTATCTTCTCTCGCGCGGTGACCGATGCGTTACTGGTCAATGACAATATTTCGCTCATGCTGCAAAAGTTATGACAGATTTACATATATAGTATAATATAAAACGCTCTATTTTGTTTTTTACATTCGTGCACAAAAGGTTTTTCGTATCTCCTTGTGCAATCGGCGGAATTTTGTTTTTTATATACGATATGCTTCCCTAATTTAAATCTTTGTTTTATTTTCATTTTAATGTGCAAAATTTCAACAATAAAAAAAAACTTGTAAACGGAATGAGACTTGGAAGTCGTCTTGAAGCTTACTTAATTCTGATCACAGGAAATAAACCTAACGAGTCCGGAAACATTTGCAAAGCACTGTATACAATACCACAATCATTTTGTGATTTGCCACAATAATAATATAGTCCAATCCTGGTAAATCCCACGCTTGGTAGAAACCTTGACGTGGTGCGGGGGCTCAAGTTACAATGAATCACTCAGGCTATGCTGGCGGAAGCATATGCTTCCAGTAGGGTCACCCATGTCAGACAGGCTAGCGAGGAGTAACACACAAAGATCTACCACCCCTAATCCAGGGTTATACGCGTCACCGTGCCTATTGGATGGTTTGCAGCCAGGGGTATACCGGCTGTATTATAACGGCGCCTCTCCGACACTGAATCAGAGCAGTAAGCAGACCTTACCACATCAAAACGGGGCTCTGATGTGGCGGACTGTTTGAAACCCCAAGTCTCGTGGGATCAAAAATGAATAACCAATATACAAAACACAATCTCACGAAAAACCCGGTAGGCGTAGATGTGATGAGCCGACACTACCATAAGGGAAAAAATCATCAAGAAAACACCGACTCGGCAAAAAGAAGACGTAGGGAAAAACTGAAAAAGTGGGATATACGCGTCGGCACGTGGAATGTTCGAACGTTATATAAACCAGGTGCGATACAGGCGGTCGTAGAAAACGCGAAATAATATAAAATGGACATCGTCGCGCTTCAGGAAGTTCGACTCCCACATCAAGTAATCGAAACCAACGGGTTTACACTGGTGTGTGGAGGTATCGATACACATAACCTCGGAACTGGCTTCATCATAAGCAAGAAGATTACGCCCTATGTAAAAGATGTGCAATTCATTAATGACCGAATGTCGGTGCTAAAAATACAAGGCCCATGGTACAATTATGTATTTATAAACGTACACGCCCCAACAGAATCTACCGACGAAGAAACGAAGGACACATTCTACGAGACCCCAGAGGAAGTATTTGATCGGATCTCATCATTCGATGTTAAAATCCTCCTCGGCGACCTCAATGCGAAAATTGGAAAGGAAGATATCTTCCAACCAACAATAGGTAAAGAAAGCCTACATGACGTTTCAAATGATAATGGTATTCGAATTATCACGTTCGCAGCGTCAAAAGATCTGGTAGTGAAAAGCACGATGTTCAAGCACAAGCAAATCCATAAAGCCACATGGATATCACCCGACGGCGTAACGCGTAACCAAATAGACCACTTCCTCATAGACAAAAGACACCACTCGAACATCCTTGACGTAATATCATATGGAGGAGCAGATTGCGACTCCAATCATCTTCTAGTGATGGGCAAAGTTAGGAGTCGGCTTGCAGCAAACCCACATGGGCTGTCACGGAAGACGAGCAAAAAGTTCGAGATTGATAACTAAAAGACCTGCGCAACAGGGCTGAATATCAAGACGAACTAACGAATAGATTTAGCATCCTAGAGAATGACAGTAGTGAGGAAGAGGAAGCCAATAGTGTGGACACTAAATGGGCATCGATCAGAGACACAATCAAACAAAGAGCTCAAGAGGTATTAGGATTTAAGAAAACAACTTAGTCCAAGCCTTGGTTTGACGATGAGTGCGGGGCAAAGATCGAAGAACGTAAACGCCTCAGAATGATCCACTTAGAAGGATATGATGATGTCAACGCAGTAAGATACGCGACAATTCGGAAAGAAACAACTAGACTTTTCAAACGCAAAAAACGCGAATGGGAGAAGACTCGGATCGAAAAAATCATAGAAAATGCCAGAGCAAAGAACAGCAGAGGTATGTATGGCGGCATAAATTCAATTAGAAATGGCTACCGAGGGAGAGCCAAAATAATCCGAGACACAAATGGATGTCTGGTGGCAGAAACAAAAAATATCGTGACAAGATGGAAGCAGTACTTTGAAAACCTGCTCAATGTGCGCACCCATCAACCACATGTAAACGCCCCAGATGTACATACAGCCGAGCATCAGATCCCAGAGCCCTCTTTCAACGAAGTTGTAAACGCGATAAATCGACTGAAAAACAACAAGGCCCCCGGAATCAATTGCATACCTGTAGAGCTTGTGAAGCATGGAGGAGGGGCAGCCGCTCGAAAGATCCTCCAACTGGTTAAATGGGACAAGGAAGTCATTCCGGAAGAATGGAAAACCTCAATAGTCATCCCCATTTTCAAAAAAGGCGACAGATCTGACTGCGAAAATTACAGAGGAATATCATTGCTCCCAACCGCATACAAAATATTAACAAATGTCATAGTGGCAAGAATCACACCGTACGCAGAAGAAATATTGGGAGACTACCAATACGGATTCCGTCGGAACCGGTCAACAAGCGACCAGATGTTCACTATAAGGCAACTGCTAGAAAAGAAGTGGGAATACGGAGAGACGGTTCACCAACTGTTTGTGGACTTCAAAAAAGCCTACGACTCAGTCGCAAGGCAAAGACTCTACCATATTGTGGTTGAGCTGGGAATCCCGTAAAAATATGCCGCCCTCATTCAAATTTGCATGGCCGGAAATAAAGGGCGAGTTGGAATAGAAAACCACCTCTCAGAACCATTCGAAATCCGGGACGGACTAAAACAAGGGGATGGCCTCTCACCATGCCTTTTTAACCTTGTCCTCGAGTATGTTATCAGAGGGGTACAAGACGACAACACGACCGGAACATCCCTGAACGGGGT